>CM067324.1:97120000-98320000 GCA_034376525.1 Nicotiana benthamiana
TAGGGTTCATGTTTGGTCTCTAAAGGTAAGAGATGAGAGAGACAGATCGAGGGGGGGCCTTGTTCGGACATATATATATATAAGTGCACCCCAGCTTCAGAGCCGTTAGATCATAAAACATCGACGGCCCAGATCTAGCAGCGACGAAACGACGTCGTTTCGTTCACTAGGGGGCAGGCCGGGTTTGGGATTGGGCTGGGGTTGGACTGGGCGGCGGTGTTCGACCTGGACAGATGAGTGTATGTTTGGGCTGCACATCAAAGAATTGGCCCAAAATTCTTTTTCCTTATATTGTAAATCGAAAATCCTTTTCTTCTTTTCTTTTTCTTTTAATTCTTATTTTTTGTTTGTTTTTTCCACTTTGTATTTTTGTATTATTTTGATTTTATAAAAATGCAAAAATAAAAATAAAATCCTAATATACTTCAAAATTTTTTTACTTAACTCCTAATATTATTCAAAGCTAATTCGCGATGAATTTACATTTAAAACAATTAAAATGCAAAAGAGCACTATTTTGTTTTTGTGATTTCATGTTTTATTCTAAAACAAATTAACCTCTAATTAATCTTAAGATATAAAATTAAATCCTAAATGCAAATGCATATTTTTGTATTTTTATATTAATAAAAATGCGCAAAGAAAAAAGCAAACAATTATCACAAAAATGCACAAAAATTTATAAAAATAAGGAAAATTCTTTTTATTTGAATTTTATGGGAATGATTCATATATATGGAAAAATTCACATGCTCACAACTGATGAGTTAATTCCGTAACTAATGAGTCAATCTCGTGCCTGTTGATCCAATCTCGTACCTGCTGAGTCAACCTCGCGCCTGTTGAGTAAATCTCGCCCCTATTTGGTCAATTATGTACCCGTTGAGTCAATCTTGTAATTGATTGCCTTGTTCTGACGGTTACAATCATTTATTGCATTTATTAATAATAGATGTGTAACTGATGGTGTAATGGTAGTAAATCCCATATAATATAATGCGAGATTAATTGATTCCTTCCTCATTTGTAATTATGAGATATTCTCCTACACCTGATCCAGGCTATTTCACGATGATCAGTTCCGAGGCTAACATGCACGGTACGAGTATGTTCTATCACGGGAGTGTTTCACATGTCATCTTTACATGTCACTCTTCACTTTTCTTCAAACTTTACTAACATGTGTCACCATTTAATAGACCCACATGGTGAGTCTAATTTTTATTAATACAGATAGTCCCCCCACTTTTTGGTTACTCAGTATGATGTGATCGGGAAGTGGAAGATTTTATCCTTTTCATCCTTGCATCTGCCTCATTAAAAACCTTGCCAGAAAAATCCAATAGGGATAAAAACCGGACGAACGAAAAAAGAGTGCAGAACGTAGAGATTCAGATGATAACTCCACCGCTTATGTTCCTTTTCGTCAATAATCGGTTGGTTTACCCATGTCTTGTTTCGGGGTTTGAAGATAAAGCTCTGCCTTATGTTTTCAAAGTTTGATATATAAATTTCGGCTTTATTTTCTGAATATTTTAATGTTTTGGTTTTTGTTTCACCCTTTAACTTTGCATTAAAAATGCTTCAATGCTCTTTTTTGAATAAGCACGAATATAAAAGAGGGCCCTTTTATGAACGACACTTAATGAAGAAGACGTCTCAACTTAATAATGGTGTAAACATACGAAAGAAAAAATAGGAACACACATATTTCTTTGAACAACTTTGAGGAAAGTTTTGTATCATTCTATCTTTTGACTTATATAATATTTTACATGTATTTAAGTATCATCTGTAACTCTTTTGTAATTGTTCTCTTTACAACAGATTTCTAAAAAGTTCAAGGGTATATCTTGCAACCCACGATTAAATATTTCCTTTAACCTAAACATTCGTAAGATTTTGAAATTTGCATTCACGAGTGTATTATTCATAGGTTTTTGAATCAGGCTTGCGTTTTTGGCTCGTAACTTTGCTCTTAACCTTAGATTTGTTGAGTAGACCTTAGGCTTGACTTTTTTTCCTTCCATATATATAGTCCCCCAAGTGTTAGAGCTTTGAAATATGAAATTTTGAGCATTTGATTATTCCTTTCATGTGGTCCATTTCCTGAAAAGGAAAACCATACGGGACTCGAAGGTATATATTTTAGATGATGACTGCTTAACCCTTTTATTTCATCAGAAAGGTTGTAACTTAGACCAGGAATAATACAGTGTTCCTTATGTCTTTTGGGTCTAATATCATCAATTGGAATTTTAGGAAATTTATCCGAGCACAAGTTTTTCTTGACACTTTAGAAAATTACTTGAGTGCTCATACTTAGTCTTTTTGATTTAAAATATATATTTGGATGCATCGTTACATGAGCGATGTATTAATATTGCACCTTTGGGCGTTTGACTTTTATATAAAAGTGGGCCTTTTATATACTTTAAACGCTATGAAGAGGATGTCTCCTTTTCATTCATGCGTAAAATATGAGCGATTGATCTGAGTAGACTTTTTGTCTGAGGAAATATTAATCCCGGTAGGATTTACAAGAGTATTGACCCCATTAAGATATATGGGAATATTGATCCTGGTAAGACATTGAGTTTGAGGGAATATTGATCTCAAATAAATATAAATCTTATTAAATTTGTCCTGAAGAGACATTTAATCTGATTGGATTTGAATCCAGATTGGAGTATACTAATATACTTCCATATAGAGAGGGACACATGTCTGAAATAATATTTGATATTTTTATTTATATATGGGATAATCGATCCAAGTCATAATACAATTAACAATTAAGAAAGGCGCATGTATTCAACTTGAATTGTCGTTGTTGGACCAAATATAAGTCACGTGTTTGTTCAAAGTGAATTTTATTCTGGTTTATTTTCATACATTTATCTTGACTAAGATGTAAAACTCTCATTTTATCGTAGGATTCTTGACTCTGACATGGAGTTCTCGATCCTTTTTCTGTATGTGTAGTATATGTACTTTTTAAGAACTCATTCAACATTATTTGAAGTGTTTATGCTTGATATGAGCAATACAACTCACTGAGTTGAGCTGGTAAATTATATCGGAATACTCTTAGGAATTCTATCTCTCAAGGGAATCAATTGTTTGTATCACTTCTTATAATATCAGGTCAAATTGACTAATCTTCAAGTATAAGTAATCTTCCTAGAGTTTGAGTTTTGAGGTATGAGAACTCAAACACTGGAATCATAATTTGACAATCCGCAGTTTAATAGCCCCTAGAAGGATAGTTAGTTTCGATATTGATGGACTTTAAAATGGTCCAGTTCCAATATAAGGACGGTACTAAAGCTCTTTTTATCACATATTTTGTACTCTGGTCAGGCACTACGGAGGTTCAAAATGTTATCGAGGATCATGCCATATCTTGATTTGAGCTATTTATACTGACTTTGATGAGTTTTGATTTAAAGCCTTATTACTGGAGTAATTTTCACTACTTTCTTTATAAATTTCTCGCATCATATATTTTGTTTGTTTGGTATATATAGCATTTTAGCTTTTAGAGCCTTGAATATTCTCAAATATAATTCTCCTTCAACAAGGCAGGTAATACAGGATGAGACGCACTCAGAGTTATCGAGAGCATGCTTGTCTTTGGGTAAAGTCCAATTATGCAAGTAATAAATGAATTTATTATGCCTTCAAATTAAATTAGTCAAGTTTACCTCATTTTCATTCTAATTGATGATAGATCAGAGATCACCTAAATAAGAGATGGATCAATCACGATACTATATGATCTGGAAACAATATTTCTCAATAAGTTGCTCGGTGTTGCTTTCAGAGTCAGTGATATCAGCAGTAGATCCGAGACTAGTACATATGGCTCGATTTTCTTGGTCTACATAGTTTTCTTGGATTTGATCATTCGTTAAATTAATATTTTTGCTCTGAGTCCCCAAGCTAATTTAAGCCATGTAGCATATGATTCATACTCGGCTTTGTTGTTAATAATAAAATAACTTTTATGAATTGTCTAACTACTTTTCCTGATATCCATTAAGCATTGTCCTTAACTCGAAAGGTATAGATCCCGAGAATTACGCCAGAAATAACATATTCGGGTAATATGTTCGAGCTAAGATTAATCATGAAATCTGCTAAATTTGTGATTTTATAGCCGTACATAACGGATAAACAATATCATATTCACTTACTTTGACTACTCATTTAGCTAGCTTTCCTAATAGTTCATGTTTATGCAAAATATTGCGCAATAAAAATATAGTGACTACGGAAATTGAATGACATTGAAAATAAAGCCTTAAATTTAGGGCAACTACAATTAATACCAACTTATCAAAATGTAGATATGTAGTTTCCATATCTAAGATCATTTTATAATAGATAGGAGAATGCGTATCTTTATCTTCTTGAATTAAAAGTGCATTTACCGAGACATCCGAGACAATTTGGTGTAGTTGCAATCATCTTTCTCCTCGAAACATTGAAAGTAATGATCCATTGTTGTTAGCTAGCAAATTCGGATGATTCAACTTTTTGGACTAAACCGATCTTTCGAAGTTCTGCAACTTTATCTTTTATTATTCGACTCTAGTTTCTTCTTTTACTTGACCAGATTATACCACGGGTCAATATTGAGCATATAAGCCTTTACCTCCGGTGGTACACCTTTTTGTTAGCATGGAGGAAAGCAAATTAATTTTTGTTAACATGTATAAGTTTAATCAACTTACCTTTAAATTTGGTTCGAGGATTTACCAACGTAGTCCTTCATATTTGGGAAGTCAGTGATAATTTCTAGTTCTTCAGAATTTGACCTCGTGGCTTCTAATGCCTTCGGTTCAATGATTGCTTCTGAAAATATTTGTATAATTGTCCAAGGTTATTAATGAACCTTCCTTCTTGTGGTCTATTCTATCCCGCAACTATCTCTTCTTTTTCAATTGTTAGGTGTGGTATCTTTGTAAGCAATCTCGTGGGTGTTTTACCCATATTCTTCTAATCTTCATTCTTCTCCTATGAAATTTTACAATTTAGCAAGGTAATTCCTTACCTATTTGGGTAGATCCAGACTTTTTCAAGCCCATGAAGAAAATCTCATATCTCTTTGCTCGGACTTGTTTTTTAGATTCTTGCGTTTAGATTCGGATCACCCAAGAATCACATCGGCTTGATCTCCGGACCTATTTTTGACTTTTAATTGAATGAACGTGTCTTCCTCTATTCGGAGCTTTGTATTATATCGAGTATAAATTTTACTCCTCAATTCCGGGAAGGTCTGACGTTATTCTTCTGACTCCTTCAATCGGATCTGGAATCACCTTGGCTTGGTTTTTAAACCTGTTTTTGGACATCTTATTAATGTCGATTTGATTTACCGTGTCTTCTTCTGTTTAAATCACGGTTCTGCAACGATTATGCATATCATTATTGTAGGATAGATAGGAATTCCCGGAGGTGTTCTATCCACTCATTATGTTCCTTGATCTGTTTCTGTAAGGTTAGAGATAAATTTTGCAAATTAAAATTACCTGGTGTATCTGAACCTCTTATTCTGGAACTGTTTCGTACATATCCGTTATAATTAGTTTTGGTACTGATAGTTGCGGTACCAATATATCGACGTACATTCTCCATTTTTCTCTGCTTGTTTCTTACATATCATTATTATGGCTATTCTTCCCTTTTTATTTTGCATGGTAAAGCAATCTCCAACTTGGTTGTCCTCAACTGTGTTGATTGGAAAATTACGGCCATGATGAAGGTTTAAACTGATAACAAGCGAATATTAACAAAAAATATTACTATCTTTGGATGAATAGAAAATTTTCTTGAGTTCTCGGCAACGGAACCAAACTGTTTAACCCCCAAAAAAAGTTTTCAAGGTCAAAGCAACTATTTTATATGACAGGCCACAAGCAACGGATTCAATCCGAAAGATATACAATTTCGTTAATAAAAAGTGATAGAGAAGTGAGAAATAAATTCAATGACAGATAATATAATAAAAATAAAGCAGAGAAGAAATAATTCTTATTGAATGGTCCTTGATAGGATAATAAGCTGAACAGAGCTTGAAGGGCCGAACTATGGCTAACTTGAGAGCAATATGTTATGAATTACAATGTACAGAATTGTGAAATAGAAAATTAGATTCCCTGATGGTAGTAAAAGTATGTCTATTTACAGGGCTAAATCCATCCATTATGGGCCCATTATGAGCATTTACTTAATCCATCCATTACTTTTGGAAGACTTGTAACAATTGTGTAGATGCTGGAATTCCGTAACTGACGAGTTAATTCCATAATTGATGAGTTAATTCCATAACTGATGAGTTATCATGTAACAAATAAGTCAATCTCATGCATGTTGAGTCAATCTCGTGCCTGTTGAGTCAATATCGTACATGTTGATTAAATCTTTAATTGGTTGTCTTTTTCTGGCCGTTACAATCATTTATTATATTTATTGTATATTACATAATTGATTTGTAATAGATGGTGCAACGATGATAAATCCCATATAATCCAGGATTAATTGATTCCTTCCTCATGAGTTATTCTCACGTACCTGATCAAAGCTATTTTATGATGATCAGTTCCGAGGCTAACATGCACGATACGAGTATGTTCGGTCTCGAAGATGTTTCGCATATCATCTTTACATATAATTCTTCACTTTTCTTCAAAATTTGCTGACATGTGTCGTCATATAATAGACCCACATGGCAAATCTAATTTTACTAATACAATCGGGTTTAAGTCTTGATGCTCCATAATGAAAATAGTAGGATTTAAGTCCTAATTTATTATGACCTAACATGCATTTATATTGGTAAGACATTGGGTTTGAGTCACATTGTACCATACTGATGATATAATGATGGGTAAAGAAAAAAGATATATTTTTCATGAAAATTCATAAATATTTTCTCACTTGATTTGGTTCATTCTTGAAGTGAATATGGTAGCTCGTATAATAAGTCTAAATAGAGACAACTGGTTGACGACTGAACATTGTTGTGGCAAATGAAAAAATATGTCATTATTATGGTAATTATAAAAAGGATGAATAATAGTGTTTCTCAAAATACATCCTCGAAAAGGTGAGGGTAATATTTACCGTCAAATTGGTATGGAAAAATAATAAATCATATCGCTGTGATTATACTCCATTCTTGAAAGAGAATGTGACTTGTGATAAACATTGAGAATTCAATCTAATTCATGACGGTGAATGTAACAATATGTGATAAAAATAATGAATAAAGACATGCAATACATGATTGGATGAATACCACTCAATTCACCTCTAAGGGAGGTTTGAGTAAAATAAAGAAAATAAATATGGTTACATGAATATGTCATTCGTCGCTTACATGTGATATGCCAAAAATATTTTTCCATGTCTTACGAAAATTATTAAAGATAAAATTAAAGCAAGAAATTATTTTACTTTTGATGAGTTTGACCATGATAATTATGATATGATTTTTTCCATAAATAAGACATTCACAATATGGATGGTGTGATAAAAGATCTTCTAGTACAAAATTAATTAAGAGCTTCAGAAGAGCTAATTTATTACTACTCGAATAAAATTATTCATGATATTGATATTGTAGTAAGTCTCAAAAGAAAATTTGAATTTCAAATATACTAGCCAAAGTGGTTGGCATATTGAGGCTATAAATGAAATGAAGATTGAATATCTTTTATATTACTATAATCATACCGGGTAAATTTGAAAGGTTACCCGATTTATCTTCTATTTGTACTACACAAGTATAAACATGGTGATAGAATTACAAGCCACAAGTAAACTAGAGGTAGACTGAAACAAATTTTAGTTGGCATCACCGGTTGGCCATCCCAGTTCAGTTATGATGCGAAAAATTAATTGAGAATTACATTCGCATGTATTGAACAATAGAAGATTCTTCAAGAATTCTCTTGTGTTGTTTATTCTCATGATATACCAGTTAAGGTTGGGATTGAATCCCTTGATTTCTGAAACAAATACAATGTGATAAATATATGGGCCCAGTCACCTACCATGTGGACCATTTATTATTATATAATTTTAATAGATATATCTATTCTATGGTCATATGTGCATTTGTTATCAACTTGTTGTTCGATTTTTTCAAGATTGCATGCACAAATTATTAGAGCACAGTTCCAAAAATATAAATTATGATGATTTATCTTGATGATACTAGTTTAAATCCAAGTTGGTTTAGTAGAAATTGCATGCCTCTAATTATAGTTAAATCATTAGTTATGAGAACGAAACTCCCAAAAACGAAATTTAGTATTATATATATTATTTAATATACAACAACACTTGTACGCATCTAGCCAAGTTATGAAAATTTCTCCCTATCACAATCGGTTCAGGGTCAGGAACCAAATAGTTTCTATATTGAAATATGGTTCTGCTATATAATTTAATTATGTCAACACAATGCACAGAGATGAGTTCCCAAAGAAGGTTGGGAAATGTGTTGGTAATCCCAACATTAGGGGGAGAAAATGGACAACTGAGAAAGTGATACATGAAATGAATTATAATAAATACATATAGATCCTCCTATAAGAAAATATGAATGTAAAGTTTAAGTGATAATTAATGTTCAAATTATTACCAGACACATTTGCTGACCCAAAGCTAAATGTTATATTTCAGCTGCTAATGTTTCAAATAGAATAAAGTCCATCGGGGACAAAGTCTATGGCACACATGAAGAGTAACAGATCAATCGGTTCCAAAGATAAAACCCCTTGAAGAAGGAGATGGGCAAATGTTCAAGATGGTTATAATAAGGAGGCAAGTACTCTAGAAGAGTACCATGACATAACACTTTGTAAGGTCTCATGTGAGAGACTCAGGTACCTGAAAATAATGAGATAAAGAGATCTCAATAAGTTATATCTTTATTGTATAATAATTGAATCGATATAAAATGATCGCCGACGATATTGTTAACATAATAGCACTTTTCTGAAAAATTTAGATTCTCGATTTTTAAATGCTAGATCAGTATAATTTTACACATTCCTAACACATATTCAAAACTTGGCACTATGAGCCACTAGATTTTAAGTACAAGTTTTCACTGGGCCTTACAGCGGATAGTCCCAACACCTGAAAGTATAAAGCTAATGGAGGTATAAGTGTATTCTTGTGCAAAAAGTTAAAGTCGATAGACATAAAGACGACTTGTGACACAAGAAAATTAGTAAATGTCCTCACATTGATTATATGGAGACATGTTCTCTTATGGTGATATAGTCATTTCAGGTTTTAAAAACTTGATATGCGTTTAATGGGAATTATAGAAGGATTGAAATTTTTCTTAAGCATATTAATGTTTCCAAGAAATTTATTAAATAAATCTTCAAAAATTCTTATACGGATTGAAACAATCAGGGTGCATATGGTATAATCTCATGTGTGAGTACCTATTAAAAGAAGGGTACAAGAATAATTCAATTTGTCCTTGTGTCTTTATAAAAGGATTTGAATTTGAATTTGTTATAATCTCCGTGTATGTTGATGATTCAAATATCATTAGAATTCCCGTGGAGCTTCCTAAAGCAGTAGACTATTTAAAGAAAGAATTAAAAAAAAGGATCTTTGAAAGATAAAATTTTGTCTTGGTCTACAAATTGAGTATATGAAAGATGTAATTTTTGTCCATCAATCAGTATACACTGAAAAGATTTTAATGCGAATCTATCTGGATAAAGCACATCCATTGAGTACCCCGATGGTTGTGAGATCACTCGATATAAACAAAAATCCATTACAACCTCATGAAAATAATGAAGAACTTCTTGGTCATGAAATACCATATCTTAGTGGAATTGATGCACTAGTATACCTGCTAATATTATAAGGCGTGACATAACGTTTTCGGTTTATGTCTTAGCAAGATATAGCTTTGTTCCAACAAAGAGACATTGGAATAAAATCAAACACATATTGTATTATCTAAAAGGGACTACCGATGTGGGCTTATTTTATGGCAATGATTGCAATACAAATCTTGTTGGTTATGCCTGTGGGGTAATTATCTGACAGACACAAGGCTTGATCTCACACATGCTATGTGTTTACATATGGAGACACGGTCATATCTTGGCGATCGACTAAGAAATCAATCATGGCTACTTCATTTAATGATGATGAAATAATTTCTATTCATGAGGAAAGCCGAGAATGTGTATGGTTGAGGTCTATAATACATATTATTCAAGAAAAATGTGGTCTGAAGTGTTACAAACTATCCACAATTTTGTATGAAGACAATATAGCATGCATAGCCCAATTGAATAGAGGATTCATAAAAGAAGTTCGAACAAAGCACATTTCACCACAGTTATTTTTCATACATGATCTTCAAAGGAACAGTGATATTAATGTGCAACAGATTAGTTCAAGTGATAATATGACTGATTTGTTCACCAAGTCTCTACCGATGTCAAGCTTCAAGAAACTAGTGTACAAAATTGGGATGTGAATGATCAAGGATGTGAATTGCTGCTCTCACCAGGAGACTTAATACGCATTGTATTCTTTTTTCCTTATAAGGTTTTGTCCAACTGGGTTTTTCCTGCAAGGTTTTTAATGAGGCAACCAAAAGGCGTATTTCTAAAGATGTATACTCTTTTTCCTTCACTAGGATTATATTTCCCTTAGGGTTTATTTCTTTTTAATTTTAACAAGGCACATTATCTATGGACATCCAAGGGGAAGTGTTATGAGAAAAATCAAATTATGGTAGATGTCTACTCTTGCTCCATGATCTTCTCAAATGCTTAATGACATAATCAATGACAAATTTTTCTTCACTTTTCATGCCTATATAAAGGTCTTGTAATAGATAGAGACACAATTGAAGAAGAAAATCTCTTCCTTCTCTCTATCTCCATTTGTTGTTCATATTCTTACTAAATTGCTTTTATTTCCTTGTTACATATTGTTACTTTGAGTTATATTTCATAATATTTTGATATTATTAATCTTGTGTAGTATTTTTTAACTTATAGTATATAATTAATACTCATATTTAGAATTATTCATTCGCATAGTAAACCATGGCATTAGGTCGAGTGACGAATTTAGGATTTTAAAGTCATAGGTATTAGGGCTGATCGGAGCCTAAAGCCACTAAGGCAACGACCTTAGGTTTCTAAAACACTTAGAGCTCCAAAATTTATAAATCATATGTAAATATCTAATAATTATGCACTATTAATAGAAATTCACTTAGTTAAAATACGGCTAAAAGTTTTACACGCCTTACATTGTAATTATTAGTTGTTTCATGTCTTAATTCATTCCAACTTAAATCAATCTTCTTACAATTCGTTTAGAACCATTTTTTTAGTGCTCGAGTGCCTTGTGGATATTTTTCAAGTTATTTTGAGAAGTAACTGTTAAAATTCATCCTTAATATTGAATGACTCTTGAAACATACTAATTACAATAATATTATTTGTTTCAACTTATATTAGAATTAAAAAGGTTAAGAGAAACTATATAAGCAGAAGAATGTTCTAATTGGCAAACTCATCAGGTAAAAGGTATTAATTCAATTATCGTTAACAATTTTTATATCAGTTGCCTCGGTTGAAAAAAAAATCAAAAATAAATCAATAAAGTTCGACACACTAACAAATGATTAAACAAATTGGTTAGAAATTGGAAATAACTAAAACTGATTATAACTTCTTTAGATTTCGATAAATTATAAAAGTGAAAAATTAATTAAAAAAATTTAAGGCCTCACTTTTTATTTTTTCCTTAGGCCTCATATTACCTAGAGCCACCCCCGACGGGTTCTCTCTGGCAAAAATTCTAAGGAGGAAAAAGAATTTTAGTTATGGATGGTCGAGTAATATTTATTTAAATATTTTTATAATTATCTACGCGAATTTACTAAATCTTGTGAAAAGTAATTGGTGTTTGAGCACCTACGAATGACCATGTAAATCCGCCAATGGCATTAGCAATATGATAATTTTTAATACATGGATAAGTAATATAAAGATAAAATTTCCCTAATACACTAAATCAAACATAAGAAATAATTCCATCATAACTAATCTTAATATAATGGTGACATACATAGTTTACTCATCCACCTTGCACCCAAATCCCTGTTACACACCTATTGACCACGGGTATCACTTTGCACATCAAACCTTTCAAATGTGTGTCAATTACACACTACTTTTGATCAGCCTAGTTAATATTCAGTGCGTTGTATACACACATTTATTTAAATTAAAAAAATAAATGATTTTTAAAATGGACAACTTGACCCTTTTTTAATCCCGATCCAAAAAAGATCCGACCCAGTCGATTGAAAATAACTCCCCAACCAGATTAACACACATAATTCCATTTTCACAAAAATGTTCTTCAGCCCTAACCATTGAAAGCGACTCTGACGAGAACACATCCGGTATTTGTTGCTGTTACTTTCGTCATTTTTAGGTTAGTATTCTCATTTTAGGTTGTTCAATCATTTTGATTTAGATGGGTGGCTCGAAATAGTTAGGGTTTATTTGGACCCGAATTCTCCATTCAATATGAATCCCAATACGAGAATTGACAGAAGAATAATTATGTATTGCACTTTAATTGAATAAATATAACCAGCTTGAAAATATTAGATGAGGAAGGTGAAAATAGGGGTTGGATTTTTCTGAAATTGGTTCCTGTTAATATGAAGAAGATGAAAATAATTGCTTTTAATAAGAAGAAGATGAAGATGTGAGCGTTAAGGTTAGGAAAATGGGCCAAATTCCAGAATTAGCCGTTGTAATTTATCAAGTGATGCAAAAAAATAACTTTTCATGCGCCGCATTGATTGTGTTACACACGTCCTAGAGGCTGATCAAAAGTAGTGTGTAATTGACACACATTTGAAAGATTTAGTATGTAAAATTATACCCGTGGTCAATAAGTGTGTAACAGAGATTTGAGTACAAGATGAATAGACAAAATATATATTTCGCCTAATATAATCAATCTCAACATTCATTACTAATACACTTTAGTTAATATTATTCTTATACACCCTACCAAACGACATGAAGATTACTGCCTTTTGGAGTTTGGACGTGATTTGGTGAGTTGGATATTTGAAGTAAAAGTTGGGGGAAAAAGTGTGTAAGTTCAGTTGTGTTTGGATAAAATGTAATTTTCGAAGGAAAATAAAAGAAATTATAAAAGTTAAAATTGTGAAATACACTTTCACGTTAACATCTTAACTTGATTTTTATTTTCAGACTCATGTAGAACTTTTTTTGTTTTCAATTTAATAAATAATCGCTAATTTATGACTTAAAACACCATCATTGGTTAATGAAATCAACAGATCAACTTACTACGCGCACAGAAAATATACTAATTAGAAGTAGTTAACAATCATTTCAGAATTCAAACTTCAAGGTAGACTGTTAAATTTATATTCTTCCGAAGCATTTTGAAAGGCGGGGTGATTATTCTTTATTTCCACCAACTTTAAATCTTTAATGATCAAATTCGAGTTGGAGTAATGAACCAATTTTAAAACGGGGGAAGATCATTGCCCCCTCCAACTTTGCTCCAAAAATTAAACTCCCCTCTAATATTGAATAATAGTCATTCTCTCCCTTTTATTCAATGCAATATCAAATTTGTTCTTAATATTTTTAATTCTCCTATCTATATAATACCATTTTATATTATATAGAATAATAGTTTATTTTTTAACCTATATATTGTACCTTTAGTTTAAATAATTTTTTATCAAAGTATATATTTACTTAAGTCATTAACGTTATAAGTAAAGTAATTTTTTAAATAATTTCATTACAAAATTTAACGCTATTTTTATGATTATTATTTTAAATATTACGTGCATTATGTATGTATGTATATCACACCCTTTTTTTAATAAATTTTACTAAACCCTTTAAAAATTAATAATTTTTTTTAATAAAGCTTGAAAAGGGTTTTCTAAATTTGAAAGTGACAAAAATATGTTCAAAAGGATTAACTCAGAGTAGCCACTTGACATTGATTTGGTATGCCAGGTCACTATTTTTAAAAATTAATTTTTGCTTTAAAACATTTTGGATGTCAAAACATAAGTCCGCACCAGAGATTTGGATAAGGGGGTTCATTTGACTCGGGGAGAAGGTGTTAGGCACTCCCCAAGTCCCGTAACTAGTACGGTTGCGTATTCGATCTGGTTAGCTTTTAAAACATTTAAATTGAGAACAAACACACAAGAGGCTCGAGGTCATTCCTGCCTAATAAAATAAAAATAAAAATAAAAATAAAAATAAAAATAATAAAAAGTAAAATCTTAAGCTAATCTACACTATACTTCCTGGACGATGTAATTGCGGCCTCCATTACATTCACTTTGGAGTATAACCCTGAAATAAAATATATACAAATTCCTCGAGCATTCTTCGAATAAATTTAATTAAAGAAACGATCTTCCACTTTAAAACTAACAAAATTTTAAAATTTGCCTACTCTAAATGTGATAGGCGTAAACATATGACTAAGTGATAAATAGAAATAAGAAGGTAAAAACGTGACAAGGAGTGCAGCACATACAAGCTGCATTTTCCATCTCTATGTTCCCAATCCCACTACTAGATCCAGTACTTCTAATTCATGTCCCTAATGTCCTTTAACTTAATAACTTTCCAGCAACCAATCATTCCAACTCCGAACAAAGCTCAATTTTATGTATTAAGAGGACAATTTCATAGTCGGCAGAAATTTCATCATCACAAACAAACACGAACAAACTTCCAAAATATATTGAACAAACAAATGAGATAGAGGAAAACAATAGACCTTTAGGCGAGCAAAATTTCTCTTAATAACAGATTGATGAACCGAAATTCAAACCGACGACCAAACTACGAGCAAAATAAGCGAACCGAACCACGTATGGGCCTCAACTCAGTGACTCGCTTACAAGAGCTGATGAATCAGAATACGGACTTCGGAGAACAGAGATTATTTGCTTCCTTAGGCTTCTAGATGTAAACAGAGACGAAGAAGATGTTTGATGCCGGAAAGAGACTGGAATGATTGACGTTCCGGTGACGGCAGACGTTACTATTTTATCGCTCCAGGGAGATTCAGTGACAGAGTACTAGAGGGAGAGTGTTCGCCGGCGATTTGAAAGGTGAGAAGAAGAAGCAGAGGTTCCAGCGAGTTGGGATGGAGGGTGACGTCGCTGGTTGTCGAATTCAGGCACGTTTAGCGGACGGCGGAAGGGCGATCGTGTGGCCGTTTTCCGGCAAGCTTTTGGGTTGAAGATGAGAGGTGTCGGCGTTACTGTGTTCGTATTTCTCTCAGGGGTGTCGATGGATGTGGTCTATCCTAGGTTCTTTTGCTGCTAAGTTTTGTGTTGTTCTAAGGTTCTGAAGCTGAAGTAGTCAGGGTTAGCTCTTGTGTGTCTTGGTTTGTCTAGGTTAGAAGAAGAAGATCAGAAACAGGGGAAGGAGTCGTGTGTGTTTGTATCTTTTTGTCTAAGGGAGAAGGCTGGTGATGGGGTTGTTCTGTTAGGTCTAGAGAATTAGGACGGTCTTGGCTAGGAAGAAGTGTCTTGAAATTGGGCCTTTGATAGTGGGCTCCATTTGGATAAGAAGAACCGAAAATATCATTAATAAATTCAAGTTTCTTACAAATTAGTATAAACTATTTGTAAAACTATAAAATCACTTCTAATTAACTAATATAAAATTTAAAGTAAAATAATTTTTTAGTATTTTCAAATATTATAAAAGTAGATAAATATAAGTTAAAACATAATAAACTAAAATAGTATTACTATAAAAATATAAATGACCTTAGCTTAAATATAAAAATAAAACAAAGCAAAACTTTTTTTTTGTATTTTTAAATTTAAAGTAAAAGAGTTAAAACTAGTTGAAATAGCAATATTAGACCTAAACTATATATTTAAATACAAAAATATGTAAACTTTTGAGAAAGATAAAAAATTATATCTCTATAATATACGTGTGTGTATACATGCGCGTACACTTATATTTAAGTTTCGCCCACTTATTCTCTATCACTATGTAGATAAATGAGTTTTGATCGTCATTAATAAAATAATTTTTACATTATAATTTAGAATGCATTGCAATATAAATAGATAATGTTTTAGAATTCTATTATAAATTTATATCTGTTTTTATTTCATTAATAACGATCAAAACTCATTTATCTATACAGAGTTCTATTATAAATTTATCTCTATTTTATTATTTATTTTTGTATTACTTACATTCAAATATGTTTATAAAATTTTTACTCCTTTTTATTGTCACTTTATAAATATATATTAGAACTTTGATTGCTATGAATAAAATAAAATTATTTTTATTTTGCTCATTTATTTCACTATAGAATATATTAATTAAATTATTATTTTTTACTCTTTTTTTTTTGTCTCAGAAATATTTTTCTTCTTTCTACAGGTACTTTTTGTTATATAAATTTTAACAAACGAAAGAAAAGTATCATGATTTTTAAAAGTGAAAAGAAGAAGACAAAGGTTGGTATATGAGGTTAAATATGTATTTAAAAAGTTAGTGGACATAAAAGTGGGGAGAATATCTACTGTTCAATGTTGAAGAGGGAGTTTAATTTTTAAAGCAAAGTTGAGGGGTGTAAAACTATAATACCCTAATATTTTTATTTTGGCCCTTGAAATATCTATAATCTCATTTCTAAAATCAAATTTGCTAATAATTTGTATTGGTAAATAAATTCTGAAAATAAAAAGAACAAAAAAATAGAAATGTAGAAGAAGTCGAGCCGAGTTCTTCTCGCTTCTCGGCTCCTTGGGAGCTAGAATGAGTGTAATTATATATATACTCAATAAATGAGTTTTTCTCCTCCAATAATATGGGATGATGCTTCTTTGTAAAGGAGACGAAAAAAATATATTCTCTCTATTTCCTGCTCTATTTTTGAACTAAAACCTAATAAAATTAGAGTGCCCCTAACGACACACTACAAGAATAAATTTAACCTTTTATTAATGCGATCTGTTCATCAAGTTCAATCTCTTTATCAGAAGGTCGAAGACAAGAAAAAATTACTACACTTTCCTAATAAACAGTAAACGGGCTTAGGGGCAAATTTAGGGGGTGAAGGAGGTTCACCCAAACTCACAAGACAAAATATATTTTCATCGTTATATATTAAGCTATGAATGCTTGAGAGAATCCAAATATATAGCTTAATTGTCAAAGGCACTCAAAATCTTTAATAAAATCATAAGTTTAATTCCCACTAATTATATTTTTTTGACTTTCTTCTTCTTTTTTTTTTTTTATTTTGAACCCCGCAGCGGAGAGGCCGTAAATGAGTTGACATTTTGTAAAGAAAATAACCAAGGAAAGGAAAGGACAAAATAGACGTCCAATGAGCAATTAGATCTTTTCCCGCATGTTGATATTTTAAGTCAGGTACCGAAGAATTTGAAGATTTCCATGCCTGGTTGCCTACAAAAGTAAAGCAGCAAAGTCAATGATCACAAGTGGTGCATTGTTGTTGATGAATAATTCCACGATTAATGCCCCATTGGTCCTATTTTGCTATTGTTGACTAAACTCTATATTCTCTAGAGAAAAAGAAATTGAAGAATATATATGACTATCCAAATTGTTTGACAAATTAAAATGACTTCAAGTTTTCCCTTATTCACAATTTTTTCATGATGAAAAACTTCCTCCGACGTTATAGATAGGTTTATATGGGGTCGTTTGGTTGAAATACGATTTATACACGTATAAGTTATGCCGGTATAAGTTATATTGGGATAAGTTATGCTATGATTAATTATGTTTGGATTGTTATTTATTCATTGTTTGGTATATTGTATTAAGAATGACAATTACATATTTTCTAAGAAGAAGGTATAAGTTACACATGTGCTAATTACCCTACCTTCTATAAGGTATAAGTTATTCCAATATTAAATTAACACCGAAATAACTTATACCTAATATATTAATCAAACAATGTATTAAGGTGATATTAAATTTTTATACCACCCGTCTTACACCCATGCCTAACGACCCCTATGTGTTTGCATATCCGAAGTGTATGAATAGTTTCAATACGCTTAATCCCAAATTTAGATAAATTGTCAAACTTCTCCCTTCGGATTTGAGGAATAGACATAAAGTTTAGTGACTTTTTAATATAAAAAATAAATATAAGTTAGCTTTGTTGAGGGAAAGGAAGAGGAACGTCAGCATTGTTGGAAAGAGGAGTAAAATCATATGCTCTTAAAGGGACAAGAATTCATACATGTTTGGGTTGTTTGACACACTTTTGGAAACAAAAGCAACTGGTAATTACTACCCGCGTGGGTGTTTACACGTATCCAAATAATTAATCTAAAGAAATTAAAGTGTAAATATATATCATTTAATCATGAATAAGTGTTCAAATATACTTTTGTTATGAAATAATATAAAGACAAGAACAATAATGCAAGAACAAGAGCAATAGAGAGAATAGAGAGAGAATTATTCTTATTGATATTTAGAGATTGTTAGGGATGATTTACAATGGTAGAAGACCCCTTTATTTATAGGGAGGTAGTGACTTAGCTACCAAGAATAAAACTCTAGAATCTCTCTAATTATAGACATTCACCTTAAATAGAAGTCTATTTATAACACTCCCCCTTGAATGTCTATTCAACAATGTGCCTCGTTAAAACCTTAAAACCAAAACCCAATGGGAAAAATTAAAGAGAAGGAAAAAGAGTACACATGTTTGAATATGCGCCTATTGGTTGCCTCGTTAAAAACCTCGCAAGGAAAACCCAGTGGGACAAAACCTTGTAAGGGAAAAAGAGTGCAACGCGCATTAACTCCCCCTAATAAGAACATCAATTTATATCCTTGAGAATTTGCATTCCAATCTTGTGCATCATCTTCAAAACGATCTTTGGTAGACGTTTGACGAATCAACCATATTGACTTGAATAAATATTCCGCACCTTGAAATCATCATTCTTGATAGATATGAACATCTTCATATAACGTCGTGGAATAACTCTTCAATATCTCCATAGATGCATTCTCAATGCCATCCTGCTTATAGTTATAGCAAGATACATATGTACACAAATTGTACTTAGGATGTGGTACTTCAGGACCAAGAATTGCATATGCTTCAAGCAACTTAAATCTTTCAAGTTAAGTCATGTAAGTCACATAATAGACTTTAGATGCATATCAAGTTTTCACGTCATGCTAAACAAATAAGATATCGAAAACTGATTATACATACCTTTGACTTTTATACTTTCAAGTATTTGAACTACATGTCCAAATTTACATGTCTTTCACATGGAATCAAGTATTTGTCTATACGCTTCAAGCGTATCCAAGACCTTGTCCTTCAGGGACTTTTGTAGTGAGAATATAGTTACATTCTTTGGGTCAGCAAATGCGTATAGCATGCTTTGCAAAATGTTGCAATTGAATTATCCTTTTATGAACTTCAGGTTCATATCATGATATTTGGGGATTTACATATACAAATGATAATTCATCCCATGTAACCTCTTCTCAAGCGTTTATCATGTCTCCCCCTCATGTTAGTAAAGCTAACTTGTTTCCTCAACTTTGGGAAATCATCTTTGTGCATTATCATGTCAATATACACGGCACATTAATAATAAGATGAAATTATTTGGTTCCTGACCCTGAACCACTTTTGAGGGGAGAATATAATACACTCTCGTATACAACGTATATCAAACTGATATATATAACTTTGTTCTCATAAGAAACAGTTTAGCTATTAAGTGGAAGCACTCAATAATTATCTTGCTAAACCAACTTTGATATAAACCAACTTATCAAGATGAACTATCTTGAGTAGAAAATCTGGAAATTATGCTCGAAGTTAGATTACTGAGCAATTTACCTCGCAAGCACCGGCCAGGCTGCGGGTTAATAACAATTGCGCATGTAACCATATCATAGATGCATCATATGTGGTATACATGGCAGGTGAATGGGCCCATATTCACCTTTGTATTTCCAGAATTTATGGGCTTCAACCCGAACTCTTTAGTTGGTCAGTTCATTAATGAGAACAAGTGATACAAGAGAATTCGTAAAGAACTTTCTAGTTCTTTGATATTCACCTGTGTGAATTTGCACATCATACTTAAAATGAGATGGCTAATACGAATGCTAACTGAACAAATTATCAATATTGGTAAACTTCAAATTTACACCATGACATGTGCACTTATCAATAAACTTCAGGTTTATTATGACATGGGTTTTTATACCAATAGATATCCACTTTATTGTGGCATTCTTTCTTTTGTGTAGTACAAACTGGAGAACAAAGCGGGTAGCTTTTCATATGCAAATTACCCCGCTACAAGTTGTAGTAATAGGAGATATCAAAGCCTTCCTTTTTATAGTCTCAATATAATCAATCGCTTTCGCGTGTACTTTGGAAACTGAATAAGTTTCTTTGAGACTTACTACAGCACAATACTCAATTGTGTTTCTCCAACATAGTAATAATTGGCTCTTCTAGAGCTCTCAATTAATTTTGTACTACCACAGATTCATCAACATCCATGTGGTGAATATCTTTCTTAAAGAGAAAGTTATACCATTATGGTCATGTCAAACTTATATGCAAGATATGTTTCTTGCATTATCGTTGTCCTTTAATAGTCATATTTCCAAAATACTTTGGCGTACAATAGGTACGTGACCAACGATCATTCATGCCATATATCATCTCAAACCTCCTTCTAGGGGTGAGTGTGGTATCATCTCAAACCTCCTTCTAGGGGTGAGTGTGGTATATTTAATACCAATTTCATGTTCATATTCTTCCAATAATGAATATGTATTCGTGAATCAGATGTTGTCACATTCACTTCGGGGATATGTGATTTTGTTATCCTTTTCAAATCTATAAATGCGTCAGACATTTGATTTGCTATTCTTTGCAAATGGATAATCTTTTGTGCCTCTTTCACAAATAGAGGTATGTGGATCAAGATGAGATAATGATGCATTTTTCCACAAAATTTCCCGTTTGGTTTCACCAACTTCTCCCCCTAATTTTGGGAAAAGTGTCTCATCAAATTGACAGTCTGCAAATCGTGCAGTGAACAAATCTCATGTCAATGTTTCGAGGTAGCGAATAATGGAGGGCGATTCAACCTCAACATATATTCCTAACCTTCTTTGCAGACCCATTTTGGTGCGGGATGGCGGTGCTATAGGCACATATACTGCGCATCCAAAGATTCTTAAATGGGGTTATATTGGGTTCATGACCCAAAACCAATTGCAACGGGGAATATTTGTGTCAATTCGTCAGTCAGAGACGAACTAGTATTGCTGTATGCAAAATGGCGTGACCCCAAACCGAAGTGGGCAGCCGACGAACTAGCATTGTTGCATGCAAAATGGCGTGACCCCAAACCGAAGTGGGCAGCCGACGAACTAGTATTGCTGCATGCAAAATGGCGTGAACCCAAACCGAAATGGGCAGCCTCGTTTTCATGAAGAATTCAAGATTATTCTCATCTATTGTCTCAATATGATATCCATTTTGAATGATATCTTTAAAACTCAACAAGTTCTTCTTAGACTTGGAGGAGAATATTGCATTCTCTAAGATAAACGTCGTGCCTTTGGGCAGAGTTACAGTTGCTCTTCCGGAGTCTTCAATCAATTTACTTCCATGGTTTGACATATAAAAGAAAATATACGAACATGAGAATAAACAACTTCAATCCGTTTGTGTCACATTTAAATAATATTTTCAAAATCTGATGCGTTCAGTTGACAAACTAAATCAGATAGTCGATTATATGGATTACTATGCAGCTTGAAAATTTCAGTTTAAGCATTTTCATAAAACAATCGATTGTTAAACACACACAATCGATTGTTGAACATTGACAATCGATTGTTAAACACACACAATCGATTATTTGCTATTTTTGAAAAACTTCAGATCACACTGTCTTAAGACAATCGATTGTTAAACGTAGACAATCGATTGTCGGCTTATTTCGAAAAATTCCAGAGCACACTGTCTTAAGACAATCGATTGTTAAGCATAGACAATCGATTGTTGACTATTTTGAAAAGTTCCAGAACACACTGTCTAACGACAATCGATTGTTAAGCATAGACAATCGATTGTTGACTATTTTGAAAAATTCCAGATCACACTGTCTAACGACAATCGATTGTTAGACATAGACAATCGATTGTGGATGATTTTTGAAAAATTCCAGATTACACTGTCTAACGACAATCGATTGTTAGACATAGACAATCGATTGTGGTTGATTTTTGAAAAGTTCCATATTACACTGTCTAACGACAATCGATTGTTAGCCATAGACAATCGATTGTGGATGATTTTTGAAAAATTCCAGATTACACTGTCTAACGACAATCGATTGTTAGACATAGACAATCGATTGTTAGACATAGACAATCGATTGTCGATCAATTGTTTTTCAGCTTTAATGCGAAAATATTAGATAATCGACTAGTTTTTCAGGCTAGTCGATTACCCCTACTGGAAAATAAAAATATTAATGATATTTGAGCATATTGAAGATATTCGAAAGAACTACTGCTAACACTGCATCATGAACTAACTAATACGAGCTAATACTAATGACTATTAGTTTATTCACTAACTAATACAAATAAGTAGAACAAAATCAAATAACTCCATCTTCTTTCATCACGGACCCATCACCGATTAGGTGGTCTATCTTCCCCTCGGGTTGCTCAAAGAAGTCTGCCACATCCAAGTGGGTGATGTCAAAGTTGTCGTCAGAGACAAAATTCGTTTCAGGGCGTTTACTCTTTCGAGATGCTTGATAAAAGTCAACCAAATGTCATGGTATACGGCAAGCCTTTGACTAGTGCCCGTTTCCACCGTAACGATAATATATAGTTTATAAACTATTTGCTTTTGGATTCTTATCGTATCGTGCTTGTGGCAGAGTGACCAACTTCAGGTTGTCATATCTCTTCTTTAAGCCATCTCACAAAATAGGTGGATCTTTGACTGTGATATATTCAATTTTCAAACCTTCATCAAGGTGATGGCGCAAGAAAATCAAGGCCTTAGCATAGTTTCAAACCTTCATCAAGGTGATGGCGCAAGAAAATCAAGGCCTTAGCATAGTTTTGGGTGGATGCATTATTTCTGTCTTTAATGGCGTCTCCAAGGCCCATAGCATCTAAGTGGATTTCAGCATCCAACACCCATGTCATATAGTTCTTGCCCGAAATTTCAAGGGCAACGAACTTTCTTTTCATAATGTCAGACATAAAACAAATTTACATCAAGAGCGTGTTCATACTTACGGGCTCTATTACAATTATCACATTCACTTCAGGGAATGGATCATAATCATGTGCTTTACACAATCTCATGTCAAATATTACTTTCATAAAGTGAAAGATTATTTTGAGAATCTTTATTATTCTCATTATCATAATAATGACGATTATAATTTCGTCTATTGCCACGTCCACATCCATTAATACCTTTACGGTAATAATTTTGTCTTCTTTCAGACTTATCACATACTGCTACCACATTCTCTAAAGTGAATGGAGCAAATTCAATTGGACGGAATTCTTTGCCACGTCCACATTCATTGATACCTTCATGGTAATAATTTTATCTTCTTTCAGACTTATCATATACTGCTTCCACATTCTCTAAAGGGAATGGAGCAAATTCAATTGGACGGATTTTCAATCTTTTGCCCACAATCATACATGAATTTAATCATGGTAGGACATAGAGATTTAACCACTTCATGTGGTTATAATTTCTTACACACTCCATTAGAGTTATAATCAAACTTTGTTGTCTATGTTTGTATATAAAATCAAATTATAGAATTCCAAGAATTTGAAAGAGAAAAGTAAAATACTTACCTTAATTTTCTCAAGAAGATTCTTGAGACGGTAGAGTCTTGTGCCTTTTAGAATCACGAACACGGAACCGAGATCGAAATCTCGAATTTCTGTTTCCAATCTTTCTTTCACATTTTCTATTTCTGTTTTCTTCCTTTTCTTTCTTCCGTTTCTGTTTCCTTTTTTTTTTCTTTGTTTTTCGTTTCCACTGTTTCCCCTTTTTTTTTTTCGTTTCTTTTCTTTGAATAAGGCTTCTACCTTTTGCCTTTGCCCAAGGAATTGTCCGCACAGCAACCAACGTAAAAATTGCAAATTATTATGCTCAATCTCAAAGCTTCTACCCAATTGGTTAGAGCATCGTGCTGATAACGTGTTATAAAATAATATAAAGACAAGAACAATAATGCAAGAACAAGAGCAATAGAGAGAATAGAGAGAGAGAATTATTCTTATTGATACTTAGAGATTGTTAGGGATGATTTACAATGGTAGAAGACCCCTTTATTTATAGGGAGGTAGTGACTTAGCTACCAAGAATAAAACTCTAGAATCTCTCTAATTTATAGACATTCACCTTAAATAGAAGTCTATTTATAACAACTTTATATTTATTGGTTTAATATAAACACCTGATATAGATAAATTTGTACGACTCGAGCCAAGACTAATACTTTGGACTGCCTCTCAAACTGTTGCGATATATACTATTAAGGAATTTTTACCTCTTCTAGCAAAGGTTAACACCTTATTATTTTAAATAAATACCACTTAAAAAATTATATACTATAGATACCTCTTAATGTTTATAACAAAATATCTAATTTTGGTTACCTCCTACCTCTAAGCCACTAAATACGCCATTCAATTACAGCATTTTCTTCCTCTCTCTACATTGGTACATGCCATTCTCTTCCCTCATTCCCTGAAAACACGATGCTAAATCTCAAAATTCCTATTACCCTCACAAACAGTGATTTCAAGTTTACAATGTCTCATAACGGTGGTAAAAGGAGTGCCGAGAAATCCCACCTTTCGTATCTCTCATCCTCGTTTTCAATTCATAAGAAGTCACCTTGCAAAATAAGATAAATTAAAGAGAAGAAAGTATAAATAGTATAGCCGATTTACTGGTCTTCTTTTGTTAAAACTTCATGGTCTACTGCGCAATGTTCTTGTCACCGAGCTGCTCTCAAAATTTGTAGTAAATGTAGATCCGAATATCGGCTCAGTGAGATTTGGGGTTTTTGCTCGAGGCCGAAAATTAGGGTTTGTTCTTGAATAAAGATGACAAAGTTTGTGGTTGAGCAACTTAATTTTCTATTAATATATTTCAATGTATTTTCAACATATCATGCTATATTTTATGTATTTCATTGTATTCATTGTATTTTTTCATTGTAATTCAATATATCTCGCTAAATTTCATGTATTTCATTGTATTCACTGTCTTTTTTCATTATATTTCAATGTATCCTATAGTATTCTATGTATTCATTGTATTCTCTGTCTCATTATGTGCTATAAATGTATTCATATGTTTTTTTAATTAATATAATTTATATATTCAGATGTATTATATAATTTCTCTGAAGATTGCTATATGTTTGGAGTATTTTTCAGTTGAGAATTATTTTTATAACTAAAAATACAAATTTTGTGTGTTTTAATTGAGTTTCTTGAGTTATATTAGGAGTCTATTATGTTAATTGATTTACTTTCCATTTAAAAACAGTGTAATTCTTTGTTTCACGCCGTGAATACAGTCAAAATTGTAATCGCATGTTTCACGCCATAAATACAATAGAATACAACAACTGATTAGCTGGACTTCCCTGATTCACGCCTATTTTTGCTACTGTATTCATGAATACAGTAGCTTAAATACATCTAATACATTTATAATAACAGAAACATATCTACAATCCGTAGTATAGCAAATGGTATCTATAGAAAGCTAATTACTACTAAAAGATAGTGCTCTATGAAAATTTCTCTACTATTAACTATGAATTTTAGTTTGGATATAGTATTTATTATTGAACAATTTTTTATTTAATTTTAATTAAGTTTTAAATAGATCCTATATTCGTTTGTGTCCTTTACTTATAAAGTAGATGATTTAATGTATAGAGTTTAGCTTATACACGAAAGGTTAAGAACATTGGCATGCCATAACAAGAGTTATGAGGTATTTACTTGGTACAAAAACTTATAGCTTATTTTATAAAAATATCCTACTGTATTCGAAGGCTTTTTTGATGCAGATTGGAACACTTTATCTGGAGATTCCTGTTCTACTACAGGTTATATTTTTACTTTGGGAGGTGGTGCTATTTATTGGAAATCAAAAAGGCAAACAATAATTGCTAACTCTACCATGGAAGCTGAGCTAATTGCTTTAGCTTCAGCTAGTGAGGAAGCGAATTGGTTGAGAAATTTATTTTTTCAAATTCCTTATTTTGAAAAACCAATTCCTCCTATTTTAATTCATTGTGATAGCACCGTTGCAATTGGTAGAGTACAAAATCATTATTACAACGGTAACTTCAGACCTATAAGGAGAAAACATAGTACTATGAGATCATATATGACAAGCGGTGCCATTAATGTTGATTATGTTAAATCTTATGATAATCTTGCCGATCCACTGACTAAAGCCTTAGCAAGAGAAATGGTTTGGAGCACATCGAAGGGGATGAGATTGAAGCCCGTAGGCTCATAAATCATATTTGAGGAAACCCAACCTAGAGATCTTATAACCAGGTTTAATGGGAAAAACGAATCATATGATGGCTTGGTTTAAAATGTACTATATTTATTATTATTCCATCTCTATGGCGTGAGTGCATTTATCCAGTAGTGATTTTCAAGGTTGAGTTTTATTAAATTTTAATATAAAAATCTATAGCTTGTATGAGTGGGGTATTAGAGTTACAGGAGCAACCTTGACAGATTTCACCTATGTGAGTGTGGAAGTAGGCCGTTTCCTATGAGAATTGAGCTTGTTCTCAAAAATACTCAAGAAAACTGGGATAGCGCAAGGCCGTAATGTGCTGGCTAATAATGCTCATGTCAACACCTTAATTATATGTGTAAGCAGTGATATTTAATTTCTCTAAAGCAGTTATAGTACAAGTCTGAGACCACTACTGACTCTGGTGTAAAGATCATTGTTTTCCTAAGTGGAGGTTCAATGCAGAGCACACCTTCATTATGCATGATAGTCTCCCTCCAACTGATAAACTCTCTTATGTATTTTAATATTAGAATGAGTGGGGGAATGTTAGTGTAATTGCATTTTATTATTAACATAAATTTCTATAATTCCCACTACCCCATGATGTAGAAAATGGCCACAACTCCTATAACTTCCACTACTCCATGAAGTAGAAAATGGCCAGAACTCTTTTGTAACTCTACTCTCATGTTCTATCACTAATTATCCCATGTTCTCCGTGATATCATAACTTATTACCCCACTTTCTTCTAATTTAATTCAAGGAAGAATTCTTATACCTATAAATAGGAGTCTTTCTTCCATATTGTGGCATGAAAAAATAATTGTAGCGTGTTTCTAAAGTGAGGTTAAAGTTGTGAAAAAAGAAGAAGAGAGTTTTTTTATTTTTCTTTGAAGGAAGGTATTCATCTTGGTGAAGCTTTGGACTTAACAACTTTTCAAGAGTTTGTTCGATTCATACGACGTGATCGTACTGTTGTATCCTGGGGGAGACAGATCAAGAGGATTACTACTGGATCAGTAAAAAAACTTTGCTGCAGTAGACTTGAATCTCCTTAAAGAGAGCGAGATATCCGCGCCTCAACCTGAAAATATTTTATTCATTTCATTTTATTTTCAACTGTAATTATATTTTCACCAACACGAAGTATTTGGATTTGATTACGAAATAATTGATTTTGAATCATTGTTTTAGAGAACTTTTGTGCGTTGAATATTTTTTCCCTTGTTTTTAAAAATCAAATGAAATAAAAATATTAAGGAATATAACTCTTTATGATACTTGATTGTTTTATTTTATTTTATATTTCTTTTTGGACTCCATGCTATTAATTAATGATGTTCTTGCTGCATTAACTAAAGTTTTACTCATAATAAGCAATGGTGTAAACAATAATTTACGGAAGCTACGTCGGACTAATGTTAAATTCGGCTCTATAATAGTGGTTTTATCACTTTCCTTTCTGTCCAAAATGATACTTAGTTTGTATTATTTTAAAATTGTACATGTCTTCATTAGTTTTTTTTTTTCTTCACAAAAGAGACTAATTTCATTCTACAACTAATAATATAAATATATAATTATAAGCAAATAAGTCGAATCTACTCTGGAATTGCGTATCACTCTCATGGAAGGGAAGTCTCATCAACATCGGACCGTTTCATTTATTATGATATAAGTTAATTACAAGGCGTTATGAATAAGTTAATTAATATGTCGATATTGGTTAAGTTTCTCGCCCGTCCTAGTTTTGCTATGAATTAGTTATCGGTTTTCTTATAGGGATTTTTACATATACATCCCATATAGCAAACCTTATAACCACCCATGTTTAAGGTTTGTGTTTATTACATTTAAGTATACCACCTTTCAATTTATGTACCAAAATTATATTTAAGGTTAATGATCAACTCATTAATTATTTGCTTGATTTGTGGAACAAAATCTTTTCAAACTATTTAATTAGAGGCTTGATTTGTGGAACAAAATCTTTTCATTTTTATTTTTTTACACATTCACATTTGACCAAATTCAGTCACTAGAATAACGAAAGAAAAAAGAAGAGAGAGGGGAGCATCTGATAATTTAGAAGAGAGACAAGTCTTGCGTGAAAATGGAAGCAGTAACCTCTGGCCTGGAGTGAGGAGCTTGAAAGTTTTTCTAGAAATGGATAAGATGACAAGGGAAGGGATAAAGGTACAGATGTATTTTTAATAGGGATAAAGAAGAAGTAGAGTGTACTGTTGTAATGAACTTTGGTTGTACTGAACAATTTTTCATGAATACTGAACAATTTTTCATAACTACAATTCCATAACTATAAATTGTTGGAAGTCCAATGCTACATGTACTGTTGTAGTACATTTGCGCGGTTATGTTTTCGGATAAAACTTCTAGTCTTGAACAATGAAGAATAATGAATTGACGTTGCATAGAAATGCCATTTGTAGTTTTCAGCAACTCATACCATCCAGTAGATACAAAAAAATATGTTATTCAGACATATTTTTCAACTGACTACGATTAACTACAAGTAACTATAATTAACTACAAAGTTCATATAACTACAGAAATTTGACTACATTTTAAAAACACTCTACTTAAACACTGCATATAACCTTAACTACATTTACCTACATTTGTCTACATTTTAAAAACTCACTGGAAACACTTAATATAATCTTAACTACATTTACCTACATTTGACTACATTTTAAAAACTCACTGGAAACACTTCATATAACCTTAACTACATTTATCTACATTTGACTACATTTTAAAAACATACTTGCTATAATTCATGTTTAACAGTTTCTAATGACACTTTATGCATTTATAGTCATGCAGCGAAAAGAGAACGAATTATTATTTCTTTTACTAAAGAATAAAGCTAGTTAATAAATCAAGATGTCATTATTGCATATAGGCAATTTACGCTAACATTTGCTCGCCTTCGATGGAAAATTTTGAAGTGCATGGGACTGCATTATCTAACTATTATGTAACGAAAATTCAATAAAATGTGAAAATTATGTTTCTGCTCCCTCTACTTGTAAATTCTTGCAAAAATGATTTATTTGGATCTTATGTGTTTATAACCGAAGGATTTAGTTGCTTGATTTATGTACCAAATTAGAAGCATTTAATATGTTACCTTAACTAATTTAGCATTTATTTGGTAGAAAATCAAAGATTAATTAGAAGCCATAAAGATAAGCGTTATTTTAGGCTACACTTTATTAAGAATCGATTTTAGCATTAATTATATGGCGTTAATTTAGGATGGAAAATCAGTAAATATTCCGTTTGGTATATATTATGTAACAAAAACATGGGATATGAGGGTAATAACCAAATAAGGCACAATAATGATAATAAGGTTTGATATATGGGATATATAGGTAAAAATCCCTTTATTATAATATAATTCGCTTGTTAACTTGCCGCTACATAAAATTTTATATAATAAAATTAAATATTTATTTTAAAAATAATAATATATTTATGATATTAAAATTCTGAATATACCTTTGTGAAGCAATCATATGGCATATGACCAAAATGTAGATGATTGCTTTAAAAACATGACAACCCTGCACGTTGCATTACCAAACTTTTCTGATCCAGAAATATTTCGAGTCCTTGTTATTAGTTTTACCAAATTCAATAGTTCTTTGTAACTCCGTGCCAAAACAACGTCAACAGTTGAATTCTCAGTCAAAAGTCAATAAATTAAAGCAGAAGAATTAATAATTATAATATGCTATGATACTGTAATTACCATCAATGTCAATATTATTTTCACGTCTTCTCACCACTCCCTTCTTTGCTAAGCAAATCATTCTACCTAGGTGAAGTAAAGTATTCTTTGGTTCGGCCTTAAATTTCAACGAATAAACATTGTAACCTTTGTTTTGTTCGTTGCGGACAAGTTATTTTTTTCTTTTAGTGGGTCAAGCAAACAATATTAGACCAATGATCTATATTTAACTCAATTTTCTTTTTAAATTGTGTCCAGACAAACATCATGGCTAAACAGGAGATGATTTTCCCTACTCCCCACTCTTAAAAAAAAAAGAAGAAAAAAAAAGAAAAGGGGGTTTGGTTGGGGGTAGTGGTGGGGGTTAGTAGATCAAATCAAATTTAAATATATGAGTATATATAGTGTTTAAAAAGAAAATTAAATACACCAGAAAGTGTCTTTTGACCTGCAATCAGAGCATTCATTCATGAAACATTTCAGTAGGGGTGTACAAAGAAAACCGATAAACCCCACCAACCCGATAATTCGAGTCAAACCGAAAAAGAAAACCCGACAATAATTTGGTTTGGTATTGGAAAAAAAACCCGACCATAATTGGTTTGGTTTGGTTTTAACTAAAGAAAGTCAAACCGAAACCAAACCAACCCGATATAACATATATAGAACTATTAGATATATTTAATATATAAATATACTTATTGTGATTTAATTTTGTAAATATTTCTTTAAAAAAATCATAATTTTATCTTTTAAGGTATTATTTCAAGGTTGGACTTAGAACTTTTTGAATGTTCCAATAAGTTTTGTAGCCATTAACATTAGAAAATTAAATAATGATAACAAAAGCCATTAAAACCAAAATCAAATCAATATTAATGCTAACAAAAGACATTCAATTCAATACTATGAACGGGAATGTATTGAATATCTATTTTTTATATTGCAATAATTTAGATAAATGCACTACCTATTTTTATTTTTTCTTTAGCGTTTAATCATATAACTAATATTCCCTTATTAGTCTACTTATTTTAGCATGACTTATTTTTAGATTATATTTATTTTTATTATGATTTTTTAATTAGCAATATTGATATTACACAATTTTATTGTTTTCGTTGTTGAATGTTTTAGGATAATGCCATGACACATCTCATATTTTGTATTATTTTTTTGAAAAATACTTTATATAGTTGTATCTTACTAGGATTAAAAAAATATTTTGAGCATGATTTATATGTTTTGTTCTATGAAGATTTTATTGGAAAAATTTTAGAAAAAACCCGAATAACCCGAGAATACCCGAAAAAATCCGAGAGCGAAAAACATGAGTTTTATTGGTTTGATTTGGTATTTAAATTTAATAACTCGACACAATTGGTTTGGTTTGATAATTGTAAAATCCGAACCAACCCGGCCTATGTACACCCCTACATTTCAGTATAAATGACGCATAAACTAGACGTTAGCGAATAGAATAATCATCTATTATCTCTCTTTCTTTGGCTCAATTCATTGTATTACACCAACTCCTTCATTCTTTCTAGAAATTAGAACTTCATTTTTAAGTGTCAAATGGAGAATTTATTGGGTCTTCTGAGAATTCATATCCACAGAGGCATTAATTTGGCAATTAGAGATGTTACTAGTAGCGATCCTTATGTTGTTATTAGGCTGGGTAGACAGGTAACGTCTTTTTTCTTTTATTCATATTTTTTCTGTTGGACAGTGTTTATGTTTTCCGACTATATATTTTTCCGTTGTTCCTATTGGTCTTTTTTCAGTTGTTCATCGATTGTCATATCTTGATCTTCCTGGAAATTGAAATTCTGTTGAAAATTGTTAGTCTTTTGTTCCGAGACTCCCAAAAAATATAAAATAATTCGAGTCATAGAATCAGCCACTAATGTTTCCATTAGGGTATACTACCTAGATAAAAATTACTTGGGGTGCAGTCCTTTTTAGACTTGCGTGAAACAAATGTTTAGAGCACCCGGCTGTCCTTTTGCCACTTGCTGAAAATTTTGTAGTGTAGTCTCCTTTTGATTTTGCTACATTATTTTTGTAATTCGTGTAAATTTGATAGCTTTCTTTTAGGGTATCACCTCAAGTTTCTGTAAATTTCAGGATAAACATTTCTGTTTAGGTAGGTGGCAACCATATACCCTGTTGTCATCTGAATCTCTCAATTTAGTAAATTGTGTTTGATTGCATCTGTGTTACCCAGTTCATATTTGTACCAACGCTAACTTCAAGAAAAAGATAAAAGACTTTTGAGTAATAAATTGTCGTAATAGATTCGAAACATATTCAGGCCTTAATGAACCTCAAGATATATATTATTTAAAATATTTGGACCAACTGGGTGTTCAATGGTTCTCATTGCCCTGTTACTAAATTTGCCCCCTCTTATTCATGGCTTCTATATGCTGATTTTATCTCTTGATATACATATACTATTCTTATCTTGTAATGTTGATCTTGTTTATTTCTGGGCAGAAACTGAAGACTCGAGTGGTGAAGAAAAATGTCAATCCTGAATGGAATGAAGATTTAACATTATCCATCACTGAACCAATTCAACCAATCAAACTGGTAATTAACTTATTTTTGTTTTACAAAAGGAATAAAACAACATCTTGACATGGAATTTCTACAACAATAAAAAAATAAATAGTGTATATATATATATACACTAGCTTGCTTTCAACTTTTTCAAAGGAATTTAAGAAATGAGACATGCCAACAAAAGCAGTGGCGGAGCTATATATGGAAAATGGGTTTATCGGAAAATTGTATTGTCCATACAGGAAATTCTTTTAAATGTACATATAAAACTTGTTAAATTTCCTTTATATAAGGGAAACTTTGAGCATAGTAGTATATTTTAAATTCCCTGATTAGAATTTCTGGCTCCACCACTTAATAAATGAACTTATTTTAGCCGAAAATGTAATTTCTTCTATATCAATTTTAAATTTGAATGTGATCCAGACCTCCTAAGTCCATATCATCGTATGGATTGTAATTTATGCTACCCTTAGTGTGATCCTGATTGTTGAAGATGAAATTATAGGGGTAAAAACGTCTTAGTTTGTCAGGTGGCGTTGGATATATGGTGGTAGCATGTTGAAGAATCTATGGGAAATGTATTTAACTTTTATAGACGGTACAAAAGAGTTTTCGCACTATTAAGTCACGTAAAAGATAATTATAAGTAACTAATCATAATAAATGAAGTTAGTTACTTGGAAAACAAGGTGGGTAAACATGCAACAACATGTTGAATTATAATGATTGTGTAAACATTCTTTCTGCTATTAGCATGTGTATTATTGAAATCCATGCAAATAATAGCAGTTTATTACACCCTTGCTTGAGTTATAACAACTCATGAAGATCCTAGCAAAGACTGTTCAAAGTGCTAGTAACCTCCACTTAATCGTCATATCCAGAATTTGTAATTTATGCGATTTCTAAGAATGATTCCTGGTTGTTGTTCTTTTCTTGTAATTGCAGCAAGTATATGACAAGGATATATTTTCCCTAGACGATAAAATGGGAGATGCAGAACTTGACGTATTTCCATTTATAGATGCTGTAAGAAAGCGCTTTAAGAACATTCCGAATGGAACCATAATCACCAAAATAAAGCCAAGCAGGGAAAATTGCTTCTCTGAAGAAAGCTGTGTTGTCTGGGAAAATGGTCAGGTTGTTCAAAATGTGTTTATTAGATTGAGAAATGTTGAGCGTGGTGAAATAGAGCTACAATTGCAGTGGATTGATATTCCTGGTTCTAAGGGTCTGTAGATACTTATAACACCCTTTATTCTATCCATCATGTACAGTAAGTTTGCTTTCTTGATGTCTAATTAGCTTCATCTTGTATTGTCTCCCTTCTTTGATATGTAAAGTTATGGTGAGATATGTGGTTGCTCGGTCTAGTGCAGAAGCAGAATATCGAGCGATGACTATAGCGATATGTGAGTTAATTTGGATCAAACAGTTGCTCAAGGAGTTGAAATTTGGTGAGATTAGTCATATGGGACATGTGTGTGATTATCAAGCTGCTCTTCATATTGCGTCAAATCCAGTGTTCCATGAGAGAACTAAATACATTGAGATTGACTATCACTTTGTCAGAGAAAAGATACTCTCGGGAGATATTGCTACAAAGTTTGTGAAGTCGAATGATGAGCTTGTAGATATTTTCACCAAGTCCCTCACTGGTCCTCGTATTAACTACATATGTAACAAGCTCGGTACATATGATTTATGTGCACCAATTTGAGGGGGAGTATTAGAATAGTTATGTAAATAGGAGTAAATAACCCTAATCTCACATGTATTAGGAGAAGGGCATGTTATATATATAAGGCTCATTGTATCGTGTTTAATATATGTCAATAATATTAATAATATTTTCTCCCATGCTTTTTCACAAAACTCATGTTCAAAAACAAGATCAAAATGAGGATAAATCGAGGTTGAAGGTAAAAGGAAGCATTCCTAACCCATATTCACATAATTATACGACTTTTGTCGGTTGACCATGTTGCAGCTTTTTATCTTTTGATACAAAGAAAACTAGAAATAAACACACCCAGACTAATTAGTAATTTTTCACATTAATTTTTTGATAAGGAAAGATATTACTGATGACAAATCATTACACGTTAAGTTACCACTCACAATTCTCTGTTTTCCCGGTCCTTGAGGTAGCTTCAGTTAAACTATAAAAAGAAAAATATAGTATTTGTTATAAATAGAACTCTAATTAGGGTGAATGTCTATCTTATAGAAGAATCTTACTTTGAGGCTAATTCTTTTATCTTCCTATAAATAGAGGGGTCTTAACTCATTGTAAATCATCCCAAAGTATCAATAAGAATACTCTTCTCTCTATACTTTTCTCTCTATTGTTCTTGTTCTTATATTATTTCATAAGACGTTATCAACACGAGTCTCTAACCAATTGAATTTAATATTCAACAATTATCGTTCTCAGAATCTCGAGTTGCAATCAGATTCACCCACTCTAATTCGTGTTCCGTCGTTTGGGTTTTTCTATTCGAGTGAAACGAGATTTGTGATATTTTGGTTTCTGAAATTCTTCAATTTTTTTTCTTTCTCGTTGTTTACTTTTGTTTTCTTTTTGAAGGTGAATTTCCAAGCAAAAGAGTGTAATAACGATTGCTACTGCTCCATATGAGAATTTCTATACGGAAAAATAGAAGAGATGGTATCATCATAAAGTAATGCAACGGGATGGAAACTCAAGAGGTATATTTGATATCACAACATTATTAGTATACCTTAGGTAAGTAATTTACTTTTCCCTTTCAAATTCTTGAAATTCTACGATTTGATTTCATATACAAACAAATACAACAAAGTTTGAATATAACTCTAATGGAGTTTGTAAGAAATTACACTCACATGAAGTGGTAAAAGTTCTATGTCTTGCCATGATTAAATTCATGTATGATTGTGGGCAAAGAATTGAAAATCCGTCCCATTGAATTTGCTTCATTCTCATTCCCTTTAGAGAATGTGATATCAGTATGTGATAAGTCTGAAAGAAGACAAAATTATTACCGTGAAGGTATTAATGGATGTGGACGTGGCAATAGACGGAATTATAATCGTCATCATTGTGATAATGAGAATAATAAAGATTCTCAAAATAATCTTTCACTTTATGAAAGTAATATTTGACATGAGATTGTATATATCACATACAGATGATTATGATCCATTCCCTGAAGTGAATGTGATAATTGTAATAAAGCCCGTAAGTATGGACACGCTCTTGATGTAATTTTGCTCTATGTCTGACATTATGAAAAGAAAGTTCGTTGTCCTTGAAATTTCGGGCAAGAACTATATGACATAGGTGTTGGATGCTGAAATCTATTTGGATGCAATGGGTCTTAGAGACGCCATTAAAGACAGAAATAATGCATCCACCCAAGACTATGCTAAGGCCTTGAATTTCTTGCGCCATCACCTTGATGAAGGTTTGAAACTCTGCTAAGGCCTTGATTTTCTTGCGCCATCACCTTGATGAAGGTTTGAAAATTGAATATATCACAGTCAAAGATCCACCTATCTTGTGGAATGGCTTAAAGGAGAGATATGACAACCTGAAGTTTGTCACTCTGCCACAAGCACGATGCGATGAGAATCCAAAAGCAAATAGTTCATAAACTATATATTATCGTTGCGGTGGAAAAGGGCACTGGCGAAAATTTGCCGTGTACCAAGACATTTGGTTGAGCTTTATCAAGCATCTCTAAAGAGTAAAGGCCCTGAAACCAATTTTGTCTCTGACGACAATTTTGACATCACCCACTTGGATGTGGTAGACTTCTTTGAGCACCCTGAGGGGAAAATAGACCACTTAATTGGTGATGGATCTGTGATGGAATTGTTTGATTTTATTTTACTTATTTGTATTAGTCAGTGAATAAACTAATAGTCATTAGTATCAGATCGTATTAATTAGTTTATGATATAACATTAGTACTAGTTCTTTAGAATGTCTCAATATGCTTAAATTTCAAAGATATTTTTATTTTCCAGTAGAGTTAATCGACTAACCTAACAGTTAGTCGATTATCTAATATTTCGCATTAAAACTGGATTTTTCCGCAAGGCAAGATAGTCGACTATCTGATTTAGATAGTCGACTAACCTGATGACTGTTTACTAAGATAGTCGACTATCTGATTTAGATAGTCGACTAACCTGATGAATGTTTACTAAGTTAGTCGACTATCAGTTTAGTTAGTCGACTAACTAATATTTCGCATTAAAACTGGACTTTTCCGCAAGGCAAGATAGTCGACTATCTGATTTAGATAGTCGACTAACCTAATGACTGCTTCCCAAGATAGTCGACTATCAACTAAGTTAGTCGAATAACCTCAGCAGATTTTGAAAATATTGTTTAATTATGAAGCAACAGATTAAATTTGTTTATTCTCATGTTCGTATATCTCTTTTGATTAATTGATTCATGTACCACACATACGATATTCAAAGAGAAGAAATATTACTCTCATTTAAGTATGTGTAAGGCAGATGTTACTACAATTTCTGGTAGTAGTAAATTGATTAAAGGCTCCGGAAGAGCAACTATAACTCTGCCTAAAGGAACGACATTTTAGAGAATGCAATGTTCTCCTCCAAGTCTAAAAGGAACTTGTTGAGTTTTAAAGATATCATTCAAAATGGATATCAGATTGAGACAATACATGAGTATAATCTTGAATACCTCATTTACTCATGAAAACGAGGCTGCCCACTTCGGTTTGGGGTCACGCCATTTTGCATGCAGCAATGCTAGTTCGTCTCTGACTGACGAATTATCACAAATATTCCCCGTTGTAATTAGTATTGGGTCATGAACCTAATATATCCCACTTAAGAATTTTTGGATGTGCAGTATATGTGCCTGTAGCACCGCCATATTGCACCAAAATGGGTCTGCAAAGAAGGTTAGGAATATATGTTGAGTTTGAATCGCCCTCCATTATTCGCTACCTCGAAACATTGACAGGGGATTTGTTCACTGCACGATTTGCAGACTGTCAATCCGTTGAGACACTTTTTCCAAAATTAGGGGGAGAAGTTGGTAAAACCAAACAGGAAATTTTATGGAAAAATGCATCATTATCTCATCTTGATCCACATACCTCTATTTGTGAAAAAGAGGTGCAAAATATTATCCATTTGCAAAGAATAGCAAATCGAATGCCAGACGCATTTACAGATTTGAAAAGGATAACAAAATCACATATCCCCGCAGTGAATGTGACAACATCTGATTCACGAATACATATTCATTATTGGAAGAATATGAACATGAAATTGGTATTGAATATACCACACTCATCCCTAGAAGGAGGTTTGAGATGATATATTAAAATAATGTCATTGTTATGGCATGAATAGTCATTGGTCACGTACCTATTGTACGCCAAAATAATTTGTCAATGTGATTATAAAAGGACGATAATAATGCAAGAAACATATCTTGCATATAATTTTGACATGACCATAATGGTATAACTTTCTCTTTAAAAGAGATATTCACCACATGGATGTTGATGAATTTGTGGTAGTACAAAATTAATTGAGAGCTCTAGAAGAGCCAATTATTACTATGTTGGAGAAACACAATTGATTACCAATAAGGTATTGTGTTGTAGTAAGTCTCAAAGAAACTTATTCAATTTCCAAAGTATATGCGAAAGCGATTTATTATATTGAGACTATAAATAAAGGAAAGATTTGATATCTTCTATTACTACAACTTGTAGCGGGATAATCTGTATGTGAAAAACTACACGCTTTATTCTCCAGTTTGTACTACACAAGAATACCACAATAAAGTGGACGTTTATTGATATAAAAATCCATATCATAATAAACTTGAAGTTTATTGATAATTGCACATGTCATGTTGTAAATTTGAAGTTTATCAATATTGATAATTTATTCAGTTGGCATTTGGGTTAGCCATATCATTTTAAGTATGATGTGCAGTAATAGAGAATTCACATGGGTAAATATTAAAGAACTAGAAAGTTCTTTACGAATTCTGTTGTATTACTTGTTCTCATTAATTAATTGACCAACTAAAGAGTTCGGGTTGAATCCCATAAATTCTTGAAATATCAAAGGTGAATATGGGCCCATTCACCTGCCATGTATACCACATATGATGCATCTATGACATGGTTACATGTGCGATTGTTATTAACCCGCAGCCTGGCCGGTGCTTGCGAGGTAAATTGCTCAGTAATATAACTTCGAGCATAATTTCCAGATTTTCTATTCAAGATAGTTCATCTTGATAAGTTGGTTTATATCATAGTTGGTTTAGCAAGATAATTATTGAGTGCCTCCACTTAATAGCTAAACTGTTTCTTATGAGAACAAAGTTATATATATCAGTTTGATATACGTTGTATACGAGAGTATATTATATTCTCCCCTCATTGATGTGCGGTGTATATTTTCATTAACACCATAATGCACAAAGATGGACTCTCAAAGTTGAGGAAACAAGTTAGCTTTTCTAACATGAGGGGGAGACATGATAAACACTTGAGAAAAGGTTACATGGGATGAATTATCATTTGTATATATAGATCCTCGAATATCATAATATGAACCTGAAGTTCATAAAAGGATAATTCAATTGCAACATATTGCAAAGCATGCTATACGCATTTGCTGACCCAAAGAAAGTAACTATATTCTCACTGCAAATGCTCATATTAAGTCCCAGAAGGACAAAGTCTTTGATACGCTTAAAGCGTATAGACAAATCGGTTTCAAAATAACTTCTTAATAAAGAAGATGAGCAAATGATCAAAGTGATCATAATGGGGAGGCAAGTGATCTAGAAGATCACATGACATAACACTTCATAAAATCTCATGAGAGATTCAGGTACCTGAATATATGAATAAAGAGATCTCCATGTTATGTCTTTATGAAAATTTATTGAAACTGATATAAAATGTTCGTCGACGACATCTATGATAGCGCTAAATATCGATGAGGATCTTATGTTTGTCGAATACAAACAAAATATTGGCTAAATGGAAGAAATACAATTCAAGCAGAATTGATTCCATATGAAAGACATGTAGTTTTGGACATGTAGTTCAAATACTTGAAAGTATAAAGTCAATGATTGAAGTTGCTTGAAGCATATACAATTCTTGGTCCTGAAGTACCACATCCTAAGTGCAACTTGTGTACATATGTATCTTGCTATAACTATAACCATGATTGCATCGAGAATACCTCTATGGAGATATTGAAGAGTCATTCCACGACATTATATGAAGATGTTCATATCTATCAAGAATGATAATTTGAAGATGGTGCACAAGATTGGAATGCAAATGCTTAAGGATATGAATTGATGCTCTTTTTGCACTCTTTTTCCCTTACAAGGTTTTGTCCCAATGGGTTTTCCTTGCAAGGTTTTTAACGAGGCAACCAATAGGCGCATTTCTAAACATGTGTACTCTTATTCCTTTTCTTTAATTTTTTTCCCATTGGGTTTTGATTTAGTTAAGGATTTAACGAGGCACATTATTGAATAGACATTCAAGGGGGAGTGTTATAAATAGAACTCTAATTAGGGTGAATGTCTATCTTATAGAAGAATCTTACTTTGAGGCTAAGTCTTTTATCTTCCTATAAATAGAGGGGTCTTACCTCATTGTAAATCATCCCAAAGTATCAATAAGAATACTCCTCTCTCTATACTTTTCTCTCTATTGTTCTTGTTCTTATATTATTTCATAACAGTATTTGAATAGTCAAGTGCTTTTTTTGATGAATAAAGGCTGTTTGCTTATAGAAGCCCAGTAGGCCAGTGCCAAGACAGTTGGGGCACAATACAAGGACCTTGCGGGGTGTGAACCCTTTAAATCTATAACGATTCCAAAAACTCCAGTATTACTTCAATTACATATTTTCTTAAAAATGAAACATTCTCAAAATATCTTATGTTCCTCTTGAGCCAAGTGTTGCATATTATGCATAAAAGGAATGGTCATCCCAGTCTTCTTCTTTTCCTCACTCTGCATATGCCAAACTGCTCAAAGCTTGCTTAACTCTTGCTGGCATAACCATTGGATCCCAAAAAGATTAAGAAACATGCACCATATTTGCCATATATAATTGCAGTGTAGAAGCAAGTGGTTAACTGTTTCATCCTCTTTCTTATATAAATAACACTAGCCACAAAGTTAATACCTCTGCTCTGCTAGTTTTCTTTCGTAAGACATGCCTCATGTGCTGCCACCAACCGAAACAAGCTACTTTGGTTGGTGCTTTTTTGTCTTCCACACCATTTTCCATGGCCTGTAACTTTTGTGAGAAGCCATGTTTTTTACAAGTAACTGATAACGCGAGCTGACAGAAAAGCTGACATGGCTGCTGCCTTTTCTCTCCAACAATCATTCTGGGAATCTATCGGTGAAACATTCTGAGTCATTTGCAGAAATCTGTTTATGCTTTCAATCTCCCAATTGTTGAAATTTCTTCTAAACTGAAAGATCCAAGTGCTCTCATCCCAAGTGCTCTCATCCCAACAGTCTTTTATGCAGAATCTTTATTCAACGCTTAAATCAGGAAAAGAATCAGCTAATGTATCTTCCGCAAGCCACTTGTCTTTCCATCGCCGACACTTAATCTGGTGTATGCTTGGAATTCCTCCCACAGATTATTGATATATTTCCACATTGCAGTGCCATGGGGAGATACTATGTGCTGTTCCCCATAATTCTGGAACCCATCTTTAGCCTTGCTGAGCTCCTTGCAGTGCTCTTTTTTTATGTCATTTCATCTCCATAGCCATTTGTAAAGCAAACTTTTATTATGGAGCCTGATGTTCCTAACGCCCAAACCACCTCCCTCCTTGCAAATTGTAACTTTTTCATACTTTATCAAATGAAACTTACCTGGAATCTACCTTCCCATAAAACATTGCATCTGATCCTATTTAAATGCCCTTTCACCTTGGCTGACATAGGTACCAATGGCCCAAGGTACCAATGGCATTAAATAAGTCGGAATTGCATCAAGTATGCTATTAATCAACGTCAATCTTCCACCAAAGGAAAGATATTCTCTTTTCCTTGAACATTATTTCTTCTCACATTTTTCATTTATTCCTGTCCATGTACTGTTATCTCTATATTTTTGCTCCAAGAGGTAGTCCCAAACAAGAAGTGGGAAAACTTCCCAGCTTGCAAGCCGAAGCGTCTGCTAGTGACTGAGCATGCTGGTCAACATGTACCGAAAATAAACTGCTCTTCCTCAGGTTTATATGGTCTCCAGATAGTTCAAAAGCAATAATAATCCCCCTTCAAATGTAAAATTTTCTCCTTATCTGCATCACACAAAATTCAAATGTCACCAGCATACAATAGGGAGCCAGTTAAGTGATGGCAGATAAGGGAGCGGTTAAGTGATTACTATAGTTACCACTTACCAGTAATTTCAACCCCTCTTAACCAGTTAAGTGACACTGCATTAGATATCATTCTGCTGAGACTTTCCATCACCATAATAAAAAGGTATGGTGACAATCCTCTATGGGAAAAAAAACCAACGGGGAATCCATTGATTTAAATAAAAAAAATGACATTTGGCACACAAAATTTCGTCCATTCCTTTCATCTATCACCAAAACGCATCTTCCTCATCATATTAAAGAGATAGTTTAGAAGTAACCCAAAATGATCCAATAAAAAGGAACTGTGGACATTAAACGCTCTCTTTCAACGGATAAGCATAAATTCATCTTAACAGCTCTGAATACACAAGTATTTGCTGTGAACCACCTTTTGGATTTATCAGGAAGCAAAAGAGGTTCAACAAAATTTATGATTTTTGTAATTATGGAGAAAATAAGAGCTGACTTTTCAGTTGATGCATTCCAAGAAGTGCATAAAGGTATATTTTGAGATGAACTACTTCATGATGTAAGCCGTGATCATTCATGTAACAAAACTATCAAGGAAATCCATACTTGGCCATTGAACAGAGACAAGAAAGATAATATCAACAAAGGGCCAGTGGACAATACCTCGAAGATGAGGGGTAATATGTATTTTCCAAATTACACTTGTTGTACATGGTTGCGTCCCTTATACATTTAATCTTTCCTGACCAATGCATAATGGATAAAGTTCGACTTATAATTCTTCTTACTGAGAGTCCACAATGATGATTGTTGCATGCAGGAATTAAGAGAGGTGGCAGCTAATATTGAGCCCAAACATGAGAAAGAAGTAAATGATTTGATCAATAGCTACAAAAGTTTGTATTCTGAAGGCTTTTCGTGCTAAGGTCAGTGTCCTGATGTGTAGGTTTACTCCACAATATGCTTTTTCGACAAGTTACTTTATTTGCCTTGTATTCATTTGCTATCAAATGTAAACCTGGAAGATTTTCCTTTCCAATTCTTTGTTACTCTGATAGGTGTGGTTTTGAACTTTGATGTATGGCTTTGGATCAAAGAAAGCTTTGATTGAAGATTTTGCGACAAGATCTTTAACTGAGTATTCTGTTGTTGTTGTCAATGGCTATCTCCAGTCTATAAATCTTAAACAGGTATTCACCCTATTGTTTTCTTGTTTAAAACTGCTGCTCGCTTGGAACCCTTGTTTTAGAAAATAATTTTGGTGTAGAAACTCTCAAAGCCAGGACCTTCCACTTTGCAAATTTTCTGAAAAACTAAGTTATAGGGCCGTGTTTTTGGGTTAGACAGATTACTATAAGAACACTGATCATGACAGGAGCTTTTGCTTATGGAGCTATGTTGTTTGGTTGCAAATTTTCTCCTTTAGTGCAGCACATGCACACTGACATGGATTTTTAAGTTAGCAGTGACTAGTTTAGTTGTTATCTGGTACATACCAAGGCAGTGCCACTGGATTTACTGAGAGGGCAATAACTGAAGATTTCACATTTGCTGGTCCAATATGATGGTTATGCCCAAACTTCATACTCTCAAGATAGTTCATTGTATGTATTCACTTCTTGTATTCGTCAATAACTTAAATAGCTTCCCATCCAACTGCTTATAAACTAAAAATAGCGGGAAGCTTGTGTAGCTTGAGCTAAAAAGGGGAACACAGTTGCGCTCTCTTGGGCAGCTTGAGCTCTCTGCGATACAGAAAAAGATAGATGAGAGGATCGACATGCCCTTCGTGTGATACCTCTACTCTCTTTTGCAATTCATTTTCTTTTTGACTGCACTCTGCACGTGATCGTTTGAGTAGAGGATTACACCTACTAATACAAAGGAACTCTCATGCAAAGTGGATTGGTTGTTGGGAAGTCAGGTCTGGAATATGTGCATTTTTATAGTCGGGGTTTTGAGATTGATTACACATGGCGGGATAAGGCCCCATACGTGAGTGTTAGTGACCGTTTGGTTTACCTACAATTCAAAGCTGAGTCCCACGACACTTCAAAATACAGACACACACAATGGCCATTTGGGGGAAGGAAGATAAACTCAAAATGGTTAGTGGTTACGCGAGTCCCTCGTCGTCACCCTCAACTCCACAATCCCCACTGCCTGTGAGTGTAGGACCTGCACATCTCCCCTACTATTTCTCTTCATCTCCTTCTCCTTCCCCACCGTTCTCACCACCACCCTCCCCTCAAACAGACATCCTCCACTTGACGTCTCCTGCAGCGCCATTTTCTCTGGATCACCAACTCCAACCACATCATCAACTCCATTCCACATGCTCCTGCCTTTTAGACTTGTAAGCAACCTCCTTTCCCTTATTGGTGTACTCTCTTTCACCTATGGATGGTGTTTTCCCATGTATCTTTACGACAAAATGGTTAAAAGAAAACACTTAACCACTCATATTATCCACTAAAAAATGGGTTGGATAATGAGCTTTTTATAAACGGATCAAATATGAATAAGAACTATATATCTATTTAGGAAATGAATAACCAATGGATAACTACTGAATTTTAACTTTCATATTTATAAAACCTCAAATTGGAGATTCCTCAAGTTTGAGAAACTAGAAATTCTTCAAAAAGTGATCATATTCAAGAAGTTATAAATAATATGGCTCATATTATTCATCGATTAACCCATTTTTTATCCGTATTAAATATGGGTCAGGTCAGATAATTTATATATTTTTCCATTACCCGTTTTGACCCGACCTGTCCCGTCCGTTTTGCCACCCCTAATTGTGTCTTACCTTCAAACGCTAGAATTGATACTCTTTTGCCATTTTAATTTTTTTTATATTTTGGTTTGTCCGTACCCCTTGAACTATGGGGAATACGCAGGCTGAAATGGTTCCTTGAGAGATGTTGCACTTCTTTTACAACCAGAAAGAGGTGTCAACGGGTCACACATTTTCAAGACTGCCGCAAGGCGATGGCTGTATGAGAGAAAAAAGCAAAGCCAGACAGAGGTTGCAGAAGAGGGTGCTCAAATGACTTTATAGGAATCATGATCCTCAGTAAATATATTTCACGAAAAATTCCCTGCTATTGAACAAGTATTTTGGAATATAAGGGAAAATGTAGTATTTCTTTCGCTTCATATGGATCCCATTCTTATCATCTCTAATTTGGACACCAACTATAGCTTCTGATTTAGGTATAAGTAAAGAACGACGTACAAGGCACGTGTAAGAAAGATGTTGAATGGCAAGTGCTGATGTATGACCTTCTGATTTACATTTAGTTATGAATAGTGTATAAAGCATGTAATTATACAATCTTTCTATTAACAAATGTTATGTTTTACGTAATAAAAATTTACTGCAACAACCTGGCATTGGAATACTGTATCAAGGTCAGGACTCAACAATAGGAAAAATTAGACGTTTGGTATGCATATCCTCTTCCTTCTAATTTTGGACACTTCACTGTTGGCCCAGTGGTCTTTGTTGCTGAAAGGAAGGGTGCGTCTGAGGTGTGTTCTGAAGAGGCATCATACCCTGCTGCAGATTCTGTGTATTTTGCGACATGTTTCCAAATGTGCCATGCTGCTGCTGTTGTTGGATTGGCATCATACCAGGATTGTTTCCGCCCATATTGAACACTGCAGAGAAAATGACATCACTGTTTAGGGAAATGTTTTGCAACTAGAAACAAGCTGCACTTTTATTTGGTTGACAACATTTTCTCATTGGGCTAAGAAGGAAGAAAAATCCTTGAACAAAATTATAAGAAAGATGAGCAAAGGAGGCGCTTTTACTTTGATCACTCAGGTTGGCAGCAGCAAGATTCCGAGTTCCACCAGATATTCCAAACTGAAAGTAGTAATATGAGGCCATAAAACAATCGGCAACATAATACAAAAGAAACTTGTAAGAATTAGGTTATTCCCATGCAAATGACTTTCAAAAGCATAACTCTCATATTGGAAAATACGGAACGTCCTCGACCATGTGAAAGAGTAACATACATCCTTAATCATATATAGTCAACTTGAAGAAATGTAAGTTAAATGCAACGAAAAGATTATACTGAGCTCACACAAGTTGGGAGCACAGGGAAGCTGTAGCTTCCCGTCAATTTACAGCAAATTCACAGTCAAGACAGAATCTCAAAAATATTTGAGGCGTATAATGCCAATAAATAGAAAATTCCAATCAACATTCTAAATGAAGACATCAGGATCGCTCTTTACACTCCAGAGAAGACACTAAGTTCACCTCGTCATGAACTATAATTATAAATAGACCTAATAACTCCAACGTGCATGACGAAAACAATAGGTAATACATTTTGACACACCTGCGTTCTTGGCAGAAGAGTTTGCGATGTCATCATTGCTGACATATTCGAGATCTGCCATACAGAATAAGTTTAACAAGATTCGAAGCAGACTGGATATTTGAAATTTTAAGGTCAAGAAAAGAATGCAGGACACTTTGAGAAATTATGATGCATACTGGATGAACTGGTTCATCAATAAAACATAGTAGAATAAAGCAATGAACAGCAAATAATCAAAAGATCTAATGAAGCATGACACAGAACAGACCAGATGAGCATTGCATTAGCATGTATGCTGAGGAAGTTAGTTACATCTATGTCATAGGGAAGAACTAGACACACAGCTGAGCTAATCAATAACCTCATGGCATGTGCTGTACAACAATGAGTGCCTTCTGAGGGAAAAACCTAGCTGACAAACTGGGTTGCGACCAACAACAACCACCACCACCTAGTAGAATCCCACTAGTGGGGTTTGGAGAGGATAGAGTGTACGCAAATCTTACCCCTATCCCGGAGGGATAGAGATGGTTGCAACCAAATAGTTATGAAACATTTCTAAAACTTTTGTAACTGCTTCAATGCAACATATATTTAGTTAAGAACCATCAATTTCAAAGATCCCCGAAATCTTCAGTATGTTAAATACCAGCTCAATGCACGTGATAAACAACTTGCAGTTAAACCCAATCGGAACTGTATATGAAGATGTCTTAGTTGGTAGAATGCACAGTAAGAATTAGAAAAAAAGTTTCATCTGCACCAACATGCTGTTGAAAAATATAAGTAAATGTCACCTAATGCACATAAGAGGCAAGCGGAATAAGTATGTCACTTCATTAGACATATCTAGTTTACCAGGAAATAGAACAAGAGCACATAGCACGTCAGTTAAAAGATTTAATTTATTCTTCACTTCTGCAACTTGCCACAGTAAGAAAACAGAATAAACCCCTATTAATTTAAAATCGGCAGAAAACAGCAGAATCCGGTGAATTTGCACTCAAAACTATCGGAGAAAGCAAATAATTCATTACCGATAGGCTGCCTGATGAAGAAGCAAATAAAATAAAAACTGAAATTTATGACTCACCATCTGAGAGTTAGGTGTATTTTGGGCAGAATTGAATAGTGCAGTATTCATAGGACTAGAAAACTGGTTTAGATATCGATTCAGCTGATTTCCTTGGTTGAGCTGACTTTGACCCATACCATGATGAATGGCACCAGATGCTAGCTGCCTACCCTGAAACTGCTGTGCTCCCAGTGGCTGAGAGAACTGCATCTGAGGCTGACCATGCAGCTAATAAATAGGCTCTTCAGTTATTACATATTGTCCAATGTAATGAACTACAGAAACTAATATACTATTTCAAAGTAAGATAACATAGCATTCATCAGCACCAAGTTGGTATTGGTATTCAAAAGAAAAAATGTAAAGATTACAGGGAGCCTTGCATCTTACAAGGAATGAAAGAAATCTACAAGTGATTCTGCATCACCTATATAGTTCTCTTTACACCAGAAGTGAAAAGAGAAAAAGCAATTTCAGCTTAAATCTTTGAATGGAACTACTTTTGTCCTCAAAACATCTACTATTCCTTTCTCTCTATACTGTCCACCAAATTCCTTTCAGTCCAGAAACTAATATACTATTACCAAATAGGATAATGATTACATTCAGGTCTGAAAAATCCGTTCATGGTAAGCCTATTAAGAGTGCAGAAAATCAATGTTTTTTTATGAAAATGGTAAATATGTATTAATATCAGCATAAAGGCTGTGCTGCGGCTATATTTACAATTCAAAAAACCACATAGAGTATCCTCTGTTCTATCTTCCAAGGTATCAATCATGTCAAGTAAAGGTTCTGCATCATCTACAAAGCTTTCATTACACCATAAATAAACAAAAAAAATACAGTTCGCCATAATTTTCTGGTTTGCAGAAAATCAATATTTGTCAAGTTTTTGTTTCAAGATTAGAAAGTTCTTACTCTAAACAATTACTATCTAGATAAGAACTTCACTAACCTGCCCACTGAAAAGAATTAGGATCACATTTTATGCTTTTATATGAGAGACATGTTTCGCAGTTGGAAGGTGATTCATCAGGCTCTCCTGCCGTTAAATCCATTATGGGTTGTCATAAGGAGCCAAGGGATTCCCTAATGCAGCTATTGGAGCAGCAAAGATTCACTTCTCACAGCTGACAATTGGAGGAAACAAAAGAAGATATAAACGATGTTTGGCTAAGCTTATAAGCACTTTTTGGCATATCCACACGTTTGGTAAACACGTGCTAATAAACCAGGCACTAAGGTAAAATCAACCAAAAGCCATAAGTTGATCACCCCCAACTTATGATTTTTCACCTTATAAGCACTTTTACGTTGATCAAACCTTTTACCATTTTGTTCCTAATATCTTTTGTAATTTCCAAAATAATATTCCTAAAACAAAACTCCTAATAATCTTATATTCTATTTCCGTTATTCATCTTTTTTAATGTGAAAATACTTGCATATTTACAAATCTTTAAGGACTTTTCAGTCATTCTAATAGAAAAAGTGCTTATCAACACTTTTTTACCAAATACACTAACTAATTATAATCAGTTTCAACACTTCTATCCAATCACATAACAAATTATTCATAAAGTTAGTTTCAGCATATAAAAGTGCTTTTCAGCATTTGATACTTTTCAGCTACTTTCAGTCAGCCACCAAAACGGGCTCATAGTGCATTGATCCTTTATGTGTAAAGGGGATAAGAAGTAGCCCATTTATTAATTGGAGCTCCGTGACTACTAGCAAAATAGGTAGGAGGACCGGGAATAAAAAACATAAGAATTCAGAATCAGAGTTTGATGATGAAGTGGCTATGGAAGTTTGCAACAGATGAACAATCACAGTGGACGGAGGTTGTTACGGAGAAATACGGAATGGAAGGAAAATGGACAACCAAATCAGTGAGAACTCCATATGGCGTCAGTGTGTGGAAGTCAATTAGGAATCTTTGGCCAAAACTGATTAACAAATCCAAGTTCAAGGTAGGAAATGGTAGGAAGATTTTAGAATGGGATGACAATTGGCTAGGACAAGGACCATTGAAGGATCTCTTTCCTGATATATATTCCTTGAATCAGCAACAACAAATAACATTACACAAGGCATGGACTAATCAGGGATGGAATCTTACATTCAGAAGATTGGTAAATGATTGAGAGATTTAAAGAGTAATTGACTTTTACAATACTTTGGAGCGATTCAGCGGTACCAACTCTAATCAAGATCTTATCGTATGGCAAAGGAATAGGCAGGGGAAGTTTTTTGTTGGGTCTGCTTACAAGGAATTCAACTTGTCTAACAACCAGGTTGGTTGTTGGCCATGAGAAATTAAAAATTTCATACAAGGTTGCTTGCTTTACATGGATACTGGCAAAATAGGCAGTACTAACACATGACAACTTAATCAAATAGGATTCCACCTATGTTCCAGATGTTACTTATGCGGAGAGGAGCCAGAGACAATTAGCCATCTTTTTTTGCACTGCAAACTCACTGTACAACTATGGAGAATATTCATCAGCTTAAGGGGAATTTCATGGGCAATGCTGGGAAGGAATTAATGATGTTTTAACTTGCTGGAATAAAGAGGGCAACATTTCTAGCTATAAAGAGAGATGGAAATAAGTTCCAGCATGCATATGGTGGACAATCCGGGAAGAGAGAAACTAAAGATGTTTTGAAGACAAACCCAGTAACATCCAGAAGATAAAGATGAAATGTTTAGCTCTTTTCCAATCGAGAGGTTGTGAGTTCGAGTCTCCCCAAGAGCAAGGTGGGAAGTTCTTGGAGGGAAGGATGCCGGGGGTCTATTTGGAAACAGCCTCTCTACCCCAGGGTAGAGGTAAGGTCTGCGTACATACTACCCTCCCCAGACCCCACTAAGTGGGATTATACTGGATTGTTGTTGTTGTTGTTGGTGTAAAGGAAAGTTTATGGAGGATCATGAATAGATGTTCTAGATTTCTTGTGAGATGACCAAGGTTTTATGGACAGTTTCTTTGTAAATATGGGTGACTTCACTTTTTTAGTGAAGTCTTTTTATTAATATATAAATATGTTGCCTTCTAAAAAAAAACTACAGGGCTGCTGTTTATAGGTATCTACAATGTTAAAGAGAGCTCGGAATGCTCGAGATCTTAGATAAGGCAGCAAAAGCAGAAAAAGAATGGCAGAAGGCATACAACATGCAATATACTGGACAATTTAAAGCATACAACAGATGTTTGAGCAGAGGAAAATCTGATGCTACACAAAGCATTCTTTGTTATTTTTATCGTATTTTAAGAGCACAAAGCAACTCGCAGATTTTTAAGATGATAACAAAAGCAAGTTATTTATACAGTTCTCGCTTGTACACAGCTAGTAATCGCGGTAATCGCATTATTTTGTTAGTAAAAAAAACTAGCTTATTTGGTCATTATCAAAAAAAAATATTGACGAAAAGGAACAAGCGTATAGGATAACGCAAGAGATACCTTAAACCAGTCAAGATGGTTGTACAAACCCGTACCTGTCCCAGTCCTGGCATTGAGGCTTGCCTAAGCTGCTGTTGGGCAAGAAGTTGCTGTTGATGCTGAGGTAACTGCATTATTTTCTGCCTCTGCTGGAGCTGCTGCTGCTGCTGCTGCAACTGTTGTTGCTGCTGCTGTTGTTGCTGCTGCTGCTGAAGGCTCTGCTGCTGTGGAGATGGTGTATTCATCATGTTAGCACTAGACCTAGGTGAGTTGACATGTGGCAAGGGGGATGCTGTTGTAGTATCAAAGGAAGTAGTCCCACTAGGAGAAGCCGCTGCTCGAAGTGCTCCAGAAGCCTACTCCAATAACAGCACACAGATATTAGAATTGATGAACTTCTACGGAGATGTGGACTCAATATATAAACATAACTTCGGGAACACTGATTTGTCGTTGAGTATAAGTTAAGGAAAGAAAGGGAAAAGGATATGATTAATGTGCTTCCTGCAGGTTAATCATTTATTCTTTCCCTAATGCTCTTTAACGCAATGTATAGAGGTAGAGAGTTTCAATCTGATTACTCAAGTATTTAATAGCAAACATGGGGACATGTCGAACATGTCCACTTAATTTCGGTTCCTCCATTAAATTCAAATAAATGAGGGAAATAATTCTTACCACCTGCTTCACCCCAACCAAAAAGAAAGGTGTTAACACTTGCAACCAAGGATGTAAATAAGCAGTGAAGAACTGGCAGTATCAACATCAGGTTTGAGTATTTGGTGTAACATAAGAAGTGTATACAACAACAGCAAACCAGTAAAATCCCACAAGTAGGGTTTGCGGAGGGTCGTGTGTACACAGACCTTATCCCTGCCTTATGAAGTAGAGATGTTTCTGAAAGACTCTTGGCTCAAGTATAGTAAAAATAAAGCAATAGAGAAACAATAGCAACACCAAGGTAATAAGACAATTGAAGCAAATATTACAACTAATAACAGAGATCCAGGGATACAAAACTACAAGAATAGTGTCAATCCTACTGATAATAATGACACACTGTATAAAAACAAGAGACTAGGAATAGGAAAATACCCGACTAGTACTACTACAACTAGTAAGACGAGGCGAAACTCTAGACTTTCTCTCAACCCACCACCCTAATTTTCGACCTCCACGCCTTTCTATCGATTATCATATCCTCGGTAAGCTGGAGTAGAGCCATGTATAAGTAGAACCATACAGAAAACAAAAAAAAGGTAGACAGTTCTCGCTATGCGCTGGGACAAGGGAAGGCCAGACCTTACTTTGCATTTCTTGCAAAAGGCCTTTTCCAAGGCTGAATCCGAAAACTCGTGACTCCCTAGTCACATGGCGCAACTCTAACCTTTTCACCAAGGCTCCTCTTCTCACAAAAAGATCGCATAACATATTTGTATAATAACTATTTGTCCCTTTGTTCATAACACCTTTAAATAACAAAATTAAAGGAAGATCTGGAAGTAAAATTCATGTGTTACAATCTTATCTTCATTCCTTGAGCAAAATGCTCATGTACGGGGTAATTATAAGAAATCTGACCTGTAACAAAGCTCCCTGACTATTGACATTGCTCGATGAAAAGGGAGGAGTATTCTTCAGATAACTGCCTGTTTGAACGTAACATCAGTTTCGCTAGTCAAATGTTCATGAAATAAAGTGGAGAGAGCATGGCAACATTAGTTGATAGATTACCAGATGAATCAGAGAAAGACTGGGGCCCGTCAGTGATTGTAAGCACATCTACCAAATGACCAGGAAGTGCAGAAGTAGTATGCCTTTGGTCTCCAGGTACACGTAACCCTGTGTAAGTACCAGTTTCATGAAATCTGTGAGCATGCATGTAATCAAGCAAGCCATAAACCAGTGTACCTCCAAACAGCACCAAAGAGATGCTACAAATACACTAGACACGTGGCGGATGAATTTGTACATAAATGCTATGATGCATAGCAGCAGCATATAGAATCATTTGACTTGAAATTTTCACCCTTCCTATACTGTATCAGTTCTTCAACTGAGAACATGTGCAATTTACTGATAAACAAGGCACTCAATGGATATGATAGATTGCAAGAATCCTTCTCTCTCTTTCTTTTAGTTTAAGTATAATACACATCAACAGAGGGACCATTGGGGTCCTAGAATCTTAAGCCTCAATTTCTCATGCATAACAAATGCTGAGAGGAAAAAAAATGTATCTTTTTAAGCAAAGGACTCACGACACAATCTTATCACCTTCACCGTGATTTACTGCAGTTCGAAGTAAACTTTCTTGTTCCTGAATTTTTGCTGCTTGTGCCTTGTCAATAGTTGGAATCAGTGTTGGCCCTTGTCTGGTTCCAAAGTAGGCCTTGCGGGTATCAGCTATGACCTTCTCAGCACTTTCACATGCTGCTCCAATCATATCAATTCTAACCTGCTATTTATAGGAATCTTAGAATGCCACACAGATAGACAAACATAAGAACAGCATCTGCAGAGTTTGCCACCTTCAACTTCTCAATTTGGGATGCTACTGATAGGTTTTGCATGCTGTGTAATAATTGCTCCCTTTTGACATTATCTTCGACTTCCATCTCTGGCAGCAGCTTTGATGACAGCATAACAGGTAGAACTGCATGGAAAAGTATTTGCAACTAACAAATGACAGAAACTATCTTCCAGATTTTCTGTCAACACAAATATCATATAGCCACGGCCCAAAAACTATCCGCTTCTTTCATTCTTTAACCTTTTCACAAATTTGACAAGATTGGATGCTCAAACAATACCACAAATAATTTGGGATTGGGCATCGTTGATTGATCAATGAATTATGCTCAAACAATCTCACCACATGACAATAGAATTGATAGCAATAGTAAGTGACCCTCATGCTATCTAGTTAGCCACACATGTATATCAACCTATCCACAGAAAGTCACAAATAAGTAAAAATGTCAAATAAAGAGTCACTTAGCAGTCAAACTAAATATATATATACCCTTAGGTAGCATCCAAGAGAAGAAAATTCGCAAGACATTAACTTTCTTGGTGATCCACTTTCTTCTAGACAGTTTATACACTTGCTTATACGCAACGACAAGTATCAGAGGTTCACGTGTATATTTAAAAAAGGACAACAAAAAGTCCAACTTTACAAAGTTACCCAGTGTGAGTCAAGAAATCCATACTTGCAGCATTCTCAGCATTTACATTCTTGGGGTGTACAACGAAAGCCTTGGAAACCTTCTTAATATCTTCAACAATGTTAAAAAGCTCGAGATTCACCATAGAAAATTGCCCCAGAATATCTTGCCTGACAAAAAGGATTTATTAAAACGAATGATTAATATGTTTGAGGAATAAGTTGGAAATCATGCATGAGTTTTAGATACTTCAAAAAATAAATCTCTTTCTTTTTTTGATTGGTAATTCTTAAGGATATACCATCAAGTATCAACTGTAACATACTTCATCTCAATTTCTAACGAGATCCAAATTAGTTAAACAGCGTCTATAGAAATATAAAGAGTGTGTGGAAGTGAGAGCACAGATTTCGTGTAAATAAATTTGGCTTTATTTATCTCGTGGAAAATTCGGATTCCATTTTCCAAATAATAAGGAAAACAGAAACCAGCAGTATAACAAGATACCAAAAAGGAAATCAATATGAAATGTGCAAGCCAGCCTTCTTATACATCATTCCTTCTACTAACCAATGTGCAAGTCTATCTTAGGTTGGATTTTTTTTTAATTCTTTTTTATAAGGGGGTTGAATAATATAGAAGTGCTAGAGAGTGAAGGGGTACACTCATTCAACTGTGATAATGGACATGTATAAGCAGATCAATTTTGTATTTCCTCCTACTGTTTTAAATAATAGAAGAAAATAAAGAAGAGAGAACCATTTGGGGACAGCATTGGTGCGAGCGATGGCGTCGAAGTCTTCGAGGATGCGAGAAATAGCCTTGAAGAGACTAATGGCTCGAGTTTTGACGGATTCCAGGTTCAGTTGCTGTTGGACGGCGGGGTTCAGGCCCTCCACTGCCCTGGGCGGCTGTTGCTGTTGTTGATCTTGAGCTCCTTCCATGGCAGCCAACACTGCCTCACACCTTCCTTATTCCATAGACTTATATACAGGTGTCATTCGGTGACCAATGGGGTTTATAAGTCTCGTTCTTCAGATGCGACTAATAAGCCAATTGCAATATAACCCGCAAACTTTTTCTTCTTCGGCTGATACATCAGCTAGGCCTTATTTGGCCACCTCGGGAACAACTATTCATGTTCGCTTACGAAGAAAATTCAAAAATTAGTTATATTTAGTCGTTCAAAAATATTCAAATTTTAAAAATAATTAAAATTTAATCACTTTTAGGTAAACATAAATATGAGCAAAAACACTATTTAAAACACGAAAAATATTCCAGTATATTGTGTTAGAGTTCCAGCATACGTATACTTGAACTTCAGCATATTATACTGGAGTTCTAGGATAAGTATGCCAGCATAATATGATAGAGTCCCAGTATAAGTATATTAGAACTCCAGCATAATATACTGGAGTTCCAGCGAGTATATTGTCCAATATAATATACTAGAGTTTGGAACACTCGTACTTCAGTCTCCATACATATACTTGAGCCATCAAAGTATACCGATCCAGCATAATATGCTGGAGTTCATACACAGGTGCACTAAACTCCAGTATATTATACTAGACGGGTCTCTATTGCAACAAAATAGTTGCTATTTTTCATTAACTTGGTAAACGTTCGTTATTTTTGAATGACCAGTCTGAAAAGCGGCTATACCGTACTATTTTTATTGCATTTTAAGAATTCAATTTGAACTGACAATTATTACCGCATTTTATTTATTCATTTTGCATATATTTGAAATGCTCATTAAAATTACACATTATAAAACAATAAAATCAGCCAAATTTTACAATTTTGGCAGTCCTCCACTTTTGAAAATCATCTATTATGAGCTTTTCATTATTACCTTGGTGTATGGGAATAAACTATATACGCAATCTAGAGAGACGATTTACCTTCTCTCTAAAAGTTTCATCACTAAACTACTAGCAATGACCAATCTATAAAATATAGCCACTAACTTTAAAATTCCTCCCAAACCATCAAATTTAGAGCATGAGAAAGTCTCAAATCATAGCCTGGACGACAAAAAGTCTTTTAGGGATAAGCTATTATCCTATGATCCAATGAACTTTACAAGCACTTTAAACCTTCCAAAAATCCAATTTGCAAGAAGCTCCCCAGAAGAAGTAATGTCTGATCATCTAATGAAGCACACTGCATGTGAAGTAAAGGCAATTCCCTAATCGAGGAAGCCAAATAAAGAATTTATGAACTATGGAGATTCTCAATTATAGTGAAACTATTTGGAAAACATATAATGTATCACTATCTAAAAAAGAAAATTCGAGAATTGTGGCGCCTCACTGAGGCTTTCTCATTAATCGACCTAAGAGAAGATTAATATATTATCAAATTTAGTAAAACAGAGAACATGGAGAAGGCCCACCATCAAGGACCATGGTTCATAAATGGCCACTATCTATCAATTACAAAGTGGAAGTCAAATTTTCACCAAGGAAAAATTAACAGTCTCGGCAATATAGATTAGAATACCACAACTGCCGACTGAATTCTATTATGGAGAAATCTTAAAAAAATTGGCAATTTCATAGGACGTCTACTAAAAATAGATACCTGCAATTCAACTATAATACGAGGTCGCTATGCTAGGCTATGTATTGAATTACCTTTGGAATTTCCAGTCCAGCCATTCATCTACATTGGCCAACATAAACAATATATCCTCTATGAAGGAGAAAATTTCTTATGTAAAAATTGTGAAAGGTTGGGTCACACGCAGAATCAATGCCCTTATGTTCAAAAGGAAAGCCATGGAAAAACGACTACAAGAAATAGCCAACCAACGAAGGAAGTAGAAGAGATTGACGGGAAATGGAAGACAATGTTGCTCAACAAAGGAAAGAACCAAAACATAAAAATATGTCAAAAAACTTCAACAAACCAATGGAGAATTACAATGGCCTAGGTATCAATGTCAAATTATTCAATGCCAATACAAGTAAGTATCTAGATACTCACCTCTTGCAATATAAATCAAAAGATTTAGGTATAAAAAAAATTCCACTGATGAGGCCACAAAAGATCCAGCCATGGGAAATACCACTATTCAAACCAAAAATAACTTCTCTCTGATGAAAAAAGAGCACTATGGTTATGTGAAAATAATAAAAATACAAAATAAATTAAAATGGATTACCCTATTAGAGATGAACAAATGATCTCTTGCATTCATACTACTAACACACTCGAACAAAACGTGTCAGTAGAAACTAGAAACTCCTAATATCTGCAACACCATGCAAATGAAAACCTCTAATAATAGTTTTAGTCTACTAATTAATAATAACCCTACTAATACTAATAACCAATCAAACAACTTCCTAATCACTAATACTATTACAAATCAAATTGTAAAAGATAAAACATCCCTCTTAAAATTAGAGCAAGGACCCCACGAGCATGATTTACAAATGTCCAACCAAAATAAAGCCATAAAATGACAAACACCTTAGAACATGAAAATGATGCCATATCTTCCAAAGATCTTGATAAAAACACTACGCCTTCCCTTCCAATTAGCATGCAAATTAAATTTTCAATTATTACCCATAATACCTATCCCCTTATTACCAGTAGTGAAGCCAATGCCATGCCTTGTAAGGATTATGATTCCTACTAAAGACAACAACCTTCATATTGAATAATTCGGATATATAAACTACATGAGCGGAAGCTAACTTGAATCCATATGTGGAAATGTTGAGCCTCCTTTTGATGATTGTCCTTTGTTGTGAACTCCTTTAGCCTTCCTTCAAGTTTCTTGAAGTATATTTGTCCCCACAAGAATGTATCCACAATACTCAACAATATATGAAAAGGTTCACAATAATAGTGTTATGACAATTATCAAAATTTGGCTTATGGTTTTCCACACTATTTGCAAGACAATGGATTGTTAGGTTCTTGATTCAATGGGAGGAAGAAGAACTTGTCTTGCACTAGGGTGGGAACCATAACCCCCCACTTTATAACTCTAGGAGTTACATAACCCAAGAGACAAGAGTTACAAGAGTTATGTCTTGCAAGAGTTACATAACTCAAGAGTCACAAGCATGTAACCATGGTTACATATGTAACCTTAGTTAGCCCATCATAAACTAAGGTTACCCTTTTGGGTATCTACACATTAGTCCTACACTTTAGTATGACAATACATTGGCCCCCTTAACATAATGTCCATAAGACCACATAATTAGGCCAAACCAAAAGATAGCACATAACATATAATTATCCATATATTGTTCATATGTGTGTAGATATAAGTCCATATATCTAGATATAAATCCATATATCTTACAATCTCCCACTTGGACGAGATATACAAACATATGTACAAACCTTAATATTATATGTTACAAACCTTAGGTGCACAAAATTGCTATCACAATAAAATTGTCATGAACAATCCGGTCCATCAATCATACCAACATAGGAACTAAGTGCTCGTCGTTACTCATTCGTAACTAGAACCAATCATAGATCACGTATATCAATATAACCAACGACATGGATCAAGTGTAGGTATGTAGCATGGAAATAACATAAAGTGTGGTCAATAGAATGTCTATTTCCAACTGGTTCTCCTTATTGAGATCAAACTTAAACTGTAAGAGTACAAAAACTTTAAAACTGAATATCTGCGCAGATATAACTGAATTACTGAATTTCTGAATATAATGAACAATACATAAATGTGCAATACAAACTCCCACTAAAATACATAATCCTTATCTGATTTGACACCCATACAAGCAATATGCTCATGAAATACTTTTGGTGTCAATTCCTTAGTGAGCGGATCCGCAAGCATGGAGTTTTTACTTATGTACTTAATGCACAATTGTCCATTTTGTACTCTTCCTTTAACAACCCGAAATTTGACGTCCTTATGTTTCGCTTTCGTCAAAATACTGTTGTTATTAACATATGCAACCATGGTTACATATGTTATTAGCATAAATGGCAAAATCGGAGTCGATATACCTGATGATCTCAAACTGGTCCGAACTCCAATATGTAAGCATGTAATCCTTTGTTCTATGTATGTACCTCATGACCCTTTTGGCTGCCTACCAATGGTCCATACCCGGATTGCTTAATATCTGCCTAACATCCCAACAATGTACGCTATATCAGGTCGTGTACATACCTGAGCATACATCAGACTACCTACCGCCGAAGCATAAGGCGTCTTCTGCATTTCCGAAATTTCATAATTATAATTTGGGCACTGTTTGAGACTATATTTGTCTCCCTTAGCAACAGGGGTGTTGACTGGTTTACAATCCTGCATGCCAAATCTTTTCAGAACCTTATCGATATAGCCCTTTTGTTACAGACCGAGAACACCTTTGGAGCGATCTCGTTATATCTGAATTCCTAATACAAAAGAAGCTTCACCAAGATCTTTCAATTCAAATTTCTTTGAAAGAAATTTCTTAGTTTCAAGTAATAATGCTATATCGTCACAGGCAAGCAGTATGTCATCAACATATAAAACCAGAAAAATATACTTACTCCCACTGAACTTATGGTATATACAGTCATCAGCAATATTCGGTTCAAAACCAAAGAAAATGTAATGACTGCATGAAACTTATAACACCATTGACGAGAAGCTTGCTTGAGTCCATAGATGGATTTCTTTAATTTGCAAACCTTCTTCTCTGATTCATCCGAAACAAAGTTTTCAGGTTGCACCATATAAATTGTTTCCTCAATGTCACCATTGAGAAAAACTGTCTTAACATCCATTTGATGAAGCTCAAGATCAAAATGTGCTACTAATGCCATTATAGTCCTGAAAGAGTCTTTCGATGAAACTGGAGAGAAAGTCTCTTTATAATCAATGCCTTCTTTCTGAGTGTAGCCTTTTTGCGACAAGATGAGCTTTGTACTTAATAACATTGCCCCCTGAATCCCTTTTGGTTTTAAAAATCTACTTACAACCAATAGGTTTCGTACCTTCGGGCAACATAACAAGCTCCCAAACGTCATTATCACTCATAGACTTCATCTCATCATTCATGGCATCAATCCACTTTTGAGAGTTAGAACACTTAATGACTTGACGGAAGTTGATTGGATCATCTTCCTCAAGTCCAATATCACTTCCTTGTTCTTGAATAAATACAACATAATCATCCGAAATTGCATTTCTCCTCTCTCTAGTGGATCTCTTTAATGGCATTTCAGTTTCTTGAGGTTGTTGAGTTTGATTTTCATTAGTTATATCAGGGTCCTGATGGGGGAGATTTTCGAGATTGTCTTGAACCGGAGTTGCATCAACAACTTGAGGGAAAGACACATGTTCTTCCTCAAAGACAAAATCTCTAACAACTTTATCTACCCACCCCCCAAACTCAATATCCTCAAAGAACCTAGCATTACCCGTCTCAAAAATTAGTTCGTGATGTGGGATCATAAAACTTAAAAACCCCTGGATTTTTCAGAGTATCCAACAAAAAAATAGCTACTAACCGTCTTAGCATCCAGTTTCTTTTCATTCGGCCTATAAGGCCTTGCCTCAGCTGGACAACCCCAAATGTGTAAATGCCGAATACTGGGTTTATGCCCAGTCCAAGTTCATATGGGGTTTTGATTGTAGCTTTAGTTGGAACTCTATTAAGAATATAAGCTGCGGTTTTTAATATGGATTGGGACTTTTCATGAATAAGATATAGGTACTCATAACGAGAGTAATCGTCTATGAATGTGATAAAGTATTGTTGACCATTCCGACAAGGAGTAGGAAATGTTCCACAAATATTCGTATGTATCAATTCTAAGACGTCTGAAGCTCTCTTAGCACCTAATCTAGTCTTGTTTGTTTGTTTTCCCTTGATACACTCAACACAAATTTCCGAATTTGAGGTATCAAGAGAATCAAGAATTCCATCTGACACGAGTTTCTGAATTCTTTGAATGGATATGTGACCCAAACGTTTATGCCAGAGTGAAATAGAATTCTCATTAGTTAATTTTCTTTTAGTACCACTTAAACTTGTATGCAAAGTTTCTTTATTTGAAGTTATTGTATCAACCAAATATAAGCTATCAAATGTTGATAAAACACCAGTACCAATAAGATTTGAATTCCGAAACAGACTAACTTTATTATCCCCAAATGTACATTTACAACCGGATATGTCCAATTGGGGAACTGAAATTAAGTTCCTTCTAAAAGACGGTACAATAAAAGTCTCATCCAAATCTAAATGAAAACCGGTCTTAAACAACAGCCTAAATTTGCCAATAGCTTCAACTGGCACCTTCTTGCTGTCACCCACATAGATGTTTCTTTCACCATCATTTGGTTTTCGGCAGTTCAGGCAACCCTGCATTGATATTATGTGAGTAGTAGCAGCAGAATCTACACACCAAGTATCCTTAGGTACCGAAATTAAATTAACCCCAGAACAAACTTTCTTCACATGATTAGTTCCCTTACAGAGAAAGCAACCTAATTCAGTAATTTCAACCTTAGGTTCCTTATGTTGCTTAATCTTGGGCTTTACAACCTCAACTTCCTTATTTTTCCTCTTCTTAGTTTCCTTAGAAGAGGATGCCAAATGAGCACTTTCAGTCGTATCTTGCTTAATCCTTTCCTCTTCTTGCACACAGTGTGAAATGAGCTCATTTAGAGTCCATTTCTTCTTCAGGCAATTATAACTGACCTTAAACTGATTAAAGTGTGCAGGAAGAGATATCAAAACAAAGTACACAAGCAGTTCCTCAGGTAAATCCAGCTTGAGTGACTTTAGTTTCGAAGCAAGATGAGACATTTCCAAAATGTACTCCCTAATGTTTCCCTTGCCCTTATACCTCATGGAAACAAGTTTACTCAATAGTGTACTTGTTTCCGCCTTTTCGTTTTGAATAAAACGCTATTCGAGGTTTTCAAGGAAAACTTTGGCATTAGGTTCATCATTCATAGTGCCCCTGAATGATTCTGGAATTGCACGCTTCATGATCATTAGACTCATGCGATTCGAGCGTTCCCACTTCTCCATCAGCCTCCTGTCACCAGAAGAGGATGTATCCTCAAGAGGAGTAGGTTGCTCGGTCCGAAGTGATATGTCAAGATCCATGCAACCGAGAACGATCATTACATTCTCTTTCCATTCCTTAAAGTTTGTGCCGTTAAGCACAGGGATGCTATTGATATTGGCAGAGATCGTAGAAGCAGAAGAATTTACTCAAAATAGAACAAAAGGATTACTAAATACATGCTTACAAAAACTTGAACTTTAACTTTATAGATTCAAAATTAGGCATTTCCCATTACAAGATACCTAGCACAACATTGATTTTAGTCTTTGGACAGAAAACCAACTTGTAAGTGGTACTCTTGGTGTAGTGATCAAACATAGACAATAAACTCCTGTCAAACATTAAGCCTTCCTTTGGGCCGACTTAATATTCACATGGAAAACCAAATAATTGTCTCATATTTACCACCACAAGCATGTTCGAATTCCTGCCAAATAACACCTTCCTTTGGGCCGATGTTAAACGCATGGAAGACTAACATCCACAGTCATCTTATATTTTAAAATTAATCAATCTACACAATAGAGGTTGCTTTGGCAACATAATGCTTCAATTGAATAACTAAAATATTAGATGCTATAAACTTTAGTTCCTTAAGCCATTTTATGAATCTCAACTTAATGTGTTACATGTTTTGATGTGTAACACTTGAATATTAATCGTTGTTTACTGAATCAGACAATTCTATATATTATAAGAATTGATGGACTTTAAAACAATTAACATTCAATGAAACTTAAGAGAGTTGAAACGTTTTTAACCTTACTGGACCAATACAATCGATTGTCAAAACCAGACAATCGATTGTTTGGTTTTCTGAAAAAAATTGTTACTGGACCATCCACAATCGATTGTTTGGTTTTATGAAAAAATTTTAAGTTGTTGGACCATCCACAATCGATTGTCAAAGCCAGACAATCGATTGTTTGGTTTTATGAAAAAATTTTAAGTTGCTGGACCATCCACAATCGATTTTCAAAGCCAGACAATCGATTGTTTGGTTTTATGAAAAAATTCAGTTACTGGAAAAGTTTCAACTCACTGGACCTTGAACAATCGATTGTCAGAACCTGACAATCGATTGTCTGGTGTTCCAAAAAACTGCCAGAATACTAAAAGTCACAGACAATGGATTGTGTAAGGCAACAATCCATTGTCTGAAGGCAGTGACCAAAATTTTTTCTGAATAACACATGATTTTCAACATGAATCTTAAACATAAAAAACATGTTGTTAACCTACTAAAATCATGCTATTTACAATGTTTTAACATCATATTAAAATATCAAATCAAAACATAACATTCATAAGATCATGCTATTTCATGGTAGAATTTCATAAACAAAATTTTTATAAAACTAAAACATGAATCCTAACATAACATGATTCTTATGAACATCCAAATTATCCAAAATGAATGGTGGCTCTGATACCAATTGTAAGGATTATGATTCCTACTAAAGATAACAACCTTCATATTGAATAATTCGGATATATAAACTACATGAGCGGAAGCTAACCTGAATCCATATGTGGAAATGTTGAGCCTCCTTTTGATGATTGTCCTTTGTAGTGAACTCCTTTAGCCTTCCTTCAAGTTTCTTGAAGTATATTTGTCCCCACAAGAATGTATCCACAATACTCAACAATATATGAAAAGGTTCACAATAATAGTGTTATGACAATTATCAAAATTTGGCTTATGGTTTTCCACACTATTTGCAAGACAATGGATTGTTAGGTTCTTGATTCAATGGGAGGAAGAAGAACTTGTCTTGCACTAGGGTGGGAACCATAACCCCCCACTTTATAACTCTAGGAGTTACATAACCCAAGAGACAAGAGTTACAAGAGTTATGTCTCGCAAGAGTTACATAACTCAAGAGTCACAAGCATGTAACCATGGTTACATATGTAACCTTAGTTAGCCCATCATAAACTAAGGTTACCCTTTTGGGTATCTACACATTAGTCCTACACTTTAGTATGACAATACATTGGCCCCCTTAACATAATGTCCATAAGACCACATAATTAGGCCAAACCAAAAGATAGCACATAACATATAATTATCCATATATTGTTCATATGTGTGTAGATATAAGTCCATATATCTAGATATAAATCCATATATCTTACACGCCTGTCCAAAACACCATCAACAACAGACTATTAATAGAGGATGCCAAGAATTCCTTCCATACTAAAGAGAAGGCACACGCTAATGTAAATCCTATGATATCACAAAACCCAGACAATGGAAAATATATAACTAAACCCAATCTTCATGCCATGGGAGAACCCTCAACAAGCTCATCACCAATGGAGAAACAACCACCTACACAACAACCTCAAATGGTGTAAGATCTAAAACAAGAAGAGGCAGCAATGGAAGAAATAAGAGATCTCCTCAACCCGTGCACGGAACAAATCATGGAATTCACAAAATCTAAATGAGGTAGAGGTGTACCCTTCAAGGAGATGCAAGAGAAGGTGTGTGCTCAACTGCCCATGTCACGATCCATTTTTCGAACATGGTCGTGATGACGCCTCTCGTGAAGACAAGGCCAGTCAGACCAAACCGAACACCTCTAGTACGTAGTTAAATGATAGGTAACTGTTCTAAACATGATATAATAGCCAAATTTGCGGAATATAGCAATATCAAAAGGGAAGGAACATCTCAATACAGCCTAAACCAGGGTGTCACAAGTCATGAGCAACTAATGCATCCTGGTACAAGTCTACTAATTACGAAGTCTGATAAAAAAAAGGTTTGAAAGACATAAAATAATAAGGTGAGGGGGGCACGGGGCTGTGGACCCCAATAACTAACTCGTAGTCTCCTAGACACTTTCTAGACTGGGAGGATCAGCACTCAGGAGTGAAATTTGCTACGCCTGATTTTGCACACACAGTGCGGGGAGTAATATGAGTGCACCGACTCAGTGAGTAATAATTATAAATAATAACTGAAAGCAAGAAAATACGCAAAGGAACAAAGCAATTCTATATCAAGCAGTAAAATCACTTAAAGTAGTAAATCCGTGAAGAAGTCAAATGAAATTCCTTTAAAACAAGTAAAACATACAATTTAGTAGGTAGTAACAAGTAGGAAATGACTCTCGGGCATAACATCAATCACTCGGCAGTATCAGTCCTTCGGGCTCACTCTCAGTACAGTATCAGCCCCTCGGATACAATATAATCACTCAGAAGTATCAGCCATGTGGGCTCACTCTCAGTACAGTATCAGCCCCTCAGGCACAGTATCAATCACTCAGAAGTATCAGCCCCTCGGGCTCACTCTCAGTACCGTATCAGCCCCTCAGACACAGTATCAATCACTCAGAAGTATCAGCCCCTCGGGCTCACTCTCAGTACAGTATCAGCCCATCGGGCCCACTCTCACTACAGTATCAGCCCCTCGGACACAATATCAATCACTCAAAAATATCAGCCTCTCGGGCTCACTCTTAGTATCAAACCCTCGGGCACAGTATCAATCACTCAGAACATGATGGATACTCGCACTCACTCTTTTTTCCAACTGGTTAAAGATATAATCTTTTCTTTTATACCATCATTCTTCTATTTATCTTCCTAACACTCCAACAAGTTTATTAAATAATTTTTTTACCTAAATCTTGATTAAAAGTATTTTCACTAATAGTACAATAATAAAAACAAGCACTCAAAAACTTTTTTATGTGAAACCAACTGTTTATACTTAATTGTTCTAATTTTATTAAGGCGTTCTTCTGTAATACTACTAGTCCACTATTTGGATCTTCGCATGTAATTAAACTATGTATTTTATTTGTAAAATTATAAGGATTTCGTCTCATTGCTATTAGGGTTTGAAAGTCTTGTGGGAATTCAGACTTATAACCTTCCCATAATCTTTTTGTTGATTCACCTAAGAAAGTCTCTATATATTTATACATTGTTTCTGCGTCTGTGTCATTATAGGTTTTTATATAGCATGTCACTATTATTCCTTTCCAAAGGTCTATTCCTAAGTTCCACATTTGTGGATCATGAGTAGCTGTAAACGTGTAAGTTACTTTATCTAAATTTATATTTCTAAATATTACCTCTGTGTTTATAGTTTTTATGCTATTATTAGTCTTCAATTATTAGTTTGTATATAACCTGACATCACTCTTAGTATATGGTTATCTTTTTCAATTTCTTAATTATTTTGATGTATTAACCTATAAATTCCTAGGAGAAACCGGTTAAGTCAAACCCAAAATTAATAAAAAATGGAATATATACTTTCATTATCTGACATATATTCGTCTACGTTTATTAAAGTTTCTTGAAAATCTTCTATTAATTGTGAATTAGCTAAGCAAATAGAAAAATCAGACCTAAAAATAAATAGAGAACCAAGTTATATAGTAAAACGTAATACTAATACAGAAATTATATCAACCTTAGAGTGACTAATACAATATATAGAGGGAGAGATATATTTAGAAGACCAAAAGATAAAATTATTTAAGAGACAAAAAATTTAGATACCATTAGGTTAAACAAAATAGATAAATTAAAGAACTTAGAATATTTAGATTTAAGAATATATCCAGAAAAGAAGTATAGAATATTAAAAGATAATTCAGTAATAAAGTGCAATTTCAGTAGTGGAGAACATATATTACACACTGAAGATAAACAATATAATACCCTTGTAGATCTAATAACCAACCTTGGTGAAAAAACCCAAAAAAATAACAAGAACATAATAAGAGCATTAGAAATAGTGGAAGCCGTACAGACAAAACAGAGAAAGACTCTAGAAAAGCTAGAGCAAAATTGTGATTTTTTAAAATCACATCAACTAGAAATTGACAGAAAAATACAATTCCTAAATAATAAGTTTAATTTTTTAAAAATACCTACGTGAAACGAAATAGAAAAACTATTTAAAATTATTATAGAAAAACCTAAAGAACTAGAAGGACAAACAACCAAATTAGTAGAAAAAATAACACCTCAAATAAAAGTATTAAAAGGTGAAATTAAAAAAATAATGAATTACCAATTCAAATTTTGGAGTAGTTTCAAATTGAAGTTTTTAATAATGAATTACCAATTCAAATATAAAGAAATTAAAAAACTTTCAGAGAAAAATATTAAATAAAATAATATGCTAATAAATATTTCTATTAAAAATGTAATCTTTTATATTTTATTAAAAGGAGAGGAAAAAGCCCTCTCCTTAATCCAAGTGGCAACATAAAAAAATACCACATGGCATAATTAGTTTTTTAGTTTATAATTAGTTATTATTTTTGAATTTAAATATATATATAAAATAAAAATAAAAAACTACCATATATATATATATATATATATATATATATATATATATATATATATATATATATATATATATAAATTGGTTTCTTTAATTGGATTAATAAATATAGATATCATATAATTAAATATAAAAAAATATAAAAAAATAACTACCCATTCAAATTGGGTGGGAGTAGTTTCAAGTTGGGTTTTTAAAATTATTTTAAAATAAAAAGCAAAAATATAGGTACAGTATCAGTAGATGTTGATTAAGTTTTCTTTTTGATAGTCAGCTGTGTTTAGCTGCACTATGGATTTGTAAAGAAACCTCTTTGGTGATTAATACAAAATTTTAATTACCAAAAAAAAAAGAAAAAATATAGCTATAAAAATCTATCTTCTAATATATTATTAAAAGGAGAGGAAAAAGCCCTCTCCTTAAGCCAAGCGACAACCTAAAAATATATCACATGGCATAATTAGTTATTTAGTTTATAATTAGTTATTAGTTATTATTTTTGAATTTAAGTATATATAAAAAAGAAAAATAATAAAATAAAATAAAAACTTACTATACATATATATATATATATATATATATATATATATATATATATATATATATATATATATACATATATATATATATATATATATATATACATATATATGTGTGTGTGTGTGTGTGTGTGTGTATTAATTGGTTATTTTATTTGAATTAATAAATATAGATATCTTATAATGAAATATAAAAAATAAAAAATAAATATATAAAAAATAACTATCCATTCAAATTAAGTGGGAGTAGTCTCATGTTAAATTTTTAAAATTATTTTCAAATAAAAAGCGAAACAAATAGCTATAAAAAATGAAAAAGGAGAAGAACTATGCATTCAAATTGGGAAGTAGTTTCAAATTGGAGTGTTATTCGAGAAGTAGTTTAAATATATATAAAAAAATAAAACTAATAAAATAAAATAAAAACTAACACACACACACACACACACACACACACACACACACATATATATATATATATATATATATATATATATATATATATATATATATATATATATATATATATATATATATATATTGGTTACTTTGTTTGAATTAATAAATATAGATATTTTATAATTAAAAAATAATAAATATATAAAATCATAACTACCCGTTCAAATTGCGCGGGAGTAGTTTCAAGTTGGAGTTTATAAATTATCTTAAAATAAAAAAAGAAAAAAAAATTAGCTATAAAAAATAAAAAGAGAGAAGAAAAACTGCCCATTCAAATTAGGATGTAGTTTCAAGTTGGAATTTTAAAATAAAAAATAAAATTAAAAGAACAATAAATTACCTATTCAAATTAGGAAATAGTTTCTAGTTGGAGTTTTAGAATTATTTTAAAATAAATAAAACGAAAATAAAGATAAAAAATTTTTAGAGAAAAATATTTAATAAAGTAATATGCTAATAATACTGTAAGCAATGTAATAATACTAAATATTAGATGATATAATAAATAAAATACATAACAAAAAGTTATTCAATGCGTTCCCTATATAAGTCCCATTAGTTTAACAGAGTTTTTGTTTATTAAATTTAGATAATATTATTAAGAACAATATAATAAAATTTAAAATAAAAAATAATTCAACAGTAATAACTTATAAATCTTCTTATATATAACAAAAAAAAAGCGAATATTAAATATAGGTAAATATAATAAAATATTTATTGAATAGAAAAGTTATTCACTAACTATAAAAGCACCTTTAATTTAATAGAGATTTCATTATGGGATTGTTACATATACATACCATATAGCAAACCTTATTACCACCCATGTTTAAGGTTTGTGTTTATTACATTTAAGCATACCAACTTTCAATTTTTGTACCAAAATTCTATTTAAGATTTAATTATCAACTTATTAATTATAGGCGTAATTTGTGGAACTGTGTATCTTCTCAGATTTTATTCTACACGTTTCTTCTCTCTCTTACAAACAAAATCCACGATTTTCTCCCCTTTTTTAATTACCCTCCGCCCGCGTTTGTTTACCAAAACCGATTTCTCTCTCTCTGCTTGAGTTTCATCTGCCATTGTCGAAGGTGCACTGTTTCAGATCGAGAAGTTCTTCTTAATCCACCATAGTTTCAGTCTTACGGTTGTATCAAAGTCAGAAACCCTCTACAAAACCGATTTCTCTCTCTCTCTGCTTGAAGTTCATCCGCCATTATCGAACCTTGCACAGTTTCAGTTCGAGAAGTTTTCTCAATCCACCATAGTTTCAGTCACTAAAATCGTATCCACAGTCAAAAATGGTGAAAAAAGCTAGGACTCCAAAAAGACAAAAAGTAGCCGATATTCTATCTTTTGATTTGGGTGTTTTAACACCTAAATCACCACTAAAAAACCAACAATCTGTCCATGCAAGTGGAAAAGATAGAGTTCCTGCATCGCCAAGACAAATCCGTGCTGAAATGCGAACCAAGCATTTACACGATGTTGATGCTACCGGTGTAGAAACAGAAGCCGACAAACAACGTAAGCGAAAGGGGAAAAATTTGAGGGTCGATGATGATGATTTTGTGGAAGATTCACCCAAACTTCAAACCACGAAAAAACAAAAGGTGTCTCCTTCCCCCTCAAAACAAAAAAAAGAAGAAACCCTCTAAAAAAACCTACAAAATTGGTTCCACAAAAAATTTCATTGAAGGTAAACAATTTTTATTTCTCCTCACTGTTTTGTAGTTTAATATTTTTTGCCAAAAAATAGTATGCAAGTGTTTTTTTTGGTGTTTAAGTGTTTTTTGTCAAAAGGTACTGTATTATTGCATACTAGGTTTGTTTATACAAATTGTAGTTAATTGTAGTCATTTTGTAGTTAATTATAGTCAGTTTGTAGTTAATTGGCAAAATGTACTATTGACTCAAATTTGTAGTTAATTGTAGTTTTTGCATTGTTATTTGGAACTGTGATAAAAAGACAATGTATAAAAGTAGTTACATTGTACATGCTCAATAAATTTATAGTTACAGTGTACTTGATTTGTGGTCTACAGTTTTGTAGTGTTATTTGGAACTGTGATAAAAAGACATTATATAAATGTATTTACAGTATAGTTGCTTGTAGTCTGCAAGGTAAATTGTAGCTATGCTTTATGTAAAATAACTTGTAGTTATAATGTAGTTTAATGTAGTCTGTCACAATGTAGTTGATATGTGGTCTGCAATTTTATAGTGTTGTTTGGAACTGCGATTAAAAGACATGATATATATGTAGTTACAGTGTAGTTGATTTGTAATTTGTAAAGTAATTTATAGTTATGCTTTTAGTAAAATAACTTGTAGTTAGAATGTATTTTCATGTATTCTGTCACAATGTAGTTTATCTGTGGTCTGCAATTTTATAGTGTTATTTGGATCTGTGATTAAAAGTCAGGGTATATATGTAGTTACAGTGTAGTTGATTTGTAATTTGTAAAGTAAATTGTAGTTATGCTTTTAGTACTATAACTTGTAGTTAGAATGTAGTTTCATATAGTCTGTCACAATGTAGTAGATCTGTGTTCTGCAATTTTATAGTGTTATTTGGATCTGTGATTAAAAGTCAGGGTATATACCTAGTTACACTGTAGTTGATTTGTAATTTGTAAAGTAAATTGTAGTTATACTTTTTGTAAAATAACTTGTAGTTAGAATGTAGTTTAAATGTAGTTTGTAGGTTAAAATTTTAGTTTTATGATATGTTACATTATATCTTGTAATGTTGAAATCTAGCGTCATTCTAACCACAATTAATATACTTTATTTGCAGAATGGACCTTACTATGCTCAACATAATGTTGATTATGGTGTGATCAGATTCCACAGCTTGTGCAATCCAACGATACCTAGCCAGATAAAGGCTTTACTATCCCAAACCAATTACGTGTTTTCAAGAAAATATGTTTTGGTTATTTATTAGATATGCCCCCAATCTGCATGCAGAACCAGTCAATTCATCTTCTAATGAAGTATGAGTTATCAAAGTCTACTGACAACTACTTTTCTGTTCTTTTAAATGGACAAAAATTGATTTTTTCCTTGAGTGATTTTTGTTTGATTACTGGTTTTAATTGTGTCAATAGTTTATTGGACTATGCTTACAATTCTAAATATGTTAGCCATTTAATGACTAAATATTTCCCTAACAAAGCTCGGGTCGAGAAATGGCTTTTGAGAAATGTAGTGACATCCAAATCATGAACAAATGATTTGGATGCTGTACAGTTGTGTATCCTGTATATATTGGAATTCTTTGTTTGTTCTTCTGATAAGGACAATGTTAGTTTGATAGACAAGTTTACGTTCTTTCTTATAGAGAGTGGTAATTTTGAGTCGTACCCATGGGGTACAAAATCCTTCAAGCATGTTGTTGAATCAGACATCGTCTCAATCCCAACGTCCATTCTTATCTTATACGGGGATGCTCATTAGCCTTACAAGTGTGGCTATACGAGTGTTGTTCTTCTGTCAGCACCGAGCTTGCTACACGGTGCTCTGACTCGATTCCTCGTATTTTTAGACGGTCATCTACAAAAGGACATATTTGGTTAACTGTCCTTGAAGACAAAATCATCAAGCCTGAGTGGCTCAAGGTATTTTTTTCAACCTTTGTATAATTCTTCAATTACTGTTATAGTAACTACATTACATCTATAATTCTTTTCAATTGACTTAACTGTCATTTCCATCATTCAGTTCTCAAACATGGTTGCATCTGGGGAAGAGATTGGAGCGCTTAATCTCCCAGAAAAGATTAAATATGAAGATGAAGAGGTTGGTCAACCATCAAAAGTCCCAACTGTTGCTTCTCTGACAGTTGAGCCTAAAGAGGCTAATTCTCCAAATGACATGGAATCTGTCAGTAGCCAGATCAGGAAGTTGGAACAGAAGCTTGAGCAGGTACTATGAGAAAATACAGTTGTGTAGTCATTATTTAGTACCACTTGCATTCATTCCTGCTACTTTGTAGTTACTTTTTATTTAAGTGTAACTAATAGAATATTCTTACCAACTAATAGACATAATTAATTTTTAGGTTGATCGAAAGTTAGATCAGTTAAAGAAGGATGTTTTTGATGAACTCTCAAAACTTCGAGAGTTCATAGATGAATCTTTGAAAAGTGTAATGAATGCTGTCAACAGAAGGAATGAATTGGATGAGTCAAAGGTAAGAATTTACATATAATGTATTCTAACACTATATAATAGTTATGACAATAAAAGCATTCTCAAACATTCCTCAAAAAATGTAGTTTGCTGCTAGTTCAACAAAATATAACGAACAAAATCAAGCAGACAAAAACAAACATTTTCAGTTCAATGTTGGTGCTCAACTTCGTGCAAGCACCAGTAAAACAGGTAACTACATAATTCCTACATACATATATACAAACTTTACAGAATTGCTAATAAATAATTAACTTTCCTTTTCAGCTCCCACTTCTCCTCAACATGTTGAACAACAAGTTGATTTGTATGATGACTTCCAACAAGCAGCTGAGGCAGCAAAAGAAGGTATTATTTAATAATGTAGTTTTTAATATAAAATAGTTGATTATACACTGTTATAATGCTTTTAAGTATTGCATTATTTTTGTAGCAGATGTTGAAGACAACATTCCACAGTCACCATTTCATGGTGTAACTGTGACTGAAGTTGCCCATGAATGCCTTGATAAAGAAGAGGAGATTGGAGTTATGCGTGGAGGAATTGAAAAGAAAGGTGTGAAATTGGATGATTTTGAACTTCCGGAAAACCTATCACAGATGGTCATGTATGGTGAGCCCATACAAGTTGATTCAACCCCTGTTCATCAAGGAAGAACAAGGTTACCCGGAAAACATGCACGATCACCATTCACTCCACTCTACAGTACTGAAGGCAGCACGTCTGTTGGGCCAAATTTTTTTTACCTAAAGCACCCATTCACAAGTCTCATTGGTAAAGATGTTGATCCTGAACTAATAGATAGGTTTACAACCTGGTTATACCATCGAACTGACAAAGCATCTAGGAGGTATGGTGCTTAAATGTACCATGTCTGTATGTACTTTTTTTCTATATCTTTGAACCTTTTTAGACTTTAAAGTTGTAAATGTTTCTGATTTTTTTTATTTGTTTAATTCTATTATTATTACAGGAGGAAAGACTTCTATTCAAAGAAGGATAACCATCTCAATCCTTGGTTGGATTTGGGTTGCGAAAAAATTGATAAGAAGGACTGGTTCTACGCCCTTGCTCACCCTGGACAAGTAATCAATAGTATAGTAAGTATATGATTTATAATTGCAGTTTTGTCTTTATCTATTATGTTTAAATGTAGTTAATTGGTTAGGCTTCATGAATAGGAACTAATGGCATTTTGCCTCCATATATATCTGGTAGCTGGCTCACTGTTATTGTCAAGCAAGCTGATTTGTCTAATTGTAGTTAATATGTAGTTATTCAAAAGAATAAATAATTCAGACATATTTATTAAACACTACATTTAACTACAACTGACTACAATTAAACGACAAATTGCATATAACTACAAACTTGAACTACATATAACTAAAATTCCATATAATTACATTTGGATATAAGAAAATTGAAATACATTTTAACTACAATTGTAGTTAATATGTAGTTATTTTGTAGATGGTATTTGTCTACACTACAACTTATTGTAAATTGCACTTTTACTTTTTTCAGCACATTGATGTTATAATGTACTATCTGAGAAAAAAGGGAAAATATGGCCCCAACATCAAAAGTAGATTTACAACAACCGATTGCTTGTTCAAGACAAAAATTAAAAGAATCTACGAGAAGTTCACTACTGCTCCAATGGATCAAAGGAATTCTGTTGTTAAAATCGAGGATGATATTGGAGAATATATTATGGGCTATAGAATTCTTGTTAATGTAGCATAGGATCTTGTGGACTATGTGCTAATGCTGTTAACCTTGCAGAGAACTTCCATTGGTTGTTGTTAGTGTTTGACATAAAGGACCGACAACTTTATGTTTATGATTCATTGGTGAGGGCAAAGCGTAACCAAACTGTTCAAACCTTGGTTGATAAATTTTCAGTCATTATTCCTCTTTATTTGTCATGCACTGGTTTCTAGGGTAAACGCAAAGACATTGACTTCAAGAAAACAAAGTCATACATAGAGAAACCAGTTACGGACGCTCTCGACATACAATGGATGGTTGCTGAGATTCCACAACAAAAGGAAGGCTCACTGTAAAAAACTAATCTTCCTTTCTATATGTTTAATTAATTTTTTTTATCGTTTGGTATATAATGAAAAATCCTCATATTCTGCAGGGCTTGTGGTGTATTTGTGGCTGCTTTTGCGGAGTATATTAGCAATGGTAATTTGTCTATTTCAAAGGAAGATCTTACTGATATGGACAAACACCGTAGACGCTATGGAGCTCTGTTGTGGGACTACGCCACAAAGAAGCTAACAGATGGTTCAATCAGTGAGAGTGAGGTTACTGGCAGGCTTGCAAGGAAGAAAGGTGCACCGGCAAACAATGAGAGGACTAAAGTTCAACGAAAGAAAAAGTAGACTATACTGTTATATTTGGTAGTTGGATTGGAAAACAATGTAATCATTAAGTCATTTTGGTTGTAATGAACAATTTTTCTTGAATACATTATACACGAGTATTCGAGCTATCTAATAGCATATTTGCCGTAACAGCTTTGTCTAATACTCGAGTATTCTAGCTATCTAATATCTAATAGCATATACAATTTTTATCTTATACATTAATGTTGGAGTTACTTTTATATAATACCTTCAGTTGCCATTTTATATAACTGTCAGTTCTTATATAATTGTTGGAATAAATTATTTATCTACAATTAACTACAATTGCATATAACTACAAAACTGCACTACATATAACTACAATTGCATATAACTACAAATTGGAATGACAATGCTGCAAACTACTGTTGCAGTACATTTGCGTTGTATGAATGTTTCGTCCATTCGGCAGCTGTTGTGTTTTCGGCTAAAACTTCTTATCTTGAAACAATGAAGAATCATAAATTGACGTTGCCTAGAAATGCCATTTGCAGTTTTCAGCTACACATACAAGCCAGTAGATACAAAAAAATACATTATTCAGACATATTTATTAAATACTACAATTAACTACAACTGACTACAATTAAACTACAAAGTGCATATAACTACAAAAATTGAACTACATATAACTAAAATTCCATATAACTACATTTGCATATAACTAAATTGAAATACAGTTTAACAACAAATTCACATTAGGTGATTCCGAGTAATACATTTAGAACACACTTACAGTACATTATAACTACTATCTGCCAACAGTTTACATTACTCAAATATATGATTATACTTCTTTATTATCGTCAAAACGTAGAACAGTTACACAATAAATTCTGATAATTTGGGATCACTAACATGTATTTTGAATAACTATTCTAGCTACATTATATTCATTTCTTTTTCGGCGCATTCTTGCAAGTTCTTTTGTTATGCCCTTCACCTCCACAATTGCCACATGACACCTTGTACTTCTTTGAGTTTATTTCATCAAATGTTTTATATCTTTCCTTGTGAGGTCTACCTGGCTGCCTTTTATCTCCAGCCGGTGGCTTTACTACATCATCCAAAATATGTTGTGGAACATCCCATTTGGCTTCATCAGGAAGAGGATTAACTGGCAATTCATATGTAAGAAGAAGGCTCTTCGTTGTGTAATACGAATTGTCCGGCCTTTCATTCCTATGCCTTAATGCTGCCAAAGCATGGCCACATGGAAGTTCATCAAGTTGGAATTGTCCACAGCTACATTTCTTGTTTTCTAAACATACAATGTACCGCTTCACACCATCTAACACAGTATGTATATGATCTGTTGAAGCCCTCACCTACAATTCAAGGCCAAAAAGAAAATAATAATAAATCAATCAGTTAACTATGTTAGCAACAGTCAGTTAACTACAAATCAGCTACAAACAAACATTATATAAACGTTAACTACATTTACCCATATTTGACTATATTTTAACTACAAACTGGAAACACTGCAGCAGCTACTACTATTTTTGTTTTTTGTCCTGCACCAAACAATAATATATTACCTTTAGTTTCTGGGATAATGTATTGTTATCTTCCAATTCGTTGTTGAATTTGTGACCAAGTAATGTGAAAGTACATTTGCCTTCAATAACTTTTCTTTTGTCCAACGTTCTAGAATAGTCCTCATATACTCAAATAGATCAAATATTGGAAGCTCTCTTGCCTCTTTTGTTACAACGTTCAACGACTTTGCAATGTTTGACGTCATAGTAAAAGTTCGATTCACCGAAGTATGTACTCTTGACCATTCATGATAGCCAATATCATATAGGTAAGACGATACACGTGGGTCTACCTCTTCAATCTTCATCATCCTTTCATTGAATTCATCCAGAGTATATAACCGTGCTGTAGCAAAGTACAATTCATGAATTGTAGATGTGCCTTCTTGAATTTTGACCTTATATTTGTCCATATATGCCACATGCAAAAGTAGTGTGCCATGCCCGGATAGACAACTGATGTTGCCTTCGATACACTCTCATGACTATCTGAGACAACACACATAGAAGGTCTTTCACCATATGCCTCCTTGAATTGTTCAAAGAACCACCTCCAAGACGCGTCGTTTTCAGAATCAACAACAGCATATGCCAAGAGCAAAATAGAACCTACAATTTGTAGTCATAAAATAAGATTAACTATTAAATACAAATATATATGGAGAATTTAGGCAATTTAACTACATTTATTTATATACATACTACCTAACTACAATATAACTACAATTTCCCTACATTATTTAAACTGTCTACAAAATAACTACAAAATTATTACATCTAGTACCTGCTGCATCTACGGTGCTTGGTGTCAGCATAATACCCCTATATGCTGATTTTAAGAATGTCCCATCAACCACTACTACCGGCCTACAATGTTGCCGACCATTTATTGATGTACAAAGAGCAACAAATGCATACAAGAAGCAATCATCTGCTGCCTTCTTCAATTTAACAACAGAACCGGGATAATTCTTCTCAAGAATATAAAAATATTTTGGTAATCTGTTGTACGAGTCACACGGATTCCCTCTCAAAAACTGTAATGCTTTTTCCTTTGCTCTCCATGCTTGCATGTATCTTAGGTTCACTCCATGTTCGGATAACATGTCAGTTTGTATGTCCTTTGGCGTTAAACAGTCTTAGGATCACAATACTTTGGAACGACAATGCTACCAACTACTGTTGCAGTACATTTGCGCTTTATGAATGTTTCGTCCATTCGGCAGCATGTGTGTTGTCGGCTAGAACTTCTTATCTTGAACAATGAAGAATCATGAATAGACGTTGCCTTGAAATGCCATTTGCAGTTCTTAGCTACACATACAAGCCAGTATCTACAAAAAAATCCAGTTTTCAGACATATTTATTAAACACTACAATTAACTTCAAACTGACTACAAGAAACTACAAAGTGACTACAATTAACTACAAACTGTCTACAATTAGCTACAAACTGACTACAATTAACTACAAACCTACTACAAGTAACTATAAACTGACTACAATTAAATACAAACTGACTACAAGCAACTACAAACTGACTACAATTAACTACAACCTGACTACAAGTAACTACAAACTGACTACAATTAAATACAACTGACTACAATTTAACTACAATTTAAATAAACAAACCTAGCTTCAATAATACAGTAATTTTTCAAATCAATAACTAACTACATACCTTCTATTACTTGATCTTTTCACTCTGAACTGGAACTTGTGCATAACTGCATAATTCTTCATTGCAACAACTATCGTCTTCTTGTCCTGGTACACTTGTCCTTCTTCAATACATGTTTGCATGGATTCAATTATTATTTCACTTTGATATTCCTCAATAGCTGGTGAGAATGGAATTTCTATTAACCTTAGTGATCCTGAAGAACCTGCAGACAATACATTCACAAATGTAGTAACTAAGTAGGTAAATTTGAAAGCAACATCGCTGTGTCATTTCCAGTACTATATCATCATTGTAGTTTCATTGTAGATAAATGTCGTCAAATTGTAGTTGATTAGAGAACACAAAAATCTTAGCATTTTCGAATCAAACATACCTGTACTGATGCATTCATTGGTGATTGTCAATCCCATATTGAAATCTCTTAGGCTAATATATAAGGGATACAAACCTAAGTTTTTATTATCTTTTTTCGTTTCCATATATACACGAACACTGATATCATTCCTAATCTGCAATGGAGAATCGACAATTGTTCTGTAATTGTAGACTGGAGAATTCCGTAGCTTGCATTATCATCTACCAAAATGGCATCAACTTCAAAATCTCGGAATCTGCCATAGTTATCCCAATAACCATTAATTTCAGCATTATCGGGATTTTTGACATTGTAGAATCTCGGTACTGATGTATATGAACTGTATTAAAAAATCTGGAAGAACTACAATTTGATTGACTATCACGCTATAAATTCTGATTTTCGGTATTTGATGTAGAAGAATGAGAGATTTTTGAAACTGAAATCTAGAAGAACTACAATTTGATTGACTATCACGCTGTAAATTCTGATTTTCGGTATTTGATGTAGAAGAATGAGAGATTTTCGAAACTGAAATTTGGAAGAACTACAATTTGATTGACTATCACGCTGTAAATTGTGATTTTCGGTATTTGATGTAGAAGAATGAGAGATTTTCGAAATTGATGGCTAGGTATGAGAGATTAACGTTGAGAGATTCACGCTGGGTTTAGATCTTTTAATATTTTAAAAAGATCATTTAATTGGGACAGAATCAAATATTAATTGGGAAGCTTAAAATATGGCGCTATTTTAGGCTATAAAATTAGCCAGATATGGTTTGGTACATTTTTGGTAAAGAAAACATGGAATATGCGGGTAATAACCAAACAAAGCACAATAATGGTAATAAGGTTTGCTATATGGCATATCTAGGTAAAAATCCCTTTCATTATTGGGTATATCGTATTGACAAGTAAGATGATAATTGAATTTTATTAAAGCAATACAATCTAATAGGATCAAACATGCCCGATCATAATTTAATTTAATTAATATTTTTAAATACTGATCGCGCATCGTGCATGTACGACTACTAGTTTATATAATATTAAAAGTTTATATAATATTTCCCTAAAAAAGTATCTAGCCATATTCGTGTTTGATTCCACTAAAATTCTTCACAATTCTATGTTATTTTCTCTTAATTTATGTTTTTTTTAACAGTATTAAAATAGTAGCCATGATGTAATTTGCATTAAATAGGGAAAGCAGCCATTCCAATAAGAACATGACCACAATTCCACCATAACCACCTACACAAACACTCACCCACACAGTAAATATGACGCGATTGGTAACCCCTGAAAGCGGAATCCCACAAAGACTAAACTCAGTACCATTATTACAGTGGTCCCCAGGTATGGGAAGTGCTCTGACAGTCATGCAACCTCTATCGGAGAAGGAGGAAGCTAAAAGGCAGTCAAAGGAAGCAGATATGACAACAACAACTAGGAAGCTCACATACTCAGTTGAATCTCAGAAGCAAACATCTGCTGAAGTTGTTAAAGGTAACAGAACTCAAAATCAGGGCATGCAACTCAAGTTCTACCCTCCGATGGTGAAGGATGGAGTGAAAATTGCAAAACTAAATCCAAAGGAAATAGAACTGCAGAACCAGAAATGGAAGACTGCTTCTATACGCTATGTGCTAGGAGGTAACCAGTCTTTCAAAGAAATGCTTAAATATGTATATGGAGTTTGGAATGTTGTTACAGCACCTACGGTGTTGTTACATGATGATGGCTAATTCATTTTTAAGTTCGAATCTATGGAGGACAAAAGCCTAATAATGCAAACTGGACCTTGCACTTTCAATGGTAAGACTATGATATTGAAGGACTGGGATCCAAATTTTCAGATCCAGAATGAATCAATGAGAATTGTACCAATTTGGGTCAACTTTCCTGGGTTTCCAATTCAATGCTGGGCAGAAGAGAACTTAGGGAGAATAGCTAGCTTAATAGGAAAATCTTTGTGCACTGATGACTCAGTGCTGCCTGTGAAAGGATTTCCTTTGCTAGAGTCCTTGTGGAAATGGACATAACCCAGCCCTTACCTGATGAAGTCTATATTGAGATACCAGATGGAAGAAGTTGGTTGCAGCCAGTGGAATTGAATGGAAACCAACATTTTGCCTAGAATGTAACTCGTTTGGGCATAAAAATGGGGAATGTCAGAAGGAGAAGCAACAGGATCAAAGACCACAGAACCATAGAAAGAGAAACAAGAAGAAAACCATAATGAAATGGCAACCAAAACCTGTAATGGAGGAGAATATAGCCAACCAACAGCAAGAGGAACCAACAGTTCAACCTGAGGTGGAACTACAAGTGAACAATCGAGAAAAACAGGTAGCAACTGTAAAAGGAGCTAATGAGACTATTAAAAATGGGGAGATCAACTATGGTGAGTTGGCTAAGAGGAATACATCTGTTGCACTAATTAATGGAACCATCTGAAGGGAACCAATAACGGAGAGGGAGCAGAATAGAGACAGCCATAAAGGACAAAGGGGGAAGCTCAAGCAACCAATATCCCCCATGATCATTGTATCCTGGAATATTAGAGGACTGAAGAAGTCCCATAAACAGAGAGAACTAGTAAAATTCTTGCGGACAAATAAAGTAGATATGATAGCTTGTCTAGAAACTAGAGTGAAACAGCAACACTCACAGGCAATTTACAAAAACAAGGAGGTGAATGGAAAAAGAAAATACCTATTCATGTGAACCTAATGGGAGGATGTGGATAATGTGCAAAGATTCAAATATCCATGTTTTAATTCTGGAAAGGACTGACCAAATGATTCACCATCGGGTGAAAGACAAGAACTCAACATTTGCTAGCTATATCACTTTTGTCTATGGCCTGCATTCCATCCAGCGCAGAGTATCCCTATGGAGGAGTTTGAGAACTGTCCAATATAGTGATCCTTGGATTATAATGGGTGATTTTAATAGTGTGTTAGGAGTGGATGACAGGCTCAATGGGCAACCAGTGCACCAATCAGATATGGTTGACTTCCAATGCTGCATTGATGACATTGGAGTAGGGCAGATTACCAAAAGAGGAAACATATTATCTTGGAGCAATAAGAGAGATGATGAACACATGATTTACATTCATATCGACTGGGCTTTTGGAAATGATGAGTGGTTCAGTTCTTACACTGGGGTGGAAGCACTATACATGCTACCTGGATGCTCAGATCACACTCCTATAATGATAGACACTGAAGTTGTAAAAACTAAAGTGAATAGACCATACAGATTACTAACAACAGTTATGAAGCAAAAGGATTACAGGGAAGCAGTTCAGAGAATTTGGAGCCAACAAATATAAGGGTACACTATGTATTCTACTTGGAGCAAACTGAAGAAACTTGAATAAAGTACCAGAAATATTCACAAGGAACACTCCTCTGTTGATAAGAAGCTGCAACAAATGAAAGAAGAACTGAATGTAATACAAGGCAGACTGAATGAAGACCATTTCAACAAACAGGAGATTCAAAAAGAAAAGCAATTCTTACAGAACATTGATAAATGGGAAGCAATTCAAGAACAAATACTGAGACAGAGATGAAGAGCAAATTGGATCCAACTGGGAGATAACAATACAATATATTTCCATGCTTATATGAAATCCAGAAAAGCAAGAAATAAGGTGAGATGTATCCTCACAGATAGCCAACTAAAGCTTACTGATCCACAACAGATTCAACAAGAATTCAAACAATTCTTTCACAAGCTATTGGGTACAACAGCAGTTCAACTACTAGGAATTGACATCAATGTGGCAAGAGATGGTCCCTGCTTAACATTGTACCAACAGCAGCAACTGTTAATACTAGTATCAAAGAAGGACATCAGCCAGATAGTGCAGAACCTACCTCAAGATAAGACTCCAGGTATTGAATGATATCCTGCAGAATTTTTTAAAGAATTTTGGCCAATTGTAGGGGAGGAAGTTACAGAGGCAGTGCAGCAGTTTTTTCAAAATGGCAAACTCTTACAAGAGATTAACTGCACAACTGTTACATTGATTCCAAAAGTGAAAAATCCCAGCTATGTCAAAGAATTTAGACCCATTGCCTGCTGCTCAACACTGTATAAAATCATTACTAAGATTATAACAAATAGGCTTAAACTGTTGCGGATTATTTAGTTGGGCAGTCCTAGTCGGCCTTCACAGAGGGGAGGAACATTCTTGATAATGTTATTATGGCACATGAACTGATCAAAGGTTATACTCACAAGGCAGTATCTCTTAGATTCATGATCAAAGTTGACATTATGAAGGCTTACGATTCTGTCGAATGGGAATTTCTGAATGCAGTACTACTTGAATTTGGAGTACCTTACAGAATGGTAGTACTAACAATAGAATGTGTCTCCACAGTAAGTTACTCTCTTTTAATAAATGGAGGATTGACCAACAAATTTGAAGCAAGGAAAGGACTAAGACAGGGGGACCCAATGTCCCCCTACTTATGTTTTAGCCATGGAGTATCTAACTAGATCTCTAAAGAAGCTAAACAGGAATCTAGATTTTAATTTCCATCCCAAATGCACCAAACTACAAATCACACACATATGCTTTGCAGATGACCTTTTGATGTGTTGTAGGGCTGATGAAACCTCCATGAACTTATTGATGAATGAATTTGAACAGTTCTCAAAGGTACCAGGCCTTCAAGCCAATATGGATAAAAGTTCACTATATATAGCAGATGTTTCAAGGGAATTCAGAGAGAAAATATGTACAGAGCTTCACCTAACAGAGGGAAATTTTCCGTTCAAATACTACAAGAAAGATCACAATACCACAATGTATGCCTCTAGTAGAGAAGATAGTGGACAGTAAAAGCTGGACATCCAAATTCTTATCTTATGCTAGAAGAATTCAACTCATCAAAAGTGTACTATTTGAAATGCAAACTTATTGGGCCCATGTATTCCTCATTCCAAAAAAAAATTATAAAACTGGTAAATGAAATTTGCAGGAATTACCTGTGGACTGGTAGTCATGAAACTAGTCATAGGGCTCCAATTGTTTGGGAAACACTGTGTAAACTAGAGGCAGCAGGAGGTTTGAACATTATCTTCTATGAAAGATGGAATAAAGTAGCTCTATCTAAACTTCTCTGGGCCTTAATGTCTAAGAAAGACAAACTCTGGATCAAATGGATCCATTGTCACTACATAAAGAAGAAGGACATTGCTACTATGGAAATTCCTAAACAAGCTAGCTGGCTCGTAAGGAAATTATTTGGAGCAAGAGAATGGTGGGCGAATGATAGAACGAGAATGCAAAACTGTACTCAAAATGGGCAATTTAGCATCAGGAAGGCATATTTCATACCACTCCACAATACCCCAAGGTTCGATGGAAAACATTATTGATGGTGACTGGCATGCTCCCAAAATAGAAATACATCTTATGGATGGCAATGCATAGGCGTTTGGAAATAGTTCACAGATTAGCTAAATGGGAAATTCAAATTAATCAGTCTTGCATATTATGTGGGAGAGATACTGAAGAATCACATGACCACTTATACTTTGAATGCTTATATTCCCAAACTCTGTGGCAAGGTATATTACAATGGTTGAAGTATTAATGAACGACGGGCAAATGGGAGTCAGAAGTGCAATGGTTAACTGCTAATGTTAACAGCAGGAATCCCAGAAAAGCCATACTAGGTGTGGTGTTTGCAGCAGTAGTCTACAATATCTGGATGGAAAGGAACAACAGAAGGTTTCAACAATCGAACAGAGACGCCCAAGATCGAGCAAAGAAGATTACACTTCAAGTGCACTTTACTGGACTGAAGCATCCGAAATGGTTACCCATTTTGCAGACTATTAATAGCTACCCTTCGTGTAACCCTTGACAACTGTGACAAGAGTCATCTTCTTCTGTGTTAGGATTCTAGCTAAACAACAATAATTGTAGAGTATCTAATTAATTGTACTTATGAGATTTGTTCTATAGTCCAAAGTAACACATGATGTAAAAACTGCCGAATGGTTGGAATAAATTTTTTTTTTTAAATAAAAAATAATAAGAACATTAATTCTAAGTCAAACGTTCAAACTCACAACCAACCACTATAACTCAAAAGCGGCGAAGGAGAGAAAGCACCGGAGCACCTCCTTTAATCTTATTATTATCGTTCAATTTTTGCATCATTCCAATTTGATCTTCCCGAAAAACAATGAAGGAGGATTTTCACCGATAATCATTCGTTGATCCTACAAAATTCAATCACGGCTCTTCTCGGATCTTTCGCTTTTATTCTAACAATTGATCATCGCCGGAAAGTGTTGACCGTTGACAATCCAAGTCTTCTGGTGGACGACAAGCACCGGATCCCTTCCCCTCACGGCGGTAGGGGTGCCTCTCCTTCTGAAGGCGGCTGCCCCTCCGATCTCCTCTTCCTCGCCGGCGGCGGTCCCTTCTTCCTCACTCCTAACTTTTCTTATTTGTAAAGCGCACATACCTATTTAGATACTGGTGTATATTACGTATAGCATACGCAGAAAATATATTATTCATTATCCATCCAAGAATAATAGGAGCGGATGCTGACTATTAAAAGGGTACCGACCCTTGTTTCCAATTACCAAGAGGATGCTCCCGAAAGCAACAACGTAGTGGGTTGTGGCCGCAATTGCCTTGGATTTTGCTGCTTGCCTGGTTTGTCTTCTATTCTTAAATTTCTCTTATATTTTATGAATTGCTGTGTTTATTAATTTCTTAGTGCTCAGATCGTGTAGCTTTTGCGCAACAGAAGTTGGGTGGCGTTTTTCCTTTATGTCTGGTTTAAGTTACACTGGTTTTTGTTTAATAGAGTACTATTTTTTATGTGGGTATAATGGTTAACAAAAAGATGGTTGCTTTAAGTTAGAATTTAGCATACAATCTACGGAAAAAGTTAGTATTTTAACTATTTTGCGAAATTTAGCTTTTAAAATGGTGAACTTGTAGTTCACTATTTGTGGCGTGGTGTTGCTTACTGCTGATATAACGCCGTGTATATCGCAAGTATATCATAGTTGAAAGTTGAAACTTGAAAGCAGTGGCAAAGGCAAGATTTCTGTTAAGTGGTTAAAAAAAACTGAAAAATTAAAAGAGACTGTGGCTTGTGGGAATTCCCCTTGACCACTGAGCTATGCTTTTGGGTTATGTCAAGGGAATTCAAAATATGATATACAGAGACATAAATCGGATTTTACCTTATGTATATAGTGTAATTTTCCAGCAAAGGGGTTCCCATTCCGGGCCCCTAAATCTGCCCTTGCTTGAAAGTTTGAGGCAAAAGTATCACTTCGCAGATTCTTTTATTCAGATTTATGACTTAGCAAATATCTTGTGTTCTCTTAGGAACTCAAAAGTGAAAGGAGAGTGCCTTTGATGATTTTATTTATATAATAAATTATTTGGATCTTGTTCCTTTAGAGGATAAATATTAGTAAGTTAAAAGTGTTAAAAATGCATTTTATATTGTAGTCATTTGCAGTTAATCTCTTGCTTAATTTCAGTTTCCAGGCTTCCTCTATATGCATTCAAGAATGATGACAATGAGCCAATTGAAAACAATATTGATACCTTGCCCGAGGAGGATTGTCAGATATCTTTTCTGAACGATTTGCTGTTAGGTCTATGGGAAGAGCGGATGAGCCAGGGACTGTTTCGATATGATGTGACAACCTGTGAGACGAAAGTCATTCCTGGAAGATATGGTTTTATTGCACAGCTGAATGAAGGACGACACCTGAAGAAGCGACCAACAGAGTTTCGCATTGATCAGGTTCTTCAGCCTTTTGACGAGAACAAATTCAATTTTACCAAAGTGGGCCAGGACGAAGTGCTTTTCAGGCTTGAGCCAAGTACTGACTACAAGACCTGCTACTTTTCGGGCATGGGCGTAGATGTTGGTATTTCACCTAGTATTGTTGCTATCAATGTAAGGAAACTGTTACTTTGGTGCTTTTTCTGATAGTTATGATCAGATGCATTTTGGCTGATGAAATCTTGTTTTTCAGGTGAGCCCAATTGAGTATGGCCATGTACTTTTGATACCTCGAGTTCTTGATTACTTACCTCAGAGAGTTGATCGTGATAGTTTCACAGTTGCTCTCCATTTCGCCAGAGAACTGGCGGATCCCTTCTTTAGGGTTGGTTATAACAGTTTGGTCGCTTTCGCCACCATCAACCACCTCCACTTCCAGGTAATAGGTTAACCTAATAATGTCTAATTATTTGTTTCGCATGACGTAACTGTCTATATGACGTTCTCTTACTGCTTCATGACAGGCATATTATTTGTCGGTGCCATTTCCAGTTGAGAAAGCACCAATGCGGAGGATAATGAGAGGGAAGGGGCTGGGTGACGCTGGAGTGATTGTTTCCAAGTTATTAAATTACCCTGTACGAGGTTTTTCTTTTGAGGGTGGAAATGGAAGTACAGTGCGTGATTTGTCTGATGCTGTTGTCAATTCCTGCATCTGCCTTCAGAATAAGAATATACCTTTCAACATTCTCATTGCTCAGTGTGGGAAGAAGATATTTCTGTTTCCTCAGGTAAATAAATTTCCCTTCTTTAAATTCGTCGACTGTTGCTAGAGCGCTGTTAGAAGGTTTTCTCTTAGGTTCACCAGTACAGTCATGGATTTTGTCATACTCTGCTGTTTAGAAGCTTTTATTAATACTTGTTCGATAAAAAGAAAATACTTGTCAGATTTTTTGAGAATGCAAAAATACCAATTAAGATGCGACTTAAGAATCCATAGCTGATCAGTTAATACCTATTGATTGCAAATCAGTGAACATATGTAGGAAGTCAATTTTGCTTGACAAATCTCTACGGGCTAGGGATTGGAAACAGGATAAAGTCGGATTATAATATGGCAGAATTATAATGACGTTGGAAGGAGTTATAATGAGGGTATTGTTAGTGATACCTGACAGGGTTGTGATGGGATTGATGTACTTTCATTGTATGTTTGGATCGTCAACTAGATGTGGATTTGTAGTTTGAGCGGCGGTGGTTCTCCTGAGGAGAAGCCACTTCTACAAGCACCAAGGTAAATTGCATGAGACGTGGACAATGAATCACATTTATTACTTGGTTATTTCAAGAATATGCTTCTGGATGAATCCCAGATTAAAATTATATTTTTTGTCCTCTTGTTGCTTTCTAGTTGGCAAATGCAAAACCTAGATGAGATTTTACAAGAACTTGATTTATCTGAGTCAAACCTTGTAGATTCATGTTGACAAATATCACCTGCAACCGGACCATAGAGAGATGACAGCTAGAGGGTTTCAGACAAGGGCTTGCTGATTAGTTTGGTCTTTTCTTTAAATTTAACTAAGCAAACAAATCAGATAGTCTTAGGATGACTGAATTATCCCCTTATTAGTCAGAAATTTCAAGGGCAAAAAAAGATGAAAAATTCCAAAAGCCACACATCCTATAAGCATAAGAAGGCAGAAACCTCAGTGAAAAACATAAAGGACAAGCTCATTACGAAACATGGTGTACGCATGGTTGGACATCGGTCAACCTGGTTGGGCCTTGCCAAGCATTACCTCAAGGCGCACCATTGGAGATATGGATGTTTCCACTAGAATCTGCATTCGTATCAGATGCAACTAGAAGTTATCTTTATATCCTTCACATATATGATGTTTTTATTCCCATGAATTCTCAGTGTCTGTCAACAACTGCACAGAAAAGAAAGAAGGTTCTTCACCAATATCATAACGAAAATAAAAGCACTTAGTTACGCTTTGATCTTTTAGCATTAGTTGTCAATTAAGTTGCGGGGATCTCGAAACATTCAAACTTTTAGCTGATTTTAAAACCGAGTTTGAGCTATAGTAGAATAGCAGGGGTGCATGAACACATGATTTCATCTTGAAGATAGCAATTTTTGGGACTTGTGCTTCCAAATCTCTCTCTGATGGTTAAAGAAGCTTACTTCATCTTTTTCTGGGATTATTGCTTAGTGCTATGCAGAGAAGCAAGCACTTGAAGTTGTAGACCAGGAGCTCCTTGACACTCAGGTGAACCCTGCTGTGTGGGAAATTAATGGACATATGGTGCTTAAGCGAAGAAAAGATTACAATGATGCGTCAGAGGAATATGCATGGAAACTTCTTTCTGAAGTTTCTTTATCGGAGGAGAGATTTGAAGAGGTGAAGGGTTATATTTCTGAAGCTGCTGATTTGCAAGAAGCGGAGGATAAAAACATCAATCCAGAACCAGAGAAGGAGATTCCAGATTCTCCTGGTCCGCAAGTTGCCTCACATATGCCTCAAGATTGTTTGGTATTACACTGAAGAATTTATGGCCTGCCCGCTCTTGCAGGATTTAATAAAGGTTGAATTATCTAGTGTTTCTTGTTCGATGCATATTGTTGTACTAGTTGGAGTTGGTAATCCCTACATAGTGTTTTGTACATATGCTTTGTTTTTAATGCCTGCGGGCTTCGGCCTTTGGCTGGAATGTTCAATAAATATTATCGTGCCTTTTTGTTGGTGATTAACTGATTATATTACCAAGTGATAATAAACGCCACCGCGCACCAGGCCCAGTTCTTGAAAGTTTGGCTTAATTGTGTTTCTAGAATTAATGTGGATTAAACTTATTTTCTTTGAGTAGGTTTTGAACAATGTTTCTCGACAGCGGCTGCCGGGTAATTTTCTTTTTATTTCACACGGTATTTGGTACCCACATTAGGGTCCGTCTAATCCGGATTCGCGTCGGGAAGTCCTGCATTGGAGGATAAAGCGCTCCCTAACAAAGGCGATTTCATACCTCGGGCTCGAACTCGAGACCTCTGGTTAAGGATGAAGGAGTACTTATCACTCCATCACAACCCTTGTTGGTATCTGCCGGGTAATTATTATTGAGAACTCAATGATAATAATTTATAAAAGTAATATTTCCTCTTTTTCTTACAGAAGTTTCCCCCTCCCGTCCCTTAGATAGTATGGCTTTGTTGCTATGAATGGAAGTGGAACAAGAAATAGAACTTATGTGTAATGTGCTAATCATCATACTCCAACAAAGTGCTATTTTCGTATTGTAAGTTGAATGGCAATATTTGTAAAATGGAAGAAGCATCGCTGTACTGAAAAATGTCTTCTTAACTGACAAATTCGTGCAAATTATAAGAGTTACTGGCATGCATATTGCATAGTAGTACATTTCTGTTTCTATTAGTTAAAATTCATCAAAAACATAAAAAACTATAGTTTGGATATCTGTTAAAAGTATTTTGAGGTACACTAAACCAAACATTGATTAGTATACTAAAACCGTTTTAATTAAAAGGCCGATTAATATCAGACCAAATCATCCAAACCAAACAGGTCTTCAAGGTCTTATGTTGCTTTCAATCAAGAATATCAATTTATGAAACAAAATTAGTTGAAATAATGCTTGACTGGCCGAAAATTAATAGTATGCTTTGATCAAAAGAAAAAAAAAGAGAGAAATAACTATGCTAAAGAAAAGCGAAAAAGCTTCCTTACATCTAAAACTCGCATGTTACCTCGTGATGCAGAAATAGATTCAAAGAGTTTCCAGATCAAAAGAAACTGTGTTTTCTTTACCAAAAAGAATTAAAGATCTCGTAAAATGTTCAAAATTTAATTACCCTTCCTTCCTAAGAATACAGAAACAATATGAAATTGTTTTCTTTTTCAAGGTAGAAACATTTTTTTTTCTATTCAATACAATATGATATTTTAACTTCAATATCACACAAGAAGAGGTGATTTGTATGGTGTCTAATTTTTCGCTTAAATTGATTATGGAAGACTTGGTTCTTTTAAGTGTTCCTTAACCTACTGTTGTTGAAATAGTAAATGCGGAAAGTAAAGAAGACAAGCATTTTACGTGAAAAATACCTTATTTAAAATGTGAAAAAACCACGAGCTATTTCTCAATAGGATTGTCCCAAATTCTCCACTATATTACTGAGCCAAAAATTGCATTTACAAAACACTTTTGTAAACCTAGGATTAACTATATTCCCGTTGTGACAAACAACCTCTAACTGTTGCGACAACTTCAAGTTAACTCTAACTTAAATACTCTTAGTACCTATTATATGCCTCTAGATAAAGCTGAAAGGTTCAATATGAAAACGTCTACTACAATTGAACTACAATAAAAGACAGATTCTTGGAACTGATCCTTTTATCTGGTTCATGTAGCTTCAGGTTTGCACACTTGAATTACACACGAATTGCTTACAAAATACCTTGCTATTTTGCTCTTAATTCACGTTTAACTTCTGTGTTTGTGCATACCTGTAAAATGAGAATATCCTGCAATATATAGAGTTAGTAGATAAAGAAATAACTAGAGTTCTATTGCTACTCTTCCACCAAGTTGATATCAACTTCTAACACCACATTTATCTTGGATAGTGTTATCTTTGATCAAAGAGTCCTTCTCCTTATCACTTATGCAACCTTTTTGATCAAGAAATATTAATTATACCAAATTAAGCTTATTCCCGTACTCAAATCTGCACGTGTCTATACACAAAGGGGATGGACCTGACATGCATAAGCTTCTTTTGTCAATCTTCAAAACAAACATTTGACTTGAGTCAACACAAAATTAACTTATAGTATGTAATTATTTGATGATCTGTTAAGAAATATGCTTAAACGTTTAGCACACTGGTCGGTTATTTCTTAAATGTTTAGCTCATCTGGTCGGCCATTAGAAAAGAAAGATAAAATGTGGTAATGAATTATGTCACCCAAAACCCAACTCTGAGGCATTAAAATGAAGGGTCTGACTCAGGCCAAGAAAATTGAGGAGTTAGAGATTTAGGAGTTAGAGGCAGAGCTTGCTAGAGCCTGGGCCGAAAGCATAGGCTAAGGCTGAAGTTGAGAGGACGAAGGCTACGACTGATAAGATTATCGCCGTATACTTAAGGTATGCCGAGGCTGCACAAGTGGAGCTAAGGGAGGCCTCCGATAGGGAGAAACGGAGTAGTGATTTAGCCAAGTGCCAAGCCCGGAGGAGGACTCACGAAGAAATTCGCGCCAGAGGATTTGACCTTACTGAAGAAATAGCTCAAACAAAGGCACTGAAAACTGATGTCAGGTTTCTCATTTCTTTCGATGATGAAGATATTGTAAGTAGTTTTGATGGAGGGTAAGGTGAAGATAAAGTCCCTGAGGAGGAGGAGGTTCCCGAAGATAGAGCTCCCGAGGATGTTGTTCCTGAGGATGTTACTTCCAGGGATGCAGCCCCAAAATAGATTAGGTTCTTTTTCAGTTCTTTTGTTTTTGTGTAAGGGCCCCTCGTGCTCATTGTAAATACACTTTTTAAATCATTGCTTGTGAATATAAAGAAGCTTTTTGCTTTATCTCCAATTTATGTTAAATTTCATTTCGTCTTCACCTGTGAAAATTTTTATTGTAAACTTTAATGACCAACCTGAATACAGGACTCAGCACATAATAAACCCTTAGGTTTTTTATTGATCAAACATAATACCTCTTAAGGTTTTAGATAATCCTCGATCTAAGCTTGAATCAATTTGATGTGAGTTCTCAATAATGGTACTCTTGAGTCCTAGTTGAGTGAGAATGAGATCTCAAACTCTATATTTTTTGGCCCTTAAGCTCTTTTAAGTTGGCCCTAAGGCTCTTTAAGTTGTCCCGTAGGCTCTTATATATCAGCCCTTAGGCTCTTCAAGTTGGGCTGATTCTGCCTCTAAAGTGGATATAATTTTTCCCTCAAATAGGCTAAAAGACTTAGTGAAAATTTATCTATGCCTTAGCATGTATTTTTTTGTACCCGTTGGGTTTTTCGAAGTTTCAACGGGTCGGAACCTTATTAGTAATTTATTTGTATAAACATAATCGAATACCTATTGGGTTTTTTTCGAAGGCTGATGTTATCGAAGCCTCTAAATTATTCGAGGGCTAATTTTATCGAAGCCCTTTGTCTTTACTTTTGCCGAAGGTAACCTAATTTAATTATTTTTTTCACAGTATTTGAAGGCCTTTAAGTTTATGGCTGAAGTCGGACATCTCCGAGCTGCATTATTTTGGTCGTTGCCTTTTTATATGATCGTATTCTTTAATATGGTCATAACATTTCATATGGTTGTAGCCTTCGGGTATGTCTCTTGGACTTGTTTCCCAATAATCTCTCGAACTTGTTCAGAAGGTTAGTCCCCGCGTATGTTGGCATTGGCCTTTATATCGAGGGGATGCCTCTTTGAGGTCTTATGAGTCCGAGTTTTGGTGACTCGGATGCATTGAATCGATGAAAATCCTCGAGTATTTGGGGGTACATTAATGTTCTGGATCTTAAGCCGTTTCCTGTAGGATCGTGAGTGTAGATATCGTATAATAGTAGACTTCTTTGAGACAAAAAATATTTTGATATAAACAGAATGTTTCTTGAAATAATTGATACATGTGTACATATTTTGCCACCAGGGCTTCAACTATTCTATATGGACACGGTTCATCTGATCGTTTAGCCTATTACAAAGTTCTCTTATCGAGGCCCTGTTTGGCGTGAAATATTTTTCTCAAAAATATAACCTCCGAGGTTGATGTCCCCAGTATTCGAGGTTGATTTGAAAAAAGCATCGGATACTGTTGAGTTCTCCTTAGGTAGCACATAGTTGTTGCCTCGTTAAAAACCTCGCGGGTAAAACCCAATTGGGAAAAAATCTGATCTAAGGGAAATAATTGCAACTTATGCTTTAGAACCTAAGGCCTTCGTGTAAAAAGGTGCCTTCGATAGCTTCAATCGAACACCTTTAATGAGTTAGTTTCAAATTCAAATGGACAAGAGAGATATATTCATACCTTAGCAATAGTATCGTTTGAGTAACGATATGTTCCAATTTTTCGGCAATTCTTCACTTTCCATTGTTCTTAGTTTGTAAGATCATTTACCGACAACTCCGAGGACTCAGTTGGATCCTTCCCAATACGGGCCTAGTTTCCATTCATTTGGGTCTCGAGTATTGAGGGTAACATTTCGTAGAACTTACTCCCCGATTCCAATGTGTCGAAGGTTAATCCTTCTATTATCTTTCAATCATTTTCTTCTGTGCAACCATCCGAACAAGCGCTACTTATCGCTTTTCATCTAATAACTCGAGGCTAGTATTCATAGCCTCATGATTTGACTTCTCCGATGCATGTCAAAACCTGGCATTGGGTTCTTCGACCTCGATAGGGATGAGGTCCTCGGAGCTGTATACTAAAGATAACAGATTCGACCCCGTGCTAGATTTCTATGTTGTTCGATATGCCTAGAGGACCTCGAGTAGAACTTCTCTCCATTTCCCCTTTTCATCGTCTAACCTTTTCTTCATGTTTTGAATGATAGTTTTGTTTGTTGACTTCTCCGTCCATTTATGGGTGATGTGGTGTCGATAAGATATTCATGTTTTGAATGATAGTTTTGTTTGTTGACTTCTCCGTCCATTTATGGGTGATGTGGTGTCGATAAGATCCTCTTTATTTTGTGTGCTTCGAGGAACTCCATTACCTTGCTAGCGATGAATTATTTTCCATTTTCACATACAGTCTCAGCAGGTATCCCGAACCAACATATGATGTGGTTCCAGATGAAGTCAATAACTTCATTTTATCTAACCTTCTCGAAGGCCTGGGCTTCCACCCAATTAGAATAATAATCAATCATAAACAGAATAAATTTAGCTTTACATGGGGTCGTTGGTAGAGGACCGACTATGTCCATTCCCTCTTTCATGAAAGGCCACAGAGATAAGACCCAGTGGAGTTGTTCTCCTGGTTGATGGATCATCGATGCAAATCATTGGCATTTATCACATTTTTTGACAAATTCCTTAGTATCTTTTTCCATGCTATCCCATTAATACCTTGTTGTGATAATTTTATGAATCGAAGACTCGGTGCCAGATTGATTTCCACAAGTGCCTTTATGAATTTCTCGTAGAACATAATCCGTGTCCCCCAGTCCTAAACACACTACCAATGTTCGATCAAATATTCTTCGGTACAGAGTTCCATCTTCATCTAATGCAAGCCTAGTAGCCTTGGTTCATAGGGACCTCGATTCTTTATGGTCCGACGAGAGTTTGCCATTCTTAAAATAATTGATATACATATTCCTCCAGTCCCAAGTCAAACTTGTTGAATTTATCTCGGCATGCCCCTCTTCAACTACAGACCTCGAAAGTTAAACGATAGTCCCCGGGAAGATATCATATTCTTCGACCGAAGATCCTAAATTAGCAAGAGCATCGGCCTCACTGTTTTGCTCTCGAGGCATATGATCTGGAGTCCATTCCTTGAAGCTATGCAATGTTACATGTAGTTTATCCAAGTATAATTGCATCTTATCCTCTCGAACTTCGAAACTTTTGTTTGCTTGGTTTACCACCAATAGTGATTCACACTTGGCTTCGATGACTTCTTCTACCAAGCTCTTAGCTAGCTCGAGACTTGCAGTCATGGCCTCATACTCAACCTCATTGTTAGTCAATCTAGGAGTTTTGATAGATTGTATAACGGTATCACCCATAGCCGTCTTCAAAACAATGCCAAGCCCGGACCCTTTCACATTCGAGGCATTGTCCGTGAAAAGGGTCCATACCCTCGACGATGTACCCGATCTTAGAAGGAGTTCTTTCTCCACTTCAGGTATGTGGGTCGGTGTAACATCATCCACGACGTCAGCTAGAATTTGAGACTTGATGGCGGTACATGGTTGATATTCGATATCGTACCCACTAAGTTTGACTGCCTACTTGGCCAGTCGATCCGATATCTCGGGCTTATTCAAAACATTTCAAAGGGGATAAGTGGTTAATACATAGATGGGATGACATTAAAAATATGGCTTTAGCTTTCTAGATGTGCTTATCAATGCTAGTGCTAATTTTTCTAAGTGAAGGTACTTAGTTTCAGCATCTTCTAGAGTTTGGCTTACATAATAAGTAGGAAATTGCGTACCTTGCTCTTGTTAAACTAGTACGCCACTTACCGCTATCCTAGATACTGCAAAATACAAGAAAAGCTTTTCATCTGCCTTCGGGGTATGAAGGAAGGCGGGCTTGATAAGTATCACTTTGATTCTTCTACTGCATCCTAGCATTCTGGGGTCCATGTGAAATCTTTTTTCTTTTTTAGCAAGGAAAAGAACCTATGACTTCGATCTGATGACCTCGAAATGAATCGACCAAAAGCAGATATTCGACTTGTTAGCCTTTGCAAGGCCTTCACACTCTCCACGATTGTGATATCCTCGATAGCCTTAATCTTAACGGTTTTAATTTCCATGCCCCAATTCGACACCATAAAAGCCAACTCCAAAGGCACATTTCTTCATGTTAAGCTTTATGTTGTATTTTACTTTAAGACTTAGAATGTTTCCTGCAAATGAGCTAAATGGTCCTCTGCGCGCAGGGACTTAACCAACATATCATCAATGTAAGCTTCCATTATTTACCTATTTGTTCTTTGAACATTTTGTTAACTAGGCGTTGGTATAAAGCTCCTGCATTTTTAGCCCGAAGGGCAATACGTTGTAACAATAAGTTCCAAACTTAGTAATAAATGAAGTTTTTTTCCTGGTCCTATGGGCTCATCTGAATCTGATTGTACTCGCAATAGGCATCAAGAAAAGTTAGGGTCTCGTAGCCGATAGTGGCATCGATCATACAATCAATGTTCGACAATGGGAAAGAATATTGCGAGTATACTTTGTTCAAATCCTTGCAATCTACACACATTCTAAGTTTATCTCCCTTTTTAGGAACTACAACTTCATTGGCTAACCATTCACGGTATCTTACCGCCTAAATGGACCCTATTTCAAGAAGTTTGGTTACATCGTCCTTTATGAATGCATGCTTCACATCAAACTGAGGCCTCCTTTTTTACTTCACCGGTTTGAACTTGGGGTCGAGGCTAAGCCGGTGCATAGTTATTTTCGGTCGGATCCCTATTATATCTAAATGGGAACAAGTAAAGCAATACATATTATCAATAAAAAATTGAATGAGTTTTTTCCTAAGTTCATGGATTAATCCCTTCGTAGGTATACCTTTCTCTCGGACAAGTATTCGATCAGTATGACCTACTCCAGTTCCTCCACAGTTGACTTGGTTGCATCGGACTTTTCGGGAACGACAAAGGTTCGAGAAGTAAGGAAATCCTCTTTTCGTCTTTGATTACTTGTTGCTCCGATTTCATCGAGGCGGGGGCTGTGATTGCTATTTATCCGCCTACTTACCTTTGGTGCTTGATTTCTCCGAGGTGGAAGGCTCTGGTATCGACACCAGTTCCTCGACTGCAAACATCTCCTTCGCAGCATGTTGCTCTCCCTAAACTGTTTCTACTCCCTCATCTGTTGGGAACTTCATTATCTGGTGAAGAATTGAAGGCACTGCCCTCATGTTGTATGTCCGTGGTCTCCCGAGGAGTGCTTTATACCTCATGTCACCTTCGATGACATGGAAATTTGTGTCCTGTATGGTTCCGACTACATTTACCAGTATGACCCTGTTTTGTTGTTTCGCTTACCATATTGAAGTCATTTAGGACTTGGGACACATGTACAATATGATCTTTATGTTTGTTGAGCTACATGGATCCACTAGAACTCATATAACTTGAATTTTACTTAAATGGATAGAGATTACCAGGGTGTCGTTGTGTGGCTGAGATATTCCTTCTGCTTCCTCGTCGTAGAATGATAGGGTGTCCTCGGGCACATAGCTCTGAGTCTATTTTTCTCTAGTGAATGACACCTTGGTGTGTTTGAACGCTGGTCCTTATAGGACATCGCCATCGCCAATAATCATGTGGATTATATGTTGTGTTTCTTCCTACTCAATCTTTCTTTCATCTCTTTCCCTAAAATGATTCTTGGCTCGATCACTAAGGAATTCTTGAAGGTGACCTTCATTGAACAATCGAGACTCTTCTTCCCTTAGCTGCATGCAATCTTCTATTTTATGACCGTGTATGCCACGATACTTGCACATCAAGTTTGGGTTCCTTTGAGAAGGATCAGTTTGTATAGGCATGTGCCACTTAGTGTCTTTGATTCTTCCAATAGCTAACACGATCCGTGATGCATCTATGCTGAAATTATATTATGACAATTGAGGTGCCTCTGTGGGGTTGGTTTATCGAACTTGCTTTTACTCATGAGTCTCTGAGAGCTTGGACTTCGATCGTTTCTATGATCATTTCGAGGAGCGTTACGGCCTAAACCATTGTTTCTCTAATCAATATAAGATTGGTATCATTCCTTGTTCGACCTTGATTCCTTGTCTGTGTCCCTTGGGGGCTTAGCTGGCGATCTATTAGGATGAACTGAACACGATGGGGCTCCTAACTGGTCGTCTTTGACCCTGATTTTTGGTTGATAACGGTTGTGCACATCTGACCATGTCACAGCTGGATACTCGATCAAGTTCTTCTTTATTTGTTGAGACGCAATCGAGCTCTTTTCATTCAAACCCTACATAAAAGCTTGTACTTCCCACTCATTCGAGACCGGCGGTAACTCCATTCGCTCCATCTAGAACATAGACACAAACTCCATCAATATCTCTTCGTTCCTCTATTTTATCTTGAAGATGTCCGATTATCTTGTAGCCACCTTTATGGACCTGACGTGTGCTTCCACGAAGGCGTCTGCTAACATAGTAAACGAGTCAATAGAGTTAGAAGTTAATTTGTGATATCAAATCATATCTCCTTTCGACAATGTTTCTCCAAACTTTTCAACAAGACTAATTCGATCTCATCGTCATTCAAGTCCTTTCCTTTGATCCCGCAAGTGTATGAAGTAATATACTCGTTAGGGTCGGTTGTCCCATTATATTTGGGTATATTGGGCATGCGAAACTTCTTAGGAATAGGCATTGGAGTTGCGCTTTGAGGGAATGGTCTTTGTATGAACTTTTTAGCGTATAAACCTTTCAAGACTAGAGGTTCCCCTAGTATTTGCTCAACACGTGAGTTATAAGTTTTCACTTTTTTGTCATTATCTTCAATCTTGTTTTATCCGCACTCGATCCTCTTGGTGAGTTCTTCGAGCATCTTCATAATCGTGGGATCAATCCCCGAGCCACTTTCATTTGACCTCTCTAGCACCGGTTCAATACGTCGCGTGTTTACTGGTTCGGCTGTACTCGGAGTTTTATTTTGACCTTGGAGTTGGGCGATGGAAATCTACTATGCTTGTAGCATCTCGAATATCACTTGGAGGCTGACTCACCCATCTCCCATTCCTTGTGTTCCTTGGCCACCGGATCGGGCTTACCTGCGTACATTATACCTGGGGACTTGCCTAAATCCGCGTTTAGAGCAATGCGTGAACTAACATAAACTAGTTCCATATTTGGCACTTTCCCAGGGTTTATTGGTGGTACACTGATCCCTGCATTATTATTTTCTCCAAGACCTTTGTTGTTATGAACATGTGCGTTTTGTGAGCTAGACATGTTTCAGCTTGAGAATCAAATTTTTTTTACAAGAGAAGTGTAATAACAACGTATGTAATGCGAATCAGTAAAGAAATAATCACTATTATCTTTATCCCCATGGCGAGCGCCAAACTGTTTACCTCGAAAATATGAATAACAATTAAATTTGCATTGTGGTTTTAAAGATATGTGATTTAGTTCAATACAAATTAATAATCAAGAAATATGAAGTAGAAATGAAAGAAATAAGTGAATTAAACCAATGTTACTCCGTAGCGGTGACCTCGAGCTTAGTGACCTCGAGATGAACTAAGAGCAATAAAGTAAGAATAATAAATGTAAAGGACAATTCTGATGAACAGTACGAGAGAAAGTAGGATAATATATTTTTGCCAATGATAAGATACTGTTACAAATGATTGGGTTCCCCTTTATATAAGAGGGGAACCCCAAAAAAGGTGCATTTTCATTTACAGTAAAGAATCTTATTGATACAACTTTCTAACAGCCTAGTGTATAATCTTATTTCGGGATTTGCGCCATGATTTTGGGGACGTGGCAGGAATCTCGTTCATTCTGTTAGAAATCCATATCGATATTATTTCAGGATCGAGCATGCCCGGCTTCGGTGTCCAGTGTACTTTGATCCTCGGGTATTGCATTCTATCTTCCAGCTCAGGTCTGATCCGTCGGGCTTGACCTCGACCTCGCTTGAACTCGGGTTTAAGACGGACCCTCGAACCTACACCTCAGAATTATATAATTTTGACCGTATACACGTATCTTTATCGTTATAGAGTCGCCCGTATTTGCTCTTGCCGTTGAAGGAATTCCATCATCAATGAGTGGGCGACTCAAAGTATCCAAATTCATCTACTTTTGTTTATGGTTCAATTTCATATTGACACTCTAAAATGTTACCCTTCCCCTTTTAAGGAAAAAGTCAAATCACGAGCGCCCTCAAATTCACGTCCAACTATGGGAGACGATCTCTTATATAGGAAGAATTCCTAAAAGAGTAGAGGAAATTCGGTTTGCTGCTACCTTCTGTGGTTGATATTATCCAAACATCGAATCAGAGGCCATACCGTTGAAAAAACTCGTTAAGTCTTAGTGATCGTATGGAGTTTGAACATAAGAATTCTAAAATTTCGGTAAAAAGTGAAATTATTTTCAAGTAAAAATGATATTTAAAAATTAGAATTGTATTTGGACATGAATATAATTTTTTGTTGTTCTTGAAACTTTATGAGTGATGTGAACTGAAAATTATTTTTTAAAAAAACTTTTTGGAGTTTATTAAATTTTCGAAATTTTATGATCAAACACTAATTTTAAAAAAAAAATTTTAAAAAAGAAGAAGATGTTTTATGACCAAACGAGTCCTAACCTTCAAAGTGTCGAACTTTGCGACGTCAGAAAGTGTAACAGAAATAATGATAATGTTAGTTCGGGTTCATAAGATAACCGACTTCACCACTCAATGCAGTTTGACCACAAAAATGTAAATTAGAGAAAAAGAATACCAAAAGACACTTTTTATGCTTCAATTCATGCTACACGACAGTAAACACATGTTACTCAAATATCAGCGGCTATTCAGTGGCACAGGATATTTAAAACACCTCACGATCACCATGTGGGGAAAATATTTTTCCACTTGCAAAATAGTCAACCATAAACTAAATTATACATAACATAGTAGTAAGAATACTCTCGTACTAAACAATTTGCTTTTCTGTTTAGGGTATCTAACCACAATAAAAATAAACTAAATTTAAATATATAAGGGTAGTACTTTTTAAATAATTCTATAGTTAATTTTCTCTAAAAACGGACTAAAAATGATAAAAAGTGCCAAACATGCGGAAGTAATAATACTATTAAATGCCAGCCGCCTTTAATAAATGGAAAACGGTGTTTGGAGAGGAAAACAGATAGTGATAGAGTCATACTACTAGCAATGAAGACCACAAGCGCGTTGCCCAATTAACACGATTACGATTCCGTGTGGTTTTTGGCACTACTCAATAACTTTGCATATTCATCATAAGCTACAAATTTCTTCAGCAGCACTCCAAATTATCAACCAATTACAATAAACCAATAAAAAACTACCAAGAGGAGATGAGCATTAAGTGAGATGGATTGCGCGTGACTTAATAGTAAATGTGACTAGTACACAATAGAAAGTAAGAAGTTTCATTTTTCCTTTTTTGAATTATAGTAATCAAATTGGATCTTAACAGACAATTTCTGCAAATATATTTCTAATAGTCCAATATTTTTTAAGATGTTGCTGCTTCCGAATTTCTCGAGAACTAACTAAAGTTAAGAGTTGATTTGACAGCAAAAACACACAATAGAAATCTGTCAAACAAGAGCAACAGAAGGCGGCAGAGTATCTACAAAGCTCCGAAATCGGTTCCAATTAAAGACCTACCGTTGATTTATAATCTGAATAGTCAAGTCTTACTCATCATCTTCTTAAACTCCTCGAAGTTAACACATCCATCGCCGTCAACGTCGACGGAGTTGATCATACGACGGCAATCCTTGAGCGAGCACTTCTCTCCTAGGCTTTTCATAACAGAATGCAACTCAGCCGCCGTGATCTTGCCATTTTTGTCCTTATCGTACAATTCAAAAGCCTCCCAAAGCTCCTTGCTATTATCACCGTCCGTTCCTCCTCCAGGATAGTGAAAAGCCGCAAACTCTTTCAAGTCAATAAAACCATCGCCATCAGTGTCAACTTCCAACATTATTCGCTTTACTTCATCCGGCGATGTTGTACTTCCAAGCGCATTCAGAATCGCGCCAAGCTCAGACAGAGAGATTTTCCCGTCTCCATTGGTGTCGAACTTCTGGAAAACCTTCGCGACTTCGTCCATCTCCGCCGCTGAAACTGCCGGCTCTTTGGAATCGGTCGGAGTTTTGGCCATTGCGGAGTAGGAAAGGGAAGGCAACAAATTTTTTCAGTTGTGTGTTAGTTGCTGGGAATATATATGGGAGGATCACGCGGTTTAACGCGCAAGAGTGGGATTTAATTGTCTGTCACGCGGAATTTCGCGTAAAGTCCAGGCCGCTTTTAGTTGGTGAGGCAGGATCCAGTACGAACGCTCCCATGCTTCCTAACAATAAATGGAGTAGTATCTTTCAAGTCTTTTTTTTTTTTAAATTCCTAATTTAAGATTACAATAACAACAACAAATCTAATAGTATTATTCAGTGAGTGAGGTAGGGGGAAGTTAGTCCGTAAGCAAACCTTTATCTTATCTATTGCAAGTAAAAAGTATGTTTCTAATAAGCCATCGGCTCAAGAAGAACAAGAAAAAGAGGAAAGGAAGGAAGGAAAAAGAAAAAAGGATGAGAAAAGAAAAATGGAGAGATAAAGAATAAGTAGTACCAAATAATGACAATGAAAACATAAAATTTAAGGCGAACAAAATCACATAACGTAATAGTTCTTAATTTAAGAGAAAAATTAAAGATATGAAGTTAAAATTTATTAGTATTACTTTTGTTGCCGGAAGAATGTCAAATGTTGAAAACTAATTTAAAGTTGGAACAAAAAATATTTGTTAGTTTTTTCAAATCAGGTCTAAATAGAATTTTTAAAATAATATTCGATCAAAATATAGTTTGCACTCTTATAAACATGAGTACTACTTATACTTATTTTCTTGTATGGAGAACATATCGTATTAAGATTTTTTTTTAATGTATGAGTAAATTATATTTTGGGTACTTGTACCCAACATCACATAAAGCAATAAGTGTCCATAAATTAACGAGAATAAAACATTTATTTTCGAATCAATACGACTTTTGTTTAAGAAGATGACCGCATACAAATTAGGATTTTTTTTTTTACTTTTAGCCCACAACAGAAATTATTTTTATTTGTTAGCTAAAAATATATATAAAATTTTAATAATATTTTATATAATATAAAATATATATATATATATATATATATATATATATATATATATATATATATATATATAAATATAAATCAACTATTATTTTAAGAGTGACTATACAATATCATTTTCCTACAAATTTAAACAATTACTAGTTTACTACTATTTAGTTATTGTCATATAAAGCTATGGCTCAGTTCTATGTTGACTAGGATTCAATATATGAATTTTGTAATCAATCTATTCTAGTCAAGTCTATATCTTGCCAAACTTATTGGAGTAATTAGTACTCTTAGGAATTCTAACGAGTTGTACTAATTCCTTTATTAACTAGTACTAGTGTAAAAATAAAATTCAAAACCTTAGAAGGTCAGACCCAGAAGAAGGAAATAGATCAATCATGCAATCGAATTCCCGGCGGAGTAAAGGCTTTCAAAATAGAAGTCTTAAAGGAAAGGACAAATTGTTTTATGTCTCGTACCACTAATATTAGTTGTAAGATGTTCCTTTTTATCTCATAAATTTATGGATCATGTTCTTACACTTCTAAATTCATAGAAATCTAAATTCATAATTTTATAAGACAAAAAAGTTATCTCATACAATTAGTATTAATTTCATAAAACACAAAATAAAATTTTCCTTGTTACTGGAGGGAATCTCCACCCTAAAGGAAAGGACAAGTGTATGTCTTATAATTTGTTTGGATTGTTATTACATGTCATCTTATAATATATTGTATTGTATTGATTGATAAATATAATATTTGAATATATTGTATCGTTTTTGTCGTCGCTTCATAATGTCGTACACCAACAATATTAAGAATAAACTTGCAATATTACTTTAAAACATAAGATAAGAAGTAGAATTATTATATAAAAAAATATGATAAAGGATAAAATATATAATTATTTAAGGCCAAATACATATACAGTCCATTCAACTTGGCACCATTTTTTATATTGGTATTTTATCTCTACCTTGTTCCACTTTGTCCCTCAAACTCTATTTTATATGTTCCATTTTGGCTCTGCAACTCTATTTCTTATGTTCCACTTTAACACAAACGCTGAAACCAATGCAAAAATATAGCGGATGTGTATACACAAATCTGAGGTGTAATAAATATCCAATGAAATATTGCCACCTGATTTTTTATCCATGTCAAATGGGTCAATACTAAAATAACTGAACCCGACCGTATTTTTTCATCCATATTGCCCCATCTTCATTCTCTAAGTTCTAAAGCATTTATCTACCGATTTCATATGACCCGTTTAGATGAAATAAACCCACAAAAAATATGACCGGGTTCAGATATTCTAGTATTCACCCGTTTGACATGATTGTAAAAATAAAGTGTTAACATTTAATTGGATATTTATTACACCTCAAATTTGTGTATACATACGCGCTATATTTTTTGCACTAATTTTAGCTTTTGTGTTAAAGTGAAACATAAAAAATAGAGATAAATAACCAAAATAAAACATATAAAATAGAGTTGAAGGATCAAAATAGAACAAGGTAGAGATAGAGTGCCATGAAAATGGCACCAAGTTGGATAAGTTGTATATGTATTTGGCTATTATTTAATAATAAGGAAGATCAATATAAGAGAAAAAAGCAAGGTAACGATGTCACTATAACAAATTTGACGTTCTATAAACTGACATTTTTTGTTGTTACGTAACCACGAATTAGATAATATAATACAATAAAATTTAAATAATAATCAAAATAATTATTATATTTAAAATAACAAGACAATACAATAGGTAACAACCATCCAAATAAGTTAGTTAGAGAATGTGACTATAGTCTTAAATTCCCAGCACTTTACCTTCTTCCTTAAGCTTATTTAATCGAATCTAGATTAGTTGAATCAGTATATTTATAATACTGAATGATTAAATATATATAAAGTAGCTAAATATATTTGGATGGAAGGCGAGGCAAAAGGTGGAGGAAAACAGGTGAATGATCAATTAGGCGAGCATGTTAGTAAATGCTTGAACGACGACGAGGACAGGTATCTGCCGCAGCGTGGGTTCAGCTAAAAGCGGTGAGCCTAATTTTAAACAAAAGAAAAAAGCAGCGACTTAGCTTCATCTCAATAATGAGACTTCACATGCTGACGGATCTGGAAAAGAAGGATACTTATCTTCACTTCACGTTAGCTAATTCGGCGTTCAGTTTCAGTTTGTCTGATTATACCCCAAGTCAACATAACCTACATTTATAAATTCCCATATCTATATTACGTATTTTGTGAAAAGAATGGACCTTGGGTCTAATTCAACCCAAAAGCTAGCTTATGAGGTGAGGATTGCCCAAGCCATATAAGGAGACTAAGGACCTCAAATCCCTCCGATGTGGGACGACTCAACACCCGTGGACAACATAAATGGGAGCCCAACATCGGTAACAATAATTGGGATGAGTCTGTTTCTGATACCATGAAAATGGGAGCCCAACATCGGAAACAATAATTGGAATGAGTCTGTTTCTAATACCATGAAAAGAATGGATCTTGGGCCTAACTCAATACAAAAGCTAGCTTATGAGGTGAGGATTGCCCAAGCCATATAAGGAGACCAAGGACCTCAAATCCCTCCTATGTGGGACAACTCAACATTTTGAGATGTTCCTTCCTATTTCTCTACGTCTGATTATATTAATGTCACGATGAAATTATAAATTCGATATTGTCGAATATTTGACACCATCAAAACGCGTTCGAATTATATAATTCAGTTTCTTGTTCTAGACCGGTATATAACTTCCTTTTCCGTTAACTACTTGGAACTTGGAATGAGATGGATTACATAACATGCCATTTAATTAACACGTTACATTTTCCTTTTTTTTTAAGGTTACTCAAGAGGATTCCTAAATATTGGGAATAGAAAAAGATAAAAATGAGAGGACTATGAAATTTTGAACCTGTAATTAACAATTTTATATCCATTTTTGGTTTTATTGTGTTCTTTATTTTTCGTTATAAATTTTTCGAATAGCAGCATATCATGACCCAAATTTTAAGAAACGCCAAACCTGTGATTTCTTTATCTTGACTTACCCGGAAGTGTCAATGATGGTCAAATTAAATTTCTTGACTTGTAAGCCCAATAGTAACTGTTGAGTGTATGATACTTCTAATAATTTCAATTATTGAGTGAACAAGATAAAACTTTTATCTAATTGGAAATTATAAATGTATGTCTCTGCTTTATATTATGGGATCTTTACCTGAACAGTAACTATATATTTTATTTATGTTTGGTAAAATACATAATTTACATATCATTCTTGCAACGAAATCCCTAATACATACCTCTCTTTCACGGAAGATCTTTTATACACTCAATTTTTAAAAGTGTGCCTAAGACACACCATTTTTCTACTTGACTAATTTTTCAGATAACATAAAATTCATGCTCTAATAGGGTTATGTCATTGACTTTAAAAAAAAAGAAAAAAATATTAGAAATTAAAAATAAAGCTCATCTTTTTCATCTTTCTATTTTCTATCTTAAGCATCATTACTGATATCACCATAATTTTTTACAAATCCAACAACAACAAAATTCGATAATGCTATTTTAAATTTAAACGATTGAATGAACGGTTAATTGGGTTACTTCTTCTATTTTTGAAAATAGTATGAAAGCGTTCATCCTAGCTCAGGACATTAATATATACATCTTGAAATTTATTGACATGACTATTATAAAAGATAGATGAAAAAAAAAGTGTAGATGCAAGTGATATATATCATCATTTTCATCAGCATCGAAAAGTATTTTGTTTCCTTCTTTGAGGTGAAACGATTTACTTTATTGAGACGAACACGCTACACATCTTTACAAGTAATCCAAGATAAAATTTGTGAAAATCAAGCCACGAAGATAAACATTGTTTTACGTATGTATGGTATTCCATCCAGCTAGTAATTTCAGTTAGTTATTTTGTTTATCTCCAATCATGTTCCGATATGGCTTAATATCCGTTTGACCAAAAAATATAACTTTCGATTAAAATAATTAATTATATATGATAATGGAATAAACTTAATTATTAATAATATTTCTAGATTTTACTTCTAAAAATGTGAATTATGTTGGACGGATCTGATGGAAAGTTGTCATAATATGCATTAACTATTTAAAAAGTTATGAGCAATAATGTAACATAACTAGCAATAAATAATAATAAATGATATTTAAGTAAACAGGAGGAGTGATTCACCCAATAAAAAATGAATTAGTTAATTCCCCTCCTAACAATGATAAGTGACAGACAAATCCTAGAATATTTGAACTATTCTTGGATCTGGTGGAAAGACGTAGAATAAAATGAACAAGAATTTAAATGAAAAGGTAGTGTTTGTGTCCTTATAAGAGAGATATATTTTATCAAAAGTCTATTCTTGTCAAATGAATGGCACATGCCCTATACTATTGTTCTCTTTTCTATTTATACAAAACATTTTATTAACAAACTCTAATAGTACAAGTACAGAGAATATTCACTAGAATATTCTCTTTAATATTCTATTTCCACAACTAGCCATTACAACTTTACTAACGGTGCTCGACCTCGGCCCTTGTTGAGATCTCGACCACGAATCTAGCTACTTCTTGGTCAACCTCATTTGATGACGGCTTGAAGACTCTTCATTTAGTGTTATCATGTCTTAAATATTTTAGGATAGAGTTGACTTATACAGTTAGTCCCTCCACTTATTAAGGCTAGTTTCAGGCGGTCTTGACGGGTGGATTTTATTTGTCGTGGTCGAGGCGATTGGACGAGTGAGTCGGGTCGCGATGTTTGAGATGAGCTTAGCAATGTGGCCTTTCGTGATCCATAACTTTTGGGGTTAAATCTTTTATGGATCAAAGAAACGTCATGTTGTGCTGCATCATTATGGTGCATTTTTTCGATGCATCGTTTCACGTGTGTCTGTTGGTTGGATATGTCGCTTCGATAGTGGTGCTAAGTTATGATGGCATAAACTTTTTGGTTTCAATGCCCGAGCTCTTATAAATAGGGATGTGAAGGTACACATTCACGTTTTACAAATTTCCCATATCAAAACCTTGTGCCTTCTTATTCTTATTCCATCGCTGTGTACCTTGTTTTCCTGCTCTAGCGATCCCTATTGCTTTTAACTCTTCGTTACTTGAATATCCTCTCTTTCGTATGGCCAATGTATCTTCTGGTCCCAACGAGGAAAATAACCTGGTTTCCTTGGTGATGGTTTTTCCTCCTCATGCGGACGGTGTCTTTGTTGCCATTGGGGGCGAGAACTTCTCTATGGTAGAGGAGATAATTCCTTGTGGTGAGAAAGTCAGGTCTGATTTTTTTAAGGCGTCTGAAGCTGAGACAGAAATCTCTGGGTCAGAGATGAAATAGGCCGATTTACTTGTCACGATCCGGATTTTTTACCCTCGAGAGTCGTGATGGCGCATACTAATAGGAGCTAGGCAAGCCAAATTAATCACTTTTCCTAAACCACACAATCCTTTTTAAAAATTATCAACAATAGGATAAAAACAATTGATTTAACTCAACAAGCGGAAGACTTAATATTAATGCAAACTGAATAATAACGCAGAAGTTCAACATAGTCTCTACCCAAAATCTGCTGTCACACAACTCACGAACTGCTAAGATTTACTACATACAATAGTCTTAAAGGAAATTTAACTATTTGTCTCGAAATACATGAGATACATGCTGATATAAAGATGAAGGAGACGTCAGGCCTGCAGACGCCTACAAGGCTACCTCGGTGTCTCATTGGACTGAAGGCTCACTCCCAGGCTACTGCTGCTGCTCAAAAGCTGCTCCGGTATCTGCACATAAGTGCAGAGTGTAGCATCAGCACAACCAACCCCATGTACTGGTAAATGTCTGGCCTAACCTCGGCGAAGTAATGACGAGGCTAGGACCAAACTCCAGATAAACCTGTGCAATTACATAATATATGGCGGAAGAAACAGAAGGAAATAAACAAGTTAAACTGGGGAGGGGTAACATGCTCTGGAGATAGAAAAAATGAAAAAAATTCTCAGAATTGACAAAGAAACCAACTATAAAGCAGCTAACACGAATAAGAAATAGATAAAGCAACTTTCACTTTAAATGCTCATCTCGTTGCAGGCGTGCAACCCGATCCCATTTCTCAATTTCTTGTGGTAAGTGTACCACCCGCTCCCATTTCATCATAAGTCGTGGTAGGCGTACCACCCGCTCCCATTTCATCATAACCTGTGGTAGGCGTACCACCCGATCCCGTTTCAATCAATATCTTGTGGTAGGCGTACCACCCGATCCCATTTTAATCAATATCTTGTGGTAGGCATACCACCCAATCCCATTTCAATCTATATCTTGTGGTAGGCGTACTATCCGATCCCATTTAAATCAATATCTTGTGGTAGGTGTACCACCCTATCTCATTTCAATCTATATCTTGTGGTAATCGTACCACCCGATCCCATTTCAATCAATATCTTGTGGTAGCGTACCACCTGATCCCATTTTATCAATATCTTGTGGTAGGCGTACCACCCGATCCCATTTCAATCAATATCTTGTTGTAGGTGTACCACCTGATCCCATTTCATCAATATCTTATGGTAGGCGTACCACCTGATCCCACTTCTTCCAATACAATATAAAATGTAATCCCGGCAAGGGAACAAGGCAATGTATTAACTTCCCGGCAAGGGAATACAATAACAACAATTCAAATGTCCCAGCAAGGGAGAGTCAGTTATAACCAATTCTATTCAATTTCTACTTGACACGGTTAAAACCAATACTCAGTATCAAGGATCATCAATCAAGGCCTTTATAGAATTGATTAGGAATACACAACTATCAATTTAAGACCCACGGTCATGCTGGACACCAACATATGGATACCCGTCACCATGCCCATACGTCGTATGCAACGCAAACAAGTAGCAAATACGACTCAACTCATAATCCCTCAAGCTAGGATTAGACTGAACACTTACCTCGATGCTTTGAACTACACTCAAGCCTCAATTATAGCTATACCCCTCGATTCCACCACCAATCCGCTCGAATCTAGTCACAAATTACTTAAATACATCAACAAATGCTAAGTGGATCAATTTGAATGCATAAAACAGATTTCCAAAAGTTTTGCCCAAAATTCCCAAAAAGGCCCCCGAGGCCCACGTGCTCAAAACCTGAGGTTCGAACCAAAACCCAGTTACCCATACCCCCCCGTATCTATGATTTATTTTGAAATCTGACCTCAAATTTAGAACCAAATCCCCAATTTTGTAAAAACCTAGGTTTTACCCAAAATCCTCAATTTCACTCATGGAAATCCTTGATTTTAAGAGTATAACATGTTAAATGATGTTAAAGATTGAAAGAAATGAGTAAAAATTAACTTACAAATTATTCGGAAGAAATCTTGTTCTTGGGAAATTGCCTAAGTGTGTTTGGGTTTTGAAAGAATGAAGAAAATGGTGAAAAATTCGTCTAAGTATGAAAAATGTAGTTCTCAAATGTGGTATTTGCAAACTGGGGTTTGCAATTGCGAACCCCGACTCTATTGGGGATTGTGAAGGCTGGGTTTGCATTTGCGAACCCTTCCCATTTTCCCAGTTCTCGCATTTGCGAGGGGAAAGGTCGCATTTTGCGACCCCTTACTTTCGCATTTGCGAATATTAAGATCCATTTGCAATCAATTGCCAAAATCCTAGGATCCACAAATGCGATGCAAAGCTCGCATTTGCGAGTTTGCAATTACGAGGTGATCTTCGCAATGCGAAGATCACAGAACTGAGCATACCATATTTTTGAAAGTTCAAAAAATGCAATCTGTGGCCTATCCAAAACTCACCCAAACCCTCGGGGCTCCAAACTAAACATGCACATAACCTCAAAAACATCCTACGGACTTCTCCGTGCAATCAAATCGCCAAAATAACATCATATACATCGAATCAAGCCTCAAAACTCATGATTCCCTCCAAATTTCCATTTTAAGTTTGAAACACGTCGAACGACGCCTGTTTTCAACCAACATTTACAGCAAGTGCTTAAATCATATATAAGACTTGTACCGAGCGCCAGAACTAAAATACGGGCCCGATACCATAGTCTTTTAATCAAATTCCATTTGAACAGTCGGACAAGTGGGGAATGTTGGGGTGAAGCAGAAAAGTTTGGGTAAAGCCGGATCTAAGCGTTGGCTAGGTAAGCGTCCTGTAGTAAGCGGAGTAGTTATGAACCCTGTAGATCATCCCCATGGGGGTGGTGAAGGGAGAGCCCCAATTGGTAGAAAAAAATCCACAATCCCTTGGGGTTATCCTTCACTTGGAAGAAGAAGTAGAAAAAGGAATAAATATAGTGATAATTTGATTCTTCGTTGCCGTAGAAATAGGAGAGAAAACCGAATTAAATTCTTCGTTTTTACAACAACAAAAAAATAGGAGTAAGCTTGTGACACGTTCACTGAAAAAAGTTCCCTTTGTAGCCAATCATTTATTAAAAAATTGATAAGCTTAACACAAAAGCAGAAAAAGAAATAATAGTAAATTTCCTTAATTATTTCCAGAAAACAATTTCACACAAAAATTTATTTCTCGGGCTTGGAAACTCGGAATTCTATTCAGGCATACACCCAAGTTTCATATTTTCCTACGTACCCTCCGAGACTGTCAAATCACGAGTCCTGGTCCGTTTACCCAAAATGTTAATCGAAGTCAAATTTATTCAATTTAATATCAAAATTTAGCATTTTTCTCACATAATTCATATTTAAGCTTTCCGGCTACGCATCCAGACTATGCACGCAAAATCGAGGCAACCCTAAATAAGGTTTTCAAGGCCTCGGAAGCAAAGAATGAGTAAGGAAATAGGTGATGACCCTTTGATCGTCACATTCTCCACCTTTAAGCCAACTGTTCGTCCTCGAACGGATAAAATAAAGAAGTACCTGAGTCGGAAAAAAGATGGGGATAACGGCTCCACATATCAGACTTGGACTTCCAGATCGATGCCTCAGGGGGCTGACCTCTCCACTCAACACAAACAGAAGGAAAACTCTTGGATCTCAACTAATGAACCTGCCGATCTAGAATGGCTACCGGCTCCCCCTCATAAGACAAATCCTTGTCCAACTGGGTAGTGCTATAATCTAACACGTAGGCTTGATCGCCGTGGTACCTCCGAAGCATGGATACGTGAAATACTGGATGCATGGCTGATAAGCTAGGTGGCAATGCAAGTCTATAAGCCACCTCTCCCACTCGATCAAGAATCTCAAACGGACCAATGAACCTAGGGATAAGCTTGCCTTTCTTCCCAAATCTCATCACGCCCATCATAAGCGATACTCGGAGAAAATACCTGCTCACCAACCATGAAAGCTACATCTCGAACCTTACAATCTGCATAGCTCTTTTGCCTATACTGGGATGAACAAAGCCTATTCTTCATGATCTTGACCTTGTCCAAGCCCACCTGAACCAAATCTGTACCCAATAATCGAGCCTCTCCCGGCTTAAACCATCCGACCGGAGTCCAACACCGCCTACCATATAAAGCCTCATAAGGAACCATCTAAATGCTCAACTGGTAGCTGTTGTTGTAGGCAAACTCCGCTAAAGGCAAGAACTGATCCCACGAGCCTCCAAAGACAATGACACAGGCTCGGAGCATATCCTCTATTATCTGAATAGTTCGCTCGGACTAGCCGTTTGTCTGGCGATGAAATGTTGTACTCAACTCTACCTGAGTGCTCAACCCTCACTGTACTGATTCCCAGAAACGAGAGGTAAACTATGTACCCCTTTCCGAAATGGTAGATACCGGCACACCATGAAGGAAAACAATCTCCCGGATATAAATCTCAGCTAATCTCTCGGATGAATAGGAGACTTCCGCTGGAATGAAATGCGCTGACTTGGTCAGCCTTTCAACAATGACCCAAACTGCGTCGAACCTCTTCCGGGTCAACGAAAGTCCAGTAACGAAGTCCATGGTAATCCTCTTCCACTTCCACTCGGGAAGCTCGTTCCTCTGGAACAATGCTCCAGGCCTCTAATTCTCATACTTAACTTGATGACATTTCAAACATCGAGCAACTACGCAACAATATCTTTCTTCATCATATGCCACCAATAATGCTGCTGCAAATCCTGATACATCTTTGCAGTGCCCATATGAATAGAATACTGGGAACTATGAGCCTCCGCTAAGATCAACTCTCGAATCCCATCAACATTAGGCACACAAACTCGCCCTTGCAACCTCAAAATACCATCATCACCTAAGGTCACCTGCTTGGAACCTCTACACTACACTGTGTCTCTAATGACAAACACGTAGGGATCATCAAACTGTCAATCATGGATACATTTCAATAACGAATAACGAGCGACCATGCAATCTAACACTCGGTTAGGATAAAAAAATATCCATCCTCACGAGTTGATTGGCCAAGGCCTTAATATCCAAAGCAGGTGGTCTCTAGCTGACAGGAATATAAGCAAGACTACCATACTGGCCGACTTCCTACTCAACGCATCGACCACCACATTGACCTTTCCCGGGTGATACAAGACAGTAACTTCATAATCCTTCAGCAACTCCAACCACCTTCTCTGCCTCAAATTCAATTCCTTTTGCTTGAACAAGTACCGAAGGCTCTGTGATCAGTGAACACCTCACATGCCAAGTCATACAAATAGTGCCTCCAAGTCTTCAAGGCGTGCACAATGGATGCCAACTCTAGATCATGAACCAGATAATTCTTCTCGGGAATCTTCAACTACCTCAAAGCATAGGCAATGACCTTGCCATCTTGCATCAACACTACACCAAGTCCTATGATGCATCACAATAGATTGTGTAAGGCCCCGATCTTGTGGGCAAAACCAACATTGATGCCGTAGTCAGAACTGTCTTAAGCTTCTGAAAGCTTGCCTTACACTCGTCCGACCATATGAACTGGGCACCCTTCTGGGTCAACCTGGTCATCGGGGTTGTAATAGATAAAAACCCCTCCACGAACCCACGATACTAGCCCGCCAATCCCGAGAAACTCCGAATCTCTGTAGCTGATGCTGGTCTAGGCCAGTTCTTGACTGCCTCAATCTTTTTTCTGGTCCACCTGAATACCCTCTGCTGATACAACGTGACCCAGAAATGCTCCTGAACTCAGCCAGAACTCACACTTGGAGAACTTGGCATATAACTGACTATCCCTCAGAATCTGAAGAACCACTCTAAGGTGTTGCTCGTGCTCTTCATGACTGCAGGAGTACACCAAAATATCATCAATAAAAACTATCATGAACATGTCAAAGTAAGGCCTAAATACTCAGTTCATTAACTCTATAAATGCATTTTGGGCATTGGTCAACCCAAATGACATAACCAAAAATTCATAATGCCCATACCGAGTGCGGAAAGCTGTCTTAGGGACATCAGTTGCCCTAATCGTCAACTGATGGTAGCCAGACCGCAAGTCAATCTTGGAAAATACCCTGGCACCCTGAAGCTGATCGAACAAATCATCAATCCTCGGCAGTGGATACTTATTCTTGATCGTTACCTTGTTCAATTTCATGTAATCAATACACATTCTCATTGACCAATCCTTCTTCTTGACGAACAACACCGGCACACCCCGACGCGATACACTGGGCCTAATGAAGCCTTTCTCCAACAAGTCCTTCAACTGATCTTTTAACTCTTTCAACTCAGGCGGGGCCATACGATATGGCGGGATAGAAATGGGTTGAGTGCCCGGAGCCACATCAATGCAAAAGTCAATATCCCTGTTGGGCAGCATACTCGGCAGGTCTGAAAGGAACGTATCAGGGAACTCTCGAACAATGGGAATAGAATCAATAGAGGGGACCTTGGCACTGGAATCATGGAAATAAGCCAAATAAGCCAAACACCCCTTCTTGACCATACGTCGAGCCTTCACATATAAGATAACACTACGAGTAGAATGACCAGCATTCCCTTTCCACTCTAAACGAGGCAAATCTTGTAAGGCTAAGGTCATGGTCTTGGCATGGAAATCCAAGAAAGCATGATACGGGGATAACCAATCCATCCCTAATATGACATCAAAGTCGACCATGTCTAAAAGAAACAAATTAACACGGGTCTCAAGACCCTAATCACTACAACACAGGAACGATGAACTCGGTCGACCACGATAGAATTACCCACTGGTGTAGACACATAAATAGGAATACTCAATGCATCACTAGGCATGACCAGGCACGCTGCAAAATAAGATGACACATACGAATACACGGACCCTGGATCAAATAGCACCGAAGCATCTCTATCACAAACCAAAATAGTACCTGTAATGACTGCATATGAAGACTCAGCCTTTGTTCTGGCTGGAAGAGCATAACACTGAGGCTGGGCCCCATTTCCCTGAACCACATCTCTAGGACGGCAGGCTGCTGGCTGACCTCCATACCTGGCGGCCTGAGCTCCACCTCTATGACTTCTACCTCCACCTCTAGCACCTCTAACCCCGCATCTTGCCCGCTGGGAAGGTTGTGGAGAATCTGGTGCATGTACCATGGCACGGGAACCCTGTTGTGAAGAACCGCTTGAAGCTCGAGGACAATACCTAGCAATGTTCCTCGTATCGCCACAACTAAAATAAGCTCTCGGCTACTGGGACTGGCGACCCTGGAAACTCTGAGGCAGTGGTGCACTGATAGTTGCCGATGGTGTACTGTAAGGCTGTTAATCAGAATAATGGGGCTAAGAACCATTACCACCTGAAGTACCATGAGAAACCTAGAGTGCTGATTGGAAGGGTCTAGGAGGATGACCCTATCATATAATCTCTTCCTCCAGATGAGGAACCACTGAATCGGCCTGACTATTGGGGTCTCTTTTCTGCTCTATGACCACCCCCTATGGCAATACCATCTCAATCCTCCGGGCCACATTGGCCGCCTCCTGAAAGGTAACATCACCCCCCGCGATCTGGCCATCTGGAGACGAATAGGCTGGATGAATCCATCAATAAACCGTCTCACTCTCTCCCTCTCAGTGTGGAGTATAACAATAGCATGACAAGCCAACTCAATAAACCTGGTCTCGTACTTGGTGACTGGCATGAACCCTTGTTGGAGACGCTCGAACTACCTCCGATAGGCCTCACGCTGTGTGAGCGAGAGAAAATTCTCTAGAAATGTATGCATGAACTGCTCACAGGTCAAGGTTGGAGACCCTGCTGATCTAGCTAGACATAAATCCCTCCACCAAGTCTTGGCGGATCCAGATAGGCGAAATGCAGCGAAATCAACTCCATTAGACTCAACTATACCCATGTTCCGAAGAACCTCGTGGCAGCTGTCCAAATAATCCTGAGGGTCCTTGGTGGGTGCATCACTGAAGGTAGTAGTGAAGAGCTTAGTGAACCTATCCAACCTCCACAAAAGCATCTACGAACATAGCCGCTCCACCGCCAGTCTGAACAACCACTCCTGGCTGAACTGCTATAGTTAGCTGAACCACTGGAATCTGAACCTGGGGAGCTACCTGCTCTAGAGTACGAGTAGCAGGAGTTTGGGCCCCTCCTCCATCCCGAGAGACAGCTGGTGCTACAGGAAGCAACCATGCAAGGTGATACTCTCCATAAGAACCACTAATCGGACTACAGTGTCCTGAAGAACTGGGGTGGCAATGAAACCCTCCGGTACCTGAGCTTGGCCCATCGGAAGTGCTGGGGCTGGGGCCAGAACCTCCTTGTCGAAGTCAACCTGAGGCTCCGCCACTGGTGATGCTACTCGGGGATGAGCTCCGCCCCTACCTTGGCCTCTAGCATGGCCTCTGCCTCGCCCTTTGCCCCTAGTGGGGGCTGCTTGGGGCTCGGACTGCTGATCAGCAGATAAGGAAGCGCGTGTTTTCACCATATATGAAAGAACATAGTGAGTGGAAGGACCATAAGAAATTGAGAAACAAAACCGCACGATAAGAGAGAACAAATGTGAAGTTTTCCTAACTCTATAGCCTCTGGAGGATAAATACGAACGTCTCCGTACCGATCTCTCAGACTCTACTAAGTTTTTTCGTGAGTTGTGAGAACTATGTAACCTAGTGCTCTGATACCAACTTGTCACGACCCGGATTTCCCACCCCCGGGAGTCGTGATGATGCCTACCAATAGGAGCTACGCAATCCAAATTCAATTACTTTTCCTCAACCACATAATCCTTTTTAATAATTATCAACAATAGGATAAGAATAACTGATTTAACTGAACAAGCGGAAGATTTGATATTAATGCAAACTGAATAACAACGCGGAAGTTCAACATAGTCTCTACCAAAAATCTGGTGTCACACAACTCACGAACTGTTAGGTCTTACTACATACAATCGTCTGAAAGGAAATGTAACTGTTTGTCTCAAAATACATGAGATACAGGTTGACATAAAGATGAAGGAGACGCCGGGCCTGCGGATGCCTGCAAGGCAACCTTGGTATCTCACTGAACTAAAGGCTCGCTCCCAGGCTACTGCTACTGCTCAAAAGCTGCTCAGGTATCTGCACATAAGTGCAGAGTGTAGCATCAGCACACCCGACCCCATGTGCTGGTATGTGTCAGGCCTAACCCCGGCGAAGTAGTGACAAGGCCGGGAACATACTCCAGATAAACCTGTGCAATTACATAATATATGGCAGAAGAAACAACAAGAAATAAACAAGTAAAACTGGGGAGGGGTAACATGCTCTTGGGATAGCAAAAATGAACAAAATTCTCAGAACTGACAAAGAAACCAACTATAAAGCTGCTAACACGAATAAGAATAGATAAAGCAACTTTCAATTTAAATTCTCATCTCGTTGCAGGCGTGCAACCCAATCCCATTTCTCAATTTCTCGTAGTAGGCATACCACCCGCTCCCATTTCATCATAACTCGTGGTAGGCGTACCACTCAATCCCATTTCAATCAATATCTTGTGATAGGTGTACCACCCGGTCCCATTTCGATCAATATCTTATTGCAGGCGTACCACCCGATCCTATTTCAATATATATCTTGTGGTAGGCGTACCACCCGATCCCATTTCAATCAATATCTTGCAGTAGGCGTACCACCCGATCCTATTTCATACGCCTACCCGATCTCATTTCAATCAAAATCTTGGGGTAGGCGTACCACCCGATCTATTTCATTAATATCTACTGGTAGGGGTACCACCCGATCCCATTTCAATCAATATCTTGTTGTAGGCGTACCACCTGATCCCATTTCATCAATATCTTATGGTAGGCGTACCACCCGATCCCATTTCTTCCAAAACAATATACAATATAATCCCGGAAAGGGAACAAGGCAATGTATTAACTTCCCGGTAAGGGAGTACAATAACAACAATTCAAATGTCCGACAAGGGAGATAACATGTTAAATGATGTTAAAGATTGAAAGAAATGAGTAAAAACCAACTTACAAATTATTCAGAAGAAATCTTGTTCTTGGAAAATGGCCTAATTGTGTTTGGGTTTTGAAGGAAAGAAGAAAATGGTTAAAAATTCGTCTAAGTATGAAAAATGCAGGTCTCAGATATGGGATTTGCGAACTGGGTTTCGCAATTGCGAAGTCTGGGTTCACATTTGCAAACCCTTCCCATTTTCCTAGTTCTCGGATTTGTGAAGAGAAAAGTCGCATTTGTGACCCCCTACTTTCGCATTTGCGACCATTAAGATCGTATTTGCGATTAGTTGCCAAAATCCCATGATTCGCAATTGTGATGCAAAGCTTGCATTTGCGAGTTTGCAATTGCGAGATGATCTTCGCACTTGTGAAGATCACAGAGCTGAGCATACCTAATTTTCAAAAGTTCAAAAATGCAATCTGTGGCCTATCCAAAACTCACTAGAGCCCCCGGTGCTCCAAACTAAACATGCACACAACCTCAAAGACATCCTACAGACTTATCTGTGCAATCAAATCGCTAAAATAACATTATATACAACGAATCAAGCCTCAAAGCTCATGATTCCTTCCAAATTTCCATAAAACATAAAATTTCTATTTTAATTCGGAAACACATCGAACGACGTCCATTTTCAATCAAACTTTACAACAAGTGCTTAATTCATATATAAGACTTGTACCGGTTACCAGAACCAAAATACGGGCCTGATACCAAAGTCTTTTAATCAAATTTCACTTCCAATTTCCTTAATTATTTCCAAAAATAATTTCACAAAAAATTCATTTCTCGGGCTTGGGACCTCGAAATTCGATTCGGGCATACACCCAAGTTTCATATTTTCCTACGGACCCTCCGGGACCATCAAATTACGTGTCAGGGTCCGTTTACCCAAAATATTGACCGAAGTCAAATTTATTTAATTTTATATCAAAATTTAGAATTTTTCTCACAGAGTACATATTTAAGCTTTACGGCTATGTGCTCGGAATGTGCACGCAAATTGAGACAACCCTAAATGAGGCTTTCAAGGCCTCGAAAGCACAAAATCAGTACGGAAACATGTGATGACCCTTTGGGTCTTCACATTATTAGAGCGTAGGGATAAATTCGGCATTCTCACTCGCATCGAATTGGTCTATGCCGAGACGGATGTGGTACAAGTCTACCACCTCGGGTATTGTGTGTCTACGCCTACCCCTTTCATGCTGGTTATACTCTTCCCCTTCTTCCATTGGCGGAGGAATTTTTCTATTTCTATGGCGTTTCCCGCCTCAACTCGCATCGTATATCTATAATCTCATAAGGATGCTTTACTAAGTTTACGGAATTTGGCGGGTTCGAGATCACATTTCGGCATTTGATGCATCTCTTCACCCCTAGTTTCTATAGGGGGCTAATGTTAAACCTTCACCATCAATGGGGCAAGTGCTTGGTGGTGAAAATGAATGACAAGGTAACCGCGAGTTCTGGCACAACTTTTTCGTTGTTAGAACCGAGGACGTGGTGGCCAACACAGACAGCTTTCCCGAAACTTGGAATTATACTCGTAAATGTATATATTCTCTTCGTTAAGGCATTTTATTTACTTGCTTAGTCGTGGGTTCTTATTTCTTTCTCCTCTCTTATGCAGCCAAGACTACGCCCCCTCATTCAGTAGTGGACATTTCTGATTGGGTCGATTAGATCCTCCCTCACATCGCAAAAATTTGTGAGTGGCCGGGCTTTTTGAGAAGTTTGAGTATGTACCCTCCTTAACTAGTGAGTTTTTCGTTTTGGCCTCTTTGTCGCCTACCTTTTATAGTTTTCTCTAGTTGATCTTTTTTCTTCTTTTGTGCTTCTTTCACTTCCAGCCCTAGGGCCTTCGAGGAGGCCGAGAGCTCCCTCACCTGCATTCCGTAAGAGGAAAGTTGCTACCTCTTCGGATTCTGCCCTTTCTACGATCGCGAATAGTCCTACTCACTCCACGGTCCAACCTACCGCTGCTTCAACACTTATTTATTCTCCATCTATGGATACTTTTGGCAGTGGAGCCTTCGGCTTCCCCTTTGTATTGTCTTGTGGACGAAGAGGAGGAATCATTGCCAAGTGACAGGGATTTAGTGCCCCAAAAGAGGAGGTCATCGAACGTTGACGACGGTGTTGCCAGGCCCGTGGATTCTGCGATGGATGATATTACCCTCCATGAGACAAGGACCATTGTTCTTGAGACGACGTTAAGCTGGCGCCTAAGGTTCCGAGATTGGTAGAGGTTGTTGAGGGCGTATGTCTTCCTTCTAAGATGATGGGACATCGACCTCGCAAGCGGCTTCTGGTGCTTCTTTGTTGGCCGATAGGAGAGGCAAACGTGTTAGTGAGGACGTATATGAAACAGGTTCAGACCTCGATGTTGCAGAGCTGAGGATGATGTAAGAAAGGATGTACGCAGGTGAGGCTAGAGGGGTCTACGCGGACCATTGTGGACCTCAAGGATCGTGATCCATTGAAGAATACAGAGAACATGGTCCCTGCCCTTAGTATCCTTTGCTCCAACGTGGAGGGTGAAACCCTCAAAGAGCTGGATAACATTACCTTATCAAGGAGCATAGCCGACCTCGCTCTCACGGTAAATTTTTCAGGCCTTCTTTTGTTTGTTATATTCAAAATTTGGGCTTTATTCTTAGTGCTTTTCCTTTTTCAGCGGACGCATTCTTATTTTTTATTTTCTTTCTTTTTATGACTGGAGACCATGATCTTTGAAATTGAAAGTGCCCGAACGGAGGATAAGCATAAGGCTATATTCACGAAGCTGTAATGCAAATAATTGAGTATCGAGGAAAGTACCGGGAGATCTGCAGGCGGTTAGGTGAGGGCGGAAATTTGCAGGCCCTTCGAGACGAGCTGAAAGAAAAGGATGTCAAGCTGGTGAAGGTCATTGAGAAGTGCAGTGTCTTTGAGGAGACGTTGAGAAACAAAGAGGCAGATCTCGAGGTCAGCAAGGCCGTAGAGGTTAAATGTGGCGACCTCCAGATGCATGTGTCGAGTTGTGCAGGCAACTGGAGGAGTGTCGCCTGCAGATAGAGGTTCTTCATTGTGAGATCACTGAGAAATAGAACGAGCTGGAGAGGGCCAAGTTCGCTCGGTCGGAGGCTTCGAGGAAGACGGAGGCCCTTAAGGTAATGATATAGACTCTCTATTTTGAACGCGAGAACTACTTGGAAAAAGACAAGGCTTAAAGAAGAGTGACTTGATGAGAGGGTTGGAGAGTTATAAAAGGAGACTTCTGATCTCTACCACCAAGTTGCTGCTCTTGAGGTCGAGAAAGCATGATTAATGGCGGAACCATCATCTTCCTATACTTTAGACTTTCCTAATGTTCCTAGAGAGTTATACGAGGAGTGGATTCATGCCGAGGCCTAGTTAGACATGTTTCAAGATTTGCATGCTGGATCTGTTTCTGAATCCTCCCTCGAAGATGCTCGTGTTAAGGCTCGTGAAGTTTGAGTCGCTTGTTGTTATGACCCCGTTATGCTAGAGGCTAGTAAGGACGAGGGGGATGAAGGTGTAGATTGACTCGAGTAGAATGCCTGGTATAATGTTGCATATCCTGAGGGCAAAGGAGGCGATGACAAAGGTGTTAAAGGTCAAGGGTGTAGCAGACAGTAGTTTTCCTTTTTTGACTTTTTTTATATTTTTTGTGTAGTTGGTGGAGTCTTCATGAGCCTTCGTAAAAATATTTTAAGTATGAAATGTCAACTTCGTTATTGGCATCTGATTCTCTTCCTCTAGTTCTTATTTGCATGGTTTTTAATTCTGTCGCTTGGTTGCCTTGATTTTCTAGGCATGATCACTTAATTGCGAATGGTGTCCAGAGGTTGGTTGGTCGGTAGGTGTTAGTTCAAAAAGGTTGAACATAACCTAAGTTTAACTATGGCCGAGATCCAGTAGGTGTTAGTTCAAACAAGGTCGAATAAAACCTAAATTTAATTGTGCCCAAGGGATTGTAGATGTTAGTTCGAATAAGGTCAAATCATAACCTAAGTTCAATAATAGATGAGGGCAGGTAGGTGTTAGTTCGAACGAGATCGAATAATAACATAAGTTTAATTATGCTCGAGGATCGGTAGGTGTTAGGTCGAATAAGGTCGAATCATAACCTAAGTTTAATTATGGCCGAGAGACAATAGGTGTTAATTCGAACGATGGTCGAATCATAACCTAAGTTTAATTATGGCCGAGAGCTAGTAGGTGTTAGTTCGAACAAGGTCGAACTTAACCTAAGTTTAGAAAGATATGGATATAGGTCAAAGTTTGTCGACACCGTAAACTTTAAGCATTATTGCCCTGGTTGTACACTTGGAGAAATAGAATTAAACTTCATGCATTGTTGCTTTGGTCATTCACTTGGAGATATTTAAAATTTTCTAAATTTTTGGCCATTGGATGGTGTTCTAGTCCCAGTCCTAGTCTATATAGTCCCTTTATTAGTTTACCTAGAACGTGCTTGAGAGACCGAGCAATGAACTATTCATCCCGGGCCTACATCTTTGTGTACTTCGATTTGAAGTGTTCCCTTCGTCACCTCATTAAAAACCTCCTTCAGAAAACCCAATTGGAACAAAACTCAAGTGAGGGAAGAAAGAGTACAACTTGGGGGTGATTAATCACTTAAAAGAGTATGCATTTACGTATTTGGGTGAATGCGCATGACCACTTAGATAAATAGTCAGCTAAAACCAAAAGGAATCATACGTTACCTCACCCTGCCAGAAGAGGGCCCGCGTGTCCATTCCAATTTGATGAACGGCCAAGGTGAGGTGACTGAGTGCAGGTGTTCGCTCGCTTAGCGAATCATCAGACTGTGCTCTTGGAATTGCTTGCATTTTTTTCACGAAGTATGTAGCCTTCTTTTTCATGTGGCCCAGTAATATTCTGCCCGTATAATGGATATAACCAAAGCCCGATTGCTGAACTCAGATCAACAATAACACTCGTAGACCTCTTCAAGAACGTACCATATCTGGTTTTGGCCCAATAATTTCGCCAGAGGGCCGCCTACATTCTCTTATAAGGTCGTTTGTGGATGATATTGTACCTGGCCACTTGCATTCTTAGTTTCTTGGCCTCTTTTTATCATCTGGGAGTACGTTGTCTTGCAAGTAAGTAACAATACGGTTGCGCCAGTCCCAAGTTAAGCTTATGGTTCTTAACTTGATTTGGTCTAGCGATGAGTTGAGGAGGTGGACCACACTTCTTTATCCGATTGTAATATTTTTTGTGGTTGCGGCTAGTTTATCAAGGGCATCTGCTGTAGTGTCCTGTGCTCATGGAATTTGGTCGAGTTGACATTCGTCGAACTTGGGCAGCAACTTACAGATTTTGGTCTGATATTTTTGTAACCTTTGTTCCTTTATTTGAAAAGCCCATGTGACATGGTTGACTATGAGTTGGGAATCACATCGTAGTGTTAACCGTGTTTCATCATACTTGAGTGTTACCCTTAATCCTACAATTACGGCCTCATACTCGACCTCGTTGTTAGTCATATTCATGCACCTTATGCACTGGCGAATTACTTAGCCGGTTGGGACTTCGAGTACTAGTCCTAATCCGGACCCTGACGCACTGGATGTGTCGCCAGTATGCAGGACCTAGAGGTTCTGTGTTCGGGGGAAGTATGGGCGACTTCTCTTTCAATTTGGGGCATTACTTTTGTACTGAAGTCGGCGATGAAGTCAGCGAACTCTTGTGACTGTATCGATGTTCGTGGCTGATATGCAATATTATGCTCACTTAGTTTGACGACCCATTTGGCCAACTATCATGATAGCTCAAGCTTGTGCAAAATTTTTCTTAGGGGGAAATTTATGACGACCGAGATCGGATGGCTTTGGAAATACGGTCTAAGCTTTCGCGAAGCTACGACTAAGGCCAGGGCTAATTGAGGTAACGGTACCTCGTCTCGGCGTCGAGTAGTGTTTTGCTAATGTAACATATGGGAGACTGTGTACCTTTATTTTCTCGAACCAGGACTACGCTCACAACTACTTCTGATACAACGAGGTAAATGAGTAGATGTTCACCTGGCCCCAGTTTTGAAAGCAATGGTGGTGACGATAAGTATGCCTTTAATTCCTTCGGGGCTTGGACGCACTTAGAAGTCCATTGGAGGCTGTTATGTATGCTGAAGAATTTATGATACCTATTCGATGATCGTGAAATAAACCTTGAAAGGCCGACGATACGGCCAGTTTGTTACACCTCACATTTTTGTACGTTAAAGTTTCATTGTAAGTTAATCGACGTAAGCTCGGGTATGAGATTCTTTTGAGGTTATACGCATTTATGCTATTCATAACAAACGATAAGCAAGTGCCGTGAAGAATAAAGGGTAAACAAATCAAGGAACATGAGTTTTGTTGAAGGTTGTCGAATTGGTATAAATACAGTGTGTGCTACAATACCTTATAAAGTAGTTCCATACAATATACTACATGACCATTATAGTAAGGTACATAAAGTATGCCAAGTGAGTAGTATTTTAAGTAATTTGAGATAATTTTTAATTATGTGAGTAATTAATTAAATATTGAATTAGTGGGGAATTAATAAGTTGATTAGGGAGTTGGTGGATGGTTAATTAAGGTCTTTGGATAAAGACCAAGAAATCAACGTGGCAGTAAGGCTTTGTCCAAATTATGACTCTTACCTTTGAGTGAAAGGGTAGAATGATCAATTAATATGTGGCTTAGTCGTAACATTAAAGCCTAACACCTTTCTAATTCAAGAGAAAGGTCTTAAATCAAAGTAGGCACCGAATATTCACGCAAAGAATTCAAGAATCTAGAATTCAAGTGAGAAAATTCTTTAAGCATCTTAGGATAGTGACTCTAAAGAAGTTCAATATAATTAAGAATATCATACAGACTTTTTTTTACTCCGATTTTGCTGTCACGAGTTTTGTTGCAATTGTCATGTGTTAAAAGGATTGCCCAGAGAAACAACTCAGGTATCTTAAGCCTATCCCTCCCTAAAGAGAAAGCTAAAGATCAAATCAAGTTCCTTGACATTTCAGGAGGAAAAGAGACCTGAAAGCACAATGCCCTTACGGTGAAATTCAAAACCAGTACATCCCCTAACTAAATCAGATCAAAAGAAGCTGAAACAACATCCAACACAGACCCAATCCAGTAAGCAAAAAGAAACTACTACCATGCAAAACCCTTCACTATCCATATCTAGTAATGCTAATAAACAGTGATTCAAACTAAACAAATTAACACTAAACATGAACTTATATTAGAACTAACAGCATCTAGCAGCCAACAAAGTAATGACTAATGAAAATATGATAGAACTTGTTAAATCAAAATTGTCTACAAATCTGCCAAACTAGTCACGAACATGAAAACAGGAGAAGTGAAGAAAGTGATCGAAACGGACCGTTTAATAGCTGAAATATAATCTTCAATACATAAAGAGCAAACGACTGCTAAACTCTCGTACAAACAAACCACGACCGAGACCCATGCCGGAAACCTCGAACGAAAAATTGCGACTTGACACTTCGATTGACCTTGCGAAACTGGTGATGTAGTGAATGGTTTTTGCTGGGTTTGAAGGTGTTTTTAGGGGAGATTTTGCTGGGTTTTGGGGCTGACTTTTATGGCTCGTTTCTTGATTTGTTTTAGGAGGCATTTCAGGCAGATTTCATAGCTGTTGATGGTGGTTTGGTGCTGGTTTCCACGAGGTTAAGGACGACTTTGAGGATGGATTTGAGAATATTTTTAGCTGCTATTTAGGGTATTTCGGAGCTGTTTTAGCAGCATTTTGGATGGTTTGCAATTGATTTTCGCTGCTTCTCTCGGCTGGTTTCTACTACTTGTTTCAGTTGCATTCAAGAGGTGCATCGAGACTGTTTTAGGCTGCATTTTTAAAGTGTATTTGGGGTGGTTCAAAGCATAGTTTCTGCCAGCTTGGTGTTGATGGTGGAGATGATAGGGGAAGAAAATGAGTGCACAATCAGGAAGAAAAGAGGGCTTCGCTACTGTTTTTGCTCCTCTTTCTGTTATTAATGATTTGTTCCTCCCTCATTTTTCTCCAAATCTCTCATTTGTAACCGCCAATCTTTGCTTTTGAACTTCTATCATTATCTCGCGCATCTCTTGTCTCTCGCTCCTTTCCAACTTGGATGATGAACCCGAATCTTTATCCCTAGATCTGGAATTATACCTTGAGTTCTCCTGTTTTGAACGTGAATCCTTTCCTGTCAGTCCCATCTATGGTTCATACCTATTCTTACCGGACCTTTTTTCAGTTTCTGGTTGCTATGAGCTTACTCTTTCATCTCCCCGTGACTGAGTGACAATATCCTCTTTTATTCACAGCTTCGTGCTATTCCTGTTATAAACATCATTCCAAGTTATTACAGGAAATTCTCATAAGATTTCTTTAAGTCTCCTCGTGGCTTTTACTTTCTTTAAGTCTCATCGTGGCTTTTAAGTTCTTCTCATTTAAATTATTTGCAAATGCCATAGCCGCCCAATTTTCAAGTACGTATCGTATCATCATTCTTTCATGTTGGAATCTATCCACGAATTTCCTGAGTAATTCTGTATGCCTTTGTTTTATTTTGAAGATGTCTTCCATTATCTTCTTAACTTTCTGAGCTCCGAGTATGTTTTTATAAATGAATTTGCAAGCTCAGCAAAATAATCAATAGAGTTTATAAGAAAAAGAGAATACCATGTTAGTGCTCCATTTTTGAGTGTTTCACCAATTTTTTTGACCAGCACTGATTCAATCTCGTGCTTAGTCAAATCGTTGCCTTTCACGCTAGTTGTAAACACAGTTACATGATCTCGTGGATTGATAGTCCCATCATACTTTGTGATATCGAGCATTGGAATAGGCAAAGAAGCAACACTTGATTTCCAAGGTTGTTAATATTTCTCCATGTCTACTCCTTTGATTATAGGAGGAACACCAAGTATCGCATGTCTACTCCTTGAGCTATTTCTGAAAGTTAGTACTAAACTTTGTAAATCAGAATTAATTGGAATACCTTACCTTCCATCACGAGATTCACTAGGAGTTCCTCCACTTCCCGAATTGGCGAGTCCCAGGTTCGGATTTTCTATTGTTGCAGTGTTATTCGGAGGTAGAGTTGGTGGTACTGGAAACCCACTAACAAAAGCTTGAAGAGCATTGTTGACATATTCTGCGATCAATTGCTTTAATGCTGCGTCAACATCATGATCATCCCTATGTTGGTCATTCACATACGATTCAGATCTGTCAGGTGTCCTTTATCAGGATTGTTGAGGAGTGTTTCGTGGTGAAGAGACTGGAGTTCCATCCCCTTGTTGATGTTGCTGGTTCAACTGGTGCTGCTGACTAAGTACAATATCTTTTCCCTTTTATAAACGAGTCACTATGAGCATTAATGAAACCGTTATAATTGGTAATTGTAGCTGTTTTGTGAAGATGTTGTAATGTTTGTTATTATTCATTCCCATTAATTGAAGATCAATTAACCCGCCTTTTTTATCTTTTTGGTTCATTCCACCGGTGCCTCTTCAAATCGCTAAAGAAACTCCAGCAACCATTTCTTTTCGTCTCTTAGACGTTCTGCTCGTACCTATTAAGACTCATGTCTTTTTTAATACTCTTATCTAGCCATCACTTTTCTAATTATCCATATGTCTTGCCATATCAGTCACATAATTAATTCCACGCGTAATATTTATTTTCCCCAATACACTTGCCATATTATTTGTGCCCATGTTCTCTTGACAATTGTATAATTAAGACTTGAAAATAACATATAGTAAATATTTTTGGAAGTATTAGCTCTTCTAATGAGTCGTTAATAGTTTTTGTTTAAGACTTAACAAGTATAAGTTCATGAAAGAAAATAATGTATTAAATACCATAATTAAGGGGCCATTTGGAAGGATACATTAGAGAAAATAATATATGTATTAGCTTTGGTATTATTAACTTTTATTTGGTAATGTTTTCCAATTTATGTATAACTGATAGAGATAAAATATTCGGTACTATTCTTATACATAGCAAACTATTACATTAGTAATACCATGATTTTTATTACACGGATACGCATATATAAAGATAGAACTCCCCTTCAAAATCTTTTCCAAATCCTTTCAAAAGAATTTGGGGGGTATTTTTGTAAATAAATAATTTTTAAAAATTATGCAATGCACGTTATTTTTAACACACCAAACCAAAAAGTTCATAAGAAATAATTCCAACATAACTAATCTCAACATAATTAATCACGACATTACTAACTCTAGTATTAGTATAGTAATACACTTTATTCGATACTACTATTCTTATATACCTTACCAATTGATCCCTAAAGGGTTGTTTGGTAGGATGCATTAGAGAAAATAATGCATGCATTGGCTTTTGATATTACTAATTCTTTATTTGGTACACTTTTTCAACATATAAATATATTACTAATGCAAGTATTAGTTATACAACCTATTTGATATTATCCTATGTATAACTAATACATAACATTAGCATGGTTAAAGACAAAATTATCCTTAAAGTCCCTTAAAGCTAAAGAATATGAAGGGTATTTTTGCAAACAACTAATTTTCTTAAAAGTTATGCAATGCATTTTAATTTTTAATATACCACATCAAACAATGAATACAAAATGAACTCTGCATGATTAATATTTTCATTACTAACCCATACATTATAATTCCTGCATACGTAACAAGAATTATAATGCCCTACCAAACGACCCCCGAATGTAAAACAAGAGTGAAGAAATAAGTTGTACAGCCAGGTCACCATAGCAGTAGGACATTAATCAAAATGTGGTGAAAAACGTGTACTTGTTTTTAGCAACTTGTGGCGTAACTGTCGTTGGGCTGTTGATGTTAAAACAAACTAAAGGTTGTTTCAAATAGTCATCTCATACGGCAAAATTGTTGTGTAAGAACTGGGAGAAAAAATAACATATTTATCCTTCTCGAAAGCTCTTTTTTCAAAATGTTTTAAGAAAATTTGTTAAAATTTAAACATATATGTTACTATACCTAATATTTTATTGAATTAAATATTTACTAATAAAAATATACATATTAAATAATTTTGTCTCGTATTATAATTTCGATGGTTATAATATCAACCAATAGCGTAAATTTGGAGCGTTGTGATCCATTTAGTTGAAAAATAATTAGCAAAAAGTAAATCCACATCACTAATTAAGTGAATGCGTAGGTAAATCATAATTTGCAGCTGACAAAGGATAAACTAGAGGTCCTTGTGTTTTACCTACATTTGATCTCTGCTTCAATTCTTCCGAAAATCAGTGTTTATTGTCTGCAAATTCCATGTTTCCAAAGATTACTCCAACGCTGCACCTCCTACTTTAGTTGCTCAAATCTAACGCCTGATGCAACTGTATTAGGGTTTCTATTTGAAATTCACTATCTCAAATATATATACCCTTTCTACTATTCTTTAAAACCTCATATGTACATATGGCTCTTCTGCATTCTCCTACTTTCTGCTTCTCTGGAGTTTCCACTACAAGTCATGCTTCTAGAAGTTCCCCTGCCCCTACAAGATGCACTGTGAAACCAGCACCTTTTCTCTCTCACTCTCTGCCCTTCTTTCCTCGATGCAAACTTCAAGGTGTTTCTTCTTTTAAATTTTACTAATTATTTTTCTATTTTAGTTATTTTGTAGCTGTACACACTGCAATTCAGCATATTCTCGGATTGATTTAGATATTCTTATAGAAAATCTAAAAGGTGCTCATATTGATTTGTAAATTTGAACTGTCTTTGATTCTGTAAATGTGAACTATGACATTGCAAGGCCTGCAGTATGATCATTTCTTCTGTGTATAGTATTTGCTACCTACTTTTTGTATTTATGCTTTTTTCTTCTACAATTATTACTTAAGGAAGAGCATTGCCAAGTGACAATGGGCCATTGGAGAAGGATGAATCTTCACTTGTTGTGTGCTTTGGAGAAATGCTCATTGATTTCGTTCCGACCACAAGTGGGCTGTCATTAGCTGAAGCACCTGCATTTAAAAAGGCTCCTGGTGGTGCTCCAGCTAATGTAGCTGTTGGCATTTCCCGTCTTGGTGGTTCCTCAGCTTTCATTGGGAAGGTATGCTATTTGCTTACGTTTTCTATAGTCTTTCTGAACTCAATGTGCTAAACATAGGTTTGAATAATTGTAATGGTACATAGATTTTCTCAGTTCAACAAGTGTACTGGGACCTAGCTTCTTTGTCAAGTTTGTTTTGGATTTGACTCTCGCTAATTATTGTTGACTATCTATTTTTATTTTCTTCCTAAGCACCATTCCGGGCTGCCGGAGTAGGCAACTGTTTGTTATTGTTTTGTTGTCTCTATTCAAACATATGTCAATTTCTGTTTCATAGAAACGTTTTAAGTCACCAAGCGGCTTTAGGAGCTCCAAGACTATTCACAACATTGGAACTATCAATCTATAATACATTCTTGATATTGCATTACATCTAATGTAAGGCTCGGCTACACTTGCTGAGGAAACACTAATTGACCCAAAGTACCATGGTGATTTGGCGCGATACACATGTTAACTACCTTCTGTAATGTACTGATATCAAAGCTGATATGATACAACTTAGCATATAGCATTGGCAAGGAATGTCTTTTTCCTCATCCGAGATTCACTATTCTGAACTAATGCATACGAATTATGGAATTAGAAAAACTCATCTTCCTATCCACCAGAGTCATCTTCCTTCATGCCCTGTAGAATTTTGATAATTTGATTGATTGTTGAGGATTCATTCTAATTACCGCATCAAGTTAGCTCCTTCATTTGTTTCAGTTGCTTCTTTGAGAACATTAAATTAGATAACATATGTGAAAATGAAATAATCTATCAAAAAATATGTGAAACAGAAAGCAATTAGGAAAAAAAACATAGAAGTATATTATGATATATTCTTGTAATCTTTTGCAGGTTGGTGAAGACGAATTTGGTTACATGCTTGCTGATATTTTGAAGGAGAACAACGTCAATAATGATGGAATGCGCTTTGATCCAGGTGCTCGTACTGCTTTAGCCTTTGTAACACTAAGAAAGGATGGAGAACGTGAATTTATGTTCTATCGTAACCCGAGTGCTGATATGTTGCTCCAAGAGGATGAACTTGATTTGGAGTTGATCAGGAAGGTATATGAAAGTTCTTTTATCCTTGAAATAGAAGTATTTCAAAGTTTCATTATAGCGAGCGAAAATTAAGATCATGATTTTTTATGAGACCATACAAAGAGTTATTAGTTTTGTTACTTACATGTTCCAGTTCTATTACTACCATATAAGTGAGGATAATTCAACATGCCTGCTGCATCACAACGGCATTTTTGTCATTTCATAATGTTCCACTGTATTCCATATGTCATTACATAATGGTAATTTGTCAGGCACAACATTTAATAACGTGGGGTCCATTAAGATTCTCATCACATATAGTATTAATTTGCACTTTATTGTCTAGTTGATATCCATGTAGCTAAAGCTAACTATTGGGTGTAATTTTATTAACTTGAGAGACTGTTTTATTTAGTTTAAGTTCAGTATATGTAACTTAACTTGAAATTTTAAGTTGAGATCTTACATAACAACAACAACAACTACCCAGTGTACTCCCACCAGGTGGGGTCTGGGGAGGGTAATATGTAGACAGCCTTACCCCTACCCGAAAGGGCAAAGAGGCTGCTTCCAATCGACCCTCGGCGCATAGGATAGAATGAAAAGCTGCATTGGAACAAAGACAGAATTAGGTACCAAAGCATGACAAAACAAAATAATACAGCATAAGTAATCCCGCAGAGATAGCGTATATAATTATGTAAACATAAGAAACATAAATACAGTCGCATGCAATAATAACAAGCAGTAACTACCATACTAACAACCAAAATGGGACCTAAGCTAAAACACTAGTCATCTATGGTAACCCTACCATCCCACACCCAACCCCGGGTGAGGCGAACGAAGGACTCTATGAGCCCCTAGCCTGCAACCCTGATCCTAGACCTCCAGACTCCCCTATCGAGGGTCATGTCCTCGGTAACCTGCATCCTAGTCATGTCCTGCCTAATCACCTCTCCCCAATGCTTCTTAGGCCTCCCTCTACCTCGCCTACCACCAACAATCTCCAGCCGCTCGCAGCTCCTCACCGGGGCATCGGGACCCCTCCTCCGTTTCTTGGTTTGGACATTTCTATGTAAAGCTTTTTAAATGGTCATTATTTTAATTGCATAAAATATAAATTATTGCATAGAGAGTAATCCACAACTTATGAAATAAAATAATAACCTTGTTATAGATGCCAACTACATTACGAAATGGTAGTTTACTGCAATGCTCAAGAATATTGCTGTTGCTTTAGTACTTTGTAACTGTAAGTGCCTTTACGTTCTTATCATTTAACTATATTTTTAATGTATAACTTTTTATCACTATCACCATAAATTAATTTAATTTGTGTATGAATAAGTATTTATTTACTACTACTAGTATAATAATATATGTACTGGTCCTCTTTGTTACCTCTCTTAAGAATGACTTTTTTCTTATTTATATGTGACTATTTATTATTAAAAACCTTATATAGTTCATGGTTTGGTTCTAAGAGTACCTTACAGTCCAGATCTTCAGATATCTTAAAACCATCTTATTTGAGAAGTATGCAAGCAACTATGCTGTCTGGAAAGCATGTTTCTCTACAAATCAGCCATTCTTTAGCTTTCCCTATTGCACAGTGTCATTGTTGATGCTTTACATCCCTTCTGCTATTTCTGGTAGATCCTTAGTACTATGTTATATTTGGATAGTCCACTTGATAGTGATACCCAATGATTCCTATACCCTTTGGCAGGCAAAAATATTTCATTACGGCTCCGTAAGTCTGATTACAGAGCCATGCAGATTCAGCCCATATCGCAGCTACAAAAGCTGCGAAGGATGCTGGTGGAATCTTGTCCTATGATCCAAACTTGAGGCTTCCACTGTGGCCATCTGCGCAAAGTGCTAGAGAAGGAATCCTTAGCATATGGGAAACTGCTGATATAATTAAGGTACTTGTTTTCAAGTGTCCAATGTAAAGTAATAAATATGCAGTATAATTAGTCTTGCAAGAGAGTCGGACTTAAAAATTTGAACTTTCAAATGAACTGTACATCTGATGTTTCAGCTGCTTATTACCACCAGATAAGTGAAGAAGAGATTTCATTTTTGACACAAGGAGAAGATCCTTACGATGATAATGTTGTTCGGAAGTTGTACCATCCAAATCTCAAGTTACTTCTCGTCACAGAAGGCCCAGAAGGTTGCCGATATTACACCAAGGTAGGCTTCTCACTGCATTCTACTCTACAGTCTACACAATTCAATCCGTGTAAGCAAATGATGTTGTAACCCTTTATCAAGAAGTTATTAAAACTCTGTATTTGATCCTTATATCTTAAGATATAATAACATCCATGTTGTTGAATCTTACCTTTTTAAACTATTTGGGACTACAGCATTTATAAATTGTACAATCTGCCACTGGGTTATGAGAAATGCGCACATAGATGATGTGCCCTTTATAAATGCTATCCAGCCAATCCTTAGCTTAATAAAATATTATTGATTCCTGTTAGATTTGATTCTCCTGTTGCTTGAAAATGTGACATCAATATTAATTCATTGCAAAGGACCATAATCCATTGCTCTGTGATACATGTCAAAATAATACTACTAAGAATCCCTTATCCTGTGAAGCTGATATCAAAAGATCCTTTGTTCTGTTTCCTTTCGTGAGTCATGATCTGAAACAGTATCAATGATGTTTTTTCTATTTTCTTGGAAACCTCATTAGATTTAGTTTGAGTCTCATCGGTCTCCGTCAAGTTGGTTCATTTTTGTTAGTTTGTTCCTGCTCAAGTGGCGCATAAACTGCATGGAAGGAGGTTTAAAAGTATTTCTCCCTCCGTTTCAATTTTATGTGAACTTATTTCCTTTTTAGTCTGTGCCAAAAAGAATGGCGCATTTCCATTTTTGGAAACAGTTTACTTTTATGTAATGATTTATAGCCACACAAAGTATATGTGCCTCATTTTACACTACAAGTTCAAAAGTCTTTTATTTTTTTCTGAACCCCGTTCCCAGTCAAATAGGTTTACATAAATTGAAATGGAGGGAGTAGAATTTTGTGCATCTTTAGGCCAAACTTCTAAATCAATTAGGACGCTAATAATTGCATACCTACAGATTTGCTAGTTATCCACTATATATGAAAGATAGGGAAAAAAAAAATCTCTGAATTTGCTTGAATAATGCAAAACAGGATTTCAGTGGGCGAGTTAAGGGTCTAAAGGTGGATGCTGTAGATACTACTGGCGCTGGAGATGCTTTTGTTGCTGGAATATTGTCACAGCTAGCATCTAATGTCTCACTGCTCCAGGCAAGGCTTTTTGTATTGAATCTGATAATGAGCTGTAGTTCTGTTATTCCACTATACTGGCATTCTGCTGGCCACTACTTTACATTCTTTACCGTCTATATGATTTTTCATACCATGTTACCTAATGAGCAAAAAGATTTTGATGCTGTTTCTTGTTTATGCACTAGATGACTATCTTCAGTATAATAACATTGAAGTACATTTATGATTTAATTGTAGTGTGGATATTCTACTGTGTAATTAAAACCTCTTGTTAACTAGTAGCCTAAATAATTAACTCGCATATGCAATCCAGTGATACAAGGCAGCTGAAAAATCAATATGGACAATTACGTTTCGCAAGTAAAAACTTGCACTTGGTGAAGCTTGAATGCTACTAAACTATGCCACATCCTTGTTCTTGCTGCAGCTACTTTATGAAACAAATAGTGAAAAGGCTGAAACTAATTTGGATTCCCCAAATTCTACCTGCCTTTCCTTCTGGAGTTGCACATTATTCTTAAAGTACGATGCACGTATCCTCTATAATGCTAATTGTGAATCTGAATTCTTAGGATGAGGACAAACTTCGAGATGCCCTTTGGTTTGCTAATGCTTGTGGTGCATTGACTGTAATGGAGAGAGGAGCAATTCCAGCTTTGCCAACAAGAGAAGTTGTGTTGAATTCCTTGCTCAAGTCAGTTTCATAATATCATCCTGACCTATTAATCAGTTGTCATTTAAAGGCTTGCGAAGTTGTGCCATCTGTTCTCCTGCATAAATTCTTGTAGGGCAAAAAAATCATTTATTGAGTTGTTCTAGAAGAAGAGTGTTGACAGAAACCTGGAAACAGTCAAAAAAAATCTGTAGTAATAATTTATGACGAATATGTGGATGCTCATTATTAATCATGTGTATTTTCAGGGTTGAAAGTCATGAGGGTAATGCACGGGTTTCTGATTCTGATTCACTTACTTTCATCCGCAAATCTGAATTATTGTCTGTCAATTGTTTCGGATTAGCATTGACATTTTGCCAGTCATATTCAGATACACGTATCATTCTCAAACCTGTATTGTTTTGTCTGTCAACAGTGTATGATTAGCATAGACAGTTTGGTTATCCTATTTCTGATATATGAAAATCAGCTGATTTTGCTTCGTGGTACATCACGGAGATCCTAGGGTAAGTATATGTTTGTAAATGCATTACAGACATTAAACAGATACCTGAGAATTTTATATTTTTGGACGTCAAATGTCCAAATGTTTTCCCTATGCATTGTTATTTAGAAATATATAAGACTAGCTTATCATTAAAAGAAAAAAGGAGTATACAAGATAATATGCTACGTTTTCACAACATGAAATTGCATGTTTATAAAGTTCTAATAATGATTTTTTGGTTCTTACCCTGGTGAATCTTGTGACCTCACAAATTATTTGTCACTTTTGGACAAGCATCTAAGCTAATTTTTGGTTTCAAATCTTTAATAATTGACGTCTAAATATTTATTTTGTAAAGAAAGATTTATTTTTCTCATCTGAAAAAAAGTTATAAATCAAACATACTGAAATTAAAAATACTGTTGATGGCTGTTGGTTGTTATTTTCTGTGGGACGATAATACTTCTGACCTGCCATAAATCAAGTGCAATTTTGCAATAACAATTCATAGGATCCCATAAGATTGTCAATAAATAATAAATAGGGATATGTTTCATACTATTTGGTTAACTTTTTGTTTTCCATCTTTCAACTATTTTTTCTTTTTCCCAATTGTACGCAATTTTGAGGCGTCAAAGTGTTGTCATCGTCTGTTTTTGGAGTCACTTCATCTCCTTCCACAAAGTACAAACAAACAGATTAGTTGTTGCAAAGTTTTATAGAGACCATAAAATAATACAAAGCCCGTGTCCTAAGGCTAAGGGTGACCATATATGCTTGGATGGAGACCTCTTTATAACCCAGATTTGCACTCATTTTTCGGATCTCTGTGTCCAAAATCAAACTCTCAAAAATAACTAACCTTTTCCTGTGTTGTAACCATCACAAAAAGGCAAAAACAAACCAAAGAATGGCTGAAGATCCACAAGACATAGCTGATCGCGAACGAATTTTTAAGCGTTTTGATTTAAATGGTGATGGCAAAATCTCTTCAGCAGAACTTGGAGAAACCTTGAAAATGTTAGGCTCTGTAACTTCTGAAGAAGTCCAACATATGATGGCTGAACTTGACACTGATGGGGATGGCTGCATTTCTTATGAAGAATTCGAAGAATTTGCTCGAGCCAATAGAGGTTTGATTAAGGATGTTGCTAAAGTATTCTAGCTTTCTTGATGCTTACCATTACAAGCGAATTTAGAGTGGGTTCTACGAGTTTAACTGCATTCGTTACTTTCAGCTCGAACTATGTATACATATACATAAAAGATTTTAAATGTATACATATAATAAAATTATACTCATTTTGAACCTACTAATTCTAAATTCTGGATTCCCTTCTATAATTTATGTGATTGAATATTCTTCCTACATTTTGGTATATGTCACTTTCGAATGTCTTCGGCTTTTCCTTTTCTTTTTACCCTTGCAGAAAACCGTTAACATATAGTTGGAAGTTGGAACTGTATAATTACCTCATATTCCTTACATCATTGTTGAGGTGGATTGTGTGTATATCTTTTTTTTTTTGGTTCTAAATTATTTGGTTGGTTCTAAATGTTTGGTTTAAATAAAATTTTATAAATTTAGGCAACGTGGGTCAACAACATTGAACGACAAGTTTTTCTGCCCTGTATTATTTCATTATTTGGTCCTATATAAGAGTTTAACTGTCGTTATCTTAGCAAATCACAAATAATGCAAAGGTGACCTAATTTTATTCTATTAGAGATAATATTGAAGATCATGATAGAATCCTAGATAAATATAAATTAGTTAGCTCTCCTACAAGTTAGGGATTTGTGTAAATCTTATTGTATTATAACTTGTATTTGTATCCTATATATATTCAATGAATGAGAGTCCACAAGTGTGTGGTGAAATTATTAAACTCTACATGGTATCAGCCTAAACCGATCCTCCCTAACCCTAATCGCCTTCTTCTTTCTTCTCTCCCATGGCTGCCGCTGTAAAAGCAACCGAAGGTACCCTCCCCTTGAACACCATTCTTCATATGTTGACAATTAAATTGTCGTCTTCTAATTACCTTCTCTGGCGCCATCAATTACTTCCTCTCCTTGCCTACCAGACGTTAACAGGCTACATTGATGGCACTCTTGTTAAGCCATCTGAAACGCTCACTGTTGGAGAAGTAACCTCTCCAAATCCAGCATATTCTCTATGGATGGAAGGTGAACAACGAGCACGAATTATTATTCAGTCTTCTCTATCAGAAGAAGCCATGGCTGTCATTCTTGGTCTCGATAATTCACACCAAATCTGGAAAGCTTTGGAGGAGTTTTACAGTCACGATTCCACTGAGAGAATGCACACTCTTCGCGACTCCTTGAGGCTACTCCAAAAAGGTACTTCTTCCGTCTCAGAATTTGATCAGAAGTTTAAAAATATATGTGATCATCTTGCAGCCATAGGTCATCCTGTTGATGACCTTGATAAAAGTCACTGGTTTTTATGTGGCCTTGGTGGTTCCTTTGAAAACTTCTCAACCACTCAAAGAGCTATTCGTCCGAAACCTACTTTTCAGCAGCTTCTTTCTCAAGCAGAAGGCCATGAGATGTTTCTCAAATCTGTTACAAATTCAGCCCCTTCCACCGCAGCATTTGTTGCTCAACAGTCTGGTGGTCGTGGTGAGTCTAATCGTTCACAAGGTCGTGGTCGATCTGGTGGACGGTTCTCCTATGGGCGTGGCCGTGGTCGTCGTGCACCACACTGTCAATTATGCCGTACCGATGGCCACTATGCAAATCAATGCCCCGATTTGTCTTCTTTCGCTCATCGAGGACCGGCCATTGATGCGCTCTTAGCCCAAGCTTTCCAAGCTCAATGTCATGTTATTAATGGCTCACCCGACTGGTATGTTGATTCTGGTGCATCCGCCCACATCTCCTCTTCATCTTCTAACCTGGATTCCGCTGCTCCTTATTCAGGTACTGAAAAGGTCACCATTGGTAATGGTGCGACCCTACCTATTACTCATATCGGGTCTTCTTCAATTAACAAGGACATTCAACTTCTTGATGTTCTTGTCGTTCCATATATTACTAAAAATTTGTTATCTATTAGCAAACTTACCTCTGATAATCCTGTTGATGTTTTGCTCTCTGATAAGGTCTTCACTATCCACAATCGTCAAACAAAGGAAGTTCTAGCAACAGGGAGGCGCCATGATGACCTTTATGTTTTGGAACGTGGAAATAAAGCTTTCCTTGCTGTGTTTCATTCTCATCGAACACATGGTTCTTATGAATTGTGGCACTCACGTTTGGGACATGTTCCTTTTTCTATTATTTCAGCTCTAAATAAACTAGGTCGGTTGTCTGTTACTTCATTGTTACCGAAACCTAGCATTTGTTCGTCATGTCAGCTTTCCAAAAGCAAACTTTTACCCTTTACTATTAATGAAAAACGTTCTTTGCATGTCTTGGACTTGATGCATTGTGATTTGTGGGGCCCCGCGCCTGTTGCTTCTACACATGGATTTCGTTATTATGCAATCTTCATAGATGATTTTTCTAGATTTACGTGGTTTTATCCACTTAAAACAAAATCTGATTTTGTTGGTGTGTTTATAGCATTTCTTCGACTTGTTCAAACTCAATTTTCTTGTAAGATGAAAGTATTTCAGAGTGATGGAGGCACTGAGTTTACTAATCACCAAGTTAGATCTCTTCTTACTGAGAATGGCACACACCACCGTATGTCATGTCCACATACACCTCAGCAAAACGGGCGTGTTGAGAGGAAACATCGGCATCTTACTGAAACAGGATTGGCCATGTTATTTAATGCTCATGCTCCCGCATCTCTTTGGGTTGATGCGTTTAGTTCTGCTGCGTACATCATCAACCGAGTTCCTTCGCCTATTCTTGGTTCCAAGTCGCCATTTGAGATGCTTTACTTATCCTCACCAAATTATGATAATTTTCGGATATTTGGATGTCGTGTTTATCCTTACCTTCGGGATTATGCGCCACATAAGCTTGCACCTCGAAGCATTCCATGCATCTTTATTGGTTTCAGTACACAATACAAAGGGTATAGATGTCTTGATCCTTCTACTGGTCGAGTCTATATTACTCGCCATGCTCAATTCGATGAAGTTAGTTTTCCTTTTGCTGGAGCTTCGTCGTCCTCTGATTTAGCAACTCTCGTCTTCTCCACCTATGACGAGCCTGCTTTACCCATGCCGCCTGCTACTTTGCCTTCTACAGCTAAACTACCCGATTTATCTGCTCACCCAAGCAATGCCGATTGCTCTCTTTGCAATGAGCCATCAGCTGTGACGTCTATTACCCCAGCGGCTGCTATTCCAAGTCCACCTTCACCTGCAACACCTCCGCGTCCACCGTCACCTGCTGCACCTACGGGTCCTCCTCCTCCAGCTGCTCCTTCATCAATTCATCCTATGACTACACGATCAAAGGCTGGTATTGTCAAGCCTCGTCATATTGTGGACTTAACTCACTTGTCTTTGCCTCGGCTGCATCATGCCTTGTTAACCACTACTGAACCGAAGGGATATAAAACAGCCCTTAAAGATCCATCTTGGACTGCTGCTATGCATGATGAACTACAAGCTTTAGCTAAAAACCACACGTGGGATTTGGTCCCACGCCCAATGAAGTCAAATATCGTTGGTTCCAAATGGGTATTCCGTACTAAGTTCAACTCTGATGGATCCGTGGATCGTCTTAAGGCGCGCCTTGTTGCGCAAGGCTTCTCGCAAATTCCTGGTTTGGACTACTCGGTTACTTTTAGTCCTGTTGTCAAAGCAGCTACCGTGCGGATTGTTTTATCTCTTGCCACTCTCTATAAATGGCCTCTTCATCAATTAGATGTCAAGAATGCATTTCTCAATGGTAATCTCACGGAAACTGTTTATATGGAGCAACCTCCTGGCTTCTCAAATCCTCGGTTTCCTAATCATGTTTGCAAATTAAAAAAGGCTCTTTACGGTCTAAAGCAAGCTCCAAGAGCGTGGTTCCAACGCCTAAGTGATTTTTTGCTGCGACAAGGTTTTACATGTAGTCGTGCGGACCCCTCACTTTTTGTTTTCATACGTGGCTCGTGTGTTTTATATCTATTGGTCTACGTTGATGATATCATTCTCACTGGTAATCATGCTTCTACTATTCGCCAGTTTATTTCTTGTTTGCATAAAGAATTTGCGATTAAGGATCTTGGTCGTCTCAATTATTTTTTGGGGCTTGAGGTTACTTATACGCCTACTGGTTTATTTTTGAGCCAAACAAAATATGCTCATGATATTTTGTCCCGTGCTGCTATGCTTGATGCAAAACCGGTGGCCACTCCGCTTGCCACTTCGGACCATTTCACTACTGTTGGTGATGCTTTTCACGATCCAACTTTGTATCGCTCTATGGTTGGTGCGCTTCAGTATCTCACAATTACTCGACCTGATCTTTCCTTTGCAGTGAATCAGGTCAGTCAGTTTCTTCAGGCACCAACCACCATTCACTTTCAAGCTGTCAAACGTATCTTCCGATATGTTAAAGGTACATTGTCGTTTGGCTTATCCTTTCATCATTCGCCTACTACATCACTTCTTGGTTATTCGGATGCTGACTGGGCGCGATGTATTGAAACTCGTCGTTCCACATACGGGTACTCTGTTTTTCTGGGCGGAAATTTGGTTTCATGGAGTGCTAAGAAGCAACCAACTGTTGCACGTTCTAGCTGTGAGTCTGAATACCGAGCTCTGGCTAATACTGCTGCTGAAATACTCTGGATTACTCACTTACTGAAGGAACTTCACGTGCTTACCTCTGGCCGCCCAACCATACTATGCGATAATAAGAGTGCTCTCTTCTTAAGTCAAAATCCGGTATCCAACAAACGCTCCAAGCACATTGATATTGACTACCATTTTATCAGAGAGCTCATTGCCTCGGGACGTCTTCATACCAAGTTTGTGCCTACAACGCAGCAACTTGCTGATATTTTTACCAAGAGCTTACCTCGTCCTCTCTTTGACTCCTTTCGTACCAAGCTTCATGTTGGTCCACCACCAGTTCGCTTGAGGGGGGGGGGGGGGTGTATTAGAGATAATATTGAAGATCATGATAGAATCCTAGATAAATATAAATTAGTTAGCTCTCCTACAAGTTAGGGATTTGTGTAAATCTTATTGTATTATAACTTGTATTTGTATCCTATATATATTCAATGAATGAGAGTCCACAAGTGTGTGGTGAAATTATTAAACTCTACATATTCATTGTTCTTGACATAATGGTTGTACATTCTGAACCATATCTTTTCTTAAAATACCTAATACTGAAATTGATTGATCAACTTTTGTTTTATTAATAAACACCATCAGTAGGAAAAAGGAATGGCACGAAGAGAATATGTTGTCAACTTCCTATACATTAAAAACCCAATAAGAGTTGTGTTCAACAAATTTACCACTAATTAAATTTAAATTTGGTGGCCTACTGTTGATTGTTATAAACTGTTCCGATTAATTTAGCGTTGACAAATAGGGCAACGGTTTTCGGTTACCGGAAAGAAAAGGGGTTGACTGATTGGAATTATTAAGTGGGGCGTTTCGACATAAGAATTGTAAAATTTCGAAAAAAAAATGATTTTTTTAAAGTATTAATGGTATTGAAAATTAGAATTGTGTTGGACATGAACACAGTTTTGGATTGTTTTTGAATTTAATTGAATGATCTGAAGTGAAAATTTTGAAAACCAGCTTTTTGAAGTTTTTTTGAAATATTCAAAATATTTCGAAATTGATCTTGAAGTGAATATTGATATATTACAAGCAAATACAGATTTAGGAAAAAGTAAAAAATTCGGGAAAAAGTGAAAAAAGATATGGCCAAACGGGCCCTAAGTTGGAGTAAAAGTAAATAAGAAAAACAGAGAAATCTCAAAACAAAAAGGCCCTTCTTTTTACCCTTGCTTCACCAAACTACAGGCCAAAAGCAAGCAACTTCACGATACAAAACTAGCTAAAACACAGTACATTTAAATAACTTCTTAACTTACACCATGGAAGGAAGTAAAATGATGCCAGAAAACAATTCACAACCTTCTTTATGAGATCATACAAAACAGAACCTGCCATATTTTTCCCACCAAAATCAGGGACAAATATATACAAACAGTGTATTCTTCAATCAGACCACCACTTCTCTATCTACAAGTTAAATGAGCTTAGCCTTATCAGTTGTCACACTATAATTTCCCATTTCAAGTAGAATGGGGTGAGGAAAAAGAAAAAAAAGGAAAAGAAAAATTCAAAATTCATTGTTTTCATGTCAACGACAATAAAAATCATCATCCTCGAAGTCAGGAACTCCTAACATTGCCAAGGCCAAGTGACTCTTCATTTCACTTTTTGTCCGCTGCAATTGGGGATAACACTCAATCATACAACTATTACTGCATGAAATAGACTTCTTTTTGGTCGTGGAATGAGGTTCTGTGCCTCTCAATATGGCAATGATCTCGTCCATATTGGACCTTCGAGACTCTTTACTGTGTATACATGCAGCTGCTGCTTGGATCATTCGAGCTATTTGTTGTAGATTCTTTTGAGGGAATTTGAGTCTTGGATCAAGAAACTTTTCAAGAGCTCCTTGCTGCATTAGAGGCTTTGCCTGAAAACAACAAATAAAGACGATTTTATAGTCTAAATTTCTCAAAATCAACAAAAAATGGTCTAAATTGTTATGCAGCCAATCATGGTGATAACACAAGGATAGATGGTCCAAATCATTGCCAATTTTTTATGCGTACAGTCTTATCATCGTCAGTGTATTGCATCTGATTACTCCACACACGCACTGACTCATGCATGAACTGTTCATATTGATTGTAATGGTCTAATATATATATATATCGACACAAGGTTTCCATACTTCTTTCAAAGTGTCATAAATCAAAGGATGTCTCAGTTGTGCATCAGATAGCTTGAACAGCCTACCAATAGAACAGAACATACTATTCTAAAGACCATATTTTCTGTACGACAGTGACTATTTAGAACAGAAAATCTCTAAACATCAGCAAAACTGAAAGCGCTATTTAAAATCAAATAGAAGAAAGGAAAAGAGAGAGTTATCACATTAGTGGCTTTATAAAAAGAATTCACACTGGAGATGTCCTTGGCAGAAATTATGGTGGATAATATGTATGCTTGCGTTAAAAAATACCAACAAATGGAGCCGGAATGATTTAACTATCCAAAATAAAGGTAAGCGAAGACAGCTTGGAAGAAATTAAAGCAAGAACCCACCCACAACACCAAGTTTTCTTGTCCTGGTCCTCTTTTCGCTTCAATTGGCTTCCTTCCAGTTAGCAGCTCCAGGAGGACAACTCCGAAGGCATAAACGTCAGTTTTATCTGATATATTACCGTGCTGAAAATATTCAGGAGCTAAATACCTGCAAATGTAATTCAAATATCATAAATATAGGGATGTTCTTTACTGCCAAGCATCGCGAGGATCTTATTCATAGTCATGCCTAAGAATTATCAAGATAGAAATTATACCCGAATGTTCCTTTAACTGTTTTACAAAGGAAAGGTACAGAAGGTGAAGGAGTCCATGTAGCTAAGCCAAAGTCACACAACTGCATAAGTCAACATAAGGATTAAATTACAGAATCGACCAGAAGAACAACAACCAATTTGATCTGTTAAATATGAATGTTACTTTCATTACCTTGGGTATTTTCTTGGATGAGAGAAGAATGTTGGAAGGCTTAATGTCCCTGTGAACAACACACCTTTCAGTTCCATAATGCAAATACCCTATTGACTCTGCTATGCCTACGGCCACCTTATATCGCATAGACCATGGAAATGCTGGACCGCCTTTCACTCCCCTCTTCTTCTCTGTGAATCAAACTCTATATATCTTAATCTCAAACAAGTTGTATTCTTATTGAAATGAAAAGAAAACCAAGTATTCTTACCATGTAAATACCGCTCTAAGCTTCCACCAGATACATACTTGTAGACCAAAAAGAAACCCTCCTCTGGATCAATGCAAAAACCAACCAAAGGAACAATGTATGGGTTATGAAGAGAACTAGCAATCATCAATTCCCTACAGAATGCCTTTGGAGATTCCTTATCTTCCCTATCTAACCTGTTAATAGCAACACTAGTCCTCATAAATCCCACTCTTCCTCTGAATACATAACTCAATGCTCCTCTTCCCAAAACTCTACCTACCCAATTCAAGAAAACAAAAAAGCAACAAATCAACATCACATAAATTGAAAATAAAGAAAGGCCAGAATTTGAACATAACCAATTTTGAGTACCTTTAGAAAAATAGCGAGTAGCAGAAGCAATCTCAGCATAGGTGAACCTAATCAAAGAATGAGTCACAGGAGAAATACTTCTCTCAAGTGATTGAATTTTCCTCCATTTTAGCTCTCTGGAAAGTGGATCAGTCAACCCGTTATCTAAATTCACCATCAAAACAGTAGCAGAGGAACACCTATTCATATTCATAGACTCAAGCTCAACCTGAGAGCAAAAGCTGAATCTAAAAGAGGAGTGAAGTGAATGTGGCTCAGCATTAATTAACTCAGTACCACAAGCTCCTGACTCAGCAAGTAACCAAGCTTTATTATGCTCCAAACTGCTGCTAACAACATCTTTATCCTTATCACCGTTATCCTCGACGGAAGTTCGCCGCCGGCAAGTCGGAATAAAACAGGCCAACCCAAAATCCCAAATCATTCTGTAAATTAAAGATTTGATTTTCAACTCATCATACCCACAATAGTTATTATCAGTATCAGTGGTGGCTAAAGGTTGAGTCTTTGAGCTGTAAAAAGGCTCCACAGAGTTAGTACAAAGAAACCCCATTTTTCGGAACGGATCTACACAGAAATCCACAAACCCAAAAAAGAAAAAGAAAGAATAAAGAAAAGTTAACAACTTTGCTTGTAGGAGAGGATAGAGTTACCTTACTCGAATAACGGGATCGAATATATAATGATAAGTATGGAAAAGTTGTGAAAGATGGCACCTTTGAACTAAAATAAGACCGACCCAGATTAAATTTACATGGAAACAGTTAATGGCATTATACTAAGAACAAGAAAAATGTGAATTGTGATAAATGCAAGATTCTTGGTGTTAAGGTTTAACAAGACAAGTAAAAGATGCCTTATTTCATAATAATATTATGGAGCTTTTCTTTTATTGGGGGGATTTTGGATAAGTTTTAAACAAAGTAGGAAAAGATTTATTAGGCGGTATGAGGAGAGGGAAAAGGGCAAGTTAGGGGTTAATTTTGTGTTGGAATATTAATTATAGTGCAATAATTAAGTAGGAAAATGGGACAAAATGATGGTTGTAGTAGTTTGGTCACCTTCTCATCCCCCAACTACATAGCTCTCTTTTGTCATTCCACTTCTTTAAAGCTCGAACATTCTTTCCGAGAAGATTGTATTGGAGTAGTAAATATTTTTCTGTTTTTAATAAGAGGCCTCGAATATAAATTTATTTTTATTAAGGAGTATTTTATATCTAATATAAAATCTTACGGCAAAAATATAAATTTAATCGGATCCTAATATAAATATCGAGCATCGAAAGAAAAACCAAAAAAAAAACTTTAACAGTCTTGGCTTGGCTTTGATAGCTATAGCAATTTGGATTTCTTTAATTCTCAAATTCAATAATACTACTTTCGTCCCATTTTAACGGTTGTTTTTACCTCTTTTTACGTCTATTAAAAAAGTATAAAATATAATTTACTCATTTATCCATTTTAAATGTTTTTTGACGATCAGTAGTATTAAAAAGAACTAATACTTCTTTAATATTAAGGGTATAGTCGAAAACAACTTATATGTTATAAATAGAACTCTATTTAGAGTGAATGTCTAAGAGTTTTAGTTTGAAGCTAAGTCATTTATCTTCCTATAAATAGAGGGGTCTTACCCCATTATAAATCATCCCAAGTATCAATAAGAATACTCCTCTCTCTCCCTATTCTCTCTATATTGTTCTTCTCTTTTATATTATTTCATAACACGTTATCAGCACGAGTCTCTAACCAATTGAATTTGATCTCTTCCTTCAAATTCTATTGCTTCTCTTGTTGATTGCAGCTATCGGAGCAATGGCAGATTCACAACCCTCCATTGAAGCCAAAGTTCATATAGTATACACTGAGAAATTCCTACGTTAATTATCTGTGCTATTACTTTGTGTGCTTTCTGTTGTTAGCCTGTGGTGTGGCTGCGTGGAATAAATATTCCTTATAGCACTTTGTTTTTCCTATCTAACTTTTACATATGCTCTGTTACAGATAGAGTGATTAGTATTCTCGGTAGGAATTTCAAAAGCATGACCCTGAACTAATAAGGTCGCGTTCTCCGGTATCAAATTGGCCGCGGGAGTCGACCAAAGTTGCCGGAATTTGTTGCCACGGGATGGAACGGGATGGAAACGCAAGAGGTATATTTGATATCACAACATTTATTGGTATACCTTAAAGGTAAGTAATTTACTTGTCCCTTTCAAATTCTTGAAATTCTACGATTTGATTTTATATTCAAACAAAGACAACAAAGTTTGATTATAACTCTAATGGAGTTCGTAAGAAATTACACTCACATGAAGTGGTAAAATTTCTATGCCTTGCCATGATCAAATTCATGTATGATTGTAGGCAAAGAATTAAAATTCCGTCCAATTGAATTTGCTCCATTCCCTTTAGAGAATGTGATAGCAGTATGTGATAAGTCTGAAAGAAGACAAAATTATTACCGTGAAGGTATCAATGGGTGTGGACGTGGCAATAGACGAAATTATAATCGTCATTATTATGATAATGAGAATAATAAAGATTCTCAAAATAATCTTTCACTTTATGAAAGTAATATTTGACATGAGATAGTGTAAAGCACATGATTATGGTCCATTCTCTGACGTGAATGTGATAATTGTAATAGAGCCCGTAAGTATGAACACGCTCTTGATATAATTTTGTTTTATGTCTGACATTATGAAAAGAAAGTTCGTTGCCTTTGAAATTTCGGGCAAGAACTATATGACATGGGTGTTGGATGCTGAAATCCACTTAGATGCTATGGGTCTTGGAGACGCCATTAAAGAAAGAAATAATGCATCCACCCAAGACTATGCTAAGGCCTTGATTTCTTGCGCCATCACCTTGATGAAGGTTTGAAACTGTGCTAAGGCCTTGATTTTCTTGCGCCATCACCTTGATAAAGGTTTGAAAATTGAATATATCACAGTCAAAGATCCACCTATCTTGTGGAATGGCTTAAAGAAGAGATATGACAACCTGAAGTTGATCACTCTGCCACAAGCACGATACGATGAGAATCCAAAAGCAAATTGTTCATAAACTATATATTATCGTTGCGGTGGAAAAGGGCACTGGTCAAAAGCTTGCCGTATACCAAGACATTTGGTTGACCTTTATCAAGCATCTCGAAAGAGTAAAGGCCCTGAAACAAATTTTGTCTCTGACGATAATTTTGACATCACCCACTTGGATGTGGCAGATTCTTTTGAGCAACCCGATGGGAAAATAGACCACCTAATCGGTGATGGATCTGTGATGAAAGAAGATGGAGTTGTTTGATTTTATTTCACTTATTTGTAATAGTTAGTGAATAAACTAATAGTCATTAGTATCATCTCGTATTAGTTAGTTTATGATATAATGTTAGTATTAGTTCTTTAGAATGTTTCAATATGCTCAGATTTCAATAATATTTTTATTTTCCAGTAGAGGTAATCGACTAACCTAACAGTTGGTCGATTATCTAATATTTCGCATTAAAACTGCAAAACAATCGATTGTCTTAAGACAGTGTGATCTAAAGTTTTTCAAAATAGCAAATAATCGATTGTGTATGTTTAACAATCGATTGTGAATGTTCAACAATCGATTGTGTATGTTTAACAATCGATTGTCTTAAGACAGTGTGATCTGAAGTTTTTCAAAATAGCAAATAATCGATTGTGTATGTTTAATAATCGATTGTGAATGTTCAACAATCGATTGTGTATGTTTAACAATCGATTGTCTTAAGACAGTGTGATCTGAAGTTTTTCAAAATAGCAAATAATCGATTGTGTATGTTTAACAATCGATTGTGAATGTTCAACAATCGATTGTGTATGTTTAACAATCGATTGTCTTAAGACAGTGTGATCTGAAGTTTTTCAAAATAGCAAATAATCGATTATGTATGTTTAACAATTGATTATATTAAGACACAATCGATTGTGTATGTTTAACAATCGATTGTTTTAAGAAAATGCTTAAACTGAAATTTTCAAACTGCAAAGTAATCGATTATGGAAAGCATATAATCGACTATCTGATTTAGTTAGTCGAATAACCTCAGCAGATTTCGAAAATATTGTTTAAGTATGAAACAAACGGATTGAATTTGTTCTCATGTTCGTATATTTTCTTTTGTATGGCAAACCATGAGAATTAAATTGATTGAAGGCTCCAGAAGAGCAACTATAACTCTGCCTAAAGGAACGATATTTTAGAGAATGCAATGTTCTCCTCCAAGTCTAAGAAGAACTTGTTGAGTTTTAATGATATCAGTCAAAATGTTCTCCTCCAAGTCTAAAAGGAACTTGTTGAGTTTTAAAGATATCATTCAAAATGGATATCAGATTGAGACAATACATGAGTATAATCTTGAATACCTCATTTACTCATGAAAACGAGGCTGCCCACTTCGGCTTGGGGTCACGCCATTTTGCATGCAGCAATGCTAGTTCGTCTCTGACTGACGAATTGACACAAATATTCCCCGTTGCAATTGGTTTTGGGTCATGAACCTAATATATCCCATTTAAGAATCTTTGGATGCGCAGTATATGTGCCTATAGCACCGCCATCCCGCACCAAAATGGGTCCGCAAAGAAGGTTAGGAATATATGTTGAGTTTGAATCGTCCTCCATTATTCGCTACCTCGAAACATTGACAGGGGATTTGTACACTGCACGATTTGCAGACTGTCAATTTGATGAGACACTTTTCCCAAAATTAGGGGGAGAAGTTGGTGAAACCAAATGGGAAATTTTGTGGAAAAATGCATCATTATCTCATCTTGATCCACATACCTCTATTTGTGAAAAAGAGGCGCAAAATATTATCCATTTGCAAAGAATAGCAAATCGAATGCCAGACGCATTTACAGATTTGAAAAGGATAACAAAATCACATATCCCTGCAGTGAATGTGACAACATCTGATTCACGAATACATATTCATTAAGAATATGAATATGGACGATTCATTATTGGATGCGCAGTATATGTGACTATAGCACCGCCATCCCGCACCAAAATGGGTCCGCAAAGAAGGTTAGGAATATATGTTGAGTTTGAATCGTCCTCCATTATTCGCTACCTCGAAACATTGACAGGGGATTTGCACAATGCACGATTTGCAGACTGTCAATTTGATGAGACACTTTTCCCAAAATTAGGGGGAGAAGTGTGAAACCAAACGGGAAATTTTGTGGAAAAATGCATCATTATCTCATCTTGATCCACATACCTCTATTTGTGAAAAGAGGCGCAACATCTGTTTCACGAATACATATTCATTATTGGAAGAATATGAACATGAAATTGGTATAGAATATACCACACTCACCCCTAGAAGGAGGTTTGAGATGATACTACACTCACCCCTAGAAGGAGGTTTGAGATGATATATGGCATGAATGATCGTTGGTCACGTACCTATTGTACGCCAAAGTATTTTGAAAATATGACAATTAAAGGACAACGATAATGCAAGAAACATATCTTGCATATAAGTTTGACATGACCATAATGGTATAACTTTCTCTTTAAGAAAGATATTCACCACATGGATGTTGATGAATTTGTGGTAGTACAAAATTAATTGAGAGCTCTAGAAGAGCCAATTATTACTATGTTGGAGAAACACAATTAAGTATTGTGTTGTAGTAAGTCTCAAAGAAACTTATTCAGTTTCCAAAGTACACGCGAAAGCGCTAATTATATTGAGACTATAAATAAAGGAAAGATTTGATATCTTCTATTACTACAACTTGTAGCGGGATAATTTGTATATGAAAAGCTACCCACTTTATTCTCCAGTTTGTACTACACAAACAAAAGAATGCCACAATAAAGTGGATATCTATTGGTATAAAAACCCATGTCATAATAAACCTGAAGTTTATTGATAAGTGCACAGGTCATGGTGTAAATTTGAAGTTTACCAATATTGATAATTTATTCAGTTGGCATTCAGGTTAGCCATCTCATTTTAAGTATGATGTGCAATAATAGAGAATTCACATGGGTGAATATTAAAGAACTAGAAAGTTCTTTACGAATTCTCTTGTATCACTTGTTCTCATTAATGAATTGACCAACTAAAGAGTTCGGGTTGAAGCCCATAAATTCTGGAAATATAAAAGGTGAATATGGGCCCATTCACCTGCCATGTATACCACATATGATGCATCTATGATATAGTTACATGCGCAATTGTTATTAACCCGCAGCCTGGCCGGTGCTTGCGAGGTAAATTGCTCAGTAATCTAACTTCGAGCATAATTTCCAGATTTTCTACTCAAGATAGTTCATCTTGATAAGTTGGTTTATATCAAAGTTGGTTTAGCAAGATAATTATTGAGTGCCTCCACTTAATAGCTAAAGTGTTTCTTATGAGAACAAAGTTATATATATCAGTTTGATATACATTGTATACGAGAGTATATTCTCCCCTCACAAGTGGTTCAGAGTCAGGAACCAAATAATTTTATCTTATTATTAATGTGATGTGTATATTGACATGATAATGCACAAAGATGATTTCCCAAAGTTGAGGAAACAAGTTAGCTTTTCTAACATGAGGGGGAGACATGATAAATACTTGAGAAAAGGTTACATGGGATGAATTATCATTTGTATATGTAAATCCCCGAATATCATGATATGAACCTGAAGTTCATAAAATGGATAATTCAATTGCAACATATTGCAAAGCATGCTATACGCATTTGCTGACCCAAAGAAAGTAACTATATTCTCACTACAAATGCTCATATTAAGTCCCAGAAGGACAAAGTCTTTGATACGCTTAAAGCGTATAGACAAATACTTGATTCCATATGAAAGACATGTAGATTTGGACATAGAGTTCAAATACTTGAAAGTATAAAGTCAAAGGTATGTATAATCAGTTTTCGATATCTTATTTGTTTAGCATGACATGAAAACTTGATATGCATCTAAAGTCTATTATGTGATTTATATGACTTAACTTGAAAGATTTAAGTTGCTTAAAGCATACACAATTCTTGGTCCTGAAGTACCACATCCTAAGTACAATTTGTGTACATATGTATCTTGCTATAACTATAAGCATGATGGCATTGAGAATACATCTATGGAGATATTGAAGAGTTATTCCACGACATTATATGAAGATGTTCATATCTATCAAGAATGATGATTTCAAGGTGCGGAATATTTATTCAAGTCAATATGGTTGATTTATTTATCAAACATCTACCAAAGATTGTTTTGAAGATGGTGCACAAGATTGGAATGCAAATGCTCAAGGATATAAATTGATGTTCTTATCAGGGGGAGTTAATGCGCGTTGCACTCTTTTTCCCTTACAAGGTTTTGTCCCAACTGGGTTTTCCTTGCGAGGTTTTTAACGAGGCAACCAATAGGCGCATATTCAAACATGTGTACTCTTTTTCCTTCTCTTTAATTTTTTCCATTGGGTTTTGGTTTTAAGGTTTTAACGAGGCACATTGTTGAATAGACATTCAAGGGGGAGTGTTATAAATAGAACTCTATTTAGAGTGAATGTCTAAGAGTTTTAGTTTGAAGCTAAGTCATTTATCTTCCTATAAATAGAGGGGTCTTACCCTATTGTAAATCATCCCAAGTATCAATAAGAATACTCCTCTCTCTCCCTATTCTCTCTGTATTGTTCTTGTCTTTTTATATTATTTCATAACATTATAAATTTAGTCTTAAAATATTAAAGTAATTGTTATGTTGGACAATTTTTTTGAATTAAAGCGACAGTTAAAATAGGACGGAGGGAGTTGCAGTTTTCTTTAGCACTTTGGAATCCCAATCAAGCTCAGTAAAATATATCAGAGTATCATTATATTTTTGTCAAAAATTTGTATATGTGACTAAGAAACTTTTAGTAATTAAACTAAAACAATTTTATCAAAAGAATATGTACGTAAATATACTTAGATAACAAGATCATGATAAAATTTGTCTGCTTATATTAGCAACTCTTTGACTAACGTTACGTTTGGGTTCAAATTTGGGCCGGGGTTGCAAAAAAGATTTGTAAACCTAGTTATTTTCAATATTCTTAGGAATCTAAGTGAATTTTTTTTAAAAGAAATTCTTGCATTTAACTTATTCCGACAATCCGTACAAACCTAAGTTTAATCTATGAATTTTGACACAAAATGACAAGGGACAAACAAGGGAATGAGAGTGGGAAGGTCAATTGAAATATCAAATTCATGAATATTGGTAATGATATGTCGCTTATTTCGAATAATAGCATATGAGATATTAATTAGGTGGCATAATCATTGTTACTTTAGGTTATATAGTCTTTAACGATGATGCATGCTCCTCCCATGTCAACAAATTAAGTAATTATGGGATCAAGCAATGAATGTCAAATTATTGAATGACTAATGTTTTTTTAATAACAACGGTGTTTTGATCAACTTGTTACCATAAGTATGGACTAACTCTAATTACTAAAGCTTAGGCAGGTGAAGAAAATAACTTAGATATTTCTGTCGCTACTATTAATCTCTCAGGATTGTCACGACTCATGCACTCCAATTGACTAATTCGATCCGTCCGCATTAGTAATTTATGAAACAATATATTTACGACCTTGAAATGATAAACATAATTATAAATGCATTTTTAATCAAAGGAGTTAGGTTGCGAAAATGAAAAGGAAAGGGAGAGAAGGGATAAAGAAGCCGTGCTGATAATAAGAGTCAGCTAAGCTTGCTACCTAATTAATATGGACCAAGGCAGGTAGTTAAGCTGATATATACCATTGGAAAATTTTCAAAGGTACTCCCTCCTGTCTAAAATAAATAATTTTTAATTATTTTCATATTGATTAAGAAATTTGCCTAATTAGTAATGATGTTGATCATATTAATTTTTATTATCATTTTACTCTGACCAGTAAGTCCATTGAGTTGGCGAAGGTTCTCCAGAAGAGGAGGGTTAACATAGCATGTGTCCAAGAGACTAGGTGGAAAGGGTCGAAGGCGAAGAATGTAGACGGGTTTAAGCTGTGGTATTCTGGGGTCGTGAGAGGTAAGAATGGAGTGGGCATCTTGGTAGATAGGGATCTAAGGGAGTCCGTGGCCGAGGTTAGGCGAGTGAATGATAGGTTAATGTCTATTAAGTTGGTTATTGGAGGTTGCATCCTCAACGTCATCAGCGCTTACGCGCCGCAAGCGGGCTTAGACGAGGAGGCTAAGAGGCACTTTTGGGAGGGCTTGGATGATCTGGTGAGTAGTATTCCCCAATCTGAGAAGTTAGTTATTGGAGGAGACTTTAATGGTCATATTGGGGCTGATGCTGGTGGTTATGGTGAGGTGCACGCTGGCTTCGGCTTTGGGGTTAGGAACGGAGGAGGCACGTCACTGCTTGATTTCGCCAGGCTTCCGAGCTTCTTATTGCGAACTCGACATTTTAGAAGAGGGAGGAGCATTTGGTCACCTTCAAGGTTCGGCGGCGAGTACTCAGATAGATTACCTCCTCCTCAGAAGGAGCGATAGGGGTATGTGCAAGGACTGCAAGGTTATTCCGGGAGAGTCCCTTTCGACTCTTCATAGACTCCTACTTATGGATGTCGGTCTTTGGGTGAGGAGGAAGAGGAGGGGTGCTCGGGAAAAACCGCGGATTAGATGGGGTGTTTTGACTAAGGAGAAAGCACATGAGTTGGAGAGGAGGTTAGCTGAGGGCGGAGCTTGGAGAAGTTCTGGGGAAGCGGACGCTATGTGGTCAGAGACGGCGAACCTGGTTAGGGAGGTAGCACGGGACGTGCTCGGGGTAGCCAAGGGCTATTCAGGCAGACATCAAGGTGACTGGTGGTGGAATGATGTAGTCGAAGGAAAAGTGGAGGTGAAGAAGGCGGCGTTTGCTAAGTTGGCAGGGAGCACAAGCGAGGAAGAACGGAAAGCAAACAGGGAGATCTACAAGGCAACGAGGAAAGAAGCAAAGCTGGCGGTTACGGAAGCTAAAAACGCGGCGTTTGGTCGCATGTACGAGGAACTAGGGGAGAGAGACGGGGACAGGAACTTATACCGGTTAGCTAAAGCAAGGGAAAGGAAGGCACGTGATCTTGACCAAGTTAGGTGCATCAAGGATGAGGATGGTAGAGTTCTGATGAGGGAGTCTCAAGTCAAGCAGAGGTGGCAGGCGTACTTTCGAGACTTACTTAACAAGGAGGGGGATCGTAACATAGAGCTAGGGGAGTTGGGGCATTAAGATCAACATAGAGACCTTGGGTACTGCAGGCGCATTAGGGCGGAGGAGGTTATGTGGGCTTTGCGTAGGATGAGTAGGGGTCGAGCGACCGGGCCATACGAGATCCTGGTGGAGTTCTGGAAGTGCATGGGTAGGTCAGGAGTCGAGTGGCTCTCCAGGTTGTTCAATGCGATCTTCAAGACCAAGAGGATGCCGGATGAGTGGAGGTGGAGTACAGTGGTGCCCTTGTACAAGAACAAAGGGGACATCCAGTGCTGCAACAACTATAGGGGTATCAAATTAATAAGTCACACCATGAAGGACTGGGAGCGGGTGATCGAGGCGAGGGTGAGGGATATGACATCTATATCTGTGAACCAGTTCGGTTTCATGCCGGGTCGCTCCACTACAGAAGCTATCCACCTTGTCAGACGGCTGGTGGAGCAGTTCAGGGATAAGAAGAAGGACCTGCACATGGTGCTTATAGACTTGGAGAAGGCGTACGACAAGGTCCCAAGGGAGGTGCTATGGAGGTTCTTGGAGGCGAAGAGCATGCCGGAAGCCTACATCAGAGTAATCAAGTACATATACGATGGAGCTAAGACTAGGGTTAGGACGGTGGGTGGCGACTCAGACCATTTTTCAGTTGTTATGGGGCTCCATCAAGGATCGGCGCTTAGCCCTCTCTTGTTTGCCTTGGTGCTGGATGCCCTAACCCGGCATATTCAAGGGGATGTGTCTTGGTGTATGCTATTTGCTGATGACATAGTCTTGATAGACGAGACGAGGGTCGATGTTATTGAGAGGTTAGATTTATGGAGACAGACTCTCGAGTCTAAGGGTTTCAAAATAAGCAGATCTAATATAGAACACCTGGAGTGCAAGTTTAGCGCCGAGACAAGCGAAGTAGGCAGGGACGTGATAATTGTATCTCAGGTCATCGCCAAGAGGGACAGTGTCAGATATCTTGGGTCGGTGATTCAGGGGGACGGAGAGATTGACGGGGACGTCACTCATCGTATAGGAGCGGGGTGGTCAAAGTGGAGACTTGCATCAGGAGTCCTGTGTAACAAGAAAGTTCCACCGAAACTCAAGGGGAAATTTTATAGAGCTATGGTTAGACCTGCAATGTTGTATGGGACGGAGTGCTGGCCAGTGAAGAACTCCCATGTTCAGAGAATGAAGGCTGCGGAGATGAGGATGCTCAGGTGGATGTGCAGGCTCACCAGGTTAGATTGGATTAAGAACGAAGTTATTCGAGAGAAGGTGGGGGTGGCCCCGGTGGATGAGAAAATGCGAGAAGCGAGGCTGAGGTGGTTCGGGCATGTGCGGAGTAGAAGTCCTGATGCCCCGGTGAGGTGTTGTGAGCGGCTAGCGATTGTCGGCGTTCGGCGAGGCAGAGGGAGGCCTAAGAGGTATTGGGGATAGGTGATTAGGCACGACATGGCTAGAATGCGGGTTTCTGAGGGCATGACCCTGGATAGGAAAGTCTGGAGGTCTAGTATCAGGGATGTAGGATAGGGGCTCCTAGAGATTTTCGTACTCCTCACCCGGGGTGGGGTGAGGCTTGGCAGGGCTATCCATAGATGATTTGTGTTTTGGATTGCGTCCTCATTATGGTAGTTATTTATGGTAGTTACTGTATGATATTATTGCATGCTATTTTATTTATGGTTCTTATGTGTAGATAATAATTTACGCTATTTCTGCTGGAGTTACTAATGCTCTTTTGTTTTTATTTTTTTGTTTCTTTTCTTCACTGAGCCGAGGGTCGATTGGAAACAGCCTCTCTGCCCTTTCGGGTAGGGGTAAGGCTCGTCTACATATTACCCTCGCCAGACCCCACTTTGTGGAACTATACTGGGTAGTTGTTGTTGTTGTTATTCCTAATACGTACTCCAACACTATTGTCTCCAAGCGTAATGTAGGAAAAAATATTGTCCCCCTAACCAGTCGTACTCTGACCAGGCTTCGAAAAACTTCGAGATCACCGAGTTTCTCGGCAATCGAGGGGTCAAGAGCCTAATCAGGTCCCCTCACCATACCTTATTGATAAGAGGTTAAGTGTTTATCAGTGGTTGCGTTTCTTCAAATCTAAAAAAATTACTAATTTTAAATTGAAAGGAGTAGTCACTATCAGCAACCACTTTGCTTGTCTCAAACAATACAGGTTATAAAATAATATAATATCTAGTTTAGTAAGTTCTTTCCCATCCGGAAAAACAAAATTAGAAGGTTCGTGCTTGTGAACCTGTGTGAAAGGATGGAGCCAAAAGAAATATGGTGTTTTTCTTTTTGGGGGGGTGGGGGGAGGAAGGGATTTGCACACACAGCATTTACGCCAATTTATATTATTTGTAGTTTACTATGATTTATGATTAAAATAAGGAGAATATGTATTGATTATAATTTGATAGTAATTTATGTAAATCTACATGACGCATATAATATATATATTGGTACGATAAGTGTGTTCCTCTCCTAGCTCAATATTTCACTTCACGTATAACTCCATTTTATTTATGAATCGTTTTACGAGAATTAACAAGTGTAAAAAAAAGAAAGACTAATCAAAAGGTAGCAACAATACTATGATAGAGAATCTGAGAAAATTTTAATCTTAAGATAATCAATCTAAGTTGTCCTTGTATTATTTGTACACCTCGCATTGGACATTATGTCATATTACAAAATAATTGAGCGTATTTCATAGGTTGGAGGGATGTATCTGAAGAATGATGAAATAGGGTCATTGCACGTGTAAGAAAATCGTTAATAAATTTGGTACCGACAAATAGGGGTGTTTATAAAAACTTAAAAAATCGAATCAAATCGAAAACCAAACTAAACTGACCAAAAATATTAATATTTTTTTGTTTAATTTGGTTTTGATTTTAATTAGAAAAAAATCAAACCAAACCGATTATAGAAGTAGCTATTTCAAATTTATTATTACACATGTATATGTCTTATATTTAAGAAAAAATCGAAAAATAACCGAAAAAACCAAAAAACCAACATAAACCAAATCGAGAAAACTGACTTAATTGGTTTAGTTTGATTCTAATAATTGAAAAACCGACTTACTTAGTTTGAATTCCTTTTAGTGAAAAATCGATCCAAACTGAACCATGAATATCTCTACCGATAAAGAATATCACATAAGACCTTTCATTAAATAGTTTATGTAATGGTTTTTGGCAAATAATGGAACACATTGCATTTGCATTCTATATATGGGCGAATTAGGTATGAGTTCTTAACATATAGGGTACAAACCATTATTTATTAGTTTCTTGATGGCATTATACATATCTCAAAGTCCTACCATTAGTTAAGGAATTTTTACCTATTTATACCATATATCAAATTTTATTACCTCTTATATTTAAGGTTTATGTTTATTACATTTAAGCATACCGAATTTCAGTTTCTATACCATAATTCAAATTAAGGGTATAATTATTGCTTCATTTATTCTATGCATGATTTTAGGAGCGTATATTCTCCAATTTTAGTTTATTTACCTCTCTCTCCTCCCACCCCCCACACCCCCACATTACAGTGAATTTATATAGCCAAATCCGATTAGTTTGGGGTTGAAACATAGTTGATTGGTCGATTTCATGAATATGCCATTCATGTAAACTAATGCTACGGAGAAGTCAATTTATCCCTTCCTTAATAAATGCGTAATGCTCAAAACCAAATTTTCTATCTTGTTAAACTAGCTATCCTTTCGGACCTCAATCCAGTACTATTCCGTTGCCAATCCAATTTACCTTCAGTTAATTCCATGGTAATTTAATTTTGTGAAAAATCGAGAAAAGAAATGTGTTCAGTTCTCTAAACACAAGATTAAATATTTCTTACTATTAATTTTATTAAAGGTACGTACTATAGTTCTTGTAGTTTGTATGTAGAAATTTTGTAGATAAAAATCAAATTTTGTTGTCAACATGTTTTTATGACACAAGATGTTAGTTTAACTGTAGTATAAATGTAGTAATTTTGTAGATACTCTTAAAAACAATACAACTTTATACAATACTTAAACTGATTTGTATTTTATTTGAAAAAATTTTATCTACAAAATATCCACAAACTGAATACATTGAATCTTAATACCCCAATCCCCATTTCAATTGTAGCATAATTGGCATTTTCGACATAATTGTAGAAGACTTGTAGAAATTTTAGTCTTCCCATTCTATAATTTATCTACAATTTATCTACATTGTATCTACAATTTATCTACAATTCTACAATTTAACTACAATTTCTGGAAATATGTCTTCTTCTTCTTCTTCGACGAGTTTCAATCTGAAATTCAGTCAAAAGCAAGTATAATCTTCAATAAAACCCCTCAAAATTGAGATATAAACTCCTAAACATATTCCGAATTATTTACAACAATACCTAATCCAAATAAATAATAATTTTTGAAAATCCAAATTTGAATTCAAAGCTTTCAAGCTTTTTAATGGCAATCAATGGTGGAAAATATATGGAGAATGAGAGATTATGCAGCTGCAGATTTACTTCCGTTTCGAATTTCGCTGATAGGATCACACGCAGATCCTCCCCTACAATCTCGCGCGTTTTTTTGGTAGAATCTCGCTATTTATGGGCTTGGTGTATATTTTTTAGGGATAATATGGATAACACGGGTAAATACCAATTAGTGAACATTCTTGATAATAAGGTTTGCTATATGGTATAAATAGGTAAAAAACTTATTAGTTAAATTGTCCTTTCACTAGGCCATGAGGTGATTACTACCTCCAATACCAAAAGTCTATAAAAGAATGTCGTATATAAATTAAAATTAGGATTACGAATAATTTAGATGTTTACCGAATAAGTTTAGGGGTGTAATTAATTATTTTTCCAATGTATTAGTATCAAATGTGTCTTCCATTAAATATAAATATGAAGTACATAAAACTAACGTCTGAAAAATTTTACAACGAGCTAATGCTATCAAATATGGTCAGCCTAATAAATTATAGATTTGCAAACAATAGTAGTGGGTAAGATTTGCAAGAGTTGCCAAATCCAAGTATTAATTATTTTTCTTAAAATAAGATAAGATTGAAGAAGATAATTAATAATAGTACTTTTTTATGGGTCTTAGCTTATGACAGCTATTATATAGTCGTATCAGTCTAATTTATTTCATGAAATGCTTGCTCACCTAATAACATTACAGTTGTGCTAACATCTACTCTTCTTCAATGAATTCCCCATTGCCCTTTTTATCGAAATTTCTCCTCAGTTGACAACTCTTTTCTTGTTTTATTCAATATGTTGTACTTAACGTACAAGTAGTTCAGTCTGTTAATTGTTTACAAAGAAAAAGATATATAGGGGTCAAATTTGGCACATTAAAATTCCTATTGTCTTCTGTCAGCGTTAAATGTTATAAAATTAAACTGAATATGTATATGAAAACTAGCAATGAATATTGTAGCATATAGTCAATGAGTCAACTAATTTCACCAATTTTTTACATGTAGCAATACACACACAATATATATATATATATATATATATATATATATATATATATATATATATATATATATATATATATATATATATATATATATATATATATATATATATATATATATATATATATATATATATATATATAAGGAAATTACTTTTTTTTTTTAAAATTGAACTTATAATTACTGGTGACAATAATAAGAGATAAAGGATGAACTCATAAAATTTATATTGTGGATCCATCTTTTTGTAATTATGCATTCATCTCTTTAAAATCATGAAAAAAAAATTCTTCTACCTCGGAGGTGCTTAAAAAAAGAGGAAAAAGGAATGAGCGACGTAATTAGGCCCACCATAATTCTTGTGTACTAGCACACACCAAATGGTATAGATGTAATAAATGGATGTATTGGATTAAATTTGGGCGAGTTAAAACAAATTAAATTAATAAATGGATCATAAACCAACCTCCTAACAATCAAATCTTCCTCCCTTTTTATAATCTTTTTCGGGAAAAAATGTAAAAGCTAATGTACTTTTCTTAAATTATTAGTTTGTCTTTCAAATGTACATAATTCTCATACTCTTATCTTTTTACGTTTAGATTTGTGTTGCATTTGATCCATCAAACGTCGCATTATTTCAATATATTTTGACCTAATAGTTTAATGTGTCGTTTTGAATTCAATATGTTAGGTCAAGTCAATAGATGGATCGTGACCCCATCCCGTTTAAAAACTTGGATGGATTCTTAAAAATGGATTAATTTTGTCACCAAGATAGCTCCACAGCATCATAATCAAGCTCCCTGACGACATACATCTCATGACCACATGAATGCAAGGGAAACGGCCATGTGGGAAGCAAAAACAGTGCATAAATGGAAAACATCATCTTTCACCATATGCAACAAAAAAAAATATTTTAAGGTATATTTTAGCAAAAATGACAATATATAGCTACTGTAAAAATAATCAAAAAATATATATATATTTATTTATTTTGTATATTACGTATAAAAATTATATAAATTTTATATTTTTTTAACTATTTGATATAAATTATTTTTAATACAGATTAAAAGTGATAATACTCTACCTTTATCACGATTGCTAGTCGAAAACAGCCACATGACAATAGGCATCCCACATCAATATAGTATAATCAGAAGAGTAAAAGAAGAAACCCAAAGGAAACACCCGCACTCTTTAATTAATGGAAAGATAATCTCCGAATGTGATTCTGATTGGCCAACTCTCATTTTATATAGTATGATTATCTCATCTCTGTTTTCCTGTAGTCATGATATATTTGTCTGCCTTCGTACAAATTACTGGCCATAAAATCAGAGACCAACTGCTACACCTCAAATGGTAGAAAATTTTATTTTGCGTCTCATACAATTTATATTAGTTATATAAGATAATATTTTGTTTTACAGTTTTGTGAGCTTAAAATTTTGTGGATTCAAAAATATAATATTAGAGTCTACATTTTTGTGAGACAAAAAAAACTATCATACAATTAGTATCAATTGTGTAAGACACAAAATAAAATTTCTCTCAAGTTGACTGCCAACATCGTGTAGCAAAATTTGTCATCAAAATAAATCAAAAAAAGTAAATAAACTTATACTCCTTCCGATACACAATAAATATCCAATTTGTTTTTAGCACGCCCATTAAGAAAATACTAAATTCTATACAAAAATATCTACTACGACTAAACTATCCCTACTTCAACATTTAATGTGAGGAGTAAGAAACTTTTTTAGGAATATGTACATAGGGGTTATTTTGTAAAAACAAATTGAATTCTTTCTTGATTACATAAATGAACACTTATTTTGAACCAAAATGAAAAAAATAAATTAAATATTTATTGTAAACCGGAGGGAGTAATGTGAAATTGAAATGACAGATCATCCAGTACTAAAATTAAATGAACCTGATAAAACAATATGGATATATATATATATATAGTTGATTGATTGATTGATTGCAATTAACTCGTAAGTAACTATGTGAAGTAAACAGTGTTGTACATGTATGAGTCAAAATCTTACTAAGGGAATCTTACCTAAGAAAGGATTACTAAGAGCCGATTAGGCCGAGGTCGTGGTCAAGATGAAAGGAATCTATTGGCGAGCTAAGTAGCTAGGATCGAGGTCGAGTACTCAGATCAGCCCAAACGACTAGTTTAGTAGTAAGATATTTTAGGAAAATATTTCAAAGAATATTCTCTACACTTGTACTTTTAGTTAGGTAAGGTATATGTCTCATATGTGAGGGAATAAAGAGAAAGGGGGGTATGTAATATTCTATATGATAAGTTTTTCATGAAAAATTGACTCTGAAGTAAATTACAAACATTGTCTTTACAAAAAGATTCGATTTGTTATTGATCACATACTTTCTCACATATGATCCGAGAAAGCTTTCTATATTCACATATTTGTTTGTCTTACATTATTTTCAGAGGAAGAATCATCTACCTTATTGAATATTGGATGAATCTTTCTCTCTACTTACATTTATTGCCATTTAATATATTTATACCATTATTCCCTCGTAACAAGACTATTGAATTCCCCTTTGCATTAAATTGGTTTAAATGTAATTATATATTGTTCATATCAATCGATTTCAAGCCTAGGATTTATCATGTTTAATTAGGATTTACCGACTATTTCCTTATTTAATTAGTTTAACAAAAAGACTTAATGCATTATGGTCAAACAATTTGGCGCCGTCTATGGGAATTTTCTAGTTAAAGCTTTAGTTTCTTCTAGATCTAAAAAAACTTTGAAAACCCATGTTTTCTTGTTTGCACAAATCTAACATGGCAGACAATAAAGAGAAAAGAGTGATAGCGACCTCACCACCAACCTTCTACACACCATTAACGAGGTGGACAAAAAGGAGGGTGGTGATATAACACCAAACACCTCTCCTAGGAGAAAGAACTCATCTTTTTTGGTAGCATCACGTCCTCGCACGATAAGAGTGTCGTTACACCCACAACCGAAGAGGCACCCCCAGCAGTGACAAAGATACTTGAGGCATGTTTTACAAACACGATAACCGGCTTCCTCGACAAGCCCACTTGGAGGTAGATTAGAGAAGAGACAAGGGTCGGCGTCGCATCAGCAGTTGACGAGCAGCACACACACACCCTTCCCTCATAAAAAGTATTACTCACAAGCCTAGTGATTCAGGTCTACGCGGTAAAATCAAAAGACTTGATTTTTTGCTATCAAGACATATCGGCAGCTATCCGCGAGACCTCGAGAGTGGGAGGCTGCAATCGAGTTCTCAGCCTCAGGACTCATCGAAGTCCGACTGGAAGAAATAGGATCTGAGGTCGAGATAAAATGGGAAGCCCCCTACCATCCGATCAGTTTCAAACTGAGAAGGATCTCGCCAAGTGCCAAGGCCATCTTTCCTGATCGAAGATAACAGCGGGAAAAAGATATAGAAGAAATAAAACTTCAAAACCTCTCCTTATATATCATGTGCGCAAGGGAAAGCGTATTCTCCATCTACAGGTATGCACTACATATATTCGGAGCAAAGCTACAAAAACAGCAAAATATACGCTTTCCACTAATGGGATAGAGCTTTCCAAAATCGCCCTCTGCGACATCGAGGAGAAGCGACCGAATGTTGCGTTCATCAGCCCGTGCTCGAGCCAATTCCTCTGAGAGAACGAAATCCCTTGTACCAATTTCTTCAAACACCTCCCTCCGGGATTTGCAACAGACATATTCCTCACTCATCCGCTCCCGGTCCAGCATCTACTTCAGCTCAGCTTGGGCGTCAGCAGCATCCTACACACAAATCGCCATCTCATGACCGGCTTTGGCTCGGTTCACGCCGCTTCCATCCGAGCGTCATCTATCTCCGCTCTGACCTTTGAGAGGTCCAATTTATGTTTCCCAATCATATCCACTTGAACTTTGGTGTTGTCTAGAGTTAAGTGGAGTTGGACTTCGAGGGGATGGATCTTGGCTGAAACATTCATCTCCTCCAAAGCTCGAGCCTGCGTTTGATCCCTTAGCTCCCCGCAAGCAATCCTGACGCGTTAGACGTCGCCTTTGAGGTAGTCCAGAGCCTTCGACCTTTTCTGAAGCTAACATTGCAAAGAGCAATCAGCCTCAAGGCTAGAAAGGAGCAAACACACACACTATTGAAAAATTACTTGCTCCGCCAAATAGCTCTCATAGTTCGAGCTCTAATACACCTCATATCGTCAATGTTGTAGCTCGAATTCCTTCTCCTCGCTGAGGAGCCTATGACGGAGTAGCTCGGACCTAAGCCTATCACATGCCTATGAAAGGAAGGATTAATAGAGGGAGGAAGACATGGGATACATGTGAACTATGCATAAACCTACACAAAATGGAGTCGACGGGCTTTCTCGAAGTCAAAGCACACTCCTATTGATTTTTCCTCCGCGGCCCTAGAAAAACCAACCTCAAGCATGGCATGCTCACCCAAGAGAACCACCGGCCGGGAATCAAGTGCTCCAGGGACAGCAGATTCGGGCAACACCCCCTTCTAAGAGATACGAGCTTGACCAGCACTACTAAAAGCTCCCTCACATCGCAAGTGTCGATATACCTCGTTGACATCGTCCCTTGATCTGGAGGCCAATAGCTCATTCCCTTTTTCAGAGCAACATTTCCTCGTCCCAAGGAACCGCTCGATATTTGCAAGTGGTGAATCCAGCATAAATGGAAGGGAAAAGAGTTACCTTGGATATACAAAGGCAGAGAAAAATCAACGGATGCACATACCTTGGTGTTACACCCCCCACCCGGTGCGAAGCACAGCTCGCCACGTGTGTTCATCACAGGACGAATGGGTCACCAGCTTCCGAGCCTAGCTGGGCAGATCATGAACTTCACCCGACGTCCACGAAGTTGCTGCAATAGAAGAAACAACAGTATTACTTAGCTGATTTTCTCCATAGATGAGATCTGGAAAAGTTCCACTCACCTCACTTACGAGCGTGATTCCACCCTTCGGGAAATGGCTGGAACTCCACAGGGATAATGTCGATCGTCCGAACCTGGATAAACTAATTGGCCCACTCTCGATTCACACTTTCCTCATCGTCTACGACAAAGGGTGTGGATGAGCAGCACCCCATAGTTAGCAGACCCCAATGATAGAAAGGCCAATATAGCCTGACAAAGTGGTCGAGCGTGAATTCGAGCCCGACCTTCTCTGCGAAGAACCTCATCATCAACACCGTTTGCAAAATGATGGATGAATCTGCGCCAATGTAACCTGATACTTCAGACAAAACTCAAGCACCATTCTATCAGGAGGGCCAAAGGCGAAAGGATATAAATACATGTTCAGGAATCTATCAGTAGAGTCTGTAATACCTTCGTGGGGGAAAGCACCTGCAAGACTACCTTTTCGCTCCACCCACAGTATCTCTTTGCCATCTCATGATGCTCTCCCCTTAGCAAATACGCCTTCTCCAAAGCAAAATTCCTTGATTCCTGAGCACCTGTAGCAGCGCCCCCAACCTCTTGTCAAATCGGCCAAATAATTTCCACAACTATAGCGGAGCTAACATGCCAAAGCAAAGGTATGCACCAATTCTTTCGTGCCTAGAAATATACAGTCCCCTATACTAGAATGGAAAGGGGGCTATTTGAAAATAGAAGAGTCTTGCAGAGAAGCCGAGGCCACTCCATATATATACGAAAAGCAGCAACGATTCACCTACCCGAGGCAAGCCCCGAAAAGCCAACAGCCTTGATAAAAATCAACGGATAGAACTCGACCCGAAAGCATCCTTCAACGAGGAGTTATAACTCGAGGAGTCATTCGTATTATCTCCATGCTTGAGACATCACTCTTTGACAAGAAACCCCAGCCTAGAGAGGTCGTACCTCAACGAGATCTCATCAACCGGCATTCAGTCAGAGGCAAGCAACTGATCCAGCAAATCATCCTCCCCTAAGAAAGAAGAGAAAATTCAAGAAGCTTCAATCGCGAAAAGCTACACAAAGGCCCAAGAAAGTATCCCAAATACATACCAGTTCCTCAGCAAAAGTCTATCTCGTATAGCCTAGGAGGACAATATTTATCTAGATCAATAAGGATCTACGGGTACCAGAAGTTGACATGCATCCATGGAAACACTCCCGGAGACCTCGAAACTCAATGCATGTTCTCTGAATAACTCAGTGGACTCTTATAGCCCCGATCCATCAGATCAACCCAGAGTTGTTTCGTAATATGACGATGGGACCGAAAAGAACCCATGTCGATTGGCAAGAAATCAGGGCAAACACTTACGTCCAAGCTAAATATCAGCGACCAGCAACACAAAAAGAAACAGTCAAAAGAGCCTCGAAGGGCATGAATACATACATAAACAAAGCAAATTCAAATGCGGAGATCAACTAAGTTGATTTCTTATTCATAAAAGTTTGTGTACAAGCAGTCCTTGAGGGGTCATTTCATATAATTATAAGAACATGTATGAGTTTACACCTAGATTAAAGGAATGGAAGGATGTATACGTGATGAAACCCGAGCGTCCGGTCCGCCCTAGTAGGTTCGTCTCCAGTATCAACCTCCCCGGGTGCCACATTCTCGAGCACATATTCTTAAGGGTGAATCCTCAGTATCCACCTGTCATAGGTTCCCAACTTAATCCCCTAAGGTATTCCTGCCAGAAAAGATGAACAAGATGAAAAGAAGGGGACGCAAAGTAGGTAGAGAAAAGAGACACGGCCCGCCGAAGTCAAATGTGAAGACCCGACGGCCTCCAACCTTAATAAACTGGTGGTGCCACCTTATCCCTTGGGGAAAAGAGAACCCTTGAGATGAAGTGCCACACCGAGCCCGAGTAAAAGAATAAGCAGTGGTGTATAATCTGAGAAACTCTCTACATGAGGGAGTAATCGACTCTTCATTTATCCTCACCTTTACCCACCAGTAGGAGCAAAGGTCGGCGTATCAATAACCACAATGATAGCTCTGCATACTTGATAAGCATACGGAAAATCTTATAGATGTGAGAGATAAGCCGTACAAACTCCATAATAGAGGCAGAAGTCCTCTGCCAAGGAAGGAAGAGAAAGTGTATAGCCAACGACAAATGGGTACGGATAGAATGCGCATTATACTAGACGATAGATCTGCACCACATTGTTACTAGATGGGATAAGTTCGACATGGTCTGGAATTTACCATTTATCCCTAAATACAACAAGTGTCACTGTATCCATCTTAGAAAAAATGGGTTTAGGATCGTCTTCAAGTCGCTTTTAAAAATCTGACACGGTCCTCCCTGAATGTGGAACTATCTCATCCACGATAAGGAAACTCTCATCTTCTACAATAACCACTCCTTCTTCATGAGAATACATGTCCACAGTCAGTGGGACATGATCAGAAGCTCCCTCAAGGTTTGAAGATGCACCAGTCATTTTTCTGTTACATATGTAAGAAGAAAGTGCAAATGTGAAAGGGGTAACAATAGCAAAAAATGCTAAGAAAAGGGAGACACAAAGATGCAAGAATTCTTAAAAGAAGAAGGGGGAGCTTGAAGTTTCGAATGCTTAAGAAATATAGCAGCTCAAATGAGGAATTCTCATCCCTATTTATAAGAATATTGTCACCCTAATCGAGAAAGCCAAATATTGCCAGATTGATTTTGAAAGGAAAGAGGTGCGGGAAACGAAGTAACGTATTGGGAACATGCGCCATAATGACGCATGATGAAGTGATGTCATTTCAAACTGACGTAACGGTCAGATGTGGCTTTTAAAGTTCCATATCGTCACCTCGCCATAAAAAGGTTACTCATCAGCTAACATTCACAGATTTCTCAAATTACAACTGGCGAAGTCTGCCTATCGAAATCGTCCAAAAAACAACCCCGACGGAATGAAGGACTAACTGTATAGGTAAAAATATGACCAAGAAAATCTTACCTAAGAGAGGATTACTAAGAGCCGATTAGGCCAAGGTCGTACTCAAGATAGAAGGAACCTATTGGTGAGCTGAGTAGCTAGGGTCGAGATCGAGTACTCAGATCAGCCCAAATGGCTAGTTTCGTAGTAAGATATTTTAGGGAAATATTTCAAAGAATATTCTCTTCACTTGTACTTTCAGTTAGCAAGGGATATGTCACATATAAGGGGGAATATAGAGAGAAGGAGGGGCATGTAATACTTTATATGATAAGTTCTCTTATCAAAAGTTGACTCTAAAATAAATTACAAACATTGTCTTTACAAAAAGATTCGATTTGTTATTGATCCCCCACTTTCTCATATCAGATACGAGAAAGCTTTTTATTTCCCACGTTTGTTTGTCTTACATAATTGTCAGATGGAGAATCATCCACCTCATTAAATATTTGGGTGAATTATTTTCTCTATTTACATTTATTACAATTTAATATATTTATTGCTTACCATTATTCCGTCATACACTCATAATAAGACCATTAAATTTCCTTTGCATTAAAGACTTAAGTGCAATTATACTATGTTCATATCAACTGATTTCATATTTAGAATTTATTATGTTTAACTTGAGTTTAACCCTTATTTCCTTATTTAATTATTAATTTAACAAACGCCTTAATACTTTCTGGTCAAACGGTAAGCAATTACAGAATTACATCATTGAAAACTTCCACATTTGGGGAAGGTTTAAAAATGCTTTCTTATGCAATGGACTTTGTAGTCCTCAACTCTATTCTCATTTCACATGAGAGAGAGAGAAGAGTTAACTCGACCACTTGCTGGATGAGTAACGAACACTCATGAACAGCAGAAATCAAGAGTACTTTCTCCATATATAAAAACAAAAAAAAGGTTGTAAATAACTAATTATTTCAATTGCTCCCGCGGCAAGAGTTACAATAAACAAGGTGGACCAACGAGAGATGAGTATGTTGTGTTGACTTTAGGAGGTCTTTGGACGTAATATATTCTGTTAAAATTTTCCGTAAACTTCCTGTGAAATATTTCCATTACACAGGGGCTAGGAATTAGCTTAATTAAAGTCCGTAGGTTTCTAAGCTATCTCCCAACTAGCTACTGTTGATTTGAAAAGAAAAAGAAGACATTTTGTGCACCAACAAAATGTATTCATATCTTAGGCATGCAATTGTATTATACCTTAGTCTAATATATGACGAATAGAACTTAATTGCTATGCTTACAAATATATGCCACTTTCACACTAAGATCGATGAAATAGCTCTTTCCTCTTACAAGACACTAGGATTTCATTTTCTTTCTCTTTCACCGTGTAATCCTTATTTTTCATTCTATCAGGTGAAAGAAAATAAGATGAGGGGAAGCTTTTTTGCTATAAAATTAGTCTTCGACCAATGCCTTAAAATCTGAACCACCGAAAAAGAGATAAGGATCAAAATAAAATCTACCTCTTTAACAAATGAAAAGATAAAGAGCAAAAAAAGGCAAGATAAGAGTAGCTAGATATGGAATATTTAAAGGGGTGATCATAGAATAAGGTTCTTTTGCTGTTCAATAGTATATTTTAGTCTGCATTGAGTTTATAATTTTGTAGATCATGATGTGTGAGAAAGCATGCGGTAAAAATCATGTTGTAAGAGCATTGTCGAGCTGCAATTAAGTTGTTTCTCAGCAACTCTTTTTTTTTGTGAAGAAAATATTTAAGTATTAATCACCATGACAAAACTACCTGTCAAAAATACAATATGGGAGTTTTGCCTTTTTTGAGTCTACCATTCAATTTTTACTCAATTAATTAAATTTGTCTGCAAGAAAATTACTCAATTATTTTCAAAAACAAACTATTTAAACCACTAGGCTAACAGAGGACAAACATTAAAGTATGGGCATATATAGGGCGGGTTGGTTCGAATTACAATTACAAAATTAAATCAATTGTGTCGGGTTATTAAATCTAAAAACCAAACCAACCCAATAAAACTCGGGTTTTTCAATCGCAGGTTTTAGGGTTATTTGGGTTTTTTTGGGGGGCATCCGGTAAAATCTTCGTAGCACAAAATATATAATTTGTGCTCAAAATATTTCGTTAATCCTAGTAAGATACAACTATATAAGGTATTTTCCATAAAATAATACAAAATATGAGATGTGTCATGGAATTATCCTAAAATATTCAACGATAAAGAAAATAAAATTATGTAATATAAATATTGCTAATTAAAAAGCTATAATAAAAATAAACATATTATAAATGTACGAAGTCATGCTAAAATAAGTAGACTAATAAGGGAGTATGAATTACATGACTAAACACTAAAGAATAGAAATAAGATATGTATTATTATCCAAATTATTGAAAAATAAAAAATAGATATTCAATAATTGCGTTCATAGTATGGAATTGAACGTTTTTTGTTAACACTAATATTGATTTGGACTTTTGTTAGCATTATTTAAGTTACTAATATTAATGGCTATAAAACTTATTGGAACATTCAAACGTTCTAAGTCCAACCTTGAAATAATACTTTAAAAGATAAAATTGTGAAAAAGTTTAAGAAATATTTATAAATTACATCACAAATAAGTACATATATATATATATATATATATATATATATATATATATATATATATATATATATATATATATATACATATTTATATATATACATTTATATATATATATACATAGATATATATATATATATATATATATATATATATATATATATATATATATATATATATATATATATATATATATATATGTCAGGCTGGTTTAGTTTGGTTTACAGTTTGACTTTCTTTAGTTAAAACCAAACCAAACCACTTATGGTCGGGAAAAAGTTTAAGAAATATTTATAAATTACATCACAAATAAGTACATATATATATATATATATATATATATATATATATATATATATATATATATATATGTCAGGCTGGTTTAGTTTGGTTTACAGTTTGACTTTCTTTAGTTAAAACCAAACCAAACCACTTATGGTCGGGTTTTTTTTTTCCAACACCAAACTAAGTCAGATTTTTTTCTTGGTTTAATTCGAATTATCGGGTTGGTGCGGTTTGTTGATTTTCTTTTTACACCCTACTTTAAAGAGTGATATCTAAAATGTCATCTGGTGGAAATAATTCAACGGATACAACATACCTTAGACACTGTAGATGGGTTGTCACGACTTTGGTTTGGCGTTCGTGAATCATCGTGACGACACCTACTCTCTACGACTACGTAAGCCTATCAATACGGAAAATAAACAAAATTGCGGAAGAAATAATTAATAACTGAAATAGTGAAATAAAACAGTTTTAAAATATCGCTCAGCATACAAAATAACAACTCTCGAAACTAATAACATTTTTCCAAAACCCATAATCTCATGATCACAAGCCTTTAAATGTCTACAAGTATCTAACTCTGGAATATCTAACAAACAAACACAAGTACAGAAGGGCTAATACAAAAGGGAGAGTAGAGAGGGATTCTTTGGTCTGTGGACGCGACAGATATATCTCGGACACGAGCGTCTCATCTCAAGCTTGATAAGTCTGAGTGGAAGTACCTGGATCTACACCTGAAAAACATGCTCAGAAAGGGAAAGAGTACACCACAGTGGTACTAGTAAGTTGCAAGCCTAACCTCAGTCGGGTAGTAACGAGGAAGGACACGGCCCTAATAAGGTCAAATAAAACATAAGGTTCAACAGTGTAGAAGAAAATAGTATAAGTAAGTACAACAGTAAAAGTAACACAAGATATAAAGGACAGCAACAACTACTACAGACGCAAAGTAAACACAGAAAGAAATACAGCTCCGTACAAAGATAACAACCGGGGATCTCCCAGGATACCGTCCTATAGTCCCAAATATAAATGTCAGGTTGATCTCCCGGAATATATTCCCGTAGTCCAACTCCTAATGTGAGGTGGATCTCCCAAATTCTCGATCCGTAGTCACAAATATAAATACTCAGTATAGGGGGAATCTACCGGGTGCAGTCCCATAGTTCTTATGTGTAGGAGGATCTCCCGAAATACCATTTCGTGGTCCCAAAGTAAACATATAGGGATATATCCCGGGATACCGTCCTATAGTCCCAAAGTAAACACATAGCAACAACTAGAAGAGTAAACAGTCCAATTTAAGTTCCATACCAAGGTAAAATACGTATTTTAGCATGCTGCGCATAATCTAAATAAGGAAGTTTGAGCAAGTAAGACAATTAAGTCAATAAGACATGCTTCCCTAAGCTAACAACAGACTTAAATTGCAAGTAGTATAAACAGAAAAAAGAAACATACTTGAAACTACTTAATGAAAATCGGATTTTCAATAATTAGCACAAGTACGCACTCGTCACCTCACGTACAAGGGATTTCAATTAACAATAATATCAAATCCTAAGGGGAAGGTCCCCCACACAAGGTTAGACAAATCACTTACCTCAAACCGGTTCAAAATCAACCCGGAACCATGCTCTTACCACAAGTACTCGACTCCAAATGGCTCAAATCTATTTAATTCAATTGTATATGTAAATAACACTTCAAGTAACTGATTCTACAAATAAATTCTAAGTTAATACGCTAAATTAGGTAAAATAACCAAAATGCCCCTTAGGTACAAGCCTCAAAATCAGGTAAATTTAGTATTTTCAAAATCCTCGAACTCCCAAGAGTTTATACATATCAAGAACACTGAAATCGGAGTTCAATTGACCCTTCAAATATCCATTTTAAGGTCTCTTTATCTCAAGCCCTAATTACCCATTTTGCATAAATTTTTCCCTATTTTTTACCACTAATTAGAGCTTTAATCACATATAAGTGAGTTATGTGGTCAATAATAATACCTCCAAGTGATTCCCCTTTAGTTTCCTCTAAAGCTTCAATCCTATTAAAAATGGTGAAAAAATGAAGAAGGGTCGCAGATTGGCTATTTAAATACTACCCAGGTATTTCCTTCCTTGCGAACGCGGAAGGATCCTCGCGTTCGCGAAGTATAAATCCGCTTGACCCAGCTTTCCTTCATCGCAAACGTGACGCCCTGGTCACGAACGAGGTGCACAATCTCCTCCTCGTACGCGAACGCGGGAACACCATCGCGAACGCTTAGGTATAAGACCTCCCAATTTTTGGCAACTTTTTTCAAATCTTTTTTGAAAACATTGTTTGTTCATATATTAATGATCTATTTTTGAAAAAATTTTGAAATTATTTTTCGAGTTCTCAAAATCTAGTTTAGGGTAGTTTTTTGGTGAAACTTTTTCTCCCACTCAAAAAACTTCAAATGTTTTTCAAATAAAATACATGTCCAAACATGATTTCAACTTTCAAAAATTATTTTCAAAAATTATTTTTGCAAGTTTCAACTAAATCTATGTCCAAATGCTAGACACCCCGGCAAATCAAAATAATAGAAACAAACACAGGGGAAAATCAATAGGGGATTGGGGCATTAATTTTTAAAACAACCGACCGGTTCGTCAAATCTTCATACACTTAAACATTTGTTCGTCCTTGAACGAGCATAGAGACATACCTGAAGTAGTGAAAATATGAGGGTAACGGTTGCCTATATCCTGCTTGGTCTCACAGGTTGCCTCCTAGACCGGCTGACCCCGCCACTAACATTCACTGATGCAATGTACTTTGACCACAGATTTCTAACTTTCCTGTCCAGTATTGCAACTGGCACCTCAACATAGGATAGATACTTGTCCAACTGGACTGAATTGAAATCCAACACGTGCGACGGATCACTATGATACCTCCGGAGGTAGGGAAAGCTCATAATCAACCTCCCCAACATGCCGCAATATCTCAAAAGGACCAATTAACCTCAGAATCAACTTCCCTTTCTTTCCGAATCTCATAACGCCCTTAATAGGTGATACCTGAAGCAGAACCCACTCTCCAACCACATAGGAAACATCACGAACATTCTGGTCCGCATAACCTTTCTATTTGGACTGGGTTGTACGGAGTCTATCCTGAATCATATTAACCTTCTCCAAAGCATCCTGAACAAAGTTTGTGCCCAATAATCTAGCCTCACCCGGCTCAAACCAAACCACTTGGGATATACGCTGCCTACCATATACAGCTTCATATGATGCCATCTAAATGTTGGACTGATAACTATTGTTGTATGCAAACTCTGTCAATGGAAAGAACTGATCCCAAGACCCTCCAAACTCAATCATACACGCACGGAACATATCCTCAAGAATATGAATAGTGCGCTCGGACTGTCCGTCGGTTTGAGGGTGAAATGTTGTATCAACTCCACCCGAGTGCCCAACACGTACTGAACAGTCCTCCAGAACTGTGATGTGAACAGAGTACCTCTATTTGAAATGATGGAAACTGGAATACCATGCATACGAATAATCTCTCAAATATAAATCTCTATCAACTGCTCTGAAGAATAGGTAGTACACACATGAATGAAGTGTGCAAACTTGGTTAACCGATCCACAATCACCCAAATGGCATTGAACTTCCTCAAAGTCTTTGGGAGCCCAACTACAAAGTCCATGGTGATCTGCTCCCACTTCCACTCCAGAATCTCTATCTGCTGAAGCAACCCACCTGATCTCTGAGGCACATACTTCACTTGCTGACAATTGAGGCACCGATCTATAAACCCAACTATGCCTTTGTTTATTTGCCTCTACCAATAGTACTGCCTCAAAACCCAGTACATTTTTTAGGCACCCAGATAGATGGAATAACGCGAACTATGGGCCTCCTCTAGAATCAACTCTCGAAGCCCATCAATATTAGGTACACAAACCCGACCCTGCATCCTCAATACCCCATCATCACCAATAGTCACATCTCTGGAATTGTCATACAAAACTTTGTCCTTGAGGACAATCAAATTATGGTCATCAAACTGCCGTTCCCAGATACGATCAAATAAGAAAGACCGAGAGATCACGCAATCTAGAACTCGACTGGGCTCTAAAAGATCCAATCTCACAAACTGACTGGCTAAGGCCTGAACATCCATCGCCATAGGCTTCTCTGGTGCTGGAAAATAAGCCAAACTCCCAAACTCTTTGTCTGGCGGATCAAAGAATCGGCCACCATATTGACCTTGCCCGGGTGATACAAAATAGTGATATCATATTCCTTTAGCAGCTCTAGCAATCTCCTCTGACGCAAACTAAGATCCTTCTGCTTGAACATATGTTGCAGACTCCAATGATCAGTATAAATCTCACAAGGCACACCGTACAAATAATGATGCAAGATTTTCAAGGTGTGAACAATAGCAGCTAACTCAAGATCATAAACTAGGTAATTCTTCTCATATATCTTCAATTGTCTGGACCTATAGACAATCACCCTACAGTCCTGCATCAATATCGCTCCAAGACCAATCCTAGATGCATCAAAATAGACAGTATAAGACCCCGAACCTATAGGCAATATAAAAATTGGTGCTGTAGTTAAAGCTATCTTGAGCTACTAAAATCTCGCATCACACTCTTCCTTCCACTGGAACGGAGCACCTTTCTGGGTCAGTCCGGTCATAGGTGCTGCAATAGATGAAAACCCCTTATCAAATCAACAATAATAAGCCGCCAAGCTAAGAAAACTGCGAATCTCTGTAGCTGAGCATGGTCTGGGCCAACTCTGCACTGCTTCAACTTTCTTCAGATACACCTTTATCCCTTCATTAGAAACCATGTGACCCAAGAAAGCCATAGAATCCAACCAAAACTCACATTTCGAGAACTTAGCATATAACTTCTTCTCTCTTAGAATCTGAAGCACAATCCATAGGTGTTGCTCAGGATCTTACCGACTTCGAGAATACACCAGAATATCATCAATAAAGACAACGACGAATGAGTTAAGATATGGCCGGAACACATTGTGCATCAAATGTATAAAGGAGGTTGGGGCATTGTTCAGCCCAAATGACATACAAAGAACTCGTAATGACCGTACCAAGTCCTGAAAGTAGTCTTGGGGATATCTGACTCCCGAATCTTCAACTAATGATATCATGAACGTAAATTAATCTTAGAAAACACTCGTGCACCCTGTAGTTGGTCAAAAAAATCATCAAATACGAGGCAAAAGATAATGGTTCTTCACTATAACTTTGTTCAACTGGCAGTAATCAATGCACGTACGCATAGATACATCATTCTTCTTCACAAACAAGACAAGATCACCCTACGACGATACACTAGGTCTAATAAAACCCTTATCAAGCAATTCCTGTAATTAATCCTTTAACTCCTTCAACTTAGAAAGAGCCATACGATACGGAGAATAGAAATAGGCTCAGCGCCCAGCAATAAATCAATGCCAAAATAAATATCTCTATCAGGCGGCATGCGCAGAAGGTCAGATGGAAACACATCAGAAAAATCCCCTACTACTGGGACTAAATCAACAAAAGGGGTATCAATACTTACGTCTCTCGCATAAGCTAGATATGCGTCACACCCCTTCTCAACCATATGATGAGCCTTAAGGAAATAAATAACTCTACTGGGATTGTGATCTAAAGCACCCATCCACTCAATACGTGGTACACCTCGTGTAGCCAACGTCATGGTTTTGGCGTGACAATCAAGAATAGCATAATGGGGTGACAACCATTCCATGCCCAATATAATATCAAAATAAATCATGTTGAGTAACAATAAATTGGCTATGGTCTCGAAACCACTAAGAGAAACCAAACACGATCGATAAACATGGTCCGCAATAAGATAATCTCCTACAGGAGTAGAAACATAAATGGGAGAACTCAAAGAATCCCGAGATACACCCAAATGTGGAGCAAAATAAGAAGGCACATAAAAATAAATGGATCTCGGATCGAATAGAACCGGTGCATCTCTATGACAAACTAGGACAATACATGTGATGACAAAATCATAGGCAATAGCCTCGGTACGGGCAGGAATGGTATAATATTTGGCTTGACCTCCCCCTCTAGGGTGACTTCTATCTCCCCGACCCCCACCTCTAGCAGGCTGAGAAGGTGGGGTAGCAACTGGAGCTATAACCACAGCGTAAGAACTCTGCGGGGCACGCTCTGGCTAAGAATTCTTTGGAGGTGCACCCCACCTAAGTCCGGGGAAATCACTCACCATATGGAATGTGTCACCACACTCAAAACAAGCTCTGGGAGGACGTGGCGGCTTTGACTAGCTCGGGAAGGTCGTCTGTACTGACCACTAAAAGCACCCCATGAAGGAGACGTGCTAAATACCAGAGGTACATAATAAGAATCTTGAGGCCTAGGAGGAACTGGAATACCACTGGCTGCTGAAAGAGTTGAATGAACATGGCAGCTCATATAACCCCTCCAATGTCAACCTGTAGTTGGGGTATGAGCACCAGAATGGTGACTTGACTCTCGAGATCTCTTGGCCTCCATTTCCTTAATATCCCTAGCAAGCATACCATTAATCCTCCTATCAATGCTCACCACCTGCTGATAATGAATATCCATCTCTAACTCGCGATACATGCTAGACCAGATGCTGGGAATAATCCCCTCAATAAATCGGTGAACCCTCTCGCGAATAGTAGAAACCAAGGATGGTACATGTCTAGCCAAGCTGGTGAAACAGACAATATACTCCGAGATAGTCATAGTATCCTGGTGAAAATACTCAAACTCTACGCACCATGAATCCCTGAGGCTCTGAGGAACATACTCTCTCAAGAACATATCTAAAAACTAAGTCCAAGTCAGGGAATTTGCCTCATCCGAATTGTCTAACTTATAAGTACGCCACCATTCATCGGCGGCCCCTCGAAGATGGAAGGTAGTGAAGGAAACCCACTCAATATGATATACCCATGGTACTTATAATACTGTAAAAATCATCTAGAAATCCCAAAGCATCATCTGATGCTAAACCACTTAAAATAGGAGGCATATACTTTTGAACCTCTCAAGCCTCTACTACTCATCCTCGGAAGGTGATGCCATATCCTCAGGCTGATCTAGAACTATAGGTTATATCGGAATAATCTCTAGAACCTGATCAACATGCACTCATTGCTTAGGAGTGAGGGCGTTGGGAGTCCATGCTCCTCTCCTGGCCTGGGATATAGCTGTAGCAAGAGAAAGCAGCACTGCCATAGCCAAAGTGGTTTACATGTTCATGAACTATGCCAGAGTCTCTTGAAGTGTTGACGTGATAATAGTAGTAGGCGTATCAGTGCCTGGGCTCCAACTGGCACTATTGGTGGCTCATCCGTGGAAGCTCGTACTGGTGCCCTGGTTGCACAGCATGCGCATCCTCGGCCTCTACCCTGACCGTGGATGATGCAAAAATAGCTTTTACCACACCTGGGGTACATACTATTACAAGGTCATGCTATTAGGTCTAGAGAAGTTCGGGGAAACCTACATGAGGGCCATGGCTGCTATTTTTCATAATATAATGCACCAAGAGATATATTTGCATGTAGACGACGTGATCATCAAATCCAAAACCCAGGATGACCATGTTCGAGACCCGAGGAAATTCTTTAAGCGATGCGCAAATATGATTTGAAGCTGAACCCAGCCAGATGTGCATTTGGAGTCCCATCAGGAAAACTTTTAGGCTTTATATTTAGTCAGAGGGGTATTGAATTAGATCCAATAAAGATAAAGTCCATTCGGTATTTGCCTCCTCCGAGAACCAAAAAAGATATGATGAGTTTATTAGGCAGATTGAACTATATCAGACGGTTCATTACTCAGTTGACATCCACGTGTGAACCCATATCCAAATTGCTAAAGAAAGATGCGGCAATCAAATGGATAGATGAATGTCAAGAAGATTTTGATAAGATTAAAGAATATATGTCTAACCCACAAGTCCTGGTCCAACCTGAACTGGGGAGGCCTCTGTTCCTGTATCTAACAGTCTTGGAGAATTCTTTTGGTTGTGTCCTCGGGCAACATGATGTGACCGGAAATAAAGAGCAGGTGATCTACTATTTGAGTAAGAAGTTTACCAGCTATGAAGCTAAGTATACTTTGTTGGAAAGAACCTATATCGGTTTAACCTGGGTAGCTCCGAAGTTGAGGGATTATCTGCAAGCCTACACCATTTACCTCACAACCAAGTTGGATACTTTGAAATATATATTCCAGAAGCCAATGCCCACGGGAAGGTTAGCAAATTGGCAGATCCTACTCACTGAGTTTGACATAGTCTATGTCACTCGCACGACAATGAAAGCCCAGGCATTGTCGGATCATTTGGCTGAAAACCCAGTTGATGATAAATACCAACCTTTGAACACTTACTTCCCGAATGAAAAGGTAAATTCGATTGAGGTAATATCCAAGGATACTACTGCTTGGAAAATGTTCTTTGACAGAACGGTAAATGCAAAAGGTGTGGGAATTGGGGCAATTTTGATCTCACCCACTGGTCAGCATTATCCAGCCATAGCCCAGCTTCGGTTTTTCTGCACAAACAACACTGCCGAGTATGAAGCCTGCATTTTGGGTATAAACATGGCAATCGACCAGGATGTCGAAGAATTGTTAATCATGGGTGGGTAGCATGTGTCCTCACCATCTGTGAGAGAATAGAAGACAGAAGTTCAAAATTGTGATATCAAAAATATTGCAAGACAAGAAAATCAAAATGAAGTCGAATTTTCCTAATAGTTGCATAGCCTCTTGTAGTAAGTACAGACCTCTCCGTACCAATCAGCGAGACTCTAATAAACCGACTTGTTATTCATGACTCCGATGAATCTAGAGCTCTGATACCAACTTGTCACGACCTCGGTTCGCCCTCCCTGAACCATCGAAATAGTGAAATAAAAATAGTGATTAACAATGACGCTTGGCATACACAATAACAAATCCCAAAACTAATACATTTCCCAAAACCCAGAATCTCATGATCACAAGTCTTTGAATGTCTAAAAGCATCTAACTTCAGAATATATAACAAAAAATGATAGTAAGAAGGGCTAATACAAAAGGAAGAGTAGAAAGGGACTCTTCAGTCTGCGGAAGCGACAGATATACCTCGGAGTCTCTAAGTACCTCGTCTCAAGAGTGATAAGTCTGAGTGGAGGTACCTAGATCTACACATGAAAAACATGCAGAAAGGGCACGAATACACCACAGCTTTACTCAGTAAGTGTCAAGCCTAACCTCGGTCAAGTAGTGACGAGTATGGTCAGTGCCCTACTATGGTTAAATAAAATAAAATAACAGTGTAGAATAAGAGAGTATAATTGAGTGCAGCAGTAAGAATAACCCAGAATAGAAGGAACAACAACTAGAACAGAGACAATATAATCACAGAAAAAAATACAGCGCAACATGGAGATAACAACCGGGGATCTCCAAAGATACCGTCATGAGTCCCTCTAAGGCTTCAATCCTGTTCAAAAATGGTGAAAGAATAACTCAAATTTGCGAAGGCAACTATTTATATGATTTGCCCGGCAAATGCAAATCCGCTTTTGTGGTGAAGCTCCCGCTTCTGTAGTCTCCTGCTGTCCCTCCCTTTCTGCTTCTATGATAATTCCACTGCTTCTGCTGTCTCACACCTATGATCCCCAATCCACAGGTGCAGTATAACAGCAACATTGAAACTTCACCTGCAACTCACAACTCCAAACCTTTCCGTCAAACATCCGAAATCATACCGAGGTCCACGGGACCTAACTAAAAGCACGAACAAGTCATATACCACTATCCCAACTTATACAAATCTCCACAACACCTCAAATAACATTGAATCAACCAATTAGCATCGGATTCAAGCATAGAACTTCAAAACTCTCAAAATACGCTTTCGATCAAAAAGTCTATCAAACCTCGTCCGAATGACCTGAATTTTGCACATACGTCATATTCAACACTGTCGAGCTACTCTTACTTCCGAAATTCCATTCCGATCTCGGATCAAATTCTCACTATCGAACCTGAAACTTTAAAAATTCTAGCCTCAACATTTCAAGCCTAAATTAGATACTGACCTCCAAAACACAATCCGAACACGCTCCCAACCCAAAATCGCCTAAAGGAGTCATCTTCACATTGTTCTGACTACGGTCAAATTTCCAAAACTTAAGTTCTCATTTAGGGTCTAAGTGTCCCAAAACTCTTTGAAACTCCAACTAATTCCTCCAGGCAACTCACAATAGCAGAAACAAATATGGGGAAAGCAGTTACTGGGGGATCGGGGTGTTAATTATTTAGACGACCATCCGAGTCGTCACACTGATGGTACCCCGAACACAAGTCAATCTTAGAAAACAAATGTGCACCCTATAGCTGGTCAAAAAAATCATCAATACGAGGTTAAGGATAATGGTTCTTCACTGTAACTTTATTCAACTGGCGATAATCAATACACATATGCATAGATACATCGTTCTTCTTCACAAAAAACACAGGAGCACCCCCAAGGTGATACACTAGGCCTAATAAAACCCTTATCAAGCAATAAGGGATAGAAATGGTTTGAGTGCCCGGGAACAGATCAACGCCAAAATTTATATCTCTATCGGAAGGCATGCCCGGAAGATCAGCTGGAAACACATCAGAAAAATCTCGTACTACTGGGACTGAATCAACGGAAGGGGTATCAATATTGACATCTCTCATATAAGCTAGATATATTTCACACCCCTTCTCAGCCATTCGTTGAGCTTAAGGAAAGAAATAACTCTACTGGGAGTGTGATCTAAAGCACCCCTCCACTCAACACGCAGTATACCTGGCATAACCAGAATCACGATTTTGGCATGACAATCACGAATTGCATAATGATGCAACAACCAGTCCATGCCAAAGATAATATCAAAATCAACCATGTTGAGCAACAATAAATCAGCTCTGCTCTCAAAACCACTAAGAGTAACCAAACACGACCAAAAAAATACGGTCGACAACAAGAGAATCTCCTATAGGAATAAAAACATAAATAGGGGAACTCAAAGAATCCTGAGATACACCCAAATACGTAGAAAAATAAGAAGACACATAAGAATAGATTGAGCCTGGATCGAATAGAACTAATGCTTCTCTGTGAATAAGCAGGACAATATCTCTGATGATAGAATTAACGGCGACAGCCTTGGTATATACAGGAAGAGCATAGTATCTGGCCTCGCCTCCCCCTCATCTACCTCCCCGTCCTCCAGATCTAGCTAGCTAAGCAAGTGGGATAGCAATTGTGTTGTGATCATAGCCTGAGAACTCTGTGCGGCACGTTGTAGCTGAGAAGTCTCTGGAGGTGCACCCCTCCTAAGTCTGAGGAAATCCTTCACCATATGGCGTGTATCACCTCACTCAAAACAAGCTCTGGGAGGATGTGGCGGCTATTTTTAGCTCGGGCCAGTTTGGCTGGACTGACCACTTAAAGTACCCCGCATAGGAGGCGCACTAGATATTGGAGGTGCATAATAAGGCTCATGAGTCCTAGGAGGAGGTGGAATACCATTGGCTGCTAGAAGAACTAAATGAACAAGGTAGCTCATATAACCCCTACCATGTCAACCTGTAGTTGGGGCATGGGCACCAGAATAGTGACTCGAATCTCGATATCTCTTGGCCTCCCTCTCCTCTATATCCCTAGCATGCGTACCCTCAATCCTCCTAGAAATACTTCACCACCTGCCGATAATGAATATCCATCTCTAACTCGCGAGACATGCTTGACCAGATGCTGGGAATAAGCCCTTCAATAAACCGGTGAACCGTCTCACGAATAGTAGAAACAAAGGTTGGTATATGTCTAGCCAAGCTGGAAGAAACAGACAACATACTCCGAGACAGTCATAGTACCCTGGTGAAAATACTCAAATTTGCGCGCCATGCATCAGTGAGGCTCTAAGAAACATACTCTCTTGGGAACATATACGAAAACTAAGTCCAATTCAGGGAAGAGACCATCCAGACTATCTAACTCATAAGTATACCACCACTCATAGGCGGCCCCTCAAAGCTAGAGGGTAGTGAAGGAAACCCTGTTTGATCCTAAAATACCCATGGTACGAAGAACACGGTGGCACTCATCTTGAAATCCTAGAGCATCCTCTGATGCTAGACTATTGAATACAGGAGGCTTGTGCTTTTGAACTTTAAAGCCTCCGCTGCTCATCCTCTGAAGCCGCTTCCCCATCCTCGTGTTGATCTGGAACTATGGGTATTACCTGAATAATCTCTGGAAAATGATCAACATGCACTTACTGCTCAAGAGTGCGGGTCGGCAGGAGTCTGTTCTCCTCCTCCGACCTAGGATGTGGTTGCAGTAACGGGAAGCAACCCTGCCTGAACCAAAGTGGTGTACATGCTCATAAACTATGCCACAGTATCCTGAATTGCTGGCGTGGTAGTAGCAGTAGGCGTAACAGGTGCCCGAGCTCTGACTGGAACTGCTGATGGCTTCTTGATGGAAGCTCATGAGGGTGCTCCGGTTGCACCGCGTGCTTGACCTCGGCCTCTAACCCGCCCTCGGCCTCCGACGGTTATAGTAAGGGGTTTAGTTGCCTGATCATCTCGGGTAGCACGTGTTCTCACCAACTATGAGAGAATAGAAAACAGAAGTTTAGAATTGTGATATTAAAATCTCTCACGACAAGGAAATCAAATGAAGTGAAAATTTCCTAATAGTTACATAGCCTCTAGTAGATAAGTACAGATGTCACCGTACCGATCAACGAGACTCTAATAAACCAGCTTGTGATTCATGACTCCTATGAACCTCGAGCTCTATTACCAACTTGTCACGACCCCGGTACGCCCTCCGTGAACCATCGTTACGGCACCTAGTCTCTATTACTAGGTAAGCCTATCAATGCGGAAAATAAACAAAATTACAAAAGAAATAATTAAAAGGTAAAATAGTGTTATGAAATAGTGTTAAAATGTCGTTCGGTATACACAATAACAACTCTTAAAACTAATAACATTTTCCCAAAACCCAAAATCTCATGATCACAAGCCTTTGAATAACTACAAGCATCTAACTCCAGAATATCTAACAAAGAAATGCAAGTACAGAAGGGCTAATACAAAAAGGGAGAGTAGAGAGGGACACTTCATTCTACGGATGCGACAGATATACCTCTGAATCTCTACGAGTGCCTCATCTCAAGCGTGATAAGTCTGAGTGGAAGTACCTTGATTTGCACATGAAAAACATGCGCAGAAAGGGCATGATTACACCGCATGGGTACTCAGTAAGTGCAAGCCTAACCTCGGTCGGATAGTGAAAAGTCAGGACCCTACTGAGGTAAAATAAAATGTAAGGTTCAATAATGTAGAACAAAACAGTTTAAGTAAGTACAACATTAAAAATAATACAAGATATAAAGGACACCAACAACTACTACAGAGGCAAAGTAAACACAGAAAGAAATATAGCTCAGCACAAAGATAACAACCGGGGATCCCTCGGGATACCGTCTTGTAGTCCCAAATATAAATGTCCAGTGGATCTCCCGAGATACTATCCCGTAGTCCAACTCTTAATGCGGATTGGATCTCCTGGAATACCAATCCGTAGTCCCAAATATAAATACTTAACAGGGGGAATCTACCAGGTGCAGTCTCGTAGTTCTAATGTAAATATGTAGTGGGGTCTCCCGTAATACCGTTCTATAGTCCCAAAGTAAATATACAAGGGGGTCTCCCGGAATACCATCTCGTAGTCCCGAAGTAAACACACAATAATAACCAAAAGAGTAACATACCGATTAAAGTTCCTTACCAAGGTAAAATGGGTATTTCTAACCTAGCATGCTGCGTGTAATTCAAATTAGGCACTTTGAGCAAGTAAGGAAATTAAGTCAATTAGACATGCTTCCCCAAGCGAACAACAGGCTTATATTGTTAGTATAATCAAGAAAACGAAACATACTTGAAATTACTCAATGAAACTCGGATTTTCAATAATTAGCACAAGTAGGCACTCATCACCTCACGTACAAGGCATTTAAATTAACAATAATACCAAATCCTAAGAGGAAGGTCCCCCACACAAGGTCAGACAAGCCACTTACCTCAAACCAGCTCAAAATCAACCGGTAACCACGTTCTTGCCACGAGTACTCGACTCCAAATGGCCCAAATCTATTCAATTCAATTGTATAATGTAAACAATGCTTCAAGTAACTGATTCTACAAAAAAATTCTAAGCTAATACCCGAAATTAGGTAAAATAACAAAAATGTCCCTCGGGAGCACATCTCAAAATCGGTTAAAATTTTCATTATTAGAATTCTTGTACTCCCACAAATCTATACATATCAAGAACACTGAAATCAGAGTTAAATTAACCCTTCAAATACCCATTTTTAGGTCTCTTAATCTCAAGACCCAATTACCCATTTTGCACTGATTTTTTTCTTAATTGTTCATCACTAATTAGACTTTAATCACATATAATCGAGTTACGAAGTTAAGAATATTACCTCTAAGTGATTCCCCTTTGATTTCCTCAAAAATCTCCTTTAAAGGCTTCAATCCCGTTCAGAATGTGGAAAAATGAAGAAATGTCGTGGATTGGCTATTTAAATACTGCCTAGGTATTTCCTTCTTCGTGAACACGGAAGGACCCTTGCTTTGCAAATTACAACTCCGCTTGGCCCAGCTTTCCTTCATCGCGAACGCGATGCCCAAGTCACGAACGCAGTGCTCAATCTCCTCCTACTCCTATGTGAACGCGGGAACACCATTACGAATGTGTAGATATAAGACCTCCCATTTTCGTGAACATAAAGCATTAAATATCCCCCAACCCCAGCTCCTCTTTGCAAATGTGAGACCCTACTCACAAACGCGAAAAAGGAATCCAGAACTGGGCCGCTGCAATTTTTTGAAATTTACCTAAGTTCCAAAATGACCCGTTGTGCATTCGAAACACACCCGAGGCCCTCGGGACCTCAACCAATCATGGAAACTAATCCTAATACATGATTCTAACTTTTTTCAATCTTCGAAACACTCGAAAAAACATCAAAACACCAATTTAGCATCAGATTCAAGCTTAAGAACTCCAAAAACTCTCAAATTACGCTTTCGATAAAAAAAGTCTATCAAACCTTGTCTGAATGACATGAAAATTTGCACACATGTCACATTCAACACTAAAGAGCTACTCCAACTTCCGGAACTTGATTCTGACCCTCGGATCAAAATCTCATTATCCAATCGGAAATTTCAAAAATTTAACTTTCGGTATTTCAAGCATAAATTAGCTACGGACCTTCAAAACACAATCCGAACATGCTCCTCAATCTGAAATCACCCAACAGAGCTAAGGAAACATCAAAATTCCATTATGAGGATGTATTTACATTGTTCTAACTGTGGTCAAACTTCTAACACTTAAGCTCTTATTTAGGGACTAAGTGTCCCAAAACTCTCCAAAACTTAAAATCAAATATCCCGACGAATCAAAATAAAAAAATATGGGAAAAGCAATTAATAGGGGATCGAAGCATTAATTCTTAAAATGACCGGTCGGGTCGTCACATGGGGTTGTTGACTACTATGCAAACAAGGGGAGTAGAGCCAAACAGGATAATAATTAGGAGTTGGGCCAGCCGGATTCACAATATATTAATTATACATTGATTAAATATGATTATAAACCTACTATATATATATATATATATATATATATATATATATATATATATATATATATATATATATATATATAGCTATTTTTAATTTAAATGGTTAGATTGATGGCTATTCAGGTTAATCCTTCTTTATGGAATTTTTACCTCCCATAGCACCTTATTTATTTTAAATAAATATCATTTTAAAAAATTATATTCAATATCTATCTTTTGATTTTTATAGCCAATATCTATTTATGGTCACCTCCTACCCTTAAGTCATACAATATGCTTTGTATTATTTTTCTCTCTTATTCTTTCAGATTTTTCTCCAATGTCTCTCTCTCAATGCTAGTTTTTTCCATGAATACAAACTCATGGATTATCTCTCATCCATTCCTCCGTTATCGTTCTTCCGAGTAGTCAACAAGAATTTTCTGGGACTTTAACTTCTTAGCAAATTTCATGGCTTTCTTAGCCAAAAACTTAGAAATTTCTTCTTTAGTGATCTCGTTTTCTTCTTCTTTCTCTCATCGCTACTGATGGAATCATGGTCGGAATCTGATGGATCGTCGGTGAAAAACTTAGCAATTTCTTCTTCAACGATGTTTCTCGTTTTCTTCTTCTTTCTATCATCGTTGTTGCTGGAATCATGGTAGGAATTCGATGTGTCGTCAGAAAATCGTCAGTGAAAAATAGGTGAGCAACTTGAAGATTCTGTTATCTTTTTTTAAGTGTATTTGATTGTATCTCGCTGTATTGTTTATGTATTTTATTGCATTTTAATGTATCTCGCTATATTTCACTATCTCGATGTATTCCATGAATGTATTCATTTGTTTTTTAATTAAGATACTTCATGTATTTAGATCTATATATGTATTCAAATGTATCCATAGTATGTATTCATATGTTTTTGTATTATAGATGAATCTTGGTGAAAACAAAAATACCCACGAACAATATCAACAGAAAAAGGAAGGATTAAAAACTTGGCGATTGCTCTGTTTTGATGTATTAATCGTCTGGGTAAAATATTCATATTATTCGCGTTAAAAACAGATTATGGGTGATTTAATTGAGTTAGTTGAGTTATAGAGTCTATTATGTTTATTGATTCACTTTCCGTTTTTGGCTGAATAGACCATGAATTATACTATTTACATTACTATATTCACAAATACATATCGTAAATACAGTCGAATATAATATTCTGTCTAGCTGTAATCCCATGATTCACGCGCGAGTTTTGCTACTGTATTCATGCAGTAGCTTAAATACATTGAATACACTCTAAAAAGCCTGAAAACATAACTATAAAAAGTAATATAGTAAACGATAGCTACAACTAGCTAATAACCACTAAATAATAGCGGTTTGTGAATTTATTTATTTATTTGGTTCTATTTACATCTTAACTTGTTGGACTTCGTACGGTTTGGAATCAGATGATCCAGCCCATATGGACCACGTAAGAGTCCAGCCCAAAGAAGCGTTGGCATAGCATTTCATATCCTTTTATAGCCATATTTATATGGGATTTTTACATATACATCCCATATAACAAACCTTATAACCACTCATGTTTAAGGTTAGTGTTTATTACATTTAAGTATACATGTTTCAATTTATGTACCAAAATTTACTTTTAAGGTTTAATGATCAATTATTTGTTAGAGGTTTGATTTGTGGAACAAAATCTTTTCATATTTTTTTTCCCCGCTTTTTTCTCTTTCTTCCAACCGCATTTCTCTCGTTGTATTATTATTACATAGTCAAATCCAAAATAACCTTAGCTTCTTATTTATTCTCTCGTTGTATTTTTTTCTTCTCTCTCCGATTTTCTTCTTCAATCTCTTCTTTTTTTTCTTCTTCTTCTTGAATATGGATTTGGAAGAGCATGTGTTCTTTGATAATGTTTGAGAAGTTGTAATGGTTGAATATATTTTTCTATAAAGTTAAGATCTTCTTATTACGAAGGCAATTCTGTAAAAAGATTTGCTTTTTATCTAATTTTCTTCTTGTCTTCATTCAATTGCTACTTTTTCGATTTGATTTGCATTTCTTTGGCAAATTCCAATTTTCTTCTTCTTATTCTTACCTATTTTTTTTTTTAACAGTTAAAAAAAATGTGTGTTTGAGATGGTGTATATCATCATGTGTATATATATCATAATGTATATTGTATATCATAATGTATATTGTTAGATAAGGCAAAAAATAGATTAATATGAAATCAAATCGTGCTAACTAATTTTACGATAGTGTAATTCATTCTGAATAAACTTACTTTAATTTCATTGAAGGTAAACAAATTTTTTTTTCTCCTCAATGTTTTGTAGTTTAATATTTTTTTGCCAAAAAATTAGAATTCAATTGTTTTTTTGGCGTGTAAGTATTTTTTGTAAAAATATACTGTATTATTGCATATTAGGGTTGCTTATACAAATTGTAGTTAATTGTTGTTATTTGGAGTTAATGTGTAATTGATTGGCAAAATATACTGTTGAATCAAATTTGTAGTTAATTGTAGTTTTTTGTAGTTTAATGTAGTGTAATGTAATGTTTATTTGGAACCGTCACTGTTGACTCAAATTTGATGGCAAATTTTACTGTTGAATCAAATTTTACGTTAATTGTAGTTTTTTGTGTTTAATGTAGTTTAATGTAATATTTATTTGGAACTGTCACAGTTGACTCAAATTTGATTGGCAAATTATACTGTTGAATTAAATTTGTAGTTAATTGTAGTTTTTTGTAGTTTAATGTAGTTTAATATAATGTTTATTTGGAACTGTCACTGTTGACTCAAATTTGATTGGCAAATTATACTATTGAATCAAATTTGTAGTTAATTGTAGTTTTCTGTAGTTTAATGTAGTTTTATGTAATTTTTATTTGGAACTGTCACTGTTGACTCAAATTCGTGTATTTGTCTATACCAAAGGAAGATCTTACTGATATTGACAAACACTGTATACGCTATGGAGCTCTGTTGTGGGACTACGCCACAAAGAAGCTAAACGATGGTTCAATCAGTGAGACTGAGGTTACCGGCAGGCTTGCAAGGAGGAAGGGTCCACCGCCAAAGAATGAGAGAAACAAAGTTGAACGAAAGAAGAAGTTGAGTGTACTGTTGTAATGAACTTTGGTTGTACTGAACAACTTTTCATGAATACTGAACAATTTTTCATGAAGTGGAGAATTATGTCAGTTTGGTTGTACTGAACAATTTTTCATGAATACATTAGACATGAGTATTCGATCTATCTAATAGCATATTTGTCGTAACAGCTATCTAATAGCATATATAATAGCTTCAGTTGCCATTCTATATAACTGTCAGTTCTTATATAATTGTGGGAATAAATTACTAATGTAGTGACTACAATTACCTACAATTGCATATAACTACACATCTATACTACATATAACTACAATTGCATAATTACAACTTGTTGGAAGTCCAATGCTACATGTACTGTTGCAGTACATTTGCGCTGTTATGTTTTCTGATAAAACTTCTTTTCTTGAACAATGAAGAATAATGAATTGACGTTGCATAAAAATGCCATTTATAGTTTTCAGCAACTCATACCATCCAGTAGATACAAAAAAATACGTTATTCAGACATATTTTTCAACTGACTATGATTAACTACAATTAACTACAAAGTTCATATAACTACAAAAAATTGACTACATTTTAAAAATACACTGGAAACACTGCATATAACCTTAACTACATTTACCTACATTTGACTACATTTTAAAAACTCACTGGAAACACTTCATATAACCTTAACTACATTTACCTACATTTGACTACATTTTAAAAACTCACTGGAAACACTTCATATAATTTTAACTACATTTGACTACATTTTAAAAGCTTCTTCCTTTATTGGGTTAGTTGAATAGGATTGCCAAATCATAATTTCATGATTTTGTTTACATATATATATATATATATATATATATATATATATATATATATATATATATATATATATATATATATATATATATATATATATATATATATATATATACTGAAAAGAGGAGGAGGGGGAATGAGGAGAAATTTTGGCGGAACTTTATTTTTGGCATCAATGGAATACAGCAATATAAATTAAGAAAGTATGATTAATTGAAGGGATTTTTACCTTAACTGAATTAGCATTTATTTGGTACAAAATCAAAGACTAATTAGGAGCCATAAATACAAGCGTTATTTTAGGCTACAAATTATTTAACATAGATTTGAGCCTTAATAAATGATAATAAGGTTGCTATATGTGATGTATAGGTCAAAATAAATTACAATCGAAACAGTTAATCGCACAACAATAAGCAAATAAACAAAAAAGAAAAGAGTCGTGTTCAGCTCCAAGAAGATTTTTTTTTCTATATTTATGGGCATATGATGTAAGAACTGGAAAAGATGAGGATGTGCAATCTCTATGAAGTGGTAGCATCATCTTCGCCTCCGGTGTTCATGCAAAACAGAGAAAGTAAATAAATTAAAGAGAAGCATTTAATCTCTAGGAGCATTTAAGATTTTACATTAACTGAATTAGTATTTATTTGGTACAAAATCAAAGATTAATTAGGAGGCATAAATACAGGCGCTATTTTAGGCTACAAATTCTTTAACATAGATTTGAGCCTTAATAATGGCGTTATTTTACGGTGCAACATCAGCAAAGATTTCGTTTGGTACATATTTTGTAACAAAAACATGGGATATGAGAGTAATAACTAAACAAGGCACAATAATAGTAATAAAGTTTGCTATATGTGATGTATAGGTAAAAATCCCTATTTATATCACAGAAACATAAGCCGATTCCTCTAATTCTCCGCGCTGAACCTTCATTAGTGTTCGTGAAACATTCATGGGCTTGGCATTAAAGCCATCAACAGCCTTCAAAGGTAAACAGCAAGTTCAAATGTGCCTTAGTGAGCGTGCCGGAGTGGTTATCGGGCATGACTAGAATCATGTGGTCTCTGCCCGCGCAGGTTCAAATCCTGCCGCTCACGGTTGTCTTCCTTATTTTTCCAGTCAAAAAAATTTAGTGCAAAAGAGCTAACGCTAGAAGGAGGGCTTGAACCTCCGACCTTGTGGTTAACAGCCACACGCTCTAACCAACTGAGCTATTCCAGCTGTTTGTTTATTTTCGCGACATAAATATATATAACATCAAACATTCAAATTTTTTACAGCAATATGCCTATTACTGTACTGTTATTGTCTTAATAACCTGCAAACACGATATTCAGAAAGTACGAATACCAATTTTGCCTGCTCTACTTTTTATGAGTTGATGACTGGTATTGCTAATTCAATGGTATCTCAAGTTTGCGTGGTAACCGGTAACACTTGAATTACTAATTCAATGGCATCTCAAATTTGTGTGGTAACCGGTAATAGTAGTATTTATTTGCAAACTGATCAAAAGAAAAATAAGGGCAAAGGTAAATTAATGAGCTAAAAATTATACCTTTTTTGAAACTCAGCCATACTTCAAAATTTTCCTTTGATCTCAACTAAAATTAATGATCTAAAATTCCTGAAGGAATATGTTAAACTAAACATATTAAATTAGCGCGTAAATCGTAAAATTAGAACTTACTTAATATTCATGAAGCGAAAGCGGTATACCGACGAATTGCGACTGTGATTATTGGTCGGCGATTATTGTCACAGTGTGTTGGAGCAACTCCAATATCACAATCTAAACACCTCATTTAATATGGGAGTAGAGAGCGTGTAAAGTTACTGCTTAGATTAGTATTTTAATATACACACTAAGTGTATATGGAATATTATGGTTAATTAATAACCGGAAAATGGCCAAATACCCCCATGGACTTTACGATAAGGTCTATATATAACCCTCGTTAAAAGTTTGGCCTATCACCAACCTTGCCGTTACACTATTGGCCTGGATACCCCCTTTGTTTTAAACGGTCGCCACAGTGGATAAGTTATCCGCTCAAAATATGACATGTGAAAATTAATATACACATACTTATTTTATTTTAATGTACAGCCTTACCTATTAACATTACCCGTAACCCGACCCATAAAACATTACATGTCTCTTAATTAACTTATTTCATCCGCTTGGGTAAAAATAATTACCAAACTCCACTCCTCCATTATCGTCTACTCCACCAAAATACTAGGGTTTCTGCTAATGTGAAGGAATCCAATCGAAGGTGGATGCTACTGAAACTTACAACATATTTTTGAATCTTCTTGTCAAAGTAAGTTTCTTTAGCTTCGTTTTTGCTACATTTTACTATTGGGTCAAGGTTTTAGGATTAAAATTATGTTAACATGTGATTTACTCGAGTTCATGTTTGTCTGTTTACAGCATTACATATGTATGTTTATTGCTGGATTTTGTTTATCCCCGTATTTTTATTGGGGATTTAGTGGGTCTTTGGTTGTCCCAAAATCATATTTGTCTTTTAGCGTTTCTTTATTCCATGCTTTATATTTATACGTATATGTTTGGTTATTGTTGGATCCTGTTTATACTCATATTTTTTATTGGGATTTGGTGGGTCTTTAGCTGTCTCAAAATCAAATTTGCGTTTAAGTTTTTTTATTCCATGTTTTATCTTTATACTTATCATTTCTGATGTGTTCCCATCTTTTTTTATTATTATTTTCTTTTTTTTCTAGCTTTCGATTGATGATTTCAGAGGTTGATATTGTGTTCAACTATAGGGTAAATGGGTATTCTCACCTGACTTAGTATACTGTGAGGAACTTGTGCACTTATGGACATCATTTGATCCTGACTTATTGAGTTATAAGTATACATGTGATGAGTTTACCTCTGGATTAGGGTTTGCCAAAGTTAAACAATTGTTAGTGTTTGGGCCTTCGGGTAAGTACTATTTGGTAGAAGGTGATGAGAGTATTAGGACTCTTCTTTGCTTATTATGTAACAAATTTAAGGTCTTAAATTTCCTTGCTGTTGATGAGAGCGTTTCCACTGTTTCTGTTCCACATATCATAGACCATACAGAAACATATCATCTAGATGGTGAGGTTGGTACATAGTGTGAACATAATCTTGGTTCTGATGGTGAATGTGAACCTTCAAATGGTCGGGAGTATAATTTTGATGAAATAAAGGGTATTAGCAATGAAAAGAGGAGGGTTGTAGATTATATATTGGAAAACTATAAGGAGTTGAAGCTAGATATGTCATTTAAGGGAAAGTAGGAAGGTTGTAAATTTCTATGCTTTAACTAACAAAATGGCTTTGAAGTTGATTAATGTGAAAAAATAATAACCATGTATGGTTGTCAAGAAGGATGTCCTTTTAGGTGTCTAATTTCCGAAGATGGGAAAATTAGTGGGTTCACGATTAAAACATGGAAGGATATACACACATGTGATGATGCCTTTAAGAATCCTAGAGGTGATTATGCCACATTAGCTTAGTATTTTAAGAGTAAAGCCCAAAATAACCCTAAATACATGATTAAAGATATGAGAGGTGATATTGAACATGATTTGAAGTTGAATGTGAGTAGATCCAAATTGAAAAGGGCTAAGAATTTGGTTCTTCAGAAACTAGAGGGTAACTTTATAGATGACTACAACAAACTGATGTATATTGTCAAGAACTTAGATTGTCTAAATCGAAAAGTGATGTAGTCATAAATATCTCCAAATATGTACTAGCAGAAGGTAAGAGAAATTTTTTGAGAATGTACTTATGCTTTAATGCTTCGAAGCAAGGCTGGAAAAATGGTTTGAGACAACTAATTGAAGTATATGGTACATTCTTAAATGTTAGAACCAAGGGTCAGTTATTGGTGGTATTAGGACAAAATTTCATAAATCGTTTTTACCCACTAGCATGGGCTGTGGTAGAAAAGGAAACAAGCAGGACTTGGAGTTGGTTCATGGAGTTGTTGAAGTTATTTTTGGAGTTTAAAACTGGTGTAGGAATCACATTTATATAAGATATGCAAAAGGTAAATAGTTTTGATTTTACTTCATTCTATATTTTAAAGTATATGATGATTTGCACTAATAGTCTAATATTTTTTTCGTTCTCTATTTTTGATTCATTTCACAGGACTTGTTGGATATTGTTAGCACAGTACTTCCTGAGCATAACCATAGATAGTGTGCGAGATATATTGAGGCTAATTGGTGCAAACGAGTTGCACTTGATAATGAAGATCTTCTTTGAAGACAATTGTTATGTTTTTTAATATGATTGGTTATTAAACAATTATATTTAGCTAGTTAACAAACAGCAGTTAACCATTTTTTTGGGTTGGTTAAGTTTCTTATGGTTAAGCATGGTATTGGGTAAGTTTAGTTAGTTGAATTATGTTGTTTGTTGAGGCTTGTTAAGGTTAAAACAACAGTTAACCAATCATCCTGCTGTTTGTTGAATTATGTCTTATTGTTTTGTATTATGCTGTTTGTTGAGGCTTATGTGCCCTATTTTAGGCCTATGTGCGTTGTTTTGTATTCTGCTGCTTGTTGAATTCTGCAAAATAGTTGTGTATTCTTATAATGATATGTTCTTTCTACTTGTGAATTCTGTCTACTTATGTTCTTGTAATGCTCTTATAATTACCTTCTTGAGCGAGATGAAAATTTGTCATATCCAAATTTATACATGTTGAGATTGCATAAATTCATACAAATTTGACCTTCTTGTTGCTTGTTGTAATTTTAATGATTTGGTCATAGCTGATTGTGATGGTTATGGTGTAGGTTGTGGTAGATAGTCAGAATGAATGAGCGGATACTCACGAACATTATTAAATTATTATTATGCTTTTTCTCTTTTTCGAGGTTCATGAAAGCTGGACGATAAAATGCTGCGATAAAATATACTAGCTTTTTCTCTGCTTTTACTGATCAGGGGAAAAAAACAACAGCTTGATAATTTTATTACTACACCTTTTGTATTACCATGCAATCGTGGATACTCAATGTGGAATGTCATGTGATACATTGTGTGTTAATTAATTTGAGGGTGAAAAAAATTCTTTCTAGTCCTTTGCTTTTGAACTGATATAATTCCTTTTCTAGGTAAATTCTGCAGAGTTTTGATAGGAACAAGCTACTGCAAACCAAATCTATGTTGAATACACCATTTTAAACCAAACAGTAAGGTACAAGCTTCTGCCAGATTACAAGTACCCTGACCCGATGGAATTACATAAGCCATAAGCATTTTCCCCAAGCTATCTCTAACAACACCCCCTCCACCACAAATTCCATTAACACAGCTTCCATCTCTATTGAGTTTAGCAAAAAGTAATTACTATTAAGTTTAACAAAAAGTAATGAAGGTTTTAGCCATCTAACCTTAGTGTAGCATCTTTAAACCATGGAAAGCTCAAAAAACTTACACAAGTCCTCCCATTTGTTTCCAATAGCTACATTCCCAAATTGAGAACTAACAATCGGGCTATATTTTTAGATCTTGTCACAGAGAAAATATAAAACATAAATTATACATGTTAAAACATAGGTTACATAATCACTTAAACTTCATTCCAAAACATAAACTTCATTATAAAACATAAAAAATAAATTAAACCTTAACCATGTCAATTATACATAAACCTTATTTGAACATAGGTTACATAATCACTTAAATATATCAAATATACCTAAACTTTGATTGATCTTAAGTTAGCTATTTCGTCATCCAAGCACACATAAACCCAACGAAGCAACACCATACCATGCCAAAGATATTCCATTTTTTTGGACTACTTTTCTTCACAAACTCTAAACCTCCCCTATTTTTTCCTTAGAAACATTATTGTTTCCTTTAACATCATCTAATTCCTTGAAATCTTCAATTTTTGCATCATCCCCTACTAAGACGCTTTCAATCTCGACAACTTCATCAACAGAAGATTCTTTTCTTGTCTAAGAGCTTCATTTTTATTCTTTAAGTTATTGATCAATGTTGTAACTCTAAAAGGAAGTTAATCATCTACTCATTCCCAAAACTTGCATTTCTGTCCCTGCGTAACAATTAGAATAAAATTATCGACAATTTTTGTGTGGCGCCATTATTTACCTAAACAAAAATACAAAAACAATTCTTATAAAATTTACCTTAGGTATTGAACACTTGTTAAGTCGTCTACTGGCATTATTTAGAGTCCAAGTAGTGAATTGGCTAGCACTAACTCCACAATAGCATTTCCTCCTCGAACGATACGATGAACTCGAAGATTCCTTGTTATATTTTGGGAATTAAATGGTGAAAGATGGTGGGAACACTAACCCTTACTTGGTCGTCCAGATTTTCAACGGAATTAGCACCAGCTTTATGAGTTCCTTGTTGAAATTGAGAAGAAAAACTGACTAAGAAGAAAACGGTAAGGTTAATTAAGAGACGTGTAATGTTTTATGGGTCGGGTTACGAGTAGTGTTAATGGGTAGGGCTAGGCATTAAAATAAAATGATTATGTGTATATTAATTTCACATGTCATATTTTGAGTGGATAACTTATCCACTGTTGGCAATCGTTTAAAACAAAGGGGGTATCCAGGCTAATAGTGTAACGGCAAAGTTGGTGTGACCCACACTTTTAACGAGGGTTATATATAGGCCTTATTGTAAAGTCCATGGGTATTGGGACCTTTTCTGATTAATAACCTTATTGGACTTTAAAGCACTCCGGTGGATCCAATTTTCCTACAACTCCTACTCACACATAATGGGAGTGCTTATCTACTTAGAGAAACATATTCGCATCTCCTTAATCATTCATACAGAGAAGTAAATCATGCGACCAGTTTATTATGAGAGCTAAGTGCTATACATCTGTTAGGAGTATATAAACTCTCGTCGAGTCAAACCTACAAGTAGATCATAAAGTATACAGTACCCTAGATCATATAAATTCAATTTGATATAGTCTTGAAATCTCATATATCATTATTTCTTGTATTCACAATCATAATTCATAAGTCATAATTGGTGCATCAGTGAATACAAATAAATGAGATTCCATCAATGATCTTCCTCTTCTCACGATCCCATTAACATTAGTATGACTGTTTTTCTAGATATGCTCCGCTAGACCGAATCTATGTTCATAGCCTTGTGGAAAGACACTAAGATAGCTAACATCACACTAAGTCTCAAGTATCTGAGCCTCTAAGGGTACAAAATCTTGGGCCATCAGAAAAGCTATGGGTCTCACACAACAATAAATTGAGAATGGAGTTATGTGAACCCAGTTGGTCGACATTAGCACACATGTGAGACATGTGCTACTATATTTTCTCCTCTTTTCCAAGGAGCGTATGTCTTTATCTCATAAAAATACTATACATGTGATATTTAGACACCATAAGTATCTGAATTTGAGTTCCTCGATCTACAAAATCTTATTTAACTCACATCTGGCTCACAAAGCAGAATAGTGAACATTTCCTAATTACCTTATGTCTTTATTTAGGCAACATTCTGATTTTAAGCTAATAGCTCTCAAGTCATCCTTATAATAATTCTTTTTTATATCATGTCTCATCTCCTCACATCACAAAGATAAGGAGGCGGTTGGCTATGTGAGAAGGCCAACCTCTTGTCTGCCCCGCATACTTATTAAAAAATAACAAAAAATGCCCATGACATTCAACAATATAAATATGACTATGTATGTATTTAAATCAACTTTTTTTATAATTAAAAAACATCTGTTTACGTGAGGGAAATTGAATAACAAAATAATAATAATATCAAAGTCAACGAAATCCTCGAGACTTAGTGTGTCTCACAAATGCATCTCTTGACAAAGCCTTGGTGTACGGATCTGCTAACATATCTTTTGTAGACACATACTTCACATTCACCACCTTGCGTCTAACCATATCCCTCGCATAGTTATACTTGATATCTATATATTTGGCCTTACAATGAAACTTAGGGTCATTGGTGGAGGATATTGCAGCCTCACTGTCACAATAGACTAACACTAGTTTAGTATTTTCAGCGATATCCAACAAGTACTCCAAGAAATTTTTCAACCAAACAGTTTCTTGTGCTACTGAAACGAGAGCCGCGCATCTGGCTTTCATCAAAATAGTGATACACATAATTGTTTCTTACTATTCCATGATATGGCACCATCATTGAGTAATAACACATATCCAGAGTTAGACTTTCTTTCGTCTGGATCTCCTCCATGAGCAACATCACTTTATCTAAACCTAGGTTGGTTTGATATCTACTCATTGAGCCAACTGCTTGACATATATCATGTCTAATGCATGCCATAACATACATTAGACTTTCGACTGCGCTTTTATAAGGAACTCGTCTTATTCTTTTTGTCTCTTCGGGAGTCTTAGGACACATCTGACTTCCCAAGGCATGGCCTTTATTGATATGAGTATCAACTAGGCTACTGTTTTGCATATTGAATCACTCAAAAACTTTTCTAATATAATTATCTTGTGAGAGATACAATAGTTTCTTTGGATGATCTCTTAAAATATTAACTCCAGGAATTTATGCAGGTTCACCCATATCTTTATCACAAATTGGGATGATAACTATGACTTTATCTCGGTTATAAACTCTTTATAATTTCCAGCTATAAATAGGTCATCTACATGTAATGTTAAAATCACAAGCTTATTCCTTGATCTTTTGGTATAAACGCAATGGTTTTCTTCCATCATGGCAAAACTATTTGATACAAGAACATTCTAAAAGAGCATATATCATTTCCTTAAAGATTGTTTGAGGCCATAAATAGACTTTAAAAGTCTACAAACCTTTTGTCTGCAGTCCTTTTCAACAAAACACTAGATTTCTTCATCCAGTTCTCCATTGAGAAAGGAAGTTTTTAAATCCATCTGATTTAATTCAAGATCCAAGATTACAATAATAGCTAGAACTAGGCTAACATAGGTAGATTGTGCAATAGGCGATAAAGTCTCTTTGTAGTCTATTCCTTTCTGTTGTGTATACCCTTTCGCCACCAGTCGATCCTTATATCTATCAATTGTGCATTGAGCTTAATTTTTAGAATCCATTTGCTACCAATTGCTTTGCGTCCTTCAGGGTGGTCAACTAGTTCTCAAACTTTGTTGACTCTCGTAGACTCCAGTTCATATTCCATTCCTTTTGACCATTTATCCTTAGAATGGCATGAGGGAGACTTTTTTTACATTTTTAGGCTCGTTTTCTTCTTGTAGGAAAATAATAAATATTTCACTGCCTTCAATATCAATGTCAGCGGGGAATTTTTTATGAGAGTCACATCTTATTTGTGGCTCATTATTGTTCTTATTTGGATCAATGTTTCTCCCACCCGGATCAAGAACATCCATCATGTTCCCACTTGGAACAAGATATGTGACCATCTCACTCCCACTTGGAACAAGATCCATTTGGTCACTCCCACTAAATGTAAAAGAATTACTTTCATTCGCATATGATGATGAAGGAGGTCTTTGATGAGAAACTAATTCATCATCTACTAAAATTCTCTCAATCTAAAGAAGTGATCCTTGTACTTCTGGATCTATTATCTCAAATAAGCTTAGGTCTTGACCCACCTCTCCCTTCTTAGGGAACTCATCCTCTAAGAAAGTAACATCTCGTGATTCAAACTCAGTTACACTCTCACTATCTTGGTAACCTATAAACACATAACCCTTTGAAGTTTGGAGTATATTATAAAGATAGTTTTCTTACCCCTCCCACCTAATTTTCCATATTTATGTGAGGAAACATGTGCATAGGAAGCACAATCCCAAGGTCTTATCTGGTTGTCTTTCAGTTCATAACTCATATGGAGTAGTAGTAACTGACTTTGTAGGCACTCAATATAAAGGTGGAATTTAGCAACGCATCACCCAGTAACTAATTGGGAGGTTAGCTTGTGCCATAATTGACCTGACCATTTCTAGGAGCGTTCTGCTTCTTCTCTCGGCAACACCATATTATTGTGGAGTATTTGGGATAGTCAACTAATGAACTATTCCCTTTTCAATACATAAATTATTAAATTCACGACCATGATCAGTTTGAAAAGCTTTTATCTTCTTGTCTAATTGATTTTTCACTAAGCTCATATAGCGTTTGAAGCAAATTATTGCTTCTGATTTGTGGAAAATTAAATAGACATAACCAAAACGGGTATATTCTTCAATAAATGTGATGAAAATCACTTACTCCATGCCTTGACCTAACATTCATAGGCCCACATATGTCTGAATGGACTAATTGCAAACAATATTCAGCTCTATTCACCTTACCAAAAGGTTTTCTTTCAGATTTTTCAGCTAGACAATTTTCACAAGTGGACAACTCTACTTGTTCAATGTTGGAAAGAAACCCTTATTTTGCTAACTTTTGTATTCTTTGTTAGCCAATATGACCAAGTCTAGCATGTCATATACTTACACCAGTATCATATTTATATGAAGAAATAAACATAGAAAAACTAGCATTATTATTAAATGAATCATAATCCAAATCCATAATAATTAAACCTCTTATCACATTACCAAAACCAAATAAAGTTAGACCAAAAGTCAACTTGCCAGAATTGCCATGACAAAACAAGTCAAATCCTAGCTTAAGCAAAACTGAAACTAAAATATCATTTCGCCGAATTATTGGTGCAATGAAAACATCATGCAATGTTAGGTCTCGACCACCACGCAAGACTAACTTGCATGTACCGATCTCTTCAACAACAACTTTATTGTTATTGCCATATATCCACTTTGCTCCACTTGGAACTCGTCGAAATTCAGTGAAGGCACAACAATCTCAGGCTATATGGTTCGTTGCTCCCGAGTCAACAATACACAAAGGATTAAAATCAGTTAGAAAAATAAAATTAAAAACACAAAGTTCATTAATTTTTTAGTATCGTGAAATTCTTGGAGGCTTAGAGCAATCACTTGCATAGTGACCCTTTTTGTCGCAATTATAATATTTCATTTTAGCAATTGTGACAAGTTTGGAACGTTTGTTCTTGTCTTTTTCAGTCTTTATCTTTTTTGCATGTTGAGCTGGTTGAGCTTGAGGTGACCATCTCTTCTTGTCCCAGTTCCTTTTATTTGAATCACTCTTGGTTTTGGAGGTTTTTGACATGTGCAACTCGGCTATGGGCTTTGCAGCCTTAAGTCATTCCTCACCTAACTCATGATGCCTCGGACATATTCGAGAGTTGTGATTCACTCATTATAGGTCAAATATATTTTCATATCATCCTAAGAACTAGGTAAAGAGCATATGATATCTTGGGTTTTTTGCTCATCAATCAACACATGACCAACATCTTTAACTCCCCGATCATATTTGTCATTTGCCTTAGATGTGTTTTCATTGAATGTTCTGGGCATTTCATATAAAATCAAATTTGATCGTTAATGATCGCAGTCTTGCAGTGGAACATGTACCAAATCTTTTTCTCGAAGCATTTTAAAGATCCATAGCTCTTTGTGATCCTTAAACTCCCTTAGAATGTCATCATCCAAGGTGCTCAACAACATAATGCCAGCAATGGGATTCTTATCCTTTCAACTGTCGTAGGCTTCACGCTCATGCTTATAATGAGCAGTGTTGCCTTCCTCATGCTCGTTAATGACATTATTAATGGCTTCCAGAGCCTCTTGCTCCTCTAGCACATGTGGACTTTCAAGATCCATGTTTCATATTTAACACTATTGAGTTTCAACCTTTTGTTGAGCTCAGTAATAATAATTTTCGAAGCAATAGTCGTTCTTTTAACAAAATAACAAATAATATGAGGATTATGTAAAATATAATACAATGCACGTTGTTCTACATACATACATATTATAATACTAAGTATCAATTAATTATGTTAGTAAATACATATATAAATTATGGAGTCGAAAGTTCACTATGTTCCCAATTATCGTCCAAGCATGTTAAACAAAATAACAAATAAATATAATGTTAGACAATTAACAAATTAACATATAAATTTAATGTTAAACAAATTAATAAATAAGTTTAATGCTAAATTAATTAACATTTCAAGCAATTGAGATAATAAAACAATTATAGCTTTCATTAAAGTTATAAATACTAAATTTATATTCTGAAAATTAAGTCCATGTGACTATTTTAATATTTGAAAGATTATTTTAAAAAGATAAAACCTATTGTAGATATAATTTAGGCCATCAGCCCAATTAATATTTAACAGAATATAACGTAGGCTTTTAGCCAATAAAAATCTACCAACATAAAACAAAATGACTGGAGGGGCAAGCTTCAGCAATTAAAGTAGGCCTTAAGCCCACGTTTAAGGATCTTGCCAAAATTCTCGGGCTATTTGTATTTATATTTGTTTTTTTGTGTTATGTTTTAATTTGTGTTTATTTCACAAAAAAATTATCAACGTACCTGTTTTTTGTATAACTCTAGCATACGAGGCTGAAGTAGCAAAGACAATCACGTAAAATTTCAACATTCTAATAGCCAAGCATGAAGTTCAGTTCTAGAGCTGAAGTTTTTGTTTTGTAACTGGCGAATTTTAGCTCTAGAGCTGAAGTTTTTATTGTGACTGGCAAACTTTAGCTCTAGAACTACAACAACAACTACCCAGTATATTCCCACCAGGTGGGGTCTGGGGTTTAGCTCTAGAACTAAAGTTTTTGTTTTGTAACTGACGAACTTCAACTCTAGAGCTGATTTTTTTATTTGTATTTGACAGACTTCAGCTTTAAAGCTGAATTTTTTTTTTTGCGAACTTTAGATGTAGGACTGAAGTTTTTGTGACAGTTGCACAACCCCAAGTTAATGCATTGAACCTATTTCACTTAGGTCCAGCTGAATACCTGCAAATGCAAGTGAGAATGAGTCATAGGCAAGAAGAATCTCATCTTACGGTCTGCTAGCTAGCGTTTTCAAGCGAATCACAGTGATATGGCCAAAAAGTTCATTCAAAAATATATGCACTGCAGGCTAAATCTTCTAACTGCAGTATCATTTCTGGGATTGGTTCAAAAAAGATTTTTAACGCAAGACCAATAAAAAAAATAAGCTCCGTGTTATGAAATAATATAAGAACAAGAATAATAATATAAGAACAAGAACAATAATACAAGAACAAGAACAATAGAGAGAAAAGTAGAGAGAGGAGTATTCTTATTGATACTTTGGGATGATTTACAATGTGGTAAGACCCCTCTATTTATAGGCATAGAAAAGACTTAGCCTCAAAGTAAAACTCTAGAATCTCTCTAAATATAGACATTCACCTTAAATAGAGTTCTATTTATAACACTCCCCCTTGAATGTTTATTCAATAATGTGCCTCGTTAAAACCTTAACTAAAACAAAACCCAATGGGAAAAATTTAAAGAAAAGGAAAAAGAGTACACATGTTTGAATATGCGCCTATTGGTTGCCTCGTTAAAAACCTTGCAAGGAAAACCCAGTGGGACAAAACCTTGTAAGGGAAAAAGAGTGCAACGCGCATTAACTCCCCTGATAAGAACATCAATTCATATCCTTAAGTCTTCGCATTCCGATCTTGTGAACTAGCTTCTTGAAGGTTGACGTTGGTAGAGATTTTGTGAACAAATCAGCCATATTATCGCTTGAACGAATCTGTTGCACATTGATATCACCATTCTTTTGAAGATCATGTGTGAAAAATAACTTTGGTGAAATATGCTTTGTTCTATCTCCTTTTATGAATCCTCCCTTCAATTGAGCTATACATGCTGCATTGTCTTCATACAAAGTCGTGGGTAGTTTATTACACTTCAAACCACATTTGTCTTGAATATGATGTATTATAGACCTCAACCACACACACTCCCGACTTGCTTCATGAATAGAAATTATCACGGCATGATTAGATGAAGTAGCCACAATTGATTGCTTAGTCGATCGCCAAGATATGGCGGTGCCTCCACAGGTAAACACATAACCTGTTTGAGACCGAGCCTTGTGTGGGTCGGATAAATATCCAGCATCAGCATAACCAACAAGATCAGGACTGCAATTATTGCCATAAAATAAGCCCATATCGGTAGTCCCTTTTAGGTACCGCAATATATGTTTGATCCCATTCCAATGTCTCCTTGTGGGAGCGAGCTAAATCTTGCTAAGACATTAACTGAAAAGGATATGTCAGGCCTTGTAGTATTTGCAAGATACATTAGTGCGCCAATTGCACTAAGATATGGTACTTCAGGACCAAGTAGCTCTTCATTCCTTTCTTGCGGTCGGAATGGATCTTTATTCACATCAAGTGATCGAACAACCATCGGTGTACTTAAAGGATGTGCTCCATCCATGTAAAACCGTTTCAGTACCTTTTCTATATAGGTAGATTGATGAACAAAAATTCCGTTTGCTAAATATTCAATTTGCAAACCAAGACATAATTTTGTCTTTCCGAGATCTTTCATCTCGAATTCATCCTTTAGATAATCAATTGCCTTTTGGAGTTCTATGGGGGTTCCAATAAGGTTTATGTCATCGACATATACGGCAAGTACAACAAATTCCGATGTTGTTTTCTTTATAAAAACACACGGGCAAATGACGTCATTTATATAGCCTTCTTTTATCAAATACTCACTAAGACGATTATACCACATTCGACCTGATTGCTTTAGACCATACAAAGATCTTTGCAATTTAATTGAAAACATTTCTCGAGACTTTGAATTATGAGCGTTTGGCACTTTGAGTCCATCGGGAATTTTCATGTATATCTCATTATCAAGTGAGCCATAAAGATAGGCAGTAACCACATCCATTAAATGCATGTCAAGCTTTTCAAGGACAGCAAAACTGATGAGATAACGAAAGGTTATAGCATCCATTACAGGCGAATATGTCTCTTCATAATCGACACCAGGCCTTTGAGAAAAACCTTGCGCAACAAGGCGTGCCTTATATCTTTGTACCTCGTTTTTCTCATTTCTCTTGCGTACAAAGACCCATTTATAGCCAACGGGCTTAACACCATTAGGTGTTTCAACTATAGGGCCAAAAACTTCACGTCTTGCCAGCGAATTCAATTCTGATTGAATTGTTTCTTGCCATTTTGGCCAATCATGTCCTTTTCGACATTCTTCAACAGATTGAGGTTCGAGATCCTCACATTCTTGCATAATGCTAGATGCGACATTATAAGCAAAGACATTATCCACCACTATATCCACTCGATCAAAATTTGCCTCAATATTGATTGGATTTATGGATAGTTCCGTATTTTCCAGAGTCTCGGGCTCAATGGATTCTTCATGAATCTCAAAATTTGTTAAATCATGAATTTCCTCATGAGATTCTTTCGTAGTGTCATTTTTATCATTTGCTTTCCTCTTTCTAGGATTTCGATCTTTGGAACCTAATGGTCTGCCACGCTTCAGGCGTGAATTCGACTCATTGGTTATGACACTAGATGATTGTCCAACAGGGACATCAATACGGATTGGAACATTTTCCGCGGGGATGTGGGATTTCGTTATCCTTTTCAAGTCCGTAAATGCATCAGGCATTTGATTTGCTATTCTTTGCAAATGGATAATCTTTTGTACCTCTCTTTCACAAATAGAGGTATGTGGATCAAGATGAGATAATGATGCATTTTTCCACAAAATTTCCCGTTTGGTTTCACCAACTTCTCCCCCTAATTTTGGGAAAAGTGTCTCATCAAATTGACAGTCTGCAAATCGTGCAGTGAACAAATCCCCTGTCAATGTTTCGAGGTAGCGAATAATGGAGGGCGATTCAAACCCAACATATATTCCTAACCTTCTTTGCGGACCCATTTTGGTGCGGTATGGCGGTGTTATAGGCACATATACTGCGCATCCAAAGATTCTTAAATGGGATATATTGGGTTCATGACCCAAAACCAATTGCAACGGGGAATATTTGTGATAATTCGTCGGTCTGAGACGAATTAGCATTGCTGCATGCAAAATGGCGTGACCCCATACCGAAGTGGGCAGCCTCGTTTTCATGAGTAATGGCCTTGCAATCAACTGCAGGCGTTTAATTAATGATTCTGCAAGGCCGTTTTGAGTGTGAACATGAGCTACAGAATGTTCCACTTTTATCCCAATTGATAAGCAATAATCATTAAATGCTTGGGATGATAACTCAACAGCATTATCCAGTCTAATAGACTTGATTGGATTATCAGGAAATTGTGCTCGTAGTCGTATTATTTGTGCCATTAATTTCGCAAACGCAAGGTTGCGTGATGACAACAGGCACACATGAGACCATCTACAGGATGCGTCTATCAAGACCATAAAATACCTAAAGGACCCACTAGGTGGGTGAATAGGTCCACAAATGTCCCCTTGTATACGTTCCAAAAACGTGGGTGACTCAGTCCCAACCTTTGTTGGTGATGGTCTGATAATCAACTTGCCTTGATAACAAGAAGTGCAAGGATATTCATTATTTGAAAGAATTTTGAAATTCTTTAACGGATGCCCATATGAGCTTTCTATAATCCGTCTCATCATGATCGATCCCGGGTGTCCCAATCGATCATGCCAAAGTACGAAAGTATTGGAATTAGTAACCTTTTGGTTTACTGTTGAATGTGCCTCAATTGCACTAATTCTTGTCCAATACAGGCCACAAGATAAAGATGGGAATTTCTCAATAACCCTCTTTTGGCCGGAGACATTCTTTGTAATGATGAGATATTCAAGATTATCTTCATCTATTGTCTCAATATGATAGCCATTCCGGCGTACATCTTTAAAACTCAACAAGTTTCTCTTAGACTTGGAGGAGAACATTGCATTCTCTATGATAAACATCGTGCCTTTGGGCAGAGTTACAGTTGCTCTTCCGGAGCCTTCAATCAATTTACTACTACCAGAGATTGTAGTAACATCTGCCTTACACATACTTATTTGAGAGAAATATTTCTTTTCTTTGAGTATCGTATGTGTAGTACATGAATCAACTAAACAAATATTTGATTCAAGCTTGCTTTATGAGATATCCATATTTGCTTTCCCATGGTTTGACATACAAAAGAAAATACACGAACATGAGAATAAACAAATTCAATTCGTTTGTTTCACTGTGATCGATTGTTAAACATACATAATCGATTATGTCTTAATATAATCGATTGTTAAACATACACAATCGATTGTGTCTTAATACAATCGATTGTTAAACATACATAATCAATTATTTGCTATTTTGAAAAACTTCAGATCACAGTGTCTTAATATAATCGATTGTTAAACATACACAATCGATTGTGTCTTAATACAATCGATTGTTAAACATACATAATCGATTATTTGCTATTTTGAAAAACTTCAGATCACACTGTCTTAATATAATCGATTGTTAAACATACACAATCGATTGTGTCTTAATACAATCGATTGTTAAACATACATAATCGATTATTTGCTATTTTGAAAAAACTTCAGATCACACTGTCTTAATATAATCGATTGTTAAACATACACAATCGATTGTGTCTTAATATAATCGATTGTTATGCAGTTTTAATGCGAAAATATTAGATAATCAACTAACTGTTAGGTTAGTCGATTACCTCTACTGGAAAATAAAAATATTATTGAAATTTGAGCATATTGAAACATTCTAAAGAACTAATACTAACATTATATCATAAACTAACTAATACGAGCTGATACTAATGATTATTAGTTTATTCACTAACTATTACAAATAAGTGAAATAAAATCAAACAACTCCATCTTCTTTCATCACAGATCCATCACCGATTAGGTGGTCTATTTTCCCATCGGGTTGCTCAAAGAAATCTGCCACATCCAAGTGGGTGATGTCAAAATTGTCGTCTGAGACAAAATTTGTTTCAGGGCCTTTACTCTTTCGAGATGCTTGATAAAGGCCAACCAAATGTCTTGATATACGGCAAGCTTTTGACCAGTGCCCTTTTCCACCGCAACGATAACATATAGTTTCTGAATTATTTGCCTAAGGATCCTCATAATCCCGTTTCTGCTTTCGGCGTTATCTCTCCTCGGGGGGTGACGGACATCATGGAAATTTCTTCCTTGTCTACGTCCACGGCTATGACCCCGATTACGACCACGACCATGATTAGATCCATGGCCCTTTTCATGATTGGCATAATGAGAATACACCTTATCTGCTTCAGGCAATGGTGTAGACCCGGTGGGTCGATTTTCGTGATTTCTCATGAGCAGTTCATTGTTTCGCTCAGCCACAAGTAGGAGAGAAATCAGTTCAGAGTATTTTTTGAAGACTTTCTCTCTGTACTGTTGTTGCAGTACCATATTGGAGGCATGAAACGTTGTAAACGTTTTCTCAAGCATATCATAATCAGAGATATTATCTCCGCAGAGCTTCAACTTAGAAGTAATTCTGAACATTGCAGAATTATATTCAGAAACAGACTTAAAGTCTTGGAGCCTCAGATGAGCCCAATAATATCGTGCTTGTGGCAGAGTGACCAACTTCAGGTTGTCATATCTCTCCTTTAAGCCGTTCCACAAGATGAGTGGATCTTTGACTGTGAGATATTCTATTTTCAAACCTTCATCAAGGTGATGGCGCAAGAAAATCAAGGCCTTAGCACAGTCTTGGGTGGATGCTTTATCTCTGTCTTTAATGGCGTCTCCAAGACCCATAGCATCTAAGTGGATTTCAGCATCCAACACCCATGTCATATAGTTCTTGCCCGAAATTTCAAGGGCAACGAACTTTCTTTTTGTAATGTCAGACATAATCGAAAATCAAATTAGGAAGAGAGAAATACCTTAGTTTTTCTCGAGAATCGATTCTTGAGACGGTAGAGTCTCGTGCTGATAACGTGTTATGAAATAATATAAGAACAAGAACAATAATACAAGAACAAGAACAACAATACAAGAACAAGAACAATAGAGAGAAAAGTAGAGAGAGGAGTATTCTTATTGATACTTTGGGATGATTTACAATGGGGTAAGACCCCTCTATTTATAGGCATAGAAAAGACTTAGCCTCAAAGTAAAACTCTAGAATCTCTCTAAATATAGACATTCACCTTAAATAGAGTTCTATTTATAACATTCCGTATTTTGTCTTCAAACTGCGGTAGATTCCTATGCATATCTATTACGCCCCAATTTTAAGGATTGATATTTTGAGTTTTGTTTTTGTTTTTAAATGGATTATGGTTTTATATATAGAAGTTTTGAGAAAACACGAAGACAAATAAAAGAAGTTGATTGATAACGATCAAATAGATAGGCTAAGATAAATAGAGAAGAATACAGGCTGAAACTATTTAAGAAGTAGGTACAAATTAAAAAATTTAAAAATTAATATAAATTAAATAGGAATAATCAAATAGAACGTTCCGTGAAAATTTTACAAAATTCTTCAACCATCAAAGAAAGAGACCCAGGCATCCTCTTAATCCCAATCACACCTTTATAGTTCTGCCAACTTAAAAGAAAGAAGGCCATAAATTCTAAGCCATATAATTTTTTTCCAATAAAATTATTATATTCTCAATTGAGAAAGAAACCTAGTATTAGCTTCTTCTTCCTAACATATTTCCGCCACCAATCCAGTGGATAGTCCTCCAAACTTTTTAAAAAGAAAATCATATTTCTTTAGGGTTTTAGAAAAAGAAGACTAATTTCTATTCTTCCTCTTTGCCATTTCGCCTGTTAGCATTACAACTATTGTAAATGAAGTGAAACATTTGTTTATTCTTCTTCTTTACTTTGCAATGGCCATGGAGCACCAAGCTCCATTTTTTATATATTAGATATTCAGAGAGAACAGAAACTATGGCCTGTCACTACAGCGGCGGCAAAATCTCATGTGCGTGGGGTGTGGGTTGATGGGGAAAAAGAATTACATGAAAAACTGATTTCCTTTAATAGATTTGGAGTAAAACCAAAAAAATTGGTCTTTTTTGGTGTTGATTTCAGTTATATAAAAAGACTGATTACCAAATTTAATTTTAAAAAATTACAAGCACTGATAATCTCAAAATTAGTATTGAAACCTTTCACGCTGATTTATTAAAAGAACTATACATAAAAACAGTGTATATAAAATTTATATGCATTCCAATTGCGCACAGTGAAAACAGATACGTATATATGTTTTACAAAAAGGATAGAAAAGATCTATTATTTTTTCGGACCAGAATTTCAGCCTATGACTCTGATACCAATGAAGGAACACGTTAAACTAAACATATTAGATTAGCGCATAAATCGTAAAATAAGAACTTACTTATTCTTCGTGAATTGAAAACGATAGACGAACGAATCGTGACTGTATTACCGATCTGCGATGATTATCACGATGTGTTGAATCAACACCCTGTATCATAATCTAAACCCATTGTTTGATATGAAAATATTAGGGCTAACTAATAACCTTATTGGGATTTAAAGCATCCCTTATGGATCGACTCAATTTTTCTACAATTCCTAAATATCCTGAGATATATTTAGCCTTTTAGTTAGAGGCTCATACAGAGATTCATAATATTTGACCTTGTCTTGGTATGTATGAGAAAGATTCATTTGGTTCGTGATTCACAAAAAGTTAATATCTAGGTAGCCCTTCAAACTTGGAACGAAATATTAATTGAATACTTTTAACTTTATCAGTAATAAATTGAACACTTTAACTTGATCAATATGTGTCTTATGAATCCAAGAGTTAAGTTTGCAATTCATTTACCTTGGTATAAACAAAAGATTATTATTGTACTTGCTGAATGTTAAATTTTCATACACTAAGTTCGTATTAAACCATATGTTTTGCCCGTTTACAGAGTTATATTTATATGATTTAGATTCATAATACACCATGAGTTTTAATCGGCAAAACTCATGGTGCACAACAAAAGATCCAATTCATTTTTGAAATTGGTTAACATAAAAACAAGGATTGGTTGGCAGCAATAGAAATGAATATGCTGTAGTTTATTTTTTAAATTGGTTTACATGAAACAAGCAGGTCGCAATGGAAGATAGATTTTTCACACTAATGTAGAACTGAAATACTTAAAAGAGCACTACCTTTTATTTTATATTAATTTTTTCGTATAATATTGTTTCGATTTGAGTTTAAATGAAATAATATGGTCCAAAAAAATTTTATATAGTGTTATAAATAGAACTCTATTTAAGGTGAATGTCTATCTTATAAGAAGAGTCTTACTTCAAGGCTAAGTCTTTTATCTTCCTATAATTAGAGGGGTCTAACCCCATTGTAAATTATCCCAAAAGTATTAATAAGAATACTCCTCTCTCTCTACTTTTCTCTCTATTGTTCTTGTTCTTGTATTATTGTTCTTGTTCTTATATTATTTCATAACACGTTATCAGCACGAGACTCTACCGTCTCAAGAAGCACTTTGAGAAGATTAAGGAGTAATTCGCCCACACGAATTTCGCTAATTCCGGACATTATCCGGGTCACGCTTCAAGAGATAAGTATCGATTTTATGTTCAATTAAAATCTATAATTATGTGTTGTCTATATTACATACCTAGCTATTTACTTCCGCTATTCCTTTCTTTGTTACAATTGAATTGATGACTGGTTTAATTTAGTTGTATAGTGGAAAGTTTCTGGTCAATTATGCAAACAATGGGTTTTTGGATTTTTAAAGTTTGCTGATAGTTTGGAGGTCCAATGGCAATCTTGAATTTCTATACGGAAAATATGTCGCGTTCTCCGGCATCAAATTGGCTGCGGGAGTCGACCAAAGTTGCCAGAATTTGTTGCCACGGGATGAAAACTCAAGAGGTATATTTGATATCACAACATTGATTGGTATACCTTAAAGGTAAGTAATTTACTTTTCCCTTTCAAATTCTTGAAATTCTACGATTTGATTTTATATACAAACAAAGACAACAAAGTTTGATTATAACTCTAATGGAGTTTGTAAGAAATTACACTCACATGAAGTGGTAAAATTTCTATGCCTTGCCATGATCAGATTCATGAATGATTGTGGGCAAAGAATTGAAAATCCGTCCCATTGAATTTGCTCCATTCCCTTTAGAGAATGTGGTAGCAGTATGTGATAAGTCTGAAAGAAGACAAAATTATTACCATGATGGTATCAATGAATGTGGACGTGGCAATAGACGGAATTATAATCGTCATTATGATCCATTCCCTGAAGTGAATGTGATAATTGTAATAAAGCCTGTAAGTATGAACACGCTCTTGATGTAATTGTATCTTATGTCAGACATTATGAAAAGAAAGTTCGTTGCCCTTGAAATTTCGGGCAAGAACTATATGACATGGGTGTTGGATGCTGAAATCCATTTGGATGCAATGGGTCTTGGAGACACCATTAAAGACAGAAATAATGCATCCACCCAAGACTATGCTAAGGCCTTGATTTTCTTGCGCCATCACCTTGATGAAGGTTTGAAACTGTGCTAAGGCCTTGATTTTCTTGCGCCATCACCTTGATGAAGGTTTGAAACTGTGCTAAGGCCTTGATTTTCTTGCGCCATCACCTTGATGAAGGTTTGAAACTGTGCTAAGGCCTTGATTTTCTTGCGCCATCACCTTGATGAAGGTTTGAAACTGTGCTAAGGCCTTGATTTTCTTGCGCCATCACCTTGATGAAGGTTTGAAAATTGAATATATCACAGTCAAAGATCCACCTATCTTGTGGAATGGCTTAAAGGAGAGATATGACAACCTGAAGTTGGTCACTCTGCCACAAGCACGATATGATGAGAATCCAAAAGCAAATAGTTCATAAACTATATGTTATCGTTGCGGTGGAAAAAGGGCACTGGGCGAAAATTTGCCGTGTACCAAGACATTTGGTTGAGCCTTGTCAAGCATCTCTAAAGAGTAAATGCCCTGAAACAAATTTTGTCTCTGACGATAATTTTGACATCACCCACTTGGATGTGGCAGACTTCTTTAAGCACCCTGAGGGGAAAATTGACCACCTAATTGGTGATGGATCTGTGATGAAGGAAGATGGGATTGTTTGATTTTATTTCACTTATTTGTAATCGTTAGTGAATAAACTAATAGTCATTAGTATCAGCTCGTATTAGTTAGTTTATGATATAATGTTAGTAGTAGTTCTTTAGAATGTTTCAATATGCTTAAATTTCGAAGAAATTTTTATTTTCCAGCAAAGTTAGTCGATTAACTAATAAGTTAGTCGACTATCTAATATTTTGTATTAAAAACTGAAATTTCCGCAAGCTAAGATTGTCGACTATCTGATTTAGATAGTCGACTATCCTGATGACTGTTTACTAAGATAGTCGACTATCAACTTAGTTATTCGACTATCTAATATTTCGCATTAAAACTGGATTTTTCCGCAAGGCAAGATAGTCGACTATCCAATTTAGTTAGTCGACTATCCTAATAACTGCTTCCCAAGATAGTCGACTATCAACTAAGTTAGTCGAATAACCTCAGCAGATTTCGAAAATATTGTTTAAATATGAAACAAACGGATTGAATTTGTTTATTCTCATGTTCGTATATTTTCTTTTGTATGTCAAACCATGGGAATTAAATTGATTGAAGGCTCCTGAAGAGCAACTATAACTCTGCCTAAAGGAACAATATTTTAGAGAGAGCAATGTTCTCCTCCAAGTCTAAAAGGAACTTGTTGAGTTTTAGAGATATCATTCAAAATGAATATCAGATTGAGACAATACATGAGTATAATCTTGAATAACTCATTTACTCATGAAAACGAGGCTGCCCACTTCGGTTTGGGGTCACGCCATTTTGCATGCAGCAATGCTAGTTCGTCTCTGACTGACGAATTGTCACAAATATTCCCCGTTGCAATTAGTTTTGGGTCATGAACCTAATATATCCCATTTAAGAATTTTTGGATGCGCAGTATATGTGCCTATAGCACCGCCATATCGCACCAAAATGGGTCTGCAAAGAAGGTTAGGAATATATGTTGAGTTTGAATCGCCCTCCATTATTCGCTACCTCGAAATATTGACAGGGGATTTGTACACTGCACGATTTGCAGACTGTCAATTCGATGAGACACTTTTCCCAAAATTAGGGGGAGAAGTTGGTGAAACCAAACGGGAAATTTTGTGAAAAAATGCATCATTATCTCATCTTGATTCACATACCTCTATTTGTGAAAAAGAGGCGCAAAATATTATCCATTTGCAAAGAATAGCAAATCAAATGCCTGACGCATTTCTCTTGTATTACTTGTTCTCATTAATGAACTGACCAACTAAAGAGTTCGGGTTGAAGCCCATAAATTCTGGAAATATCAAAGGTGAATATGGGCCCATTCACCTGCCATGTATACCACATATGATGCATCTATGAAATGGTTACATGCGCGATTGTTATTAACCCGCAGCCTGGTCGGTTCTTGTGAGGTAAATTGCTCAGCAATCTAACTTCGAGCATAATTTCCAGATTTTCTATTCAAGATAGTTCATCTTGATAAGTTGGTTTATATCAAAGTTGGTTTAGCAAGATAATTATTGAGTGCCTCCACTTAATAGCTAAACTGTTTCTTATGAGAACAAAGTTATATATATCAGTTTGATATACGTTGTATACGAGAATATATTATATTCTCCCCTCACAAATGGTTCAGGGTCAGGAACCAAATAATCTCATCTTATTATTATTAATGTGCTGTGTATATTGACATGATAATGCACAAAGATGATTTCCCAGAGTTGAGGAAACAAGTTAGCTTTTCTAACATGAGGGGGAGACATGATAAACACTTGAGAAAAGGTTACATGAGATGAATTATCATTTGTATATATTGATCCTCGAATATTATGATATGAACCTGAAGTTCATAAAAGGGATAATTCAATTGCAATATATTGCAAAGCATGCCATGCGCATTTGCTGACACAAAGAATGTAACTATATTCTCACTGCAAATGCTCATATTAAGTCCTAGAAGGACAAAGTCTTGGATGCGCCTGAAGCGTATAGACAAATCGGTTTCAAAAGGAACTTCTTAATAAAGAAGATGAGCAAATGATAAAAGTGATCATAATAAGGAGGCAAGTGATCCAGAAGATCACATGACATAACACTTCATAAAATCTCATGAGAGATTCGGGTACCTGAATATATGAATGAAGAGATCTCCATGTTATGTCTTTATGAAAATTGACAGAAACCGATATAAAATGATTGTCGACGACATCTATGATAGCGCTAAATATCGATGAGGATCTTATGTTTGTCGAATACAAACAAAACTATTGGCCAAATGGAAGAGATACAATTCAAGAAGAATTGATTCCATATGAAAGACATGTAGTTTTGGACATGTAGTTCAAATACTTGAAAGTGTGAAGTCAAAGGTATGTGTAATCAGTTTTCGATATTTATTTGTTTAGCATGACATGAAAACTTGATATGCATCTAAAGTCTATTATATGGCTTATATGACTTAACTTGAAAGATTTAAGTTGCTTGAAGCATATACAATTCTTGGTCCTGAAGTACCACATCCTAAGTGCAATTTGTGTACATATGTATATTGCTATAACTATAAACATGATGGCATCGAGAATACCCCTATGGAAGTATTGAAGAGTCATTCCACGACATTACATGAAGATGTTCATATCTATCAAGAATGATAATTTCAAGGTACGGAATATTCATTCAAGTCAATATGGTTGATTTATTTATCAAATATCTACTAACGATTTCTTGAAGCTAGTGCACAAGATTGGAATGTGAAGGTTCAAGGATGTGAATTTATGTTCTTTTTAGGGGGAGTTAATGCGCGTTGCACTCTTTTTCCCTTACAAGGTTTTGTCCCACTGGGTTTTCCTTGCAAGGTTTTTAACGAGGCAACAAATAGGCGTATTTCTAAACATATGTACTCTTTTCTTTTTCTAGAATTTTTCCCATTGGGTTTTGTTTTAGTTAAGGTTTTAACGAGGCAAATTATTGAATAAACATTCAAGGGGGAGTGTTATAAATAGAACTCTATTTAAGGTGAATGTCTATCTTATAAGAAGAGTCTTACTTCAAGGCTAAGTCTTTTATCTTCCTACAAAATAGAGGGGTCTTACCCCATTGTAAATCATCCCAAAAGTATTAATAAGAATACTCCTCTCTCTCTACTTTTCTCTCCATTGTTCTTGTTCTTGTATTATTGTTCTTGTTCTTATATTATTTCATAACATATAGCGGAATATAGTTAATGTGAGATTGCGACTTAGTAACTGTGTTGTATATATCTGAAAATCGCTTTGCTTTAGTATATACTAACAACTTGTAAAAAAAGTTCGTGGTATCGACCTATTCTTACTAACTAAATGGATCTGTTATAAATAGAACTCTATTTAAGGTGAATGTCTATCTTATAAGAAGAGTCTTACTTCAAGGCTAAGTCTTTTATCTTCCTATAAATAGAGGGGTCTTACCCCATTGTAAATCATCCCAAAAGTATTAATAAGAATACTCCTCTCTCTACTTTTCTCTCTATTGTTCTTGTTCTTATATTATTTCAGAACACGTTATCAGCACGAGTCTGTAACCAATTGAATTTGATTTCTTCCTTCTTCCAGAATTTCTATACGGAAGAAACTCCTTGGAATTGCTGGTGGTTGAGTATGGCACTGTAAGTATGCGATCAGATTTCGAACGCTTTCTATACATACACATATATTTTATTAAACACGTAGTACCATACAATCATGTTCTACGATGTATATTTGTCGACCATTATTTGTGCTTTTCTTGGTAAAAGTGTTGGTGTTATTAAGCTACAATATTTGCAGATGTTTTATAGTCTTTTTGCTTTCAACGCAGCCTGTGCTTATCTATTATATTGTCATAGAATTGTGTTTTGATTGCAACTCTAATGGAGTTTGTAAGAAATTACACTCACATGAAGTGGTAAAATTCCTATGCCTTGCCATGATCAAATTCATGTATGATTGTGGGCAAAGAATTAAAAATCCGTCCAATTGAATTTGCTCCATTCCGTTTAGAGAATGTGATAGCAGTATGTGATAAGTCTGAAAGAAGACAAAATTATTACCGTGAAGGTATCAATGGATGTGGACGTGGCAATAGACGGAATTATAATCGTCATCATTGTGATAATGAGAATAATGAAGATTCTCAAAATAATCTTTCACTTTATGAAAGTAATATTTGACATGAGATTGTGTATAGCACATACAGATGATTATGATCCATTCCCTGAAGTGAATGTGATAATTGTAATAAAGCCCGTAAGTATGAACACGCTCTTGATGTAATTTTGTTTTATGTCTGACATTATGAAAAGAAAGTTCGTTGCCCTTGAAATTTCGGGCAAGAACTATATGACATGGGTGTTGGATGCTGAAATCCATTTGGATGCAATGGGTCCTGGAGACGCCATTAAAGACAGAAATAATGCATCCACCCAAGACTATGCTAAGGCCTTGATTTTCTTGCGCCATCACCTTAATGAAGGTTTGAAACTGTGCTAAGGCCTTGATTTTCTTGCGCCATCATCTTGATGAAGGTTTGAAAATTGAATATATCACAGTCAAAGATCCACCTATCTTGTGGAATGGCTTAAAGGAGAGATATGACAACCTGAAGTTGGTCACTCTGCCACAAGCACGATATGATTGGGTTCATCTGAGGCTCCAAGATTTTAAGTCTGTTTCTGAATATAATTCTGCAATGTTTAGAATTACTTCTAAATTGAAACTCTGTGGAGATACTATAACTGATTATAATATGCTTTGTTCTATCTCCTTTTAAGATGAGTTATATTGATTACCCGTCATTCAACCAGAATCATTTATAATATTCTTGTCACCTTGTTTATAACAGTAAATCTTTATATAGACAGTGAATTTGTATTCACTGTAATTAACACACATTTAGCTTATAAGGTTGTACTAAGTTTCTATTGTTTAGTAATGTGTTACCAACGTGACTTTTGATACAGTAAATTATGTAATTATGACTACGCAACAATTTATATTAGGTAACACTGTTTACAGTTAGTTGCGTGATTATTACTTCTTTGACAATGTCATTGCCATTCCACTTTAATTGTTTGATAGTCTATTGCTTACAATTTGATAAAGTATTTTACACTATGGATATGTACATCATTAGAAGTAACAATTAGCTATTTACACAATCATGTCATTATATCTTTTTATATTACACACTTTTCATTGCTTTAGTATATATAGAATTGCTACAGCCGAGTTATAAGTTACAACTATGTAACATAAGTCTTTTACAGATGTATAATCTCATTTATGTTGTCAGCAGTAATATAACGTTGTACAAAGGTACTGTAATGCACAATATTAAAGTAATGTAATTAATAATAATGCACCTTTTGCAAAGTATTTCTATACTTCATTGTAAGTCAACTATATGAGTTGTATTTTTGTATCTCACAATATTTAAGTATTGTGCCATTTAATTTATTATTATACCACACAGACGATATTCAAAGAGAAGAAATATTCCTCTCATTTAAGTATGTGTAAGGCAGATGTTACTACAATTTCTGGTAGTAGTAAATTGATTGAAGGCTCCTGAAGAGCAACTATAATTCTGCCTAAAGGAACAATATTTTAGAGAATGCAATGTTCTCCTCCAAGTCTAAGAGGAACTTGTTGAGTTTTAAAGATATCATTCAAAATGGATATCATGTTGAGACAATAGATGAGAATAATCTTGAATACCTCATTTACTCATGAAAACGAGGCTACCCACTTCGGTTTGGGGTCACGCCATTTTGCATGCAGCAATGCTAGTTCGTCGGCTGCCCACTTCGGTTTGGGGTCACGCCATTTTGCATGCAGCAATGCTAGTTCGTCTCAGACCGACGAATTATCACAAATATTTCCCGTTGCCATTGGTTTTGGGTCATGAACCTAATATATCCCATTTAAGAATTTTTGGATGCGCAGTATATGTGCCTGTAGCACCGCCATATCGCAACAAAATGGGTCTGCAAAGAAGGTTAGGAATATATGTTGAGTTTGAATCGCCCTCCATTATTCGTTACCTCGAAATATTGACAGGGGATTTGTACACTGCACGATTTGCAGACTGTCAATTCGATGAGACACTTTTCCCAAAATTAGGGGGAGAAGTTGGTGAAACCAAACAGGAAATTTTGTGGAAAAAAGCATCATTATCTCATCTTGATCCACATACCTCGATTTGTGAAAAAGAGGTGCAAAATATTATCCATTTGCAAAGAATAGCAAATCGAATGCCAGACGCATTTACAGATTTGAAAAGGATGACAAAATCACATATCCCCGCAGTGAATGTGACAACATCTGATTTATGAATACATATTCATTATTGGAAGAATATGAACATGAAATTGGTATCGAATATACCATACTCACCCCTAAAAAGAGGTTTGAGATGATACCACACTCACCCCTAGAAGGAGGTTTGAGATGATGTCATTATTATGGCATGAATGGTCATTGGTCACGTACCTATTGTACGCCAAAATAATTTGTCAATGTGATTACCAAAGGACAATAATAATGCAAGAAACATATCATGCATATAATTTTGACATGACCATAATGGTATAACTTTCTCTTTAAAAGAGATATTCACCACATGGATGTTGATGAATTTGTGGTAGTACAAAATTAATTGAGAGCTCTAGAAGAGCCAATTATTACTATGTTGGAGAAACACGATTGATTACCAATAAGGTATTGTGTTGTAGTAAGTCTCAAAGAAACTTATTAAGTTTCCAAAGTATATGAAAGTGGTTGATCAAATTGAGACTATAAATAAAGGAAAGATTTGATATCTTCTATTACTACAACTTGTAGCGGGATAATTTGTATAAAAGCTACCCGCTTCATTCTCCAGTTTGTACTACTTGTTCTCATTAATTAATTGACCAACTAAAGAGTTCGGGTTGAAGCCCATAAATTCTGGAAATATCAATGGTGAATATGGGTCCATTCACCTGCCATGTATACCACATATGATGCATCTATGAAATGGTTACATGCGCGATTGTTATTAACCCGCAGCCTGGCCGGTGCTTGCGAGGTAAATTGCTCAGTAATCTAACTTCGAGCATAATTTCCAGATTTTCTACTCAAGATAGTTCATCTTGATAAGTTGGTTTACATCAGAGTTGGTTTAGCAAGAAAATAATTGAGTGCCTCCAAGTTAATAGCTAAACTGTTTCTTATGAGAATAAAGTTATATATATCAGTTTGATATACGTCGTATACGAGAGTATATTATATTCTCCCCTCACAAGTGGTTCAGGGTCAGGAACCAAATAATCATCTTATTATTAATGTGCTGTGTATATTGACATGATAATGCAAAAAGATGATTTCCCAAAGTTGAGGAAACAAGTTAGCTTTTCTAACATGAGGGGGAGACATGATAAACACTTGAGAAAAGGTTACATGAGATGAATTATCATTTGTATATATAGATCCTCGAATATCATAATATGAACATGAAGTTCATAAAAGGATAATTCAATTGCAACATATTACAAAGCATGCTACACCCAAAGAAAGTAACTATATTCTCACTGCAAATGCTCATATTAAGTCCTAGAAGGACAAAGTCTTGGATACGCTTAAAACGTATAGACAAATCAGTTTCAAATAACTTCTTAATAAAGAAGATGAGCAAATGATCAAAGTGATCATAATAAGGAGGCAAGTGATCCAAAAGATCACACGACATAACACTTCATAAAATCTCATGAGAGATTCAGGTACCTGAATGTATGAATGAAGAGATCTCCATGTTATGTCTTTATGAAAATTTACTGGAACCGATATAAAATGATCGTCGACGACATCTATGATAGCGCTAAATATCGATGAGGATCTTATGTTTGTCGAATACAAATAAAATATTGACTAAATGGAAAAGATACAATTCAAGAAGAATTGATTCCATATGAAAGACATGTAGTTTTGGACATGTAGTTCAAAAACTTGAAAGTATAAGGTCAAAGGTATGTGTAATCAGTTTTCGATATTTTATTTGTTTAGCTTGACATGAAAACTTGATGTGCATCTAAAGTTTATTATATGACTTAACTTGAAAGATTTAAGTTGCTTAAAGCATATACAATTCTTGGTCCTGAAGTACCACATCCTAAGTGCAATTTGTGTACATATGTATCTTGCTATAACTATGATAATGTGATGGCGAGGATATCCCTATGGAAGTATTGAAGAGTCATTCCACGACATTACATGAAGATGTTCATATCTATCAAGAATGATAATTTCAAGGTACGGAATATTCATTCAAGTTAATATGGTTGATTTATTTATCAAATATCTACTAACGATTTCTTGAAGCTAGTGCACAAGATTGGAATGTGAAGGTTCAAGGATGTGAATTGATGTTCTTTTAGGGGGAGTTAATGCGCGTTGCACTCTTTTTCCCTTACAAGGTTTTGTCCCACTGGGTTTTCCTTGCAAGGTTTTTAACGAGGCAACAAATAGGCGTATTTCTAAACATATGTACTCTTTTCTTTTTCTAGAATTTTTCCCATTGGGTTTTGTTTTAGTTAAGGTTTTAACGAGGCACATTATTGAACAGACATTCAAGGGGGAGTGTTATAAATAGAACTCTATTTAAGGTGAATGTCTATCTTATAAGAAGAGTCTTACTTCAAGGCTAAGTCTTTTATCTTCCTATAAATAGAGGGGTCTTACCCCATTGTAAATCATCCCAAAAGTATTAATAAGAATACTCCTCTCTCTACTTTTCTCTCTATCGTTCTTGTTCTTATGTTATTTCATAACAGGATCCTATATTTTATTTTTTAAGTTACCAAGTTAATACACTTAAACATTACAAATTAATAGACCATGACTTTAACATGTTTTTCCCCTTTTTCCGGTTGTTAATTCAAAACACAATAAATTTAAGGTGGAATATATAGACAGTCACCGAAATTTGGCACCGTCTTTTATATGAACACTTATTGTTTAGGTCTTTTCTAAAGGCACTCGAACATCCTCCCAAGTGTGCCAATTAAACACAGACCGCATATCCGGTCTTAAAATTAGAAGCATATATGTAAACGCGGTTGATGTGTAATATATAGCTAAGAAAAATCATTTGCATATCTAAGTAGTCCGCATAAATATTGTCTGTCTTAAAACAAATTTACGACTTCATTTTTTACCCTAAATCAAACCCGATTCTCAACCCCTCTCTTCTTGTCTATACATTTTCTCAATACACATCTCCCATCGTCCATACAATCCCACCATAAAACCCTAAAAAATATAGGTCGATTATTGTTTGATTCAGTTTCTTCCATGCTTACAAGTGTATTTTGTTGTTTAACCCACTATTTAAGCGAGGTATTTGTTGAGCTGTTGGATGTATGTATACAATCTAGAAGCCCAAGTTAAGTAGCTATTAATTTTCCGGATTAATTGAGATTTTTAAGTATATATAAGCTTGTATATTATTTATATTTACGATTATTATAAATATAGTGGTGAATTTAGAATTTTCCCTAAAAATCTAGGACTTTTTTTCTTGTCTGATTAGGAGAATATTTTAAGTTGGGATTTTTTTTTATATTTTTATTTTGCAGTATAAAATCTTTTACAAATCCAGAGAATATATTCAAGCCCAATTTCACCATGTGATATTTTTACCGATGAAGCCAAACCAAAATACATAGGTGAGAAAGATGTGAGAATCTACGGTATTAAAAAAGATACTTCATGGTACAATGCTGTTATTGGTTTCTACGTTTTGAACAAGAGACCAACGACTTCGTTTTGTTGGAAAATGACACTCAGTTTTATAATATTGTATCTCCTCATAAACCTTTATAATATGTGGACTTATTTATTGAGCATGTTATTAGTGACCATGTTATAGTGGAAGGGGTGGTCTCATGTGGTCCTACTAGCGGCACATATGTAATTGAAATTGAAGAAAACCTATCAATTATTAGGTCTAGGGCAACACAAGTTGGGTCAAATAATATATATACAAAAGTACATGTTGAAGACAACCTAAGTGTAGTTAACCGGACACCAACTATAGAGCACTTGACACTTAAAGAATTGTAGTTGCTGAAAACTTAGATGGGATTGAAGATACAATATATCTTGATCTTCTATAAGATCTGGATAGTAGTGACTCATAGTTGGATACCATAAATGATGTAGATAATATCGAAGTTGATAAAGAGCTAGGAGAAATAAAAAATGAATAGAATAAAAAACAACAGAAAAAGAATTAAAAAAAGTCTATTGCAATACATGAAGCAACAATAGGAGAATTTGTGCTAGATAAAGGATGTGAGGACATTGACATTAATAATAGAGAAAAATATGTAGGGAACTTAGATGGGGATGAGGACTATCTTGGTATTTTAGACTTAGGAAGTGATGATTCTGAGGATGAGTTATACGTTAAAGCTGAAAGGGGTATTGATTTACCAGTAATGGTGATTTATCACCAATGCATAGTAAAGCAAATAAGAAAGCTTGTGAAAGGGAAAGAGTTTGCGACAACAGGATGGGCGTCGATGCTAACATTCGAAGGCCCCTGATGAGAATTGCAAAGCAAAAATAAGTCGTGCAACCATCCGTCTTAAAACCTACTCGATCGAGGAACAAGCGTGAAGGTTAAAGACAATTGGAGCTAACAGTCCACAAATATGAAGAAAAGAAAGCAAATCCGCTTTCTTTACCATCACATTAATGTTCAACATTTTATTCCTTTTTATTTCATGAGGCTCTTTAGGGCTTCGATAGGATTTATAAGGTAAGGTCGATGCCGGTTATTGTTATATGGATGAAAATATTGGCGTCCCCCTCCTTATCGTATAAACCTATCTTCTTGTAATTTTCTTTTGTTTTTTTCTAATATTATCATAATAGGTTGAATACGGTAAGGTTAGACCAATTGTATTATATGGGTAACAACTTCGACGATTTGACCCCTTACTCATAATTCACCTATTTGTGGTATCTTTATCTTCTATTAATAAAATCTAAAATTTGCTTTAAGAAAAAACATTTACCAGCAAAAAATAGAAGCAAAAAGGATAGACATGACCCTAAGTATGAAGTTACTGTTTCTGAACTTGGGATGGTGTTTGAAAATGCTTGTGAGTTTATGTCACGCTCCGAATCTAGGGAGGCATGTCTGGCACCCGGTGTCGTACTGGTTCGAGCAAACAACTCTAAAACTCATTTATTTATTTTGCAATTATCATAGACCAACATGGCCACAACTCGTATGTAAAATTGTAAGTGGACAACATTGTATCAGTGAACCATTTTTCTTAAAAGATAGACGCATATGGGTCGTCAAGGCCTCTAAAATATTGTACATAATAAACTTGTTTCTATAAAGCCTTTACGATTATATAAAATCAAATAGGATAGGGTACCGGCCTACCCATATGTCAATAGAAAAAACTTTAACATAAAAATGTGATGACTCATAGACTCGGCTGCACTGCGAATGAGGTGGAGTCTTACCGATCCTTCACTAAATGCCAATCTCGTCTACTATGACGGCTCATCAAACTGATTATCTATACCCCAGCCATAAATGCAGTGTCCCAATAAAAGAATTTCAGTATGAATAATGTACTGAGTATGTAAGATATGTAAATAAATATATAAAGAGCATGGTAGAACCATGTAGTAAAGGACTCTAACTGCAAGTTTGGATAGCTCTCCTATGAAATACTTATAGTGTCATGCATATGCGTATAAATTTCATGTAATGCATAGGTTTGTACGTAGATAACATCATCAAGTCTCTGAGGGCATCCCATCATATCTTCTCGATTGTTGTGGGCAAATCATTAATGTATACCAACTGAACAGGTTGTGGTGCATATATAATGCCATATCCTTTCTCATATCTCATATATATATATATATATATATATATATATATATATAGATATATATATATATATATATATATATATATATATATATATATATATATATATATCACATCACGCCTATGAGGCATCCCATCATATCGTCTCGGCTACTAGGGCAAATCATCAACTTATACCAACTGATAAGGTGGTGGTGTGTATATAATGCCAGAACCTTTCTTATATATATATATATATATATATATATATGTGTGTGTGTGTGTGTGTGTGTGTGTGTGTGTCTGTCTGTGTCTCTATGTGTGTCTGCGCTATATAATGCCATCTGGTCATGGGTCAATGTACATGAATGCAATGCATGAGAATTATGTTAATAAAATCTTTCAGAATGATATAAGACCAATTTGTCTTTGAGTAATATAATGAAGTAAACTTTTTCAACTTATGTATTTTTCTGAAACCCACGAACATATGATAAAATTATTGTGGAAGCCAAACGTATATAGTGTGGATGAGTCACAACTGCTATACCAAAAATTATGATAGCTGCCAAATAATAAATAAGACAATAAAGAAATAATAAAAGGAACACCAGAATTTAAGAGGTTCGACCAATTTTTCCTACTTCCTCGGACATAACCAATATTTTATTTCACTCCAAAAATACAAGTGAAATAATATTAAAGAGATAAGATACAAATGCCTTAAGAAGATAAGAAGGCGAATGAGAGGTGCGTTTAAACCCTAAATATTAGGCCTCCTTTTATAGGGTGAAGTACCAACCAAAATGGTACTTCACGATGTGGGGCTTTGGCACTCAACAAATCTCCACATTGACAAAATTTCACATCTTCAATTTTCTCTCAATAACAAATTTTGGTTGTGTCCTCATCTTCAATCTTCAGCATTGATCAAATCCAAACAATGTTAAAACTTGACCAAAGTCACCACTTTTGCTAGCATATCAACATGATTCTCTGTAGTATGAATTTTCTTCACCGCGACTCCACTTTCTTCTATGATTTCTCGTACTAAATGATACCGAACATCAATGTGTTTCGTCCTTGCATGATAAACTTAGTTCTTCACTAATTGAATAGCACTTTGACTATCACAAAAAATTGCGATACTTTTTTATCCAATACCAAGATCTTTTAGCAACCCTTGAAGCCAAATTGCCTCATTCACAGCCTTTGTAATGGCCATGTACTCTGCCTCTGTTGTAGACAAAGCAATTGTGGACTGCAAAATAGACTTCCAACTAACAGGTACCTTTGCAAAAGTAAACACATAACCAGTAGTTGATCTTCATTTGTCCAGATCACCTGCAAGTCACGATATCCAACTATAGACTGATTTCCTTCCTTCTCAAAAACTAACTCAACATCTACAGTATTATAAATATATCGTAGAATCCACTTCACAGCTTGCCAATGCTCCTTTCTTGGATTATGCATATATCTGCTAATAACTTCAATTGCTTGTGAAATGTCATAACTCATGCAAACCATTGCATACATCAAGCTACCAACAGTATTTGCGCATGGTACCTTTGACATATACTCCCGCTCAGCTTCATCTTTTAGCGACATAGTATTTCTTAACTTAAAATGGGGAGCTAGTGGAGTATTAACTGGCTTAGTCTTATCATCTATGCCAAAACGTTGTAGTTCTCTTTTCAAATATTCCTTTTGAGATAAACGGAGTTTCTTTGAACGTCTATCTCTTATAATCTCCATGCTAAGAATTTTCTTTGCCTCACCCAAAGTCTTCATCTCAAACTCTTTCTTTAGTTGAATCTTCAACTTATCAATTTCTTCTGGAATCTTGGAAGCTATCAATATATCATCAACATATAGGAAAAGATATACAAAGGAACCATCTCCAAGCTTGCATAAATACACAAAATTATTGTGTTTGCTTCTCTTGTACCCTTGTCGCAACATAAACTTGTCAAATTGCATGTACTGTTGCCTAAAAGATTGTTTCAATCAGTACAATGGTTTTTCAAGTTTGCACACCATATTTTCTTTTCCAGCAACTTTGAATCCTTCTGACTGAGTCATGTAGATTTCCTCCTCTAAGTTTCCATGTAAAAATGCAGTTTTTGCATACATATGAACTAGTTCCAAATTCAATTGTGCTACCAAAGCCGACATAATTCTAATGGAGGAATGTTATACAACTGGAGAAAACATTGTAATGAATTCCCTCCTTTTGAGCATATCCTTTGGCCACCAATCTTTCTTTGTAGCAAATATCTACTTGGTTAGAAAATCCTTCTTTCTTTGTGTAAACCCATTTGCACCCAATTGCTTTCTTGCCCTTCAGCAGATTGGCCAATCTCCATGTATGATTCCGATAAAGCGACTATGTTTCATCATTCATGGAAATCATCTACTTATCTTCTTCCGAGCTTTAGACCGCGTCTTTATAAGTGGTAGGAACATCATGAGCTACAATTGAGGCGGCACAAGCCACCGTTTCTATGAGACGACATATTTCTTTATTATCCTTTTCAATTTACTTGTTGCAATTGTCTTAAGTTATTGTTGAGGTTATTCAGTTGGAACCTCCTCTCAACTAAAATCGAGCGAAGGCTGGACCAGATTTATTCATGGTCTAGCCTTGAGATCATAAGGATAAACACAAAGGAGCCATGGAAGCCTGTCACATGTCTCCGATGACCTTGGAAGGCCAAGGGGTAGGGTAGATTAGGGTGGCGACGGTTAGGATTTGAGGGTGTTGTAGAGAGGACTTAGGAGATCATAGGAGGTGTATGGTGAATAATGAGAGTGGGGCTTTTTGGTGGGGGGGGGGGGGGTCTTTTGGGTTTAATTAGAAAGGAAGGAACGAGAGTCGTTGATCTAAGTGATCAACAACTGAGATTAACGGGGCTAGGTAGGGATCCAGGTATGGGTCGATTTAATTTGATTAAGGGTCGGATATGAGTAGGAATTGGGCCGCGGTAATTGAGTTTAAATTGGGGTAGAATTGAGCTACGATTGAAATGAATTTTGACTAGATTTTAAATAGCTATTTTTCCATTTATTTTATAAGAAATAGCAAATCAAAATTTAGAAATAAATTAAAAGTTCTAAAATAGTTTATAACTTACAATTATCAATTTAAAAATATTGAACATAATTTTATAAATATAAACGCAATTAAATCTTAAAAGGGGCTAATATTGTAATTATGTACAATTTAGCTTAATAAATACCAAATGAATTTGTAAAAGTGTGAAAAAATTATCTTAGCTATATTTTAGTATAAATATAAGAATCCAATAAATGAATCACCAAAAATAATAAGTTTGGTAAATTTATTTGTTTCTTTTATGAATAAAAATAGGAAAAATAATAGTTTAAAAATATTTAAAAATTAAGAAAAAATAATAAAATATTTGGATATACTTATATATGCACACATATGCTATTTTGAAAGTACTTTGCATATAAAATATACATAGGGAAAAAATTGGATATCAATAAACAACACCTCACTACGGTTCAAACGCCCCGGTGTCAGTATTTGCACATAGTGCAGAATGTAATATCAGCACAACCGACCCCATGTGCTGGTAAGTGCCTAGCCTAACCTCGACGAAGTAGTGACGAGGCTAGGATGAGATTACCAGATAAACCTGTGCAGTTAAATCATATACAACGGATAATAAAAGTAGATAATTACACCTAAAGTTAGGCAGGGAAAAACATGCTGCGGGGATTAGCAGATAACAACAGAATACCAATAGAGAAATGTAAGGAACACCATAAATTAATTACCAGCAAAAGATAAGGAAATAAGAAACACATACACATATAATACTGTTGCAGGCGTGCAACCCGATACCAGTTCATATAATACCGTTGCAGGCGTGCAACCCGCTCCCGCTTCATATAGTTATGTTACATACGTGCAACCCGCTCCATTTAATATAGTACTGTTTCAGGCATGCAACATGCTCATATTTTATATATTACCGTTTGCAGGAGTGGAACCCACTCCCATTTCATATAGTACCATTGCATGCGTGAATCCCACTCCCATTTTGTTTATCAACGCCAATCATAAAAGAACCCCAGCAAGGGAACAATGATATAACAACGACATCCCGGCAAGGGAACAATGATATAACAACGACATCCCGGCAAGGAAACAATGATATAACATCAACATCCCGATAAGAGAACAATTTAACAACAATACCGCGTCAAGGAAACAATAATATAACAACAATATTCCGGTAAGGGAACAATAATATAACAATAACATTCCGGCAAGGAACAATAATATAATCCTCATATGAAGCACAAATCAACTACAACAGAGTCATAACATTTACAATACAAGACTCAAGGGCATGCTTGACATCGACGTATAGATACTCGTCACCATGCCTATACGTCGTACTCCACAGTTAACCCAAAGCAAATAAGACACAACTCCTAACTTCTCAAGCTAAGGTTGGACCAAACACTTACCTCAAACTTCCACAGCCAACTCAAGCCTCAAACACCGCTTTTTCTTTAGAATTCGCCTCCAAATTACTTGTATCTAGTCCAAATTAATTTAACAACATCAATAAATACTAAATAATTCAACCCCATTGCTAAATTATAGGGTTTCTATCATTTTTTCAACAACCAAAAATTGACCCTGGGCCCGCTTGGTCGAAACTCGAGGTTCGGACCAAAACCCGATCACCTATTCACCCACGAGCCCGAATATGTAATTAGTTCAGGAATCCAACCCCAAAACAAGGTATAAATTCTAATTATTCAAAAAGCCCTAACTCTACCCAAATCCTCAATTTTTATCATAAAAATTCTTAGTTTTTTCCTTTAAAAGTGATTAAAACGGTAAAGAATTGAAAGAACAAAGTTTAGAATTGATTACCTATGACTTGGGGATGATAATTGTTGAAGAAAATCGTTCTTAGGGTTATAAACCTCGAAAATATGGTGAAGAATAAGGTCCGCCCATTTTTAATAGAGTATTTATTAGCTGGGCTACAGACCTATGCGTTCACACTCAAAAGCATGCGTTCACATGGGGTAAGGAAAACTGGACAGTGCAATCGCATGGGGTGGGGTGCGATCGCATAGAGTACTGGCCTCCCCTCCCCCAGACTTGTTTTAATGATACACGTTTACACAATAGGGAGTGCGCTCGCACAGCTTGCCTAGACGAAGCTTCGTGATTGCACACATAATATTGCGTTCGCACAGTACACAAAATAGGGCCCCTCTAAGACTACACTATGCGATCGCAAACCTACCTATGCGATTGCATAGCACAAAGACCTAGACACCAGCAAACAAAAAACCAGCAACTCTCTTTAAGTGTAAAACACCCTGTGGCCTCGATGCTATAAATAAAAACTTGCACACAATTATAAAAATATCATACGGACTTACTCGTACGATCAAATCATGAAAATAACATGTAAAACTATGAATTAAACCTCAAAACTCATCATTTTCATCAAGAACACTTAAAGTTCATAACTCTTTAACCGGATGTCCAAATCACGTCAAATAAACTCCATTTTCACCAAATTTCATAGATATCATTTAAATACTATAACAAGTTTGTTCTAGGCTCCGAAATCAAAGTACGGGTCTGATACCAATAGTTTCAAATATTAATTCTTTTCTTCATATCATAAATAATTCAACGAAATAATTTCTTTCAAAAATTGATTTCTAAGGCTTGAGACCTTGGGTTTTATTTTCGGGCATACACCCAAGTCTCATATTTTACTGCGGACCTTCTGGAATCGTCGGAACACAAATCTGGGTCCTTTTGCTCAAAATATTGAGCAAAGTCAACCGTAATCAAATTTAACTCTAGAAATTTCTATTTCTTATATTTTCACATAAAAACTTTTCGGGTATACGTTCGGACCATGCATACAAATCAAGGTGAGGCAAAAAGGTGATTTTAAGGGCTCGAAACATAGAATTTTTTTCTAAAAGAAGTGATGCCTTTTGGGTCATCATATTATTACAACTAATAAGATCAACTGGTAATACCATTTCATACCCATGATATAATTATCATAACTAACACCAAACGACTTATTTTCCAACCTTTAGCATTTAGTTCAGTTGCATTATTCTTTTTGTCCTTCTTCAACAACCCCAATATCACCCTTGTAGCTTTCTTTGAAAATTGAGGCTCATAGCACATAGAAAATTTGCATCCACCTTTGTCTTGAAAAAGCAGACAAGAAGATAGAATTAATAAAACCAACGAATAATAAAGAAAAATTTAACAACGATGATAAATTCATGCACGTACTTCATCAATTCTATAGCGATACAATCAACGACTTGGATTTCTCTCTGATCATGATGTTTTCATTAGAGCATTTATCCTACAGTGACAAATAATTGGTCCAATATGCGAATTTATCGTCCCTTACAAAATCGAACCAGAAGAATCCATTGCCAATTACATCGAGTCACAAAACAATAAATAGAAAAGGAAGAAAGAAACAGAAGAAAATTATTTACTTGTTCGAGCCTTCAGTTTTTGGTATGAAACAATAGCAAGACATTGAGAAATTTTAGCTTTGATCTTCGATCTCCTATGTAAGGCTGTATCCGGTTCCGGTTCTGGGTCTATTTGGGTCTGCGGTTCCGGTTCTGGCGGTTCCGGTTCTGGTACCATACGGTTCCGGGTACCATCCGGTTCCGGTTCTGGCGGTTCCCGGCGGTTCCTGTTTTTTTTTAAATCAATATCTTGTATAGTAGTCATTAGTATATTGTAGAATATATTTTATATGGTGTACTATGTTATTAGTATAGTATATATTGTATTTGGTAATTAGTATATATTGTGTATAAGTAGTGTATATTTTGTATATAAGTAGTATATATTGTATTTAAGTAGTATATATTGTATATAAGTAGTGTATATTGTGTTGTAGTTAGTAATTAGTATAAATTGTACATAAGTAGTATATATTGATAAAAGAATGTTGTCATTAGTATTATGTGTTGTATGTTATATATTGTATGTTATATAAATATTCAAGGATTGATATAGCACTAAAGACATAGAAATATTGAGACAAGAGATATTCAAGGATATGATAAAGAGCATATTTATTGACCAAAATGGCATATCTTTCTTAGTCTTCCTTCCCCCAATGGAATGAGCACAACATGGTACTAATACCGCCATTAAAAGGAAAAAAAACTAAAAGAAGACATGCCAATTTACAAGTTACATCATAATTTATGTATTATTTCTAACAAATCTCATAAAACCTTCAAGGTTTGGAGGTGGTTGTGTTGGCGGTGGTGGAAATGAAGCTTGTTCATCACCACTTCCGGGTGAAGTTGCTTCCTGAGCAAGTTCTGCTAGCATTTCTTCATAGCACTCATCGATTTCTAGTTGTGATTTAGCTAGCCCAAAGTTTTTTCTTTCTGCGCGGATCCAATCTCGAAAAAGCACTGATTTTTCCAAGCTGTCCCGCATCGACGCTCTGTGATCACCTATTTGTAGTCTTGCTTGACTAAAAGCGCTCTCCGATGCAACAATTGACGCTTGAATCAACAGAACATCCCGAGCCATCCTTGCAAGAATGGGAAAATGCTTTTCCCTTATCTTCCACCAATCCAAAAGGTCGAAAGAGCCGTCTGGATTCTCATTCTCTAGTCCCTGCGACAAATAAATTTGAAGCTCATTTAGATGGGAAATTTCATCTAAATTTTCCCCTTGAGTACCCCTGAACTCCGTCCACGATTTAAGAGTTGTTAAGCCAGCATCTCTTTTAGACGCCTGTGATGTAGACGAAGTAGGGGTTGGAATATTAGGCCTAGCATACTCTAATGCCTGTTTATAAGCATTATAAACAGTTTGAGCATTCACTTTAATTGATTCTTTCGCATCAGATAGTGTAGCCATTTCTATTCTGAAAGATCTAAAGCTTGATAAATAGTAGAATATCAAAAGTGAGGACCTCCTAATTTCATAGTAGGATTTAACATAGCAGACACACCAAATATAGGAGGGATTGGATAAAAATATTTTTTAAACTTCTTTTTCATTTGAGTTATTGCAATTTCATAAATTTCCACTCCCTCGTTAAAATCAACAAACAAATTAGCAAGTGCGGCAATATAAACTAAACAGTTAGAAATAGTTGGATAATATTGGCCAGCTAAAGCATTTGTAACTACATGAAAATGTTCTAAAAAATCTAAAAGAATTTTAACGTTAGTCCAATCTTGTGTAGTTAGCATGTCATTATCTTCCTCCCCACAATCCCAAGAATTATACGTAGCGTTAATTGGGTTTATATATTCGTGCGCTACTACTAAACCTTCGTACATGTAGTTCCACATAGTCGGGCAAGGTTTAGGAACCTTTCTTTCTCTAAGGCCATATTCGTCACACTTTTTAAAATATTCTCTAAGTCTACTTCTACGGTTTGAATAAAATAGCCAATTAAGAGCCATTTTAACCTTTTCAATTTCTATGTTTAATATTCTCATACCATCACCAACAATTAAATGATAAATATGACAAATACATCTAACATGGAAAATATTAGTAAAAGTAGGATTAAGTGTTCTAGTTAGCATACGTATTGCACTAGTGTTGCTAGAAGCGTTATCCATGGAAATTGACATTATTTTATCACTAAAATAAAAATATCTGCATACATCTGAAACAGTGTTAGCAATAAACCTACCCGTGTGCCGTGAGTTAATTATCCTATATGCAATAATGCATTTTTGCATTGTCCAATCTTCGTCTATCCGATGACTGGTTACGGTTAGATAATCACAATCATTATTACTTCTACCAATATCAGTTGTAATAGACATACGATTAGTTATGGGTAAATAAATAGTGCAAGTATTGTTCATATTCATGCTTGTATTTATAAATATCGGCCTTAACTGTGGCGCGCGGCCAACCTTTATACGTAGGATTAAATACTCTTCTAATATAATGAATCCATGCAGGATTAGAAGCAAAAGAATAAGGCAAACACATAACAGTAATCATTTTAGCTAATTCTTCACGATCCTTATTTGGATCGCAATATAATATACCTCCGATGACTGTGTTTATTCCTGGTTGAACTAGATTTGAACCAGTACTTGGATTAAATATAGTATCAGGACTTGTCCTCCCCTCTTGTTGCGCTTTCAATTGGAAATATCTAGCCTTATCGCTAGGGTGTAATTTTATATGCTTAACTAAACTACCGGTGCCGCTACGATCTCCAGTATACCTATGCACAAGTAATTTCCCACAAGATTTACACTTAGCCTTATTTTGTTCTCTTAGTTGAATAAAAAATTGCCAAACTAATGATGTTTCTGAACGTTTAAGAGGTTGTCTACTAAAAGTGAGAGTTTGTACGGGTGGGTGTTCCGGTTCATCACCTAAGTTATGAGCAGGACTAGTAGGTGTATCATCTAAATCTACTGGAGCTTGGGTTTCGTCATCATCATCATCCTTATTTCCCTCTAAGAAAGGTGCATTAGGATAAAGAGCATTCATAATATCATCGTCTATTCTATCACCAACTGCTACATCATGTAGAAAATCAATATCGCTAAATTGAAAACACGGGTGATCACTATCAAGGATTCCGAAGGGTTCATTAGGATTTGTAGGTTGGCTACTACTTTGAACTTGCCTATCTTTTCTAGGTCGGGGAGCCGGGGAAGGGGTAGTATTTTGGCGACTACTTTCACCGGTTTTAGATTTTTCTTTACCAAACATATTTTTCAACGAAAGGGGTAAAGAATCTACTTTTTTAGCGGTGGAATACTCTGTGTCAGCAAAAAAATCAATTTTCATGCACCTATTTTTGATTAAACTCACGTTATATTACAAGTCAACTCTTTGTGTTTATTTGGCACACATTAAAAGATATTTGAGTGCCTTATAGAAAAACTCATACTTTATGTATCCATATAAAAATTGGTGGCAACTTTCAGTGCCTGTTTAGTTATTTGACCTAAATTTAACTAGGAGGGTATTTGGATGAGCTTAAAAGCTGGTCAAACTAGCTTTTAAGCCTTTTTTTATTTTATGAAGTATTTGAAAAAAAATTGCTTAAAAAAAGCCAAAAGCAATAAGTTGGTTGATCCCAACTTTTTTGATTTTGGTTTAAAAATCATTTTAATTTGACCAATAAAATTGCTTTTTTGTCCATTATAATACCAAAATTACTCTCATTAAAGAAAACTCTAAAACATTACTTCTCCTATTTCCTCCGCTTTGAAGGCAACGTTACTCTTCCTTCCCCTTCCTTTCTGCTTTATCTTCATTTTCTGCACTTTTTCTCAAGCATCAGCCCAATTTTATTCGCTCAATTTAAATGCATACTTTGATTTCTCTAAATCTTAGGCGCCCTACACTAAGAGAAAGATGTTGAATGAAATTAGTACATATTGGAAAAGTTGTGCTTCTACTGATACACAGATATACTAACAATATGTTTCTGGAAGTTCAATTATTTTAAAACTTAATGGTTTGTTCTAATAGGTTCTCTGATCTCTTTACTCTTTATGAATCCTCTCCGGAATTTGTTAGGAATACAATCGCGTGCAACTCAATAAACTAGTGATTTCTCCATAATAATTTTAATTTGTCCCGGGCCTGACGAGATCCCTGTAGAGTTCTGGAAATGCATGGGTAGGTCAGGAGTGAAGTGACTCTCCAGGTTGTTCAATGCGATCTTCAGGACCAAAAAGATGCCGGAGGAGTGGAGGTGGAGTACAGTGGTGCCCTTGTACAAGAACAAAGGTGACATCCAGTGCTGCAACAAATATAGGGGTATCAAATTAATAAGTCATACCATGAAGCTTTGGGAGCGGGTGATCGAGGCGAGGATGAGGGAGATGTCATCTATATCTGTGAACCAATTCGGTTTCATGCCGGGTCGCTCCACTACAGAAGCTATCCACCTTGTCAGGAGGCTGGTGGAGCAGTCCGGGGATAAGAAGAAGGACCTACACATGGTGCTTATCGACTTGGAGAAGGCGTATGACAAGGTCCCAAGGGAGGTGCTATGGAGGTGCTTGGAGGTGAAGAGCGTTCCAGAAGCCTATATCAGAGTCATTAGGGACATGTACGATGGATCTAAGACTAGGGTTAGGACGGTGGGTGGCGACTCAGACCATTTTCCAGTGGTTATGGGGCTACATCAAGGATCAGCGCTTAGCCCTCTCTTGTTTGCGTTGGTGATTGATGCTCTTACACGAAACATTCAAGGGGATGTGCCTTGGTGTATGCTATTTGCTGATGACATAGACTTGATAGACGAGACGAGGGTCGGTGTTAATGAGAGGTTAGAGGTGTGGAGACAGGCTCTCGAGTCTAAGGGTTTCAAAATAAGCAGATCTAAGACGGAATACCTAGAGTGCAAGTTTAGCGCCGAGCCGAGCGAAGTTGGAAGGGACGTGATGATTGGATCTCAGGTCATCGCCAAGAGGGACAGTGTCAGATATCTTGGGTCGGTGATTCAGGGGGACTGAGATATTGACGGGGACGTCACTCACCGTATATGAGCGGGGTGGTCAAAGTGGAGGCTTGCATAAGGAGTCCTGTGTGACAAGAAAGTTCCACAGAAACTCAAGGGGAAATTTTATAAAACAGTGGTTAGACCGGCCATGTTGTATGGGGCAGAGTGTTGGCCAGTGAAAAACTCTCATGTTCAGAGGATGAAGGTTGCGGAGATGAGGATGCTCAGGTGGATGTGCGGGTTCACCAGGTTAGATAAGATTAAGAATGAAGTTATTCGAGAGAAGGTGGGGGTGGCCCCGGTTGATGAGAAGATGCGAGAAGCGAGACTGAGGTGGTTCGGGCATGTACGGAGGAGAAGTCCTGATGCCCCGGTGAGGAGTTGTGAGCGGCTGGCGGTGGTCGGCGCACGGCGAGGCAGAAGGAGGCCTAAGAGGTATTGGGGAGATGTGATTAGGTATGACATGGCTAGAATGCGGGTTTCTGAGGACATGGCCCTTGATAGGAAAGTCTGGAGGTCTAGTATTAGGTTTGTAGGATAGGGGCCCCTAGAGTTTTTCCTACTCCTCACCCGGGGTTGGGTGAGGTTTGGCAGGGCTATCCATAGATGATTTGTGTATTGGATTGTGTCTCCTTTATGTTAGTTATTTATGGTAGTTATTGTCTGATATTATTGCATGCTATTTTATTTTATGGTTCTTATGTTTAGATAATTATTTATGCTATTTCTGTTGGACTTACTAATGCTCTTTTGTTTTTGTTCTTGTTTTTATTTTTGTTTTTCTCTCCTTCACTAAGCCGATGGTCGACCGGAAACAGCCTCTCTACCCTTTTGGGGTAAGGGTAAGGCTCGTCTACATATTACCCTCCCCAGACCTCACTTTGTGGGGCGAAACTGGATAGTAATTGTTGTTGTTATTGTTGTTGTTGTAATTTTAATTTGTCAAGAGTAAATGGACAAAAAGAGAAAGAGGAATTAAACAAAATAATTTGGTATTTCAAATAGGTTGAGACTTTTATGGAAGTTTAGTTGATTGAAATTGGTGAAAAATGAGCACTTAAAAATTATAATTATAAAAATGATCTAAAGTAATCAATTAAATTAAAATATAAATTATTTTTTATTTGCATCAGTTCATAATTAAATATATTGTAGTAATTAACTTCTTTTAATGTTAATAAATTTAAAGATAAAACAAGCTAATCCAAACCAAATAAGCGGCTATACATTCCATGAATGGAACCACAACTGTGGCAATTTGGAGTCTTCTATTGAGTACAGACGAGCAAAGTAACGGACACACCAAAAAAAGAAGGAAACCCCGAAAAACAGACCTTGCCTCCTATTCAGTTGGCATTTTCGTTTTACAAAAACCCTAAACAATTTTGAAATAGCAAAGTGAGAAAGTTTATCATCTTCTTCATCCATGGCAGAAGCAAATTCTGTGACTCAAAGCTCTGAACAGCCCAACAAATTGCCTGAAGCTGTGGCAAATCAAAACCCGCAGCCAAACATTCCTGAAAATGAAGCTGGAAAAAGTGGCCCTCAAAGTAAGTTTGGTCTCTGGTCAGTAAAAGCTATTGAAACTATCAATTGGTCATATTTAACTTGAGTGATTGATAAAAATTGAGCTTTTGTGATATCTCATATTTGCAACTGTACAGGATGGTCGGGGTTTAGTATTTTTAATCTGCGGAACCATCACTTATGTGTCTGTAACTTGTCAAGTGTGGATATACTCGACTTCCAGAGTAATAAATACTTTGTTCCTAGTTTTTGTTTCATTATTTGAAAAAAAAAACGGTTTGGTAAGCAGAAGAGGAACAAATGACAGAAGAGAAGTACCATTGTAGGAAGGAGTGGGAGATTTACCCCCAAACCCCACACACCATGTTCTCCCTTCCTAAGGGTCAAACCCCAGTCCGCTATTTAAAGGACCTTCACACATACCCATTGGTGGCACTGGGAGCTTTAATGAACTGATTTAGAAGACAAGAGAGCTGAATAGGTAGGATGATGCATCCTAACCCTGAAGCTTTTATTTTTTTATTTTCTCTGTGTATGCTGGTGTATATATTATGAACTATGTAGTAGTTTCCTAGTTAGTTCTCTGTTTTGAGAAAGATGTATTATGCATATATTTTGAATGGAAACTGACCCTCAAAATCTTGCTCTGTTTAGCCTTTTTATAGAAGACGACGGACATGTTTTTTTTTGGTTAACTTGTTTTAAGCTTTTGGAACATAATGCGTTTATGATACTAGCTCCACATTTCTGAGTTGCTCCTTGACATTTCTTGTTATAGAGATTCCTGATACACACAAGAACCGGCTTCAAGAGTTCACCCAACGATCATCCCTTGATCGCCCTGTTTATCACACTGTCAATAAAGGCTCTCCGCATGCACCTCTCTTTAGATCCAGTGTCTTGGTTGATCGATTTTGGTATACATCTCCTAGCACATTTTCACAGTTAAAGGCTGCGGAGCAGGACGCTGCAAAGGTTGCCTTGACTGGTGTGAAAGAAAAGATGAAACATGAGGGGTGCCCTCTTATTCGTGAGGTTTGTGTATCATTGCAAAATAATAGATCTATGACATTTAGCTAATATGAGTGTCCAAAAGGCTTGTATCTAGTTGCTAGGTGATTTCTCAAAGGAACACTCTTCTTTAAGGCATGTTTTATTTTTAATAAGTGCTCATTTTTGAAAATTGTCCTTGAATTTTATTATTTCTTTGGGCAGTGTCTTAGCAGCTATTATTAGGGTTAGAGTACTAGATATCTGGAGGTTAACAAGGTTGATTATGATCATCCTGAAGTATGACACTGCTAATGTTGTAATATGAGATGAAGATCTCTTCTTTTTCCAACTGAAGAGATCAATAGACGAAAGCTTGAAATTTGTAAAGTGAACAATGAAGCACACTCATGTACTTCATATAAGGACGCGTAGGTCGATGCATCATAGTTTTGTATTCATTTTATAGATCTATGACTATTAAGAAATTCATTTTTGATCTATCCCCGAGCTATTTAACTTGTGAATATTGAGGAAAGGTTCAAAGTGTAATACTCTGAGTTATTTTCTTTATCAATGATTTAAGAGAGTATGCTAATGTGTAGGCATTCTCTCCAAAATCTTTATCTCAGTGTATAAACAGTCTCCAAAGTGCTGGTCAATAATTACCAAGTACAAGTTCTTGCAAAGAAGAATTTTTCAACATCTATATGTTTAGTCTCAGAGTTTCCTATTACGTGCAACTTCCTCAAAAACTTAGTGTCAGCCAAATGCCCAAGGAAGTGATCTTTTTCACTTGCTCTCGATTATCCATCCTCATGTTCGTTTTCTTTGTCATACACAATCACTTTTAACTTCATAGCAATGGTAGTTATGGTAAATATTATATGTTTGATGTTGATGAATGGGTTTCTATAAGTTTCTATTTTAGCCCAGGGAAGAAGATGTGATGGTGGCGCCATCACAAAAAAAGAAAACAAAAGAAGATGTGATGGTGGCACGTGACAAGTTTATCTAAGAAATGTTTGTCTGAAAGATGATATTCTTCTTTGGTTAGTAATGAGTGGGTTAATGACTTAATTCAACTGGCCGGTTCAGATTCCTTCTCATAACTCCGTAACAGTAAAGACAGCTGATTATGGATTGAAAAATTCACAGTTCGTGTAGATGATTTACCATTTTAGTGAGTGAAACACGATTCTCTTTGATTGAAGTTTTTAACACAGTCCTGTTTTTCAACACGAGATGTGAACCTGTAGTGCCCGTAATTTTTTTTAATTCAACCGTGGTGTCCAGGTCTGCTTGGGCGCACCTTGGCTAATTCCACGGGATACTTCGGACATAATTATGTGCAAACATTTACCTTATATGGTGCTTTAACTTTTAATGCTCTGCTATGTATATGAAATAACTGAGGCTTTATTTCTTTTTTAACTCACCGTAGTTAAATTATTATCAACTCTAATTACAGATATGTTAGGTTGAAGCTGATAAAAGCAATCTTCTTTGCTAATGGTCATATGAATATTAGTCAACTCTGAAGTGCTATTCGTTTTCTTTCCAGCATCATCAATAAACTGCAGAAAACTTTTTAGTATATTCTAAGTTTAGTAGAAAAAAGTTTGTCAATTACTGTAGCTCTCAGTTATTTTGTTTATAAGCATACTAAAATCTACACAATACCATAATGCTATGTTCTTCATTATAGACTTCTATGTATTTTATGGCGTTATTGAACTTGTATGTATTTTTGAAAAGAGCATATGAAGACCTTTATATTGAAAGAGCAGAAATTGAAAAGATAAAAAACTCTTAATCTACTGAATTAGGCGAAGATAACATACCGTGTATGGAAGAGTTTACGATAAGGTATAAATTACAAGCATATTTCCTTTCTAATTATACATAGTCAAAGGATATTTGGTTATAATACTAACTGTACGGTATTGAAAATATTCATTATGGATATCCTGGACCTGGAGTAGTAAGCTCCTTGACAGTATTACTTTCTACCTTAAGCACATTCATGGTTGTATATTTTCTAAAAGGTTTTTTGATTTTTCATTTCATATATAAACTCTTAAAAATTCAAAGTAAGATCATATTTTTTGAGATGTATTCACGATAGAGAGACATAGTCTGGTGTATCGAAAGGTTATTCTGGCAGGCACCAAGGAGACTCGTGGTGGAATGACATAGTCCAAGGTAAAGTGGAGGCTAAGAAGGTAGCGTACGCGAAGTTGGTAGGGAGCTCAAGCGAGGAGGAGAGGAGAGCGAATAGAGAGAGGTATAAAGTGATAGGAAGGAGGCGAAGCTGGCGGTAACGGAGGCTAAGATGCAGCGTTTAGCCGTCTATACGAGGAATTAGGGGAGAAAAGAAGGGATAGGAAGTTGTTTCGGCTGGCTAAGGCGAGAGAGAGGAAGGCCCGAGATCTGGACCAAGTGAGGTGCGTCAAAGATGAGGATGGTAAAGTTTTGATGGGAGATCCCCAGATTAAGCAGAGATGGCAGACGTACTTCTATGGTCTTTTAAATGAGGAGGGGGACCGGGATATAGCGCTCTAGGACTTGGGGCATTCGGAGATTCCCCGAGATTTCAGATATTGCAGGCGCATTAGGGTTGACGAGGTCGTTGGGGCTTTGCGTAAGATGAGTAGGGGTAAAGCGACCGGGCCAGATGAAATCCCGGTTGAGTTTTGGAAGTATGTGAGGAGAGCGGGATTGGAATGGCTAACTCGGTTGTTCAATGTAATCTTTAGGATGAAAAGGATGCCGGAGGAATGGAGGTCGAGTACAGTAGTACCGTTGTACAAGAACAAAGGTGATATCCAGTGTTGTAACAATTATAGGGTATCAAGCTACTTAGCCATATCATGAGAGTATGGGAGATGGTGGTGGAGGCGAGGGTGAGGAAGTTGACGTCTATATCCGTCAATCAGTTTGGGTTCATGCCGGGCTGCTCCACCACGGAAGCTATCCACGTTATTAGGAGGTTGGTGGAGCAGTACAGGGATAAGAAGAAGGATCTGCATATGGTGTTTATTGACTTGGAGAAAGCTTATGACAAGGTCCCTAGGAAGGTGCTCTGGAGGTGTCTTGAGCCGAAGGGCGTGCCGGTAGCCTACATAAGAGCGATCAAGGACATGTATGATGGAGCTAAGACTAAGATTAGAACAGTGGGAGGCGACTCAGAGCATTTCCCGGTTGTTATGGGATTACACCAAGGCTTTGCGCTTAGCCCATTCTTATTTGCCTTAGTGATGGATGCTTTGACACACCATATCCAAGGAGAGGTGCCATGGTGTATGCTGTTTGCTGATGACATTGTCCTAATTGATGAGACAAGGGCAGATGTTAACTAGAGATTGGAGGTTTGGAGACAAACTCTCAAGTCTAAGTGATTCAAATTGAGCAGGTCTAAGACAGAGTACATGGAGTGCAAGTTTAGCACTGAATCAAGGGATGAAGGCGGGGAGGTGAGGCTTGGGTCACAGTTCGTCCCCAAGAAAGCTAGCTTCAAGTACCTTGGGTCGGGGATTCAGGGGGATGGAGAGATCGACGAAGACGTCACTCACCGCATAGGGGCGGGATGGATGAAACAGAGGCTCGCATATGGAGTCTTGTGCGATAAGAAAGTACCACCGATACTTAAGGTAAGTTTTATAGGGCTGTTGTTTGACCGACTATGTTGTATGGGGCAGAGTGTTGGCCGGTTAAGAACTCCCATATCCGGAGGTTGAAAGTAGTTGAGATGCGGATGCTGAGGTGGATGTACATGCACACTAGGATAGACAAAATCAAGAATGAAGATATTCGGAGGAACGTGGGTGTCACCCCTGTGGATGACAAGATGAGGGAAGCGAGGCTCAGATGGTTTGGGCACGTGCAGAGGAGAAGCATCGATGCTCCGGTTAGGAGGTGCGAGCGGTTGGCCGTGGTGGGTATGAGGAGAGGTAGAGGGAGACCTAAGAAGTATTGGGGAGAGGTGATCAAGCAGGACATGGTCCGTCTGCAGATTTCCGAGGACATGACCCTCGATAGGAAGGCATGGAGGACAAGCATTAGAGTTGTAGGATAGGGGTAGTGGTGCTTCACTTCCTGCATGCCGGGGTGAGGTGGGTTGGATTAGGGTTGATCTTAGATGGCTGGTAGTTTATGTCGAACCCACATTATTCTTATTGTTTATCTTAGATGCCTTAGACTCTGGTTATCGTTTTTGCATGTCTTTCATCTTTTGGTTTTTATTTTTATACTTATTTATGCTTCTGTTACTTTAATGGTTTTACTGTACTAATGAATTCCCTTTTCTTTTCTTTTCTTGTTTTCCTCTATTTTAGTCGTTCTGAGCTGAGGGTCTATCGGAAACAGCCTCTCTGCCCTACCAGCGCGGGGTAATTTACCCTCCCCAGACCCCACTATGTGGGATTTTACTGGATAGTTGTTGTTGTTGTTGTTCACAATAGAGAGAGAAAGAGACAGAAAGAGAGAGAAGTAATAGGCTATTTTTCTTTAGCATTGTGACTTTGGACATTTCTATTCACTTTTTACATATCATGGATGTATAGACATTCTGACACAAAAATTAGGTTGGTTTATTTGTGAAGTGTTAAAGAGCCAGAGAATGAGATAATGGAGAAACTATCGGTTAGAGCTGTTGTACTGATGTGGTGTTTGGATCTGAGATCTAGCATGCTGGTCCATCATTTATATAGTTTCTGAATATCTAAAACCTATGCTTCAAAGATTAGTTAATCCAAGTCTGTTTCAACTCTTGGTCAAATCAACCCCATTGAAGTTTCTTGCTCCATTTACTCCAAACCTGGAAGACAATCTGATAAATGTTTCTCCTTTTTCATATTAGTTATGCTGATTTACCTTTTGTACTTTTCTCTAGGATACGGTGTTTTGCAAGTCTATCTTGAATGAGTATGCTGTTAAGATGAAGCTTGAGAAACCTATTTATCATACAGTTCAACATGAGGGGTTGCTTCCTGTTTTCAAGTCTACAGCAGTCTTTAATGGTAACCAGTATATGGGAGAAACTGGGAAAAACAAGAAAGAAGCTGAACAAATGGCAGCTCGAGCAGCGGTTATGTCCATTTTAGGTCAATCGCCTTCAACCAAATTCCTCTCCTTGGACAAGGAAGGGAATCTTAACATCCAGTCTTTCAAGTATTTGCTTTCTAGCAAAGTGTTTAACTTTTCATCAATTCTTTTGCAGAAACTGATTCTGAAACCATGATGTTGGAGATCGTCAAGTCTAAGCGCAAGCTTTATGTTGCACTGGCTAAAGTTCAGGATACAGGTGATATTAATGCTGGCTTCATTCCAACGGAACTTAACCGTCCAGTTCATGTGGATAAAAGGAAAGAAGTTGAAGTTATTGAGGATGCTGGGGAAAAGACTTATTCTGGACTTTTAGCGTATAGTTTGGGACAACCTAGTGATATTCAGGCACTTAATCAGCTTCATGTCTTTAAAAGACCAAAATTAGCATCTTCATCGGTGGAAGTTGCCCCTCCCATGGTATTTGTGCCCCCTGTCGTGGATCCATCTTTGCTATGTTCAACTTCAGGAAAGAGACGTAATCGACGAAACAAGAAAAATGCAAAGAAAGATGTGCAACTTGACCCTCGGTAAGTTTTAAAATTTGTTAGAACGTATCTATATTTGTTATGCATGTCCAGGTTATTGTAGAGTATGTAACGTAGAATGATTTTAAAGGTTCTCCTGGAATTAGATTCGCAACTTTTTTATTTCATGGAACTTAAAGTCCTGTATAAGAAGCCCGTCCTATGTTCACGACCAAGTCAACTAGCGCTCTGCTCATTTTTCTTCTGCATATAATCCTTTTTTCTCGCGGCTACTCCTATCTGTTTGCCCCTCAGTTTTACATTCTCCCGCGTACTTTGCAATTTCTTCTCAACTCTAGCAAGTTGGTTTCTGGTCAAACATACCTTGTCAAGTCATGAGTCTGTTAGTTGACCATATTATAAATATCTTATCGAGATGAACACAACAGTAAAAGTCTCGCCCACCAAGTTTTTCAAAAACACAACAGTACATTTGTTTCACATGCCTCATGCACCATCAATGTCTATGGTTGTTTTAATCAGTTAATATAAACTAATTCGTCAAGTTAGCTATTTATGTCAGCTGACCTGTTTAGCAGTCTAGATCAAGTTAGCTTTGACACACCATATCCAAGGAGAGGTGCCATGATGTATGTTGTTTGCTGATGACATTGTCCTAATTGACGAGACAAGGACAAGTGTTAACGAGGGATTGGAGATTTGGAGACAGACTCTCGAGTCTAAGGGTTTCAAATTGAGCAGGTCTAAGACAGAGTACATGGAGTGCAAGTTTAGCACTGAATCGAGAGATGGAGGCGGGGAAATGAGGCTTGGGTCACAGTTCGTCCCCAAGAGAGCTAGCTTCAAGTACCTTGGGTCGGTGATTCAGGAGGATGGAGAGATCGACGAAGACGTCACTTACCGCACAGGGGCGGGATGGATGAAATGGAGGCTCGCATATGAAGGCTTGTGCGATAAGAAAGTGCGAAACAAGAAAAATGCAAAGAAAGATGTGCAACTTGACCCTCAGTAAGTTTTATAATTTGTTAGAATGTATCTATATTAACTTCGGAAGCACTACTTTATGTCTATTCGCCAAAGCTTTGGAAAGAATCTTGTTGAAACTGCCTGTCATATCAAACTGATAGGTCTATAATTTTTAAGTTCCTTTGCACCAATTTTCTTAGGGATGAGAGCAATGCAAGAACAATTCAAACTTCTATCAAATACCTCAAGGTTATGGAAATAGTTGGGACAAATCAACTTTAAGAATCGGAACCTCAGGGGTTGGCCTGGTGCAATTGACTTGAGTCTTGAGGTTTGCTCCCTTTCAGGGTCTCAAGTTCGAAACCCACGGGATGCGAACAATTTCTAAGGGCTATCGGACTAAGTAGAACTTGAATTAACCGTGGTGCACTTGTGGGTAACTCCTTGCCGAGGGACTTGTGCACCTCCGGGATTAGTCGAGACTCGAAGAGACTCGGACACCTGGTGCAAATCCAAAAAAAAAAGAATCGGCCAACACCTTTTGTAGAATCCCTTAGAAAAACCATCCGGTCCTGGAGCGTTGGCGCTTTCACAACTTTGATTGATGCATAAAATCTCCTCTTCTGTAAAAGCTCTATGTGGCCACTCTTTTTCATCATTGGAGATACAACTGTTGATTCACGTCCCGCACCTCTCATACGTGCCCAGCATCAGGCCCTGCTCATTCACGTCCTGACCCTGTTACTACTGTGGACTTGTCTCCTCCTAGTCAGCCGATTGCACTTCGGAAAGATTTACGACCACACTTAATCGTGATCCCCATTATGTCGGTTTAAACTATCGTTGTCTGTCATCATTCTATTATGCTTTTGTATCTTTTTTGTCCTCTGTTTCCATCCCTAAGTCTACAGGTGAAGCACTGTATTATCCGCGATGATGACAGGCAATGGTTGACGAGATGTTTGCTTTACATACGAGTGATACTTGAGAGCTTGTTCCTCTGCCTTCAGGAAAATCTAGTATTGGTTGTCGTTAGGTGCATGCAGTCAAAGTTTGTCTAGATGGCCAAGTTGATTGACTTAAGGCTCGTCTTGTTGCCAAAGGGTATACTCAGATATTTGGGTTCAATTACAGTGATACTTTCTCTCCCGTTGCTAAAATAACGCCAGTCCGCCTTTTTCTATTTATCACTGCTGTTCGCCATTGACCTCTCTATTAGTTGGACATTAAGAATGTTTTTCTTCACGGTGACCTTGAGAAAGAAGTTTATATAGAGCAAACACCTGGTTTTGTTGCTCAAGAGGAGTCTAGTGGCTTTGTATGTTGGTTGCACCCGTCACTATATGGTCTAAAGCAGTCTCCTCGAGCTCGCTTTGGTAAGTTCAACATTGTTATTCAAGAGTTTGGCATGGCGCATAGTGAAGCGGATCACTCTGTGTTTATCGGCATTCTACTTCAAATCTCTATCTGGTAGTTTATGTTGACGATATTGTTATTACCAGTAATGATCAGGATGATGTTACTAAGTTGAAGCAATATCTTTTGAAGCACTGTCAGACTAAGGATCTGGCAGATTAAAGTATTATCTAGGTATAAAGGTCGCTCAGTCTAGCTTACGTATTGTGGTCTCACAACGAAAATATGCCTTAGACATTCTTGAGGAGACATAAATGACAGACTGTAGACCTGTTGACACTCATATGGATACGAATTCTAAACTTCTACCTAGACATGGAGAGTTGCTTAGTGATCCTGCAAGATATAAGGGACAAGTTGGTATATTAAATTACCTTATAGTGACTAGACCTGCCATGTGAGTGTCGTGAGTCAATTTATAGATTCTCACTGTGATAGTCATTGGGTTGCGGTTGTACGAATTCTTCGGTATATAAAATCAGCTCCGGGCAAAGGATTATTGTTTGAGGTTCGAGGGTAGGAGTAGATCGTTAGATACTCAGATGCTGATTGAACAGGATTACCTTCTGATTGTGTTTTACTAGGAGATAACGTGGTATTTTAAAAGAGTAAGAAACAGAATGTCGTTGCTCGGTTTGGTGCAAAAACCTAATATCGAGCAATGACTATGACAACATGTGAGTTAGTTTGGATCAAACGGTTGCTCAAGGAGTTAAAATTTGGCGAGATCACCAAATAAAACTTGTGTGTGATAATCAGCCCTTCATTGCATAGAATTTGGTGTTTCATGAGATAACTAAACACATTGAGATTGACTGTTAATTCGTCAGAGAAAAGATATTCTCAGGAGATATTGCTACAAAGTTTGTGAAGTCGAATGATCAGCTTGCATATGTTTTCACCGAGTCTCTCACTGGTCCTCGAATTGGTTATATATGTAACAAGCTTGATACATATGATTTGTATGTACCAGCTTGAGGTGGAGTATTAGAATAGCTGTATGAATATATATATGTAATTAGTCCTAGTCCCCTATATAATGGGAGTATGTTATACATTTTGTGTATTTATAAATAGGACTCATTGTATTACAATTAAAATCGATAATATATTTTTCTCCCGTGCTTTCTCACACTCTTTATACTACCTAATCATAAATCCCCTCCTGGATAGCAACCATGCATGGGTTTTTATGTAATGCTAGTCCAACCACCTCATTTCGTTTTAGCAACCCAAGAATTACGCAAGTTGTCTTCTTATTCGCGATCATCGCATGTTTCTTTGGGAGCTCTGTATGGTATCATTTGCTTAATTAACACATCCTCTTGTGTATGCAGGGCGCCTGGTGCGATGTTGCCGTTGACTCAATTTCCTCCCTGCTCGGTGGCGCAGTGAATTCCTTTGGTGATCATTTCTGCCAGAGGTGAAGAAACTTCACGAACCTCGTTTAAATTCTGTTAAAAACCATACAAATACTCATTGTTTTCGCTAGTTGTGATTAATTCATCTGTTGAAATATGTTGCAGGTGTGAAATCATTGCATTTGCAGGACTTGCGTCCTATGTCCAATACCGTAACAAGACCCCTATATGTATGTAACTTTATGTAAACTTTTGCTCCTTGTTAAAGCCTTGCTACTTCTGCTGTAGTTGCGGATAATTTGTTATGGTTTGGTAACAAACTCATGACATTCCAATTTTCCTTGTGCTTTTACTTCCCATGGCGTTTTCTTGCATTGTTGTCTCTGACGCTAATAAGTGAACTTGATTTTACAAATGCAAGTAGCGCAGATAAAAATAAGAGTGGAGACTATTGTGAAAATGCGCGCTACTCGTGGGAGTGTTAAGTCATGTTTGTTTGAGGTACTCTTAAGTCATGTTTCTTGTTCTGCTCCCTGTCTTCCTATAAAATTGGTATTATTTGTGCTTGGTAAGTAATTGAGACCAATTGAAAAATAGGACACAACAGAAAATAAAAGATCCATAACAATATCAATCTGTCATGTTAGTATGCTTGCTTTAGATTTAATGTTCTAGGACTGTTGGTCGTATCGGAGATTTATATTCTAGTAGAAAGCGTTGAGAGCTTCTAGAATTAATATTTATTTTGTTTAATATCGGTTTGAGATGCTCTTAATGAAACGACATGGTTAGAGAGAATTTATATTGTTGATTTGAACTTGTTTGATATTGGCTATTGAGGCGCAGATGTAGGTAATTTAGATGCTGATACTATATCCTAAAAATCATACGAAGAAACAAATCATAGAATGATAGAGAAACCAAAATTTCCCAACGTACAGTAAGTTAGTTACACGAAAATCTTTGGCCTAGACCGTGCATACAGCACTTCTAGTTAGACGATAATTAGTGCACCACATTATTTTTGGAGACGGTTTTGAATAAAATTCCAATTTTTGAGGGATTATGTTGGACCTTTAGCCTATTTTTACGCTAATGGCCATTTCAGAACAGCCTTAGCTAACACTTAGCTCAAACTCAATTGTTATGTGATTTCCTTAAGCTAGATAGCAGAGATACTTTTTAGGAATTATTTATAGTAAATGATAGAGGTGTACATAGGTCGGGTTGGTTCTTTTCAATTATCAAATCAAATTAATTGTATCTCTTTTTTAAATTTAAACACAAAATCAAACAAATAAAAGTTGGGTTTTTTAATCTTGGTTTTTCTTTGCTTATTTCAGGTTTTTCTTTTCCATAAAGCCTTCATAGCACAAAACATAGAATTTGTGCTATAGATATTTCTCTGATCCTAGTAAGACATAACTATATAAGGTGTTTTTCAAAAAAAAAAAAACACACATAAAATATGAGATGAGCTATGACTTTGTATTAAAATATTCAACAATAAAGATAATAACATCGCATAAAATAATATTATCAATATGCCATAATGAATAAACATAATCTTAAATTACTAAGTTGCTAAAATAAGTATGACTAACAAGTATTATTTTTACATTACTAAACACTATAAAAAAGATAAGTTGTGTATTTTAAATCTAAACCATGAAAATAATAATAAAATAAAATAGATATCCAACAATATTGTTATTCGTAGTACAATTTAATATAAAAATAGCATGGTATAGTCAGTTTTTGGACTGACCATTCAAAAATAGCCAGTATTTACCAAGTCAATGAAAAATAGCCACTATTTTGCTGCAATATAGACCGATCCAGCATAATGTACTGGAGTTCGGTGCACCTTGTGCATGAACTCCAGCATATTATGCTGGACAGGTATACTTTGCCGGCTCCAGTATAATACATTGGAGACTGGTGCTTCAAACTCCAATATATTATACTGGGCCACTATATTTGCTGGAATTTCAGTATATTATGCTGGAGCTCTAGTGTATTTATGCTGGAATTCCATCATATTATGTTGGAGTTTTAGCATACTTGTCCTGGAACTCCAGTATAATATGGTGGAGTTTAAGTATATTTATGTTGGAACTCCAACATAATATACTGGAGAATTTTTTGGGTTTTGAATAGTGTTTTCGCTCAGATTTATATTTACATAAAAAGTGGTTAAATTTTGATTACTTTTAAAATTAGACTATTTTAAACGATCAGTTGTAAATCTGATTATTTTTGAATTTCTTCCCAATTTAATTGAATGTCTTTTAGTATTGACTATAAAATTTATCGTAGCATTCAAAGAATTATGAGCTGAAGTTTAAAATAATACCTTAAAATAATCCCGTGTGGGAATGGTATGACAAATACATTCGAGTAAATTGAAGTAATCAATCTTAATACAGACTGCTAATTATCCGTTTTCTGTTATGAAATCTCCTATTTAAGGTGAATATCTATAATTAGAGAGATTCTAGAGTTCTATTCTTGGTAGATAAATCATCCCCCTCCCTATAAATAAAGGGGTATTCTACCATTGTAACACACTCCTAACATTCTCTAAGTATCAATAAGAAGAACTCTCTCTATTCTTCTCTCTATATTGTTCTTATTCTTGCATTATTGTTCTTGTCTTTTATATTATTTCATAACACGTTATCAGCACGAGACTCTACCGTCTCAAGAAGCTCTTTAAGAAGATTAAGCCGCCGTCAATTTCTCCGCATCGGAGCCGCCGTTGTCTGCATCAGTGGAGAAAAGGAAGAAAACATTGAAAATATAATTGGTATACCTTAAAGGTAAGTAATTTACTTTTCCCTTTCAAATTCTTGAAATTCTACGATTTGATTTAATATACAAACAAAGTTTGATTATAACTCTAATGGAGTTTGTAAGAAATTATAACCACATGAAGCGGTTAAATCTCTATGTCCTGCCATGATTAAATTCATGTATGATTGTGGGCAAATAATTGAAAATCCGTCCCATTGAATTTGCTCCATTCCCTTTAGAGAATGTGGAAGCAGTATATGATAAGTCTGAATGAAGACTAAAATATTACCATGAAGGTATCAATGAATGTGGACGTGGCAAAGAATTCCGTCCAATTGAATTTGCTCCATTCCCTTTAGAGAATGTGGTAGCAGTATGTGATAAGTCTGAAAGAAGACTAATTACCGTAAAGGTATCAATGGATGTGGACATGGCAATAGACGAAGTTATAATCGTCATTATTGTGATAATGAGAATAATAAAGATTCTCAAAATAATCTTTCACTTTATGAAAGTAATATTTGACATGAGATTGTGTAAAGCACATGATTATGATCCATTCCCTGAAGTGAATGCGATAATTGTAATAGAGCCCGTAAGTATGAACACGCTCTTGATGTAAATCTGTTTTATGTATGACATTATGAAAAGAAAGTTCGTTGCCCTTGAAATTTCGGGCAAGAACTATATGACATGGGTGTTGGATGCTGAAATCCACTTAGATGCTATGGGTCTTGGAGACGCCATTAAAGACAGAAATAATGCATCCACCCAAAACTATGCTAAGGCCTTGATTTTCTTGCGCCATCACCTTGATGAAGGTTTGAAGATTGAATATCTCACCGTCAAGGATCCACCTATCTTGTGGAATGGCTTAAAGAAGAGATGACAACCTGAAGTTGGTCACTCTGCCACAAGCACGATACGATAAGAACCCAAAAGCAAATAGTTTATAAACTATATATTATCGTTGCGGTGAAAACGGGCACTGGTCAAAGGCTTGCCGTATACCATGACTTTTGGTTGACCTTTATCAAGCATCTCGAAAGAGTAAAACGCCCTGAAACGAATTTTGTCTCTGACGACAACTTTGACATCACCCACTTGGATGTAGCAGACTTCTTTGAGCAACCCGAGGGGAAGATAGACCACCTAATCGGTGATGGATCCGTGATGAAAGAAGATGGAGCTATTTGATTTTATTTTACTTGTTTGTATTAGTGAATGAATAAACTAATAGCCATTAGTATTAGCTCGTATTAGTTAGTTCATGATGCAATGTTAGTATTAGTTCTTTAGAATGTATCAATATGCTCAAATATCAATAAGATTTTTACTTTCCAGTAGAGGTAATCGACTAACATGAAAAATTAGTCGGTTATCTCATATTTCGCATAAAACTGCAAAAACAATCGATTGTCAAAGATCAACAATCGATTGTCTTTAAAACAGTGTGATCTGGAATTTTTCAAAAACAGTCAACAATCGATTGTCAATGTTTAACAATCGATTGTCGTTAGACAGTGTAATCTGGAATTTTTCAAAAATCATCCACAATCGATTGTCTATGTTTAACAATCGATTGTCATTAAGCAGTGATCTGGAATTTTTCAAAAATAACCAACAATCGATTGTCTATGTCTAACAATCGATTGTCTTTATACAGTGAGGTCTGGAATTTTTCAAAAATAACCAACAATCGATTGTCTATGTCTTACAATCGATTGTCTTAAGACAGTGTGATCTGAAGTTTTTCAAAAATAGCAAATAATCGATTGTGTGTGTTTAACAATCGATTGTCAATGTTCAACAATCGATTGTGTGTGTTTAACAATCGATTGTTTTATGAAAGTGCTTAAACTGAAATTTTCAAACTGCATAGTAATCGATTATGGAAAACATATAATCGACTATCTGATTTATTTTAGTCAATGACATCAGCAGATTTTGAAAATATTATGTGACACAAACGAATTGAACTTATTTATTCTTATGTTCGTGTATATGTCAAACCATGGAAAGTAAATTGATTGAAGGCTCCGGAAGAGCAACTGTAACTCTGCCCAAAAGGCATGACGTTTATCTTAGAGAATGCAATATTCTCCTCCAAGTCTAAGAAGAACTTGTTGAGTTTTAAAAATATCATTCAAAATGGATATCATATTGAGACAATAGATGAGAATAATCTTGAAATTCTTCATGAAAACGAGGCTGCCCATTTCGGTTTGGGTTCACGCCATTTCGCATGCAGCAATGCTAGTTCGTCGGCTGCCCACTTTGGTTTGGGTTCATGCCATTTTGCATGCAGCATTTTAGTTTGTCGGCTGCCCACTTCGGTTTGGGGTCACGCCATTTTGCATGCAGCAATGATAATTCGTCTCAGACAGACGAATTACCACAAGTATTCCCCGTTGCAATTGGTTTTGGGTCATGAACCCAATATATCCCATTTAAGAATTTTTGGATGCGCAGTATATGTGCCTATTGCACCGCCATCCCGCACCAAAATGGGTCCGCAAAGAAGGTTAGGAATATATGTTGAGGTTGAATCGCCCTCCATTATTCGCTACCTCGAAACATTGACAGGAGATTTGTTCACTGCACGATTTGCAGACTGTCGATTTGATGAGACACTTTTCCCAAAATTAGGGGGAGAAGTTGGTGAAACCAAACGGGAAATTTTGTGGAAAAATGCATCATTATCTCATCTTGATCCACATACCTCTATTTGTGAAAGAGAGGTACAAAAGATTATCTATTTGCAAAGAATAGCAAATCAAATGCATGACGCATTTATAGATTTGAAAAGGATAACAAAATCACATATCCTCGAAGTGAATGTGACAACATCTGATTCACGAATACATATTCATTATTGGAAGAATATGAACATGAAATTGGTATTAAATATACCACACTCACCCCTAGAAGGAGGTTTGAGATGATACCACACTCACCCCTAGAAGGAGGTTTGAGATGATATATGGCATGAATGATCGTTGGTCACGTACCTATTGTACGCCGAAGTATTTTGGAAATATGACTATTAAAGGACAACGATAATGCAAGAAACATATCTTGCATATAAGTTTGACATGACCATAATGGTATAACTTTCTCTTTAAGAAAGATATTCACCACATGGATGTTGATGAATCTGTGGTAGTACAAAATTAATTGAGAGCTCTAGAAGAGCCAATTATTACTATGTTGGAGAAACACAATTGAGTATTGTGCTGTAGTAAGTCTCAAAGAAACTTATTCAGTTTCCAAAGTACACGCGAAAGCGATTGATTATATTGAGACTATAAATAAAGGAAGGCTTTGATATCTCCTATTACTACAACTTGAAGCGGGGTAATTTGCATATGAAAAGCTACCCGCTTTGTTCTCCAGTTTGTACTACACAAAAGAAAGAATGCCACAATAAAGTGGATATCTATTGGTATAAAAACCCATGTCATAATAAACCTGAAGTTTATTGATAAGTGCACATGTCATGGTGTAAATTTGAAGTTTACCAATATTGATAATTTGTTCAGTTAGCATTCGTATTAGCCATCTCATTTTAAGTATGATGTGCAAATTCACACAGGTGAATATCAAAGAACTAGAAAGTTCTTTACGAATTCTCTTGTATCATTTGTTCTCATTAATGAACTGACCAACTAAAGAGTTCGGGTTGAAGCCCATAAATTCTGGAAATATCAAAGGTGAATATGGGCCCATTCACCTGCCATGTATACCACATATGATGCATCTATGATATGGTTACATGCGCAATTGTTATTAACCCGCAGCCTGGCCGGTGCTTGCGAGGTAAATTGCTCAGTAATCTAACTTCGAGCATAATTTCCAGATTTTCTACTCAAGATAGTTCATCTTGATAAGTTGGTTTATATCAAAGTTGGTTTAGCAAGATAATTATTGAGTGCTTCCACTTAATAGCTAAACTGTTTCTTATGAGAACAAAGTTATATATATCAGTTTGATATACGTTGTATACGAGAGTATATTATATTCTCCCCTCACAAGTGGTTCAGGGTCAGGAACCAAATAATTTCATCTTATTATTAATGTGCCGTGTATATTGACATGATAATGCACAAAGATGATTTCCCAAAGTTGAGGAAACAAGTTAGCTTTTCTAACATGAGGGGGAGACATGATAAACACTTGAGAAAAGGTTACATGGGATGAATTATCATTTGTATATGTATATCCCCGAATATCATGATATGAACCTGAAGTTCATAAAAGGGATAATTCAATTGCAACATATTGCAAAGTATGCTATACGCATTTGCTGACCCAAAGAAAGTAACTAAATGGAAGAGATACAATTCAAGAAGAATTGATTCCATATGAAAGACATGTAGTTTTGAACCTATAGTTCAAATGCTTGAAAGTATAAAGTCAAAGGTATGTATAATCAGTTTTCGATATCTTATTTGTCTAGCATGACATGGAAAACTTGATATGCATCTAAAGTCTATTATATGGCTTATATGACTTAACTTGAAAGATTTAAGTTGCTTGAAGCATATGCAATTCTTGGTCCTGAAGTACCACATCCTTAGTACAATTTGTGTACATATGTATCTTGCTATAACTATAAGCATGATGGCATTGAGAATGCATCTATGGAGATATTGAAGAGTTATTCCACGACATTATATGAAGATGTTCATATCTATCAAGAATGATGATTTCAAGGTGCGGAATATTTATTCAAGTCAATATGGTTGATTTATTTATCAAATCTCTACCAAAGATTGTTTTGAAGATGGTGCACAAGATTGGAATGCAAATGCTCAAGGATATAAATTGATGTACTCATTAGGGGGAGTTTAATGCGCGTTGCACTCTTTTTCCCTTACAAGGTTTTGTCCCACCGGGTTTTCCTTGCAAGGTTTTTAACGAGGCAACCAATAGGCGCATATTCAAACATGTGTACTCTTTTTCCTTTCTTTAATTTTTCCCATTGGGTTTTGGTTTTAAGGTTTTAACGAGGCACATTGTTGAATAGACATTCAAGGGGGAGTGTTATGAAATCTCCTATTTAAGGTGAATGTCTATAATTAGAGAGATTCTAGAGTTCTATTCTTGGTAGATAAATCATCCCCCTCCCTATAAATAAAGGGGTCTTCTACCATTGTAACACACTCCTAACATTCTCTAAGTATCAATAAGAAGAACTCTCTCTATTCTTCTCTCTATATTGTTCTTATTCTTGCATTATTGTTCTTGTCTTTTATATTATTTCATAACATTTACTTATTTGTTAAACTAACCATATTTCCTACTGTAGTCGAATAGTATTTATTTATTTCAAAGTTTATTCTCCAGTTTACTAACAACAAATTCAATTTTAAAGATGTTTCTGTCCATGTGCTGACACGTAGCAACCCATGTTAAAAGAGCATGATTAAAGGGATCCGACTTAATCAACTTCATTAAATGTTAGCCAAGGCCAATCTAATCTGAGTTAAGTAAATCATTGAGGCTTAATTAGGTGTTTATTAGATAAGGGATTTATATATTACCTGCCCAGATAAGATGTATTCAAGAGGTTTAAAAATGAACATGGGGTTATAACTATACTACATATAGTAATAGGATATTACTGCCTTTAAATTAAATGCACTAGACTTAAAACACAACATAATCTCCTTGAGACAAGGAATTCTGCTCATCTCCCAATGCCAGATTTGATTTTTCACATTCCCCATTTCTTCTTGTCTGTGACAATACACACAAACATGTGGATGACTATCTTCATCGGGTTTGCCAATACATAATGAAAAAAATTGCTTAATTTATTTCTGTTTTATGACTAACCAATAGTATTAATTTAATACTGTCAGCCATCTCTTAGTTCACACCCATTAATTCCTCGATTGTGTTGACATCTTGAACATACCTTAACAAGACTTGTACTATAACGATTTTGCACACTTGTGAAGTACAGTTTGCCAAGTCGTGTAGTGCAAAGAAAATTAGAAAGAGACGTAGTGCGTTTCCATCAATTTTCCTAAAACTAATACTAAAAGTTTAAGTTGTATATAGAGAAATTTTCAAGTTACTATATATTTTAGTGATTATTAGTTAGTTATAGCTATTATTTATTATATTATTTTCTATAATTATATTTTTAATTTTTTTAGAGTGTATTCGATATATTTAAGTTATTGTATTTATGAATACAGTAGCATTTCTAGGCGTGAAACATGAGATTGCAGCTAGACAGATTTTTATATTTGACTATATTTACAACATGAAACAGGGGATTATAACTAGACAGATTATTATATTCGGTTGTATTAGACTGTATTCACAATATATATTTGTAAATACAATAACTTAAATTGCGCAATTCATGGTCTATTCAACTATTTTTAAACGGAAAATAAACCAATTAACACAATAGACTTCTAATATAACGCAACAAACTCAATTATAACACACAAAATTTGTATTTTCAGTTATAAAAATGATTCTCAACTGAAAAACACCCACAAAATATAGCAATCTTCAGAGAAAATATGTTGAATATTTTTCCCATGTGATAAGTACAACAAAACAAAGCAATTTGAATACATATATACGTCTGAGTACATAAATTATATTAATTAAAAAATATATGAATACATTCATGGAATATAACAAGACAGTAAATACAATAAAATACATGAAATACAACGAGATATATTGAAATACATGTACTGTGAGATACATTGAAATATATTAACATAAAATTTAAATTTGGCTCCAAACTCCGTCATCTTCATTCCAGAACAACCTTAATATCGTCTCGTCGAGAGGATAACAATTCTGACTCAAAATGCCACTGTTTCCTGTTTCCATAATACTTTCGCGCGCGCTTTAAAAAAAACCTATTCTTTACAATTTATATTAAATTATATTTGGGCACTTTTAGCTTTTATTTAAAAAAGAAAATAGAATTCACTCGTTTTGAAACTTCTAAATAGATAAAGACTGCAATTTTTCTTGCTTATAAAGTAGTTTTTCTTGGAATTGTAGAATGCGACGGAGTTTTCCATTGATGTCCAAAGTTTGTGCAACTTGAATTTGAGATCTCAGGAGGCTTGACAGAGTTCAAGAAAATTCAAGTTGTTCAGTAGCGGCGGCGAGGTTGAAGTAGAATCAATAATTCTTCGCCGGAAAACTTTAATTTTGAAGCAAAGTCTTTGGCGGTGGTGAGGTTGAAGCAGAGTCTTGCCGGAAAACTCTAATTCTAATACTTTGCCGGAGAGTTCTGGTAAAAAATGCAGGTGGAAGATGAGAGAGAAAAAATAGATATGAAGTAAGGAATACAAGAAATTTGAGGGAATAAGAGGTGACTATAAATAAATATTTGGTTATAAAAATCAAAAGATAGCTATATAATATATATTTTTTAATAAATAAAGTGTCAACCTTTGCTATAAAATATAACTAATCCTTCTATATATATGCTCTGATGATGTAATTTTTTTCAATAAGCGACTCATGATAAAAGAGCTCTAATAATGTAAATATTTTTAGCATGTAACATATATGACAAAAATGCAAGTAAAGCATAAAAGTTCCTCACATAATTAATGCGCCAGGATAACTATTTTTTTTTAAATTTATTTGAACCTTTTTAGAGCATGAAGGTTAAATTGACTAATTTTCTGTATGAATTTTTTATGTTTTTCAAAATAAAATTTACGTATAAAAAGTAACATAAGTCATATTAATTAATAGTTTAAAATGTTTAAAAATTATTTATAAAAAATATCGTAAAAGAAACCTTATTTAACTCCTTAAATAGTAAAAGTTTATTCTTTTTAAAGCATATGGACTATATATAGTAAGAGTTCCATGGTTATTTTAAGAAGTGGAACCAAGAGTGGCACTGTTAGTCAACAAAAATGGAAACTGTATTCGTGATCAATTAAGACAAAACCTGCAACTACCTCAGGCCAATTGTTTTAGCAATTATTGGAAAGAAATTCCATGCAACCACATTTGACGACTTGAATAATTGATCGTCAACTTGGTGCTGCATGCTATTAACAATAATACAAGCTGACTAATCCAAATTAATTGTACATGTACAGATAGTATCCGAGTGCAAGCATGAAATTTAAAATATAATTTAAGACTATTTGTAAAACCTATAGTACTAGCATCCCAACAAAAGGGATCATCAAGACATCAACGACGTTGGAATACGTTCTTTAATTGTCTAAAACGTTGTTTTCTATACATAAATTATATAATATTGATTACGCCTGACTATGCTTTATAAAAGACAAAGCGATCATCGTAAATATAATCCGATTTACAAGTCCGAAGTCAAATTTTCAGGGAACTAACTTATCTATTACAACTCTTAGTGATACTAGTACAAGCTCAAACAATTCCTCGATGCAAGAAATTTTATTAATAAATATTGAGTTTCGTTAACTAAAGTAAAATAATACTAAAACTAACAATATTCCAAATTAAAGATAATTCAATGGTAAAGATCTAGAGTGTTGATTTCTCTAATTGCTAGTTAATTCTTAACTTTTTTGCTATAATCTCGCCGTAATACTCTATGAGGATTATGAGTTATGTGTTACCCACAATTATCTTTCGATCAACTACAATAATTTACTAGAGCATTCTCTCTAACTACTCTAACTGAAAACTTATGAAGCTCTAAATTATTCCACCAAAGTTTAGTTGTTTTTAATCCCACTTTTAAATTCAAGTAATGAATCTCTTCAATTACTCAAAAGTGGTGTTGTTCAACAACAATCTAACCTAGTATTCTTTCTCAAGCAATACAAGACAATTAGACATGATTAGTCGAGGGCCCATTCAATTAATTACCATACAAAACATAGTTGAACAATCATATAATAAATCCGACTCGATTATAACAAAATCGAGTCAAACCTTCATCTAAAAATTGGTTCCATCAACCCTAGATTAAATGTTTAAATACTCATAGTAAAACAAAATAAAACCATAAAATCATTCATAATTCACAAAATAATGATAACAAGAAGAGGAATGAAAAACTCTAATGGTATCTTGATTTTCTGACACTTATTATCGCCTCCAATCCAGTCTAAAAACAAGCTTAACCTTCACTTGGGCGAGTTTATTGAGTTTATATAGAGTTAGTATAAATTTCTCACGCTTTACACTTTAGCCCTTAAACTTCTTTGGCCTTCTCCAGATCGACCGCGGTTGTGGGACAACAGCGACACGGCCGCAGTCATTTTAAACCTTTCTGCTTTTCGCCTTTCTTTCACGGCATTCCAGCTGCGGCCCTACAATGGTCGTGGTAGATGGTTTTCTAGTTTTTTTTCACCTTTTCTTTCTCGTTTTCATCCTGGCTCTTCTCGATTGGCTTGTATCTGCATATTTGACCCCAAAATACTCTATGTACTCCTCCTAACTCGGAGTAATTCTTGCAAAGCATAAAAACATCAATTAGGGCATTTTGTTCTCATTTAGCATTTAAAATATCAATAAAGTATGGTTAACTTAGAGCATAAATAGTATCTATTTCGTATAATATAGGCTACTATCAATACCCACACATAAACCGTTGCTAGTCCTACAACAACAAAACCACACTCTATAGGCCTAATCATCACTTGGTCACTTCCTTACTCCTTATACCAAGAATAATTCACATAGATAGACTACCTTAGTGTAACCTCCTAACTTCAAGAGTGAACTCTTTCTCTAGCCACGCAATGTCCCTAACCGACTTTCATACTCTGTCAGAGGTCCAAACTTGCCTTTTCTTCATAAATCACGGGCCTACTCACCACAAATGAGACTTGTGTTATAATTCACACACTAAGGAATTCACATAGGTAATATTTCACTCACCTTCAGAAATAAATTCTTATGCCACAAACAACGCACCATAGGATTGCCCATAGTGTAATACTCGACTAATCGAGCTCTTTTGGTCTAGAATCAAGTCGGACTTTATTTGGCTGTAGTGTTGGCTATGAGACAGGTATGATACATATGAGTATAGTGACTACACCTCCTTAAGTTTGTTCCTGAATTAGCCGGCCCACACTTCGGCTACTAATAATGGGATAAGACCTTACTAATACATAGGAAAGTTACAAGGACATGTTATCAACAGGGGTCGATAGCAGGTTCGATTACAATCATGTTTAAGCCCATACCTTTGTCAAACCTTCATTCCACTTTTATATCATTGAGTTATACACCCTACTTCTTTAAGCACGTTTACATCAAGAGTCACCACTTATCAATGGTTTTTTCAATTCAAGTGGCTCTCATTTTTTTAATACAGTGCACCTTTCTCCTTATTTCATTAGCTCCACTCAAAAGCCCAACCAACCACTCTACATTTTAACTTTTTCATATTCATTACAATTCAAGTGCTTCTAAGAGGTGATGGGGTTCAAAAAGATAGATAATCCAGAACTTGGGTAAGGCTTGTAATATGGTTGCCGAAGAAACAGGATTACATGCTCAAAGGAGTTAACTAGGATATAAACAGTCAGATGGGTGAAAACATTTATAGATAGGTTCAACAAGAAAACGCCTATATCACTTTTCAGACCAATTAAGACTATCATTTCTCTTTGTACGCACATACGCAAGTTCTAGACATTGAGTATTAGCATGGAATATACAAAAGCCTCACTCACACATGGCACATGACTCAATTCAGTTAGGATCATCAGACACTCTGCTCAAGGTGCTTAAGCCAACTCAAGAACACACAATTTAAGGCTTTATTGCTAGAGTCAACTAATGAGCCTGAGTGTCACACTAAAGCAATCTCTATTCAAGGTACCATGGAGTTATGTGATCCTATTTTTGTTCTACACCCAAAAATTTCTACAATAAAAAGAAACAAACTACACCCGATTCAAATGGAAACCCTTGAAAAAGAACCGTAATTTAAAGAAAAACCAAGCGGAGTTTTATACTACCTAATAGAATTTTGTTTGTTTGTTTGTATTAAGTCCCTCAAGAGACCCGTCGAGAGGTGTCCGTCTTCGGGCCAAGTCGAAGTTAATTAACAGCAACCAAAAACTCCAAACAAATTGAGACAATTGTAAAACAACAACAACCGCCCCCACCGCACACTTAAAGATTTGGCATGTCTCTATGTCAAGAAACTCAAAACAGAGTAAGGTAAGGGGACTTCCCTGGTTCTCAGTACTGATCGGAGACGGTGCCAGGATCGAGGTAACACGCTCGTCCTAGTGCCCAAAGCCAGCCCATGAACTTTTTCTCTGACCGAGAATTTAGAGTAGCTAAAGTGTCAACTCTAACACTCGGGTCAGTGACCAAAGTGCGTAGACCAGCCATATCCTGTTCCAAGGCAGTCATCCGGGTACTCCGGCGAGCCTGTGATGGGCATACCTCATCAACACTCTGCCCTGGTGGGGCGGCAGCATGCATAGCTCCCTCATCATCATCATCGGCATCATCCTCCACAACATGTTCTTTCTGTTAGAATATACGCTTAATGCTAGAGGGGGGGGGGGTGAATAGCGTTATAATAAAAAACAATATAAACTTGCGGAATTAAAAATTGCAGGATTGAAATAAGTGCGGTAAGTAAATAATAAGGAATGAACGCACCGAAATTATCCTGGTTCACCACAACCTGTGGCTAGTCCAGTCCCCGAGAGACTCTCTCGAGATTCCACTAACTTCGTTAAGCTTACGGGTGCTTAACTAACCGTTACAAACTGAGAACTTGAGTCACACAAGCCTCAACAACCTTTGCTCGAAGATACCACACTTCAAGACTTCAACCGAAGGAATGAAAACGTTCCTTCTTACAACCACAAGGGATTAACACTTCCCTTCAAGTGTATACAAACACTTAGCACTCAAGACAAGACTCTCTTTAAGAGTAGATATGAGTAAAATAAATACGCTCAAGAACACAACAACTTTTGTCAAGAGTTTGGCTCTCAAAAACTTATGAAATGAATAGAAAATGATGAATATGAGAGTATGCAAGCTTTAGCAAGAATATGATCAGTTGTTGTACTTAGAAGACTGATTTTGAGTTGTATTTATAGTGTTCAAAACCCTCACAACCGTTGCCTAATTGCCAATCAAGAATTGCTGATTTTGTGCTAAGATAATCGATTATCTGATTTGCATAATCGATTATTTTCCAATCGTTCAAAAATCATTCCCAGATTTTAAGCAGAATAATCGATTATCCAAATCGTATAATCGATTACCTGACAACGTTCAAAAAATCATATTCAGATTTTACTTAGCATAATCGATTATCAGATTGTGTATAATCGATTATCTTTCAGAGTTTAAAAATACTTTGGCAACGGTCATTTGCATAATCGATTATGCTATAAGGATAATCGATTATTTTTATATTTTGAAAACTTCGGACTACACTGTCTTAACATAATCGATTATCATAAAGTACATAATCGGTTATTTTACAGTCTTGTAATATTTGACAGACACTGCCTCAACATAATCGATTATCATAATGTGCATAATCGATTATTTTGTAGCTTTGAAAAATCTGATGGACACTGCCACATAATCGATTATCATAAGGTACATAATCGATTATCTTGTAGCTTTGAAAAATCTAATGTACACTGCCTTAACATAATCGATTATCATAAGGTACATAATCGATTATTGTTCAGCTTTGTAAATCTGGTGTACATTGTCTTAACATAATCGATTATCATAAAGTACATAATCGATTATCTTTGTCCAGATTTGAGAGGCATGTTTAAAAATCATTTTGGCTAAAATAAAATGTTTGAAAATCATTTTGCTTTAAATTAAATATGCATGATTTGATAAAAATGATTTTACGAGAGAAGCCAAGTCTTGAGTCAATTGTCGGATCAAGATCACAATTAAAGAATGACTCATGTATAACTTTATTTCTTTGCTTGATCATGATCTTTGTTCGTCTTGTGCTTGAACCTCGTTATGTGTCAATTGCGCGCTTGTGCTTGGACCTCGTCATATGTCAATTGCGCGTCGTTTGTCATTTATCAAAACCTACAAATATGAACACACGTTTAGTTTAGTGCCTTGAGAACGTGTTTCAACACTTCCCTAACTGTGATTTTGCTAGCCTTGAATGAGGCTTTTAATAGAAACTTCCTGTCTACTATGGTATTTTTAGGAACTCATGAAGCACGACACAACTTGGTGACCAGGGAAGGGAAGTAGAACCATTGATTAGTTTTGGGGAACGAATCAACATTTCATCTTGAATGAGCTGAGCCACGTCAAAATCCTGGTGGTTGACGAAACATAAAATCGCTGCTGCTCTTGGCCCATTAACATCTGTAGTGTTGCTGGATGGCATCAACCGGTTGTTGATGATTTTTAGACAACACTTAGCTTCCCAAGTGAGAGATTGGGAATTCAGGGTAATTCTCGGCTTTATCCATATTGGATCCCGGCCAGCCACACAGATTGTTTGTCTATGTACTTTTGGAAACGCTCTCTTCACTTTGACAGTCCAAACTTTGTTTGCCTCGAATCAAATGTTTATACGTCGATTTTCTTTTTTTAACTTTCATAAATAATTAAACTAAGTACGTTCGTGAATGATTTGTAATAATTTAAATTCACACATTTACGATAAGGTAATAAGGTTGCAAATTTTTGAAAACTCACAAGTACGAGAAATATAACCAATATTTTCCCTACAACTAGCTAGAGTAGTTCCATCACCCCACCCCACCTCGCAAGATGGGGTCTATTAGAAACAACACGAGATATGAGTAAGGACATAAGGTCTGACAATACTGTACACTCTTCATGCCCTACTTGTGGGATCATAGTAGATATATTGTTATTGCTGTTGTAGCTAGAGTAGTTTGTCTTGGATTATATATCGCAACGGAAACAATTATAGTATCATATTCACGTGTGAATTAAATAATTAGCACATACGGAGATTATTCGAGTTAGCTCTTGAAGCGTGAACAAAGTAGATTAATTTCGGTCTCCAGTTCCAGAGTTACAAGACCGCGATCTCAGCAAACCTTCATAGTCTTCTACCGTGTTACCAAATGATATTCAGAAAGAAAGAATTTTGGGTGGGCGAAATTCCAAGGAGGAAAACGTGTAAAAACCAGTGTCCAAAACAGCCACCACTATATGGATCATATATAGCCACGTTTTTAGGTTAAAATCCTTTTCCAAAACCTGTTAGGTTTTCTTCTTCCACTAAGGAACGGTCTCCTTTATTTTCTATTATTTAGGTACAGTAAGGACAACAAAATTTAATTAACAAGGCTTTCAATTATGTTATTAATATCATAATAAATTACAAATTATTCCACTAGAAATTCGTAATTGCACTGCTTAGTCCACTTTTGAAATTCTTCCATGAAATCTTATTTAACTCTAAGATTCAGATACTAACCAATCAAATTAAATTACTCGCAATTTAATTTATTGATTACTTTCTTTAGACTTTCGGTTAACTTATTTCATGTGTTAGATATAAAATTCACCGGTCGTGTTTACAAATGAAAACTTTAAACTTTCATAAAAGAGTATCATTAATATTAAAAACCGAGACATAAATTCTATCAACTAATTATTATTTCGCCAATGTAAATCATTATTGTCCATTTTACCAGGTTTATTGACCAACAAAAGAATCTTGTTTTTTAATAAATCAAAACAATAAATGACACACACAACTAATAATAATTATATCAAAATTATGAGTATAAGTACATTGAATAGACTAGAGTATTCTTTTATTAAGTCAGTATAAAATATTGATCTCTACTTGATCCATTCAATACATACAAAATGTAATAGCACAAGAAGACGAAATTAAACCATTCCCATAATCAAGATAAGTTACGTTTAATCTTGTGCTACAACCATTCTGATGGTTTGTCCAATTCCATCATTAGATTGTGAACATAAACTTTATGACTTATAAGAAACGATGATTTAATCTTCCATGTATAAGCTAAACTCTATACACTTAATATCTACAATATAAGCAATGGATACACATGCAAATATATGATCTATTTAAATAAGACTTTATTGAATGAATAAATGAATAAATAATTCTTCCATAAAGAATAATACTATAAAAATATGCATGGTTTATAATATCTCCTAACAATCTCCCACTTAGACTCCTAACCATGCGTCTACAATTCTAACAGCTATTCCATTTACATGTTTATCAAAAATCTTCTATGGTAAGCTCTTAATAAACGGACCCGCCAAGTTGTTCTCCGACGCAATCTTGGTGACTATTACATCCCTTCCTTGCACTATCTCACGAATTAAATGATATTTACGCTCAATATACTTTTTATGGATTTATGGCTCCCTCGAATTTGCAACCACACCACTATTATCACAATAAAGTGTTATTGGTGCTTGAATCGAGGGAACCATACCCAACTCTGTTAGTAAGTTCCCGAGCTAAACTGCCTCTTTGGCTGCCACATATTCGGCTTCCATGGTGGAATCAACAACACAAGTTTTCTTGATGATCCTTTAACTTATGGCTCCAATTCCCACAGTAAGCAGATTTCCTGAGATAGACTTTCTAGAATCTCTATCTGATTGGAAATCTGAATCAATGTACCCAATAGGCACAAGGTTATCCAAATGGTAGACTAGTATGTAATCCCTAATCCTTGTTAGGTACATGATTATATGCTTAACCGCTGTCCAATGCTCTCTCCAGGATTAGGCTGATATCTGCTAACAACACCAATGGCGAAGTAAACATCATGTCTAGGACATGACATAACATACATCAGACTCCCGCTAAAAGATGCATAGGGGACCGCCTTGATCTTTTCTATCTCTTCATCAGTTTTAGAAGACATATGTTTAGATAGAGAAACTCCATACCTGAAAGGGAGAAATCTTTTCTTAGAATCATGCATGCTAAAATTGGAGAGTTTCGTATCAATAGAAAGAGCATGTGACAAGCCTAATATCCTTTTCTTGTGATCTTGCAAGATCTTGATCCCAAGTATATGAGACGCTTCTCCAAAATCTTTCATATCGAAGTGTATGGACAACCACTATTTAACTGAACCCAACATGACCACATTATTTTCTATGAGCAATATGTCATCTACATATAAAATAAAAATGCCGCTTTTCCCCATCCCACTTCTTGAATACACAAAACTCGCTAAGACACTAATCAAAACTAAAAGTTTTAATAGCCCTGTAAAACAAGTGTTCCATGCTCTAGACACCTGTTTCAGCCCATAAATGGACCTTTTAAGCTTACAAAACATGTGTTCCTTTCCACTTTCTATGAAACTGTCTGGCTGTATCATAAAGATGCACTCCTCAAGACGTCCATTAAGGAAAACTGTCTTGACATCCATTTGTCAAATATCATAATCATGATAATCAGAAATGGATAGGAGAATTCTAATAGACTTAAGCATTGTTACTACAAGAAGGTTTTCACATAATCGATCCCTTCTTTCTGAGTAAACCACTTCGCTACAAGTCTTGCTTATAAAGTTTTCACTTTTTCATCTTCAAATCTCTTTTTCTTATAGATCCACTTGCATCTAATCAAGTGGTTTACATGATCCCAAACTTGATTAGAGTACATATACCCCATCTCTGATTTCATAGCAGCAACCCACTTATCAACATCTTTATCAGTAGTGCTTGGTGTCACACCTCCTTTTTTACGCTACACGTGGTTACCCCGAAAGGAGACATGTGTTTAGGAGTTTTTCCAATCAAAGTGACATTATTAGAAATGGTATTAATGCTTTATTTCAAGAGTCGAAACTCGGGATAGCTTGGCTTTCAGTGTCCTAAGTCCCCGATTAATTTAAAATCCCAAATCGAGGAAATTTCGACAACCCAATTGGAGTCTGTGAACAAAATATTCGTGAGTAAGGAATTCTGTTGACCCTAGGGAAGGTGTTAGGCACCCTCAGATCCCGTGGTTCTAGCACGATCGCTTAAACTCATTATAAGTGGCTAAAATATGATTTGTTATACCTATTAACCTATAATTTGCAGTATTAACCGCTTTCAAAATTTTTAGGAAGATTTGCAATTTTATTGAAACATGTCGCGAATCACGTCACATAAATGCACCCGCAATTTTCGACATATTTTAATTCTATTGAGAATAAGATTTGGGTCACAGAAACGCGCACCCGTATTTAGGAAGGTATTTCATTAAATATGCACCTATAGTAACAACATCTTTGATTTTCGTGGGAAGACCGTGAAATTTGCTAAACGGTACTTCATATTATCTATGTGTTCTAATGAATTAAGGAGACATACATGGTATTTGTTGACGCGGTTCACTTTTAGAAGGATATTCTAACATAGGAGAAATTCTCTACTCTAGCAGGTGCTTAACTGCATTAATCGCTTTATGCATAACTGTGTAGTTGGGGAACACTACATGGGTCTTAGCCTCGTTCATGGCGAATTGCACATAGTAAAGCGAGTTTGGGCCAGCCTAGGAGCACATATTGCTCAGGCTGTGACTGGCGACATTATTGTGACTGGTTTGGGTTTCTAATCACTCAGCCCAGATAAAACGTGTGGGATTATAGTATTTGGTGCTTACTGGGTCTCGTGAATGAGCCCAGTGCCGATTTGAATGAAGGACCCCAATTGTTAATAACTTTCTTTGTTTGACATAATATAACAAAATCAAATCTTTACACATTCACGAAGGAAAATATTAACAACCATTTTTGTATAAATTTCTAACAATAGATTTGAATCAGATGATTCATATACTCACCAGTCATAGTATATGAGTCTAATTTCAAAAGTTCAATTGTGATTCAAGTTACACTACAGGGGACAAATCTGAAAATAACTTATTACTAAACATGCTAAGATTCAAATGAACTGAAATGTTTCACAGTATTTTGATATTTTTTACATGATTATGAGAACTACTGCTTCCTAAATCCAGTATCTCTAAGAAAACAGGACCAGCACTTGAACCAGCTAGACTAGGATTGGAACTGACTATTACTTAAACAAATACAAAAATTTGAGTTAAATGTCCAATTATTACACATTGAAACAGTCTAAAATGTCCAATTATTACAAACATAGATCAGTCTAACACTACAACATGATGTTCACTTTGTTGTTGCACCTATATTCAAACTAAAAAGGGCAATACGGGGGAATTAATTCAAAAATGTAAATGGCAACTGAGATCTTCACCTTTGGGCATACATTTCACTTATACTTCATATATATGAATATTGAGTGGTACCTGTAATGCAACAGAAGAATCAAGCCTATGAGTAAATATAGGAGACTAGCTAACAATCAACAGCCAATCAAACAGTATTTCCAGACTTCAGTAGAGTTTTTAGAGAGTTAAATCTTCTGAGAAATGATTCAAAACAGTACTAGTAGTATTTTCAGATATAGGAATAAGTATTTCAGCTCTAGTATTAAAGAGAAAGGTTCCGGATCCCTTTCCAATGGCCCAAATGGTTCATTTTATTGTAAACTGTTAGGGCATCAGATTTTACCTTGTTTTCTTTTTTAGTCCTTAACTCAAATTGTATTTTTGCCTAAGTAGTCCTCCAATTCCTAACTTGTGCCTCAAGTTTTAGGCAAGAATTTAACTTTAGTTCTTGCTAGAAGGTTCTAAAGGATTTCTATCAGATTATTTACAAGTTCAAATCCCTCTTGTACCCTTACTTCCTTTCCTAAATTACCCACCCCTGAAATTTGACCTTGGTCAGTTCTTTTGACCCTAATTCAGTCACAATTGACCTTGGTCAGTTATTTGACCCTAATTCAGTCTTAATTGACCTTGGTCAATCAAACTTGGGTTACTAATAAACTCATGGAAGTTCCATCAGCCAAAATTAACAGACTTCTTCATTATGCAAGATTAACACACAAAAGACCAGAAAAATGAATACATCTATCAATACTTATCTTTCAGGAACAATTCAATCAAGGTGTTCAGAAATGCTTAAAAATGAAAAACACACAGCATGTGGTAAGTACTTAGTTCATGAAGAAAATTATGAAGCAAGTAGAAGTATAAGGAGAGAACATCATAAATATATGAAGACCAAAGCTATTGTGAAATGAAGATCAAGTATTCAGTGGTATGAACAAACAATCAAACCAATCAGAATATCGGTGAATCAATAGAGTTCATCAAATTATGAGAATCACACCGCTAATTTTAACAGGATGTTGAACTATTTCAGAGACGAGAAGGTTTCCAGAGTAGTGAGGGAGGCTTCCGTGGCTGTTGGATGATATGGGGATGGACGGTTGTGATGATAGGGCTCCTAAACGGCGTCGTTTGGTTTAGTGGTGTGGACTGGTTCAGGCTGGTCTTTGGGCTGGGGTGTCTCTTGTTTTAAAGGGAAAATGCAGGTTGGGCCACTCAGGCCTGACCCAATTGCGGCCAGCCTGAGTGGCTGTTTATATACATATATTATGTATTTTGTATTTTTTTTAAATTTAAAATTATTACTAACTTTATTAAAAAGAAAAACTCACAAATTCCTAATTATCACAAATAAACTAACTAAGTTAAAATTAACAAAAATAATTTCAAATGCCGGACATATATATGTTTATTTTTTTGTATTTTAATTTGTTAAACCAATTTATTTAACAATTAAATCTTAAACCATTTTAAACATGTAGTAATGAACATGCACATGTAGTTAAATCCTACAAATTAAACTCCTAACATTTAAAAGAAAAATCCTAAACTTTAAGAGTCTTGTAGGAGCTTGTTTCGACCAGTCAAAAATTATATGCTCACAGCTGCCCCTCTTTGCGCGGGAACACGAAGAGTTTTCGTGCAAAGACAAGTGAGAAAATATGAGCAATTTCTGTTTGATTGAATACTCCATGTGAAGCATTTTGAAAAATCTCTGACCGAACCTTGCTTCAAAGGTTGTCAACATATCCTTGGCAATAAAGGAATCAGGTTAGTGTAGTTCTGGAAGTTTTGGTAGCTGGGACTACCGAGAGACTGTGATTGGCTGTTGTTGCAGCTGCTACTACTCACTAAGCTCCTTATTACATCGAAAGAGAATAAGAAACTAAGTTAGCTGAATTTATCGACTACAAGTTACAAGATTCCTATCTCAGAGTCTCCTGAAGCTTGATCTTGAGTCTCGGCTATCTTTCACGGCAGACTCTGATCCGAATCTTGATGCTCGTTAATTGTAGCTGCTAACTCAATCTTGAATCTTGAAACAAATAAGGATATGTTGAGCTTGTGACTTCCATTAATTTTGAGCAGTTCGCGTCTTTGTCCGCCTCATTATTTTGAGTTCACCTTTTGTCTCTTTTCTTTCTTTCTGTTCTGAATTGACACTCATGCTTTCAATTATGCAGAATCTTGTGCCTTGAGGTAATACCTTCTTAGACAAAAAAAATGAATGAAATTTTTAGCCCCAGTTTTCACTGGAAAATTTCGTGAGTCATTTGTAACACACTCTATGCTACTCTTTATTAAGACAATAAGGATCGAAATTGTGTATCCTTCAGAAGAAATGGTTCTTGTTGAGGATAAGATAAGGATCCTCAGGTTATGCCGGGATGAGAATGAAAATATCTATGTGGGGATGGAAAGAAGAGATCCACGGGTTATGCTGGGATAGGAAAGTTCCTGCTGAGGATGGGTTATGAAGAAATTCCGAGGTATGCCGGGGGAATCCGCGGGTTATGCCAGGACGAATGAAAAGTCCTAGGTTATGCTAGGGAGATCCGTGGGTTATGCCGGGATGAAAATAGATTCTGAGTTATGTCTAGGAAATCCACGGGTTATGCCGGGATGAAAAGAGACCCTGAGTTATGTCAGGGGAATCCACGAGTTATTCTAGGATGAATGAAAAGTCCTAGGTTATGCTAGGGACATCCGTGGGTTATGCTGGGATGAAAAGAGATCCTGAGTTATGTCAGGGAAGTCCACGAGTTATGCCGGGATGAAAAGAGATCCTGAGTTGTGTCAGGGGAATCCATGGGTTATGCCCGGATGATTGAAAAATCCTAGGTTATGCTAGGGGGATCCACGGGTTATGCCGGATGAATGAAAAAATCCTAGGTTATGCTAGGGGATCACGGGTTATGCCAGGATGAAAAGAGATCCTGAGTTATGTTAGGGGAATCCACGGGTTATGCCGAGATGAATGAAGATCCTAGGTTATGCTAGGGGGATCCACATCTTATGCCGGGATGAATGAAAAATCCTAAGTTATGCTAGGGGAATCCACAGGTTATGCCGGGATGAAAGGAGGTCCTAAGTTATGCTAGGGAGATCCGTGGGTTGTGCTGGGATGAAAAGAGATCCTGAGTTATGTCAGGGGAATCCACGGGTTATGCCGGGATGAAAAGAGATCCTGAGCTATGTCAGGGGAATCCACGGGTTATGCCGGGATGAGTGAAGATCCTAGGTTATGCTAGGGGGATCCACGGGTTATGTCGGGATAAATGAAAAATCCTAGGTTATGCTAGGGGAATCCACGAGTTATGCCGGGATGAAAGGAGATCCTAAGTTATGTCAAGGGAATCCACGGGTTATGCCGGGATGAAAAGAGATCCTGAGTTATGTCAGGGAAATCCACGGGTTATGCCGGGATGAAAAGAGATAATCCTAGGTTATGCTATGGAGATTCGCGGGTTATGCCGGGATGAAAGGAGATCCTGAGTTATGTCAGGGGAATCCACGGGTTATGCCAGGATTAATATAAAGGTTCCCTGCTGGGGATGAAAGGAAACATCCACGGGTTATGCCGGGATGAAAATGAAGGTTCCCTGCTGGGGATGAAAGGATACATCCACGGGCTATGCCAGGATGAAAATGAAGGGTCCCTGCTGGGATGAAAGGAAACATCCACAGGTTATACCGGGATGACAATGAAGGGTCCCTGCTGGGTATGAAAGGAAAAATCCACGGGTTATGCCGGGATGAAAATGAAGGGTCCCTGCTGGGTATGAAAGGAAACATCCACGGGTTATGGCGGGATGAAATAAAAAACGAATCCCGGGTTATGCCAGGGAGATCCGCGGGTTATGCTGGGATGAATAAGGTTCCTGGGTTATGCCAGGGAAATATACAGGGCAGTGGAGGACCTCGCAGATCCTCTTGACTGTGCTGGGGCTAGAGGAGGAAAGGAATCACTCTTAGGTTATGCTAAGGGTATGGGAGTATTAACTGCTACACTACGTTGGGGAGTAGGAAGTGTAAAGAGAAGATCCTCAGGTTATGCTGGGGATATGGAGGGAAACTTCCTCGGTTTATGATGGAGGGGGTGGAATGCAATCCTTAGGTGATGCCTAGGAAGTCAACAAGCTGTTTTGTAGAAACATAAAAAGAAATTTCGCTTTGGTCATCGACTTATCAACACTTTTGGCCATTGTCCCTATCCTTGGTTGTTTTTTCCTCATATTCCTTTTTTTTTCCTAAGTTGCGACTGTACCTATTTTAGTTCACAAACAAAAAAAAGTGTTAGTTTGAATAGTGATTGGTTTTGCGGCCTTGCGATACTTGATTTCAGCTTCCTTTTTATTAAAAAATGAACCCTCGGCTTTCTGTCCTTGCTTAGTTTGCCAGGGGGTCCTCATTTCGGGTTGGGTTTTGCTTCTCGGGCCTTGAGTTATAAGTTTTGTCCCGCTTTTGCGTTTTCTTTTGGGACTTTTGGTAAGAATCGACATCCTGATCGGCTTAAAACACCTCAATTTTGCTTCAATTTCATGCCTTTTGACTTTGAATTTCCATTCCTTTATTTCTTTATTTTGAGATATTAACTGTCATGATCAACCGGGATTGGTCAACCGTTCTTGACAATGTCGGCCATTCCCCTAATTTCTTGACCGGAGGAAAATTGCGAAGCCGGCCCTGCTAACTTTCTTGAAGGAATGGTGAGGAATTTAAGATGGGAAGGAGTGAAGTATGAATTTAGAGAGGTATGCACTTTGAAGGAAAAGAGGTAAATTATCTGAAAATACGAGCCGACTTTAAATGGCGATGACGTGCTTCTTCGACTGGATACCCGGCCCGAATCCATTTCTGCTTCCTGATTTCCACTTTCCGAACACTAAAGAAGCTTTCTCAGACGTGGGCGGCAATATTTCCTCTTTCGGCTGACAGCGCCCTTTGCGGGTTTTCGCCAATCGGCCTCTCTCATTTCTCTTCTCCCGTTGCCCGATAGCGCTCTTTGCGAGTTTTCGCTACACGGACTCTCTCATTTTTCTTCTCCCGTCGCCCGATAACGCTCTTTGTGAGTTTTTCACTAAACGGACTCTCTCATTTTGTTTTTCTCTGCTCGCCGTTGCCTTATGGTGCCCGGAGGTTTTCCCCAATAAGACTCTCTCATTTATTTTTCTCACTTATTTGATTGGTGCTGAACCCCAACAAATGATATTTTCTTCCCCGGGGATCTTATAACTTTGCAACCATTCGGACGGGTTTGTAATCGAACCGTTACATTTCTGCCCCGGTTTCAATTTTCTTGGGTAAATGGGGTTTTAATTTTGATGTGACTAAACCTTAGCAAGAGGCTGCCTACGTATCCTTTCGGAATCAAGTCAGACGTAGTTCAGGAAGTGTTTCCTAAACTAATTTTGTTTTGTATTCTCTTTTTTCTTTGAATTTTTTTTTTGAATTTTTTTTCTGGGTTACAAAGAGGGTGGGGATAGCTGGAGAATAAAGTCCTCGTCCTTTCGATCCACGGAGGTGATTTGTGCAGGGTATTTAAACATAATACCTTTTCACTGCGTCTGCATTTACCGCTTCCTCGGGCTCATCTCCTTCAATGTCGCCCAAGCACAATGCTCTTCTAGGCAATATCTTCCTCATTTTGTATGTGCCTTTCCAATTTGGATCGAATTTTCCTTTGGCCTCCTGATGATGGGGAAGTATCTGTCTCAACACCAGCTGCCCGACTTCAAAATTCCTAGGTCATACTTTCTTGTTATAGGCGCGGCACATTCTTTGTTAGTAAAACTGCCCGTAGCATACTGCAGCCATTCATTTTTTGTCAATTAATGCCAGTTGCTCCAACCGGGTTTTGACCCATTCACTATCTTCGATTTATGTCTCGACAATCACTCGGAGCGAAGGGGTTTCCACTTCGACAGGTATAATAGCCTCAATTCCATAGACCAGTAAATAAGGAGTGGCTCCTACAGATGTACGTACTGTGGTACGATATCCCATCAATGCGACAGTCAACTTTTCATGCCATCGCCTCGAGCTTTGAATCATTTTCCTAAAGATTTTCTTGATGTTCTTGTTGGGTGCTTCGACCACACCATTAGCTTTAGGTCGGTAGGGAGTGGAGTTTCTATGTGTTATTTTGAATTATTTAGATTAGTTGCACTGTTAGTAATGATGACAGCGGGAATCCCAAAATGGCAATTGATGTTGGAATGCACGAAATCCACTACCGCTTTATTGGTAACAGAACTAAGGGTGATTGCCTTAACCCATTTTGTGAAATAATCAATGGCGACCAATATAAATCTATGCCCATTTGAGGCTTTTGGCTCGATCTGCCCAATGACATCCATACCCCAAGAAGCAAATGGCCAGGGTGCCGACATTGGATGCAGTTCATTTGGTGGTGCATGAATCAAATCACCGTGCACCTGGCATTGATGACATTTCCGTACAAAGCTGAAGCAGTCTTTTTCCATGGTCATCCAATAATAACCAGCTCGGAGTATCTTCTTTTCCAATGCATAGCCATTCATATGGGGCCCACATACAACCACATGTACTTCGTGCATAATTCTCCTAGCTTCTTCGGCATCCACACATCTCAACAAATTAAGATTTGGAGTCCTTTTATACAAAGTGTAACCACTCAAGAAGAAATTGCTCGCATGCCGTCGGATGGCCTTCTTTTGTTCTCATGTGGCTTGCTCAGGGTACTCCTGTGTTATTAGGAACCTCAAGATGTCTCATACCACGGTTGCGGGCTGGGCTCTGCTTCGGTTGCATTACAATACCCATGTCTTTCTTTGATTTGGATTTGTAAAGGGTCAACATAGGCATTCCCAGGGTAAGGCAGCATGGAGGCTAAGGTTGCAAGTGCATCTGCTAACTGATTGTGACAACGGGGAATGTACCTGAACTGTACCGACCTGAACTATTTGCTGAGGACTTCAAAATGCGGTCTATATGGGAGGAGCTTAATATCCCTTGTCTCCCCTTCTCCTTGAGCTTATCGGATGATTAGATCGGAATCCCGATGATTAACAGCTCTTCGACATCTTGGTTAATAGCCATGTTCATGCCCATAATGCAAGCCTCATATTCAGCTGTATTGTTAGTGCAAAAGAACCGCAGTATGGTTGTGGCTGGATAATGCTGGCCTGTGGGTGAGATTAGGATTTCCCCGATCCTTAAGCCTTTTGAGTTTGCTGCTCCATCGAAGAACATTTTCCAGACGGGAGTGTCCTCAACTGCTATTTCCAACGACTCACTTCTTCGTCAGGGAAGTAAGTGTTTAGAGGCTGATACTCGCCATCAACGGGGTTTTCTGCTAGGTGATCTGCCAGTGCCTGAGCTTTCATCGCTGTACGAGTGACATAGACGATGTCGAACTCGCTAAGCAGGATTTGCCATTTGGCCAGTCACCCTGTGGGCATTGGTTTTTGGAATATGTACCTTAAAGGGTCCAGCCTGGTTATGAGGTAGGTGGTATGAGCTTGCAAATAATGCCTCAGCTTTTGAGCTACCCATGCCAAGGCGCAGCACGTTCTCTCCAACAATGTATACTTGGCCTCGTAGCCAGTAAACGTTTTGCTCAGATAATAAATGGCCTGCTCTTTCTTTCCTGTGGCGTCATGCTGCCCGAGAATACAATTGAAAGAGCATTCCAAGACCTTAAGATAGAGAAACAATGACCTTCCTGGTTCTGGTGGGATTAAAACTGGTGGATTGGACAAGTATTGTTTGATTTAACAAAAACTTCCTGACACTCGACCGTCCACTTAACTGCGACATCCTTCTTCAGCAGTTTAAATATAGGCTCACATGTTGAAGTCAATTAGGCGATGAACCGGCTGAAGTAATTTAATCTCCCCAACAGAGTCATCACATCTATTTTGGTCCTTGGCGGGGGAAGTTCCCGAATAGATTTGATCTTGGTTGGATCTAATTCAATGCCTCTCCAACTGACGATGAACCCCAGAAGCTTTCCCGATGGAACTCCAAATGCGCATTTTGTTCGATTCAATTTCAAATTATATTTGCGGAGCCTTTCAAAGAATTTCCTCAACTCCTTTACTTGATCGCGCTGAGTTTTAGATTTGATAATCACGTCATCCACGTACACCTCTATTTCTCTATGTATCATGTCGTGGAAGATGGTGTTCATAGAATCATGTAGGTTTCCCCAGCGTTTTTCAACCCAAAAGGCATAATTCTATAACAATACGTACCCAAGGTATGGTGAAGGCAGTTTTCTCTGCATCTTCCTCATCCATCAGCACTTGGTGATGCCATGCGTAGAAGTCTACAAAGGATTGAATCTCATGTTTGGCACAATTATCGATGAGGATGTGGATGTTGGGTAGAGAAAAGTTATCCTTGGGACTCGCCTTGTTCAAATCTCTATAATCAACATACACCTGGGTTTTCCTGTCCTTCTTTGGCATTGGGACCACATTTGCCAGCCACATGGTGTACCGCACCACCCGGATTACCCCCGCTTCAAGATGTTTTGTAATTTCCTCTTTGATTTTATCACTGTACATAAAGCTTGAAATTTCTTTGCTTTTGTTGTACTGGAGGGCATTCAGGGTATGTAGGCAACTTATGAACCACCAAATCCCTACTCAGACCAGGAATGTCGTCATAGGACCACGCAAATACGTCTTTAAATTCAAACAAGAGTTGAACCATTGAATCCTGTATCTCATTATTTATTTGGATACTTATTTTAGTTCTTTGATTTCATCAAGGTCTCCCAGGTTAACCGGTTCAGTATCCTTCAATTTAGGCTTAGGTTTGTTCTCAAAGTATTCCAATTCTCGAGTGATTTCCGTAAAAGCCTCTTCTTCGTTGTATTCTGGTTCCTGGTTCATTACTTCACAGACAGGCAGCGAATTTGGGTCGTAGCAAGAAGTCCACAAGCATGTCGTTTTATTTAAAGCCGCCTTATCGAGGCTGAAAGAAAAGATGAAAAATAAAGAAAGACAAAAATCAGAAAAAGGTAGAGAAATGAAAAATATTGATTTTATTCCTTTGAATTTTCAAGATAATAGGGTTTACAATTTGAGATTTAAAGTGCTAAAAGGAAAGCAAACAACCGAGCTACACCCTGGAATAGCTCGTGATGTGGGAAGAGGTAGCAAGGAGAGACTACCGGGTCTCCCGCCTGACTGGAAAGGGTGTGGCCTTCCAATTTTGAAATTTGGCATCTGGCCCCATATACAGCACTTCCCCGGTGCTTGACCCTTCTCCCGGTTGGACCATGTTTATGTCATAGAGCAACTCTCTCATAGCCCCGTATATTTCATCAATTTCTTCTTGCGTGAAAGTTTCTTCTTCCTCCTCTTCACTGTACTTTGGTTTAATGAAGGTTTTGTACAAATGAGGCAGGGGTCGTGGTAAGGTCCATCCTTGGCGCTTTTGCGATTTGCCCAGGTGATATCTTCTGAGGTTGGATGAAATCCCAATCCAAAGAACTCTTTTGTGGCAGGAAAGGCGACCAGCTCGGTTATACTTTGTAGGGAGCTTCCGAGTCCGTTGCCTGGCTTGAAACATTGGCGCGTCATTTCCTTTGCTACCATAATTGAAGCATTTGACAGAAAAGGCTGATGAAACGGCTTGCCCTCTTCATGCTGATCAGCTGCTACGACTTCGAAAGATTGATAAACTATGTGTTCACTCCCTTCCTTGGCTTCTAGACAGGGAACAGAGGGGTCTTGGTAAATTGATTGCTCGTCCTCCCTATGATCTACAATCTCCTGATTTTCATACTCAAATTTCAGCATTTGGTGCAGGGTTGAAGGCACCACCCTGCTGCATGAATCCACGGCCTTCCCAGGAGGTAGTTGTAGGAGGTGTCCATGTCTAACACCTGGAATGTCACTTCGAAGTCGACTGGACCAACAGTGAGCACCAAATCGATTTCACCTATAATATCCTTTTATATCCCATCGAAGGCTTGGACGCAGACATTGTTAGGACAGATCCTCCTTGTCCCGATCTCCAATATCTACAAAGTAGATAGTGGACATATGTCTACTCCGGAACCTCTGTCAACCATAACCCTCCTTACATAATATCCCTCACATTTGACAGTGAGGTGCATAGCCTTGTTGTGAGCAGCTACCTCCAAGGGTAGGTCATTCTTACTGAACGATATTTGATTGATAGCGGAGAATCTCTCCGCCATTTTCTCTAACCGTTCTACCGAGGTCTCAGCTGGCACATAAGCTTCGTTTAATGTTTTGGCTAACACCAGTTGATGCTCGGGAGATTTCATTAAGAGTGACAGTAGAGAAATATGCTCAAGGGATTTTCGGAGTTGATCTACCACTTCATACTCCGACATTTTCTTTTTCTGGAAAAAGGCTTCTGTTTCCTCAGCATTCACTGGCCTCTTTGGCAGAAATCGCCGTTTGGTAGCGGCATTCACCTCTTCCATGTCCAGGTACTTCTGGGTGGGACATCCCTTTGGGGCTTCTCCTAGAACTTCTTTGCCCTTATATGTAATAATGGTTTCCTGATAATTCCAAGGGACAACTGAAGGGTTGGTTAAGGGCTTTTGTGGCACGCGACCAATAACCACGGGCTCATTCGGCACCTGTGGCTTAGCTGATCCTCGTACTGGTAGGGCTTAAGGTGGGCCACTTTTCTTTGCTTTCCCGGGGGATATAGAGTATTGTTTCTTTGGCGGGGGTGGTCTCAGTTTTGACCTCAGCCTTTTTTTCTTTTTCGGGGCATTTGGTTTCACTTGTTTTCTTTTCATCCATCTTCTGTGGGGAGACTTTTGGCTTCCTATCGACCTCGGTGATGGCTATGATTGCTTTGAGAGCGGGTTAAAATTCTTTGTTCTCGCAAGTCATTCCGATGACCGGCCCGTTGTTGTGAGCCGGTAACGGGTTGTCAATTACATTTGGGACTTCATCATCTCAGAGAACTATTTTCTTTTGACCAATCAAATATTCCACCGCTCGCTTTAAGGTCCAAAAATTTTCAGTATCGTGGCCCTCTGCCCCTGAGTGGTAGGCACATCGTACACCCCTTTGGTAGGACGGTGATTCCGGATTCTGTCTATTTGGGGGTACAGGTTGGAGGAGTCCCAGGTGAACTTGATTTGGGAACAAGCTGGCATAGGATTCTCCAATTGGGGTGAAGTTCTGACTCCGGGGTGGCTCCCGGGGACGATAGTTGTTTTGCTGATGGCGGGGATTGTAATAATTATGAGGGAGTTGATTCCTTGGAGCTTGATTTCTGTTATTCTGCCGTTGAGGGCGGGGAAATGGCTGAGCATTCATAACTGCGTAGGGTTGAGGGACATAATGCATGTCTCTGTGAGGATAGTAATGTTGAGGCGCTCTGTCAGAGAATGCATATCTGTGGGTATGTTGTTTCCTCGCCCCAGAGGCTACCATGGATGCTTCCTCTTTTTTCTTGTTCCTGGAAATTCCTCCCGCCCTCCTTGTATATCTTGGGAGGTGGATCTTATGGCAGATTGACTTATAATCCTCCCTGTTTAAAGGCCGTTCTCCACCATCTCCCCAATCTTTATAGCTTCTACCAATGGCTTGCCAATTGCAGAAATCACGTTCTGCAAATAGTCTACCTCCTGTGCTTGCAAAAAGACGGTGACCATTTCTGTTTCACCCATAGGAGGCTTCACCCTGGATGCTTGCTCTCGCCATTTAATAGCGTACTCCATGAAGCTTTCAGCAGGTTTCTTCTTCAGGTTGGCTAGGGTATTCCTATCCAGCGATGTCGAAATCATAGTGGAATTATTTCACAAAGTCCCGGGAAATGTCATCCTATATGTGCCACCGGGTGATGTCTTGATCTATATACCATTCGGATGCAATCCCTACTAAACTTTCCCCAAAGTATGCCATCAAGAGCTCTTCCTTTCCGCTTGCTCCACGTAACTGATTACAATATTTCTTTAGATGGGCGATAGGGTTGTCATGACCATCGTATTTCTCAAGATTTGGCACAGGTCTGAATAGGCTACACTTTTCTGTTCGCTCAGTCCTTGCATATTCTTCAGGCTTTGCTCAAGATGCCTCATTCTCCTTGTGATCTCATCCTGTTCGGGTGCTTTAGAAGTTTTGTCCGGCACAGGAGTAAGCTCATATGTTGGCTGAGGATAACCATATGTAGGGCACGGGGAGGTTCATTTTGGTAATTTGGAGTTTGGAAGGTAAAGGATTCGGGGTTAAACACAGGCCTTGGTACTGCCGGCAGTGTTGGAGCCGCACACGGAGGGGCTGTAAAGATGTTGGGAGCTGGCCCAGATGCATACATTTGATGGTGAGTATCGGAGAGCGCCCTAACAAAATTGGTAGAAATAGTGGGCTGCCCCAGGAGAATGCTCAGGTGACTGATATGAATAGCAGAGGTGCCCCCGACCGTGGAAATAGCTCGGGAAATCTAGGGATGGAGCTGGGAGGTTCCTTTCCATTGGTCCATGCGTCCCACATTTCCATGACTCGGAGCCACAGGATCCTGTTTTCTTCGGCCGCTGCAGATTCAAAAGACGGTACTCCTGTGATTGGACTGTCTTCTGGAATAGGGATGGTGGGTAGAGCCATTTTAGTTGACATCTCTGTATTTCCCTTTGAACGAGTGAAGTATCCGTGTGAAGCTAGTTTACCGCAAAACCAACCACTGTTCTAAACAACTGAACTGTAATGCTAGAAAACGTAGTTAGTTCGAGGTAGATGACAAACAGGAAATCACACGTCGGGCATGATGAACCTATGTAGATAATGGGTTTCTATATGCTTGCCACAACCGCATGTTTCATCTCGGCCTTTATTTCAATTTCCTTTTGTTTCCTCCCTTTTATTTCCTCTCTCTTTTCTTTTTTCTATTTTTTAAAGAATACAGCCGAATCCTATAGAGATTGCCTATGTATCATGACTTTGCATGAATCAGACCGAGCATAGTTCATGGAAAAGAAAGTTTAAGTACGCAACAAAATATTTTTGGGATTTTCAATTTGATAAAGATCCAAACTTTGATTGTAATGGCTAAAAGCAACTACCAGACAGGGACTTAATACCCTTACAGAACCGAAAGGACAAAAAATAGACTCTTTCTTTTTAGCAAAATATAAATCTATGAGTACATTAACACTTCAAATGCTTTTGGAGCTTGCGAGGCATCATTCGGCCTTGTTGCGGGGTTTGCGTGCTAGACTTCTTTGGAGATAGTGGAGATCTTCCATTACTTGTCGGACAAAGATTGTAGCAGCGGATAAAACATAGACTTTGTCATGTCCTCACAGTGATTTCATTTAGTGGCAATATAGTCCGCAATCTCCCATACCCTCTCCCTGATCACCCCTTTTTCTTGTAGCAGACGCCATATTTGTTCAGCCCGTGCTTCCAAAGTCCACTCAACAGCCTGATTTAGCTTTTAAAAATGCCACAAATCTCTTTCCAACCCCGCTATTACCGCGTAGCAATGCTCTCTCTCACCTTTGAAATCCTTAGCCTACTTGGCCATTTTGCTTTCAGCTATGATAGCCCTCTGTTTTAGACTAGCGCTTCATTGCCACTCCTTTCTTTTAACTGCTCCAGTATGCTGCCCCTTTCTTTAGAACTTTTAGCTAATTATCTCCGAGCTCTAGACAATTAACCCTCTGCCTTATTCAGGTCAAAACCGTATTCGGTTACTTTTTGGGCGCAAGTTCTCTATGAGCTTTTCGTCCTTCATTTTCCTTTGAGGGTTTTCTGTGTATGTTTTCATTTTCTGAATCTGAGCTCGCAGGGCTTCGTTTTATTTAATCAATACCTTCTTTTCTCCCTCGCTAGTAGCAATTTGCAGGCTGTTTTCGAATTGCAATTCCTGAATTTTCTTTTCCAACCTTCCTATGGTAGCACGGTATTCATGTTCCTTTGCTATTCAATGCCACTGCTCTTGTGATGTTCCGACGAATTCTTGGAGGTGAGGCTTTTTGGATGGTCTTTCGTGCTCAATTTCTCTCTTATAGAAAGCAAGATACCCTTGAGACACTTCACCTCTGGCAGGATCTTGTACACATGTGTCAGCGGTTAGGTATTGGCATTCATTCCAGATTTTGCGAACCATTGCTACGGGGAACTGACTACCAGGCCCAATTTCGACTAACCGGATGCTGAGATCTTCTTCTTTTGGCACTATCTGGCATCTTCCGAGTTGTCTCAAGACCTGAAAGGGGGCATAAGGCTGAATGCTTCTAAGACCCATTAAGAGAAAATGCAGTTCTGTTGCGGGCATATACACAACTTCTTCCGCGGAGAGCCAGCTGAGCGTCCATTGTATTTGATTTCAAGAAATAGATCGGAGATGTGATACCCACTCTGCGACACCTTCTGGTAATTTAAACCCATTCACCCTTTTGTCCACTTCTTTTGTGCTACCTTTCGTTGGCAACCTACCATTCATGAACCGAGGCCTGGGACGTAGATGCTCAATCATCCATATTTTTAATAGCAAGTTACAACCTTCAAAGAACTCCCCCTGCTTTACAAATGGTAAGGGCTCGGAAGATATCAGACAAGATCATCGGAGCGAGAGTGCTCTTTGTCTGAGTCATCAATGTACCAACAACCCCCGCAATCCGTATATCAATGTTTCCATCCTTTCGTGGGAATACTAAAAGACTCAAAGAGGACACCACAAACGCGAAGCATCGATGCTCCTCCCATTTATCCGATGTCCTTTGCTACAGATGAGGTTTTCAGGGTTTTTGAATCCTCCAATGTGGCCGTATCTTCGGTATATGAACTGGAGGGTGCAAAATCCAGCCGACAGGTTAGGGTTGTGAATTTTTCTGCTAATTTTCAACACATTCAGAAATTTGTGCACAGCGAGGGCCCTGGGTGCTATCAAGTATTGATGTCTCAGTGGATTTGTGTGAGTCTCGGTGTATCCGGTCATTTCCTCCAAAGTCGGGGTTAACTCAAAATCTGAGAAGTGGAAGACGTTGTGGGCAGGGTCCCAGAAGGTGATTAAACCCTTTATGATGTCCCCTATAGGGTTGATTTTTAGTAAACCAGTGAGGCTTCCCAGATGCGCGTTGACCTTTTTCTGTCGGCTTCTCCGAGGTCATCCTACCATAGTCGAAGATCCAAAGGAATTTTATTCATTATCGCACTCATTCTGCACATTTATTAAGGCGAATTAGTATACTCAAAACCTAAAAATTGACATTTATGAAATTTATTTCAAAACAGGGGTCGGCTTTGCGAATACGGCCTTTGGACACTTCAGCTAGAAAATTTTGCAGGCTGTGCTTGCTTACCAACCCGAATAAAATTCAATGGCAGCCATTTGTGTAAGATCAGCCTTCCGGCGTCCCCTGTAGTTTCATTCAGATTTTATCACAATAATGGCACCATACGACTTATTTCGAAGTAAGAAGAATAAACTTGGACATTTCTTGATATTTTTTGAAAAAGGGGTTGAACCCAGCCAAAAAGAATTTATCAAAACCTGCAGACATTATTGAAAATTTGGTGCCTTTGTTTGTTTTTGTTTTTTTTTTTTGAAAAATCCAGCAGTATTTCAGTGCTATTTGAGCATTGATTTTCAAAAACGACTACCCTAGCACTGCTTATTTCTCTTAATTGAATCCCCTTGTTTACAGGCCGGTCAACATGTGAATTCGAGGCAAATAAATGCACAAGTAGCACGTAAAAATGCATCAGGGTGGTCTCTTATTTCATGGCACCTGTCCTAGACGGACCCAACCTCTGTGTTGAGTCCCCTAAGTCAACATGCATGATGCAAATAAACGTTCCTACTAGGTATCCGACATGAAATTATGTTATACTAGGTTGAGAACCTCGGTATAAGGTCTAGAAGGTGTACCCGAGTGGACAACTTGAGTCGAGGAGGGGGCTACAAACCTGGGACCCGCGAGATCGTCCATCTTTGTTACTTGTCCAGCCTCTTTCTTATTTCAAGGTAAGACACTAACTGAATAGGGAGTCTCAACCAGTAAGCACATCCCCAGAGGTGAGAAGTGAAGGGTTTCGTAACAGTTTATATATAAAATTCTGATAATATCAAAGTGGTAAATAATGCAGCATTTAGCACAGAACAAGTAAGCAAATCAGAAAAGGCCAAATTGAACAGTTATTGAAAGCTCGAATTCTTGAACCCTGAACCAGAGATTCTAGTTCCTATCCCCAGCAGAGTCGCCAGAGCTGTCACACCTCCTTTTTTGCGGCATACATGTGGTTATCCCGAAAGGTGACACGTGTGTAGGAGTTTTTTCAATTAAAGTGACATTATTCGAAATGGGATTAATGCTTCATTTCAAGAGTCACTACTCGGGATAGGCTTGACTTTTGGTGTCCCAAGTCACCGATTTATTTACAATCTCAAAGCGAAGAAATTTTGACTACCCAATTGGATTCTACGAACGAGCAATTCGTGAGTAAGGAATTCTGTTTACCCGAGGGAAGGTGTTAGGCACCCTCGGAACCCGTGGTTCTAGCACGGTCGCTTAAAATCATTATAAGTGGCTAAAACATGATTTGCTATACCTATTAACCTATAATTTGGATTACTAACCGCTTTCAACATTTCTAGGAAGATTTGCAATGTTATTAAAACATGTCGCGAATCGAGTCACATAAATGCACCCGCAATTTTCGACATATTTTAATTCTATTGAGAATAAGATTTGGGTCACATAAACGCACACCCGTACTTAGGAAGATATTTCATCTAATATGCACCTATAGTAACAACATCTTTGATTTTCGTGGGAAGACCGTGAAATTTGCTAAACGGTACTTCATATTATCTATGTTTAAAACGTGTGGGATTATAGTATTTGGTGCTTACTGGGTTTCGTGAATGAGCCCAGTGCTGATTTGAATGAAGGAGCCCAATTGTTATAAACTTTCTTTGTTTGACATTATATATACAAAATCAAATATCTACGCATTCACGAAGGAAAATATTAACAACCATTTTTGTATCAATTTCTAACAATAGATTTGAATCAAATGATTCACATACTCATCAGCCAGAGTATATGAGTCTTATTTCAAATGTTCAATTGTGAATCAAGTTACACTACAAGGGAAAAATTTGAAAATGACTTATTACTAAACATGATTAGATTCAAATGAACTGAAATGTTACACAGTATTTTGATTTTTGTTACATGATTATCAGAACTACTGCTTCCTAAATCCAGTAGCTCTAAGTGCACATGACCAACACTTGAACCAGCTAGACTAGGATTGGAACTGACTATTACTTAAACACATACAAAAATTTTAGATGAATGTCCAATTATTACACATTGAAACAGTCTCAAATGTCCAATTATTACAAACATAGATCAGTCTAACACTACAACATGATGATCACTTTGTTGTTGCACCTATATTCAAACTAAATAGGGGAAAACTGGGGAAACCAATTCAAAAATATAATTGGAAACTGAGATCTTCACCTTTGGGAAAAGGTTTCACTTGAACTTCATATATATGAATATTGAGTGGTACCTGTAATACAACAGAAGAATCAAGACTATGAGTAAATATAGGAGACTAGCTACTAATCAACAACCAATCAAAAAGTGTTTCCAGGCTTCAGTAGAGTATTTAGAGAGCTAAATCTTCTGAAAAATGATTCAAAACAGTACTAGTAGTATTTTCAGATATAGGAATAAGTATTTCAGCTCTAGTATTAAAGAGAAAATTCTGTATCCTTTTCCAATGCCCAAATGGTTCATTTTATAGTAGAACTGTTAGGGCATCAGATTTTACCTTGTTTTCTTTTTTAGTCCTTAACTCAAATTGTATTTTTGCCTAAGTATTCCTCCAATTCCTAACTTGTGCCTCAAGTTTTAGGCAAGAATTAAACTTTAGTCCTTTCTAGAAGGTTCTAAAGGCTTTCTATCAGATGTTTTACAAGTTCAAATCCCTCTTGCACCCTTACTTCCTTTCCTAAATTACCCACCCCTGAAATTTGACCTTGGTCAGTTCTTTTGACCCTAATTCAGTCACAATTGACCTTGGTCAGTTATTTGACCCTAATTCAGTCACAATTGACCTTGGTAAATCAAACTTGGGTTACTAATAAACTCATGGAAGTTCCATCAGCCAAAATTAACAGCCTTCTTCATTATGCAAGATTAACACACAAAAGACCAGAAAAATGAATACATATATCAATACTTATCTTTCAGGAACAATTCAATCAAGTTGTTCAGAAATGCTTAAAAATGAAAAACACACAGCATGTGGTAAGTACTTAGTTCATGAAGAAAATTATGAAGCAAGTAGAAGTTCAAGGAGAGAACATCATAAATATATGAAGACCAAAGCTATTGTGAAATGAAGATCAGGCATTCAGTGGAATGAACAAACAATAAAACCAATCAGAATATAGAATCAATAGAGTTCATCAAATTATGAGAATCACACCGCTAATTTTAACAGGATGTTGAACTATTTCAGAGACGAGAAGGTTTCCAGACTAGTGACAAACAAAACATATGAATATTTAAACCTATCTAAGATGAACTGGTAGACAAACAAACAAACAACTAAAGGAAATCAAATAAAAGAAACTTCAACTATTAGATATGTAGCTACTGATACTAATCAATCACTACAAGAACTCAAGCATTAAAAAGCTAATGAAATGGGAAATATGCAAGAAAACTTAGCTTTTCATTCTCGTTCCCATTTAAACCATTTTAACTGGTCCTTGATTCTTTCCACAGGGTTCTGAACATCTCAGGACAGTGATAATCCGTTTAAGAGCCTCAGGGGGGGGGGGGGGTTTCAAGGTTCCGAGACCTCAGTGTGGTCTCAGATTTGGGTTTGCTTGGTGGTTGAGAGTGTTTTGGAGTCAAGGGTGGTGTGGTTAGTATCAAAAGGGACCAGGGACTGCCTGGGAGAAGTTTGAACTATTTCTGGCAGGTTTTGGGATTTAGGGTTAAGCTTCAAATTGAAATTCGAGAAGTTTCAGGATGATTTGAGAGGGGTGACATGCATGGTTAGAAAGAGGGGGTTGAGGTGCCTTAGTGGTGTAATTTTGGACGGCTTTGGAACGGGGTCGCCGGAGATGGGTTTCTGACAACCTTTCAAGGGATATTCGAGATGATGGAGGGGGATTTGAAGGGAGTGGATTACAGGACGGGGAAGACGGTGTCCTAGTTGTCCTGTGGTGTTAAGGTGGAAGGGTTTGGAACAGGGTCGCCGGAGACGGTGGTTTCGACGGCCCTATTTTTGAATATTCGAGACGGAGGAGTCATATTCGAGGGAAACTGGCCATGGGACGGGGTAGGGGAAGTCATGACGGTTGACTATTGTAATTTTGGGGCAGTTTGGTTGCCGACTGCCGCCGTGAGGTGATTTCCGGTGGCGGCAGTAGGGTGGTAGGCCGGTGGTCAAAGGGTGGTATATATATATATATATATATATATATATATATATATATATATATATATATATATATATATATATGTGTGTGTGTGTGTGTGTGTGTGTGTGTGTGTGTGTGTGTGTGTGTGTGTGTGTGTATGTTTTTAATTTGTAAAACCAAATTATTTAACAATTAAATCATAAACCATTTTAAACATACAATAATGAACATGCACATGCAGTTAAATCCTACAAATTAAAATCCTAACATTTAAAAGAAAAATCCTAAACTTTAAGAATCCTGGAGGAGCTTGTTTCAACCGGTCAAAAATAATGTGCTCACACTTGGTCGTAATTGATAGGTTCAGAAGTTGGCTCCTCAGGGATCCTACCATATGATTTTCTCAAGAGTGTATAATGAACTGACTGTCTTATTTCTCTCCAACTACGACTACATACTATATCAGTTGCAACTATACCTTTATGATCTTGTGGTTGAACCACATCATTATCAGGAACCTGAGTCTCCATATCAACGACTTCTTCCTGTTATGCAGTCTGCTCAACATAACTCCCACTACTTTGTGGTAGTATAACTTTGGGCACTTGTCTTACACTACTAAAATACAATGGCATGTCAAAATCAACTTTCGAGATTTGCATTTTTTCCTTTTGCTGTTCAGATGACTGAGTTTTCATTCCTTTGCTAGGTTCATATAAAACAAGTTTACTTCTAGGAACATGGTTCATAAAATAGCCCTCTTCAAGAAACTTGAAATTTGTGCTAATAATTAATTTATTTTCTTTAGGACAATAGAGTAAACCACCTTCCATTCTTTTTGAATAACCCACAAACACACATACATCCGTTCTCACCTCCAATTTATCTATTTTATCTTTTGGTACATGTGCTGGACAACACCAAATTCGAATATGCTGTAGACTAGGGTTGCGCCCAGTCCACAGTTCTGTAGGAGTCAAAGGTACTGACTTTGAAGGAACTAAATTCAAAATGTAATTTGCTATTTCTAAGTCATGTCCCCAAAATGACGAAGGCAAACTGGAATAATTCATCATTGATCTAACCATTTTCATAAGAGTCCAATTTCTTCTTTCAGCTACACTAGTTTGTTGTGGAGTTCCAGGTGCAGATAATTGAGATGTAGTTCCACATTCTGATAAATAACTAATGAATTCTACAGATAGGTACTCCCCACCACGATCAGATCGTTGTGTCTTGTATTTATTATGTCATTTTCAATCTCTGTCTTAAAATCTTTGAACTTTTCAAAAAATTCAGACTTTCGACGCAACAAATAAATATATCCATACTTTGAGTAATCATTTGTGAAAGTCACAAAATATCAAAACCACCTCTTTCTTGTACATTCATTGGACCATACAAATCAGAATAAATTAACTCTAATTTATCACTTTCTCGATTTTCTTTTGAAGGGAAATTTTGTTTTGTCATTTTTCCTTCTAAATAAGATTCTCAAGTTGGTAGTGCCTCCACTTTTAATAAAATTAAAGGTCCATTGTTAACCAACCTTGAAATTATTTTTAGACTTATATGACCCAAACACAAGTTCCCTAAATATGTTTCACTTAATCAGAAGAACATTTTCTCTTATTTGGAAAATCAATATAATTTATTTCTTTAGGTTGTGACGGCTTAGGAACAGAGTCAACAATAAAAAGACCATTAATCAATGTAGCCGAAGTGAGATAATGTTTATTATGACTAATAACACATTTATCAATATCATAACTATCTCTCATAGCGCTAGAAGTCGAAATTAAATTCCTTCTAACGGAAGGTACATATAATGTTTCCTTTAAAGCTAATACTCTATCACTACCAAATGAACTACTGATAGTTCCTAATGCCAAAGCCGGGATTGCCGAACTAGATACTTGATAAATATTGATTTCTCCTCTATTTAGCTTACTTGAAACCCCTGCAAATAAGTGCAGACATGATTAGTGGCTCCCGAATCTACATACCATGACATGGTAGAAATAATCGCAATAAGAGTTTTAATGACAAGTAGATGTAAATCACCTGGTTTATTATTCAGCTAGGCTAGATAGGTTGAACATTGCTTCTTATGATGCCCATGCTTCTTGCAGTGATAACACTACCCTTAGCCTTTTTCACACTAGCAGTTGTGCCATCAACAGAGGATTTTTGAGCCTTTTTCTTCTTATGTCTTCCTTTCGGCTTAGAAGAAGAATCTATCTCAAAATTCAATACCAAAGGAGGACTTTATTGTTTGATAACAATCTTTGCCAACTGCAGCTTATTCAGCAATTTGCAAATGACAAATCCATTTTGTTCATGTTATAATTCAGGCGAAACTGCTGAAAAATGTCAGGCAGAGTCTGCATGATCATCTCAACCTGAGTATCCTTATCAATGTTAGCTCTAAGGACCTCTAGTTTATTCAGAAGACTCATCATCTTCAGAATATGACCCCGAACAGATGAACCTTCAATCATTTTGGTATGCAAAAGTGCTTTTATAGTAGTCTGCTTAGCCGCATGATTCTGATCTCCAAACAATTCTTTGAGATTTTTCATAATGTCATAAACAAACTCCATAAACTGATGCTGATGTTGCAGAACATTTGACACAGAAGCCAGAATGTAACATCGCGTCATCTCATCAGCCTTAACCCATTATTGGTAAGTTTTTTGTTCATCATTCGTAGCATCATCTCCAGGTTTTCCTGGACACACCTCATCGAGCACAAATTTCTACCCTTCAGCAATTTGGACAATATCCAAGTTTCATTTCCAATCAAAATAATTCGGACCCTCAAGTTTGTTATGAGTAAGAATATCAATAAGGGGATTGAACACAGTCATTATTAATCTGAGAGACAATTAAATAAATATATCAAAATCAGTCATGTATTATTGAATATTAAAACTCAAAACATATATATATATATATATATATATATATATATATATATATATATATATATATATATATATATATATATATATATATATATATATAAACTATGCACCTTGAACACCAAATTTCGATGGAAAAAGAGAAATTCTTGCAATATACATATGTAATGACAATTCATTCCATGAATTTAAACGGGTCATTCCAGATAAAGAGTAAACCGTTAACTTAAGTAAAGTAAATATCAACATTCAATATACTAGTCCTATCGAGCCAACATACATCCTTAGATGGAGAGTAAATACAAGTAATCAACAACTAGTATAACCTAGTGATTATCTATGATGAATTTATTCAATATGGAAGAAGACTACATCAACATATAGAAATATTATATCACCAGAATTTAACCTTGGAGTCAATAGGAAATGATTCCTACTATCACTGGACTAAAAACAACTCAATTTTTTTTTTTTGAAAAATTTCCAGAAAATTTTAAAAATGCCCAAAACACCATCCAAATGACCCTAAAAGCCTAAAAAATGACTTACATCATGAGCAAAGCTCATGTAAATTGCTCGCTGGACCGTGTCGCATGGACCTGCCAAGTTTCAGGTCAATCGGAGTCCGTTAACATGTTGACCTCCGATTTTCTAGCTAATTCGCCAAATAGTGACTATTGCATTTTTATGGATTAACAAAATTTTTAGATCATTCTAATCAATAATCATTAACAATAAGTGTATAGTACATGATTTTAAAAATAATCATAATATTGAGAATAAATATTCATGCCAAAAAACAATGCAGTTTTACAGAAAACAATCTTTGCATGTAATTCAAAACTTGCATATTATCATGATACTACTTTTCCCTGTTCATCCTAATCATTTAATTAGATGTGACTATGATCAGATACCAAATTCATGTATTATATATCGCAGCGAAGCAATGACAATATTATATTCAAGTGTGAATTAAATAATTAGCACATATGAAGATTATTCGAGTTACCTCTTGAAGCGTTAAAAAAGCAGATTAATCTCGGTCTCGAGTTCCAGAGTTGCAAGATCACGATCTTACAAAACCTCCACAGTCTTCTACCGTGTTACCCAAATAATATTCAGAAAGAGAGAATTTTGGGTGGACGAAACTCCAAGGAGGAAAACATGTTAAAACCAGTGTCCAAAACGACAACCCTATATTTCCATAATAAATTACGAATTATTCCACTAGAAATTCGTAATTGCACTTCTTAGTCCAATTTTGAAATTCTTTTATAAAATCTTATTCAACTCCAAGATTCAAATACTACAATAACAGACCCATTTTGATTTATTGATTACTTTCTTTAGACTTTCGCTTAACTTATTTTATGTGTCGGATACAAAATCCACCGGTCGAGTTTATAATAAAAACTTATAAGCTTTCATAGAGGAGTATCATCAATCTCAAAAATCGAGACATGAACTTTATCAGTTACTAATTATTATTTTGCCGAAGTATATTATTATTGTCTAATTTACCAGGCTTGCTGACCCACGAAAGAATATTGCCTTTTAATAAATTAGAACAATAAATAACACACACAACTAATAATAATTATATCAATGGAGGATTAAACTTGACCAATCTCTTATTGTGGAACAAGGCTGCTGTTGCAAAACTAAGCTGGGATTTGGCACACAAGAAGGATGTATTATGGTTGAAATGGATTCACACAGTTTATATCAAACAGCAACAGTTGGAGTCTATAGATATTCCTAAACAAGCCAGTTGGATGGTTCGGAAGATCATTGAAGGCACTGTTCTATTGCAACAATACCAACTGTTATATAAGCCTGATTGTTCTATAAGAATGATTTATCTTCAACAGATTGGACAGTTACCTAGAGTCTCTTGGAAGAACTTAATCATTCAGAATCCTGCTCGACCTAAAGCACTTTCAACCTTTGGCTGCTTCTACAAGACAGACTTCCTGCTAAAGATAGGTTGATCAAATGGAACTTGACTGTGGATGGAACTTGTGTCATGTGTCAACAAACAGAGGAAACCAGAGGCCACTTGTTCTTGGATTGCCCCTTTGCTACTCTGCTGAGGTATCACACACTGCAGTGGATTGGAGCAACACAACCTGCTGGACAGAATTGGCCACAGTTTGTCCACTGGATCATTGATAAGGCTAAAGGGAAATATCCTCGAGCTCATATATTCAAAATGACCTTTGCAGAAATGTTCTATGTCTTATGGTTGGAAAGGAATGCGAGAATACATGGAAATACTTTCTGTTCTAGCGATAAACTGCTTCGAAGCATTGCTTACACCTGTAATGTAAGGGCACCTCCTAGAGTACACCTTCAACATTATCTACTGTAATGTTGAACTTTAGGTATAGTATAGTTTAGTCAGATTTCTTTTATCTTTTGATAGTCAGCTGTGTATAAAGCTGAACTATGGAATTGTACGGCAACCACTTTGGTGATTAATACAAAGTTTAATTACCAAAAAAACTAATAATTATATCAAGATTAAGAGTATAAGTGTATTGAATGGACTAGAGAAATTATTTTATTAAGTCAGTATAAAATACTTATCTCTACTTGATCCGTTCAATACATACAAAATGTACTAGCACAAGAAGTCGGAATTAAACTATTCCCATAATCAAGATAACTTACATTAATCTTGTGCTACAATCATTTCGATGGTTTGTCCAATTCCATCATTAAATTGTGAACATACACTTTATGACTTATAAGAACCGATAATTTAATCTTCCGTGTATAAGCTAAACTCTATGCACTAAAACATTTACTATATAAGTAATGGACACATAGACAAATACATAATTTATTTAAAATAAAGCTTTATTAAATAAAATAAATAAATAAATAAATATTTCATAAAAAATATTATAACAATACGCATGATTTATAATATATTCCAACAGTTTGTTGGCATTGAGTATTCGTGGATCAGTCGGACCAAGAAATTCCAAGTGAATCTGGCTGCATGTTAAGTATATCTCAATAAAACAAAAAAAATCCTAGAAGAATTTCCAAACCAATCTAGGCTGGAGAAAGTATATGTAAAATCCATCACTAGCTTAAATAGCTGGCTCGTTTAGCTCAGACACCTCCATAGAATGTGATATATAATTTTATATGTAGATCCACGTGCTGTAGCTTGGCTTCTCAAGCTTGAAGGAAGGAAGGTAGGTAGGAAAGAACGCCCTCAAGAAAACAATGTCCATTTTCCAGAAATTTAGACTTTTAACAATGTTTGTGTTGTATAGGAATCTGAGACGTGGGTTTTGCGAAAGAAACGCCGAAGGTCTTGCTGACTTCTCCAATTTTTATCTTTAACATTAATCACTTCTCTCATTCAATTCTAGTCACCTTCTGCCAGCTAATTAATTACTATCAATCTCAAACTATTTTAAATAATTTATTATGTACCATCTATATATACTCTATCTTAGTCTCACTCTTGTTTCAATAAAGACAATTGCACCTTTTTATTACTACAAAAAAGCCAGAAACAAACAAAGTTTAGGCCTAGCTAGCAACATAACATTAGCTTAGCTCTTTGTATATTTTTCTCCTTTTCTTTGGTCTATCCAATTTTCTTCAGATATGTCTATGGCGCTAGCCAAAGAACATATTATGAATGACACAAAAATGGGGTTAGTTGATAATTATGAATATTATGAAGGTGAATTTGGAATGAACGATCATTCCTCCCCAGAGCTATATCATGGGATAAATGAAGAACCTCCAAAATCAGAGTTTGAAGAGAGTGAAAATCCAGAGAAAACAAGTCCAAATATAGCAAAAAATTTTGCTATAAGCAGTTCTTCTTCACTATCCAGTCCCAGCAGTTCCAATTCCAATGGCCATTCTGTCATTAGCTTCAAAGGAGGGTATGGTGGTAATTTTATGCATTCAGCAAATGGTTCTTTGCTAAGCTTTGAGCAAAGTGAAAGATTTTGTCCATATCCAAGAATTAGTAGTAATAAAGTGGAGTGCTCAGTTTGGGAAGATAATAATTTGCAGTACAATAATATTAATAATTATCAAAATTCCCTTAGTTCTAAGGGTAGCAGCAACACTAGTCCTCGAGTATTGATTAATGAGAATTCCAAGAATATTCAACGAGCAGATAGCTATGGGAATAGTAATGGGATACCATTTGGATGGCTAAATTCTGAAGCTAATGCAACTGTTGAGGACTTAGAGGAATCACGTTTCAATAAGCGCCCTTGCATGGTAATTTCATATCTAACGTTAATTACTCATTTTATATGCGAATTGACCTGTTATATAGCAAGTTATTTATTCTATTTTATTTCAAGTTACCAAATTATGTTTGTTAAAATATCATACTTTGTTACTGCACATAACTTTAACAAGTATAGAAAGAGTTAGATATATATTAAGAATTAAAGTGGTAGGTGGACAGCTAGTTGTGAATTTTTCCTAGGTTTATCAATAGTAATAGTACTATTTTTTGTATTATCTTATTTCTGCTTCTTTATTACTTGTTATGTCGTTCGTTTCCATTACTATATTATATTATTATTGCTATTGCTTGTTACTTTAATTTTATTGTTTCTTAAACCGAGAGTCTATTACAAACAATCTTTTTATCTAAACAATCTTTTTATCTCTATACGGTAGGGTAAGGCTGTATACACACTAACCATCCCAAATTATATTTATGGGATTAAGCTGGATTTTTTTATTGTTGTTGTTTCTCAACTTGGAACTCACGATATCTAAATTCTATGTACGCTACTAAAAATATCCGCCATATATTGGCTAACTAATTATTAGTATACATATAGGCACTTCCTGCCCTTTTTTGTTCACCAAAAAGACAATTCAATACATCTTATATGAATAGTATCCCCTTTTTTTTTAAAATCCTTCTTGATGTGATAGTGGGTTTGGCTACCTTGTATATTAAACAACAATAACTACCCAATATAGTCCCATAAAGTGGGGTCTGGGGAGGGTAATATGTAGACGAGCCTTATCGCTACCCGAAAGGGCAGAGAGGCTGTTTCCGATCGACCCTCGGCTCAGTGAAGGAAAGGAAAAACAAAAACAAAAACATAAACAAAAACAAAAATAAAAGAGCATTAGTAAGTCTAGCAGAAATAACGTAAATAATTATCTAAACATAAGATCTTGTATATTAAAATGATTATGATTTCATATATAGTGATAATTATAGTAATGCTGCATATAAAGAGATGGATTTAATGCAGGAAGAGAGCATGCAAACTAATAAGAAGCAATGCAGTGGAGGTTCAAAAAAGGGGAAGTCAAATAATTCTGTAGCTACAAAGGATCCACAGAGCATTGCAGCCAAGGTTCGGTAGCTCGTAATTAATATTGAAGTAATTTTAAAGCTTAATTATTTTGGAATTGTGTGTTTAAGAACAAAAGGAATGTCTGTTTGTAGAATCGTAGAGAACGGATCAGTGAACGGCTTAAGATATTACAAGAACTTGTTCCCAATGGTTCCAAGGTAGGGTTAATTAAATCCTTTAATTAATGTTTCTCCATTTATAATTCTGGAGTTTACTTAATCATATGGCAAATTCCTTATATTAATGCAGGTTGATTTGGTCACCATGTTAGAGAAAGCAATTAGTTACGTAAAATTTCTTCAGGTGCAAGTGAAGGTGAATACTTATAAACCTAAATTTTTTTTGTGCTTTTGTCCTCTAAAGAGTCACTTTCCTTTTATATGATTTAACTTGTATATACAGACAATATAAGAAGAAATTTTATTTCAAACATATTTTAACATATCTTGTTCTAGTAGGTAACTTGTTCTAGGTAACTAATTACATCTTATTTTTTTTAAAATTTATTATTGCATGTAAAAATTTCGTTATACCCTCAATGATATAAGTTAATTAAGCTGTTATCATTGTGATTATTAAAATAGGTGTTGGCAACCGATGAATTTTGGCCGACACAAGGTGGAAAAGCTCCTGATATTTCTCAAGTAAAAGATGCCATTGATGCTATTCTTGCTACTCAACGAGACAGAAACTCAAGCTCCAAGTGATAAAACCTAAGATTAATTAAGGAGTATCGGATCAGTTTTCCTGTTCTTAATTACCATGTATTAGAATTAAAAGATTCCAAATAAGTCCTTGGAAAAAAGAAGGAAAAAACAGCTCATTGAAAAGAGAGAAGAGGTTTTCTTTTTTTGGATCATCTTCTTTAATATGTCATGTTTTTTTTAAGTTCAGTCATCAGTGTAATATAGGAAGTGAAATTTAGGTTTATGGAAGAAGCTGGCTATTATCGTTAGTCTTCCAAAGTTCAAGTTTTAGCTTTATCATATTTCTAAGTATTGAAGAAATCCCCACGATCGCCACTGAGTAATTAGGAAATACTACAAGAATACAAATTTGGTAAAATCAAGATTTATATAAATGCAAGTCAACGCCCAATGGAGAGGCTAACTGTTGGTTTGGCAACAATTATGATGTAATTAAAAAGTATACGGGAATCCATCGTCAGTATAGTGTAATAAGCCATTTTGAAAGGATCTAAAAGCATGAAGAAGTAATGTCTAAACCTATTGATTTAAAATATAACAAAGATAAAGGATTTCAAAAGGAGAAAGTATCTTATTTGTTGTCTTAATAACTGGATCAGATTGAAGAACTCAAGTTCATTTTAAACAAGACAAATAATTGTAGATTATAATAATAATAATAATTTATTTTTCATATAAAGCATAATTACAGTGTAATTTCTACAATTATGTTTGTTTGTACAAGTGCAATAATAATATTTTCTTAATTTTAAAACAAAAATTAATTTTTAAGAAATTAATTTTTTTGAATTATCAATATAATTTAATAAAATATAATGTATAAAAAACATATGTATATCTAAGTGTTGCTCCAAATTGCACACACAAGTATACGTGGTCGACAAGTAATATAAGATTGTAATTCCAGATGTCATACCTACATGTACTTGTAATTAACTATCAACTAAATTAAACTAAGATAATTAATCTATTCAAGCGATTTTCTAAAGTATGAATATTTCACTAAAATGAATCTAGAGTAACAGATTAAGAGATTAAAGAAAATAACGATAAGAGATGAAAATGGTATTCTAAATAATATTTCATATAAGCTCTCTCGGCGCACGTTAAGATGGAACAGTGCGATTGATGCGCACGTTAGCACGTTGCTTTTTCTGTCAAAATGGCGCGTCACCGGCGGCAGATAATCCCACCTCCTACACAGATCGTCACACCAGCTCAAGGGACTGCGAAGGAACTTGAGCCTTTGACATTTGGAAGCTTTTTGCCTGAAAAGTTTCAACCCAAATCTCCTGTGCATGCAGAGGAAAATGTGAGTTCTAAGGCTCAATTGAAGGAGACTGTGGAAGATTGTGATAATCAAGCTACAAGGAAACTTCAATTTTCAGATGTTGCTGTTGATGACCAACCTCAACCTCAAAATCAACCTACTATGGCTGAAATAGTAAGAGGTAAGCATAATATGGGGAAGGTTTTAACATTTGTTCCCCCAACCGATAAGGATGGGAAGAAGATTGTTAAAATCAATATGGATGAATTGAAACCACAAGCTGAGTACTGGAGCAATTCACTTATTGGTTATATTATCGGAGATAATCCAAATGAAAAGGCCATGGATAATTTTGTATTGCATGTTTGGAATTTTGTAACTAAGCCACAAATCTTAATGCACAGAGATGGCTATTGCATTTTTAGGTTTAAATCTGCAGAGGATATGAATCAGGTGCTCCAATTTGGTCCATATTCCTTCAGAAACAAACCGATGATACTTAAGCCTTGGGATATTGACTTTTCAATGCAGAATGGTATCCTTAGCACAATCCCTATATGGGTGAGATTCCCTGGGTTGCCTCTTGGATATTGGTCCCCTGAGATCCTCAGCAAGCTAGCAAGTACTATTGGTAGGCCTCTATTCACTGATAAAGTAACAGCTCAATTTGAGAAGATATCATTTGCAAGAGTGCTGGTGGAAGTTGATGCAGCATTTCCTCTCCCTGAGGAAATTGAGTTAGAGACTCCATTTGGTGTGAAAATACAGGATGTTGAATATGATTGGAAACCTGAATTTTGCAATCATTGTTTGAAGTTTGGACATAATGCTATGGACTGTTGGTACAATAGTCATACAGATGGAAATCATGAGCAGGAAGTAAAGGCAAACCTGGATAGGAACAAGGAGAGGACCAAAAAGCCAAGGCAAAAATGGATCCCTAAAGGAAACATTGAAGCCAATACCTCTGTTGAAAATGCTGAAGGCAATGTAACAGTAAATCCCTCTCTTCCAATGAATCAGATTCCATTGGATGAAGTAGGAAATACTGTCATTCCTAATCCTGCTAATGCTGACCAAAATAGAGATATATCAAGGGTCTCTATTGGCACTGCCATGACTGCTAGTGTTGAAGATATGGTTACATATGGAAGGCCTGAGATTGTAGCTTCTGTGAGCATAATGCAGGAGGTAACTGGTGAGATAGCACAATTGATGTTAGATGAAGGGAGAAGAGGAAAAATGCAGGATCCTGGACCTTCCTTAGGGAAGTCTAGTTTCTCATGATATTGGTCACTTGGAATATTAGAGGGCTTAATAAAGCCCATAAGCAGAAAAAATTAAAAAACTTTCTGTTGAAGAATAAGGTGGATGTATTAGGCTGCATTGAAACCAGGGTAAAGGAACCTAAAGCTCATAATATAATAAATAAGATTGCTATAGGGTGGAAGTATCATTGCAACTATCCTATGGCAACCAATGGTAGGATTTGGTTACTTTGGAAAGCACATTTACAGCTTCATATTTTGGGAACCACAGATCAGCTTATTCACTGCAGTGTTGAAGACTCAGCCTCAGCAGTTAAGTATCAATTGAGTATCATTTATGCATACAACACAATAGCATTAAGGAAGCAGCTTTGGAATGATATCAGGGGAATTCCTATTTCTGGACAGGAAGCATGGTTAATTAGTGGAGATTTTAATGCTGTTCTAACAGCTGAGGACAGGATTGGCTCCCCTGTAACAGATGCAGAGGTTAAGGACTTCAAGGAACTGCTTTATGATCTTCAACTTACTCCTATCAGGTCAAAAGGCTGGAGATACTCTTGGACAAACAAACAGGTCTATAGTAAGATAGACTGGGCAATTGGGAACTTTCAGTGGCTGCAACAATTTAGCCATGTAGAAGCTGACTTCTTGAATCATTCTATTTCTGATCATACTCCTATTTTTATAAAGTTTGGAAGGCAAAGACTGCTTCATCCCAAACCTTTCAGACTTTACCACAATGTTATGGAGGATCCTAAATTTGGTGACATTCTACAGCAGGTATGGAATCAAGGAGGACAAGGATCATCACTGCAAATCATCTGGCAAAAGCTTAAGAATATGAAGCAACAGTTGAAGGACTTAAATGGACATATGGCTTCCTATCAGCAAAAGCTAACTTGTGCTAGGGAACAATTAGACATTATCCAAAGTCAGATTATGAGGGACCCTGCTTCAACCCACTTGTACAGTGCAGAAAAGGAAGCTCTCCTTAGCATAGAAAAATGGAGTAATGTTGAGGAACAGGTTCTGAGACAAAAATCAAAGGCAAACTGGATAGCTTGTGGGGATTCTAATACCAAGTACTTCCATGCTCAATGGAAGATTAGATCTAGTCAAAGCAACATCACTTCTATATATACAGAAACAGGTATCAAACTTACTGATCCTTTGGCTATTGAGAAAGAATTTATTGAAGTATTTCAGTCATTGATGGGGGATAGTCCTAGTGAGCTTCCTTGTTTAAATTCTATTGTTGTCAAAGAAGGAGTCTGCCTCACTTTTGAACAACAGAAGACCCTTATTAGAGAAGTGACTATGGAGGAAATTAATGAAGCTGTGAAGGAAATGCCAAATGATAAGGCTCCAGGGGTTGATGGCTTCCCTGTGGAGTTCTTCACTAAAAACTAGGAATCTGTCAAAATGGATGTCTATGCTGCTGTTAAGGAGTTCTTTACTACTTGTCACATGCCACACATGATAAATACCACTGCTATTGCTCTTGTCCCAAAGGTGAAAACTCCTCAAACTGTTAAGGATTTCAGGCCTATTGCTTGCTGCACCACCTTATACAAGATTGTTTCTAAAGTTCTCACTAGAAGAATTAAAGCTGTAATTGATCACATCATTGGAAAGGGATAGTCAGCATTCATAGAAGGTAGAAGTATTCTTGATAATATACTACTCAGTCATGAATTGTTTAAAGGGTATGGAAGGAAAGGTATAGCACCTAGGTGTGTGCTTAAGGTTGACTTGAGGAAGGCATATGATACAATTGAATGGAGATTTCTCAGGCAGATGCTGGTGGATCTTGGATTTCCTGCAAAGTTTGTGGACTGGATTATGGCTTGTGTTTCATCAGTCACTTATTCCTTAGTGATTAATGGAGGTCTCACTAAGCCATTCTTAGCTAAAAGAGGTATTAGGCAAGGAGATCCTATGTCTCCTTACCTATTTGTTATTGCTATGGAATATCTCAACAGGAACCTCAACCTACTTCATAAAAATGGTGACTTTAATTTTCACCCTAGATGCAGAAAACTCAACTGTTCTCACATCTGTTTTGCAGATGATTTATTATTATTTTGTAGGGATGATCCTACTTCTATTCAGCTTCTTCAAGCTGCTTTCTCCTCCTTTTCTGTGGCTTCTGGACTCTCATCTAACAAAGCTAAGAGTGCCATATATTTTGCTGGTATATCTCTTGCTGAGAAGGCAGATATTCTTGAAGACTTGGGATTCAATGAAGGGCATCTCCCTTTCAAATATCTGGGCATTCCATTACACTCAAAGAAGCTGAACATACATCAATACTTACCTTTGATTGAGAAAATCACTAAAAAAATTACCTGTTGGTCTGCAAAATTTTTATCCTATGCTGATAGATGTCAACTTATAAAGTCAGTACTATTTGGAGTTCAAACATATTGGTCTCAGATCTTTATATTGCCAAAGAAGGTGGTGAAATCAATTGAAGCTATTTGCAGGTCCTTTTTATGGACAGGCAATGGAATAGTGTCCAAGAGATCACTGATAGCTTGGGACAAAGTGTGTCGACCTGTTACTGCTGGAGGGCTAAACATCATTGACATCCAGACCTGGAATAAAGCAGCTGTTTCTAAATTGCTTTGGGACCTTGCTAGGAAGAAGGATTGTCTTTGGATTAAATGGATTCATTTTTATTACATAAAAAATGATGACATTGAAACAATGGCAAGTCCAAAGAATGCTTCTTGGATTTCTAGGAAGATCATTGACTGTAGAACTCAAATTATGAACACTCACAGTCTACAAGGTGATCTCATATCTAGGTTGCAACAGGTATGTAAGGCTGGAAAATTCCAAATCCATATTCTCTACCTTTCTCTGTTGCCAGATTTTCCTAAGATGGACTGGAGGAACTTGATGGCTACCCCAAATGTTTTGCCTCGACACTTATTTACTATATGGATGGCTGCACATGGTAGATTACCAACTGTTGATAGACTCCTCCAATTTGGGATTCAGGTGGATGCAGCATGTGTGTTTTGTAACCATCACATTGAAGATTTTGAACATTTGTTTTTTGATTGCTCAGTCACAAACAGAATTTGGAGCAAGATTTGTCATTGGCTGGGATATCATAGAAGGCCTGTTTGCTGGAAATCTGAATTAACATGGATATGTAGCAATGCAAGGAGCAAACAGTTCAAAAAAGCTGTAATTGCTACTGCATTTGCTACTACTGTTTCATTGATTTGGAGAGGGAGAAATGCAATACGATTTCAGAAACAACCTTTTGATGAAAACAAATTGTGCAGAGAAATTGCAATCCTTATTCATGCAAGAGGTAGAAGATGCAAGACTTGGTTAAAAGGACTGCGACAACTCAATTATTATCCTTAGTGTGGTTAGTTTTATAGATGATATGTAATAATATAGCTTGATAGCAGTGAATGATTGTATAGCAAGGTCAAAGGATTAGGATGTGGTAGTTAGTCTATACTACCACAAAAGAACACTCCATTGTATATTTGTTGATATTAATAGAAGGAATATTCATATAAAAAAAAAAAAAATAACGATAAGCTTAAAGACGAATTTAATGGGAGAAGATATTCTAGAGCTATGGGTTAGCTAACAACCCCGTTGAGTTTTCTAGCTAAACTGTTTAATTAATTTATCTAGCTTATTGATTGACAGAGTTAATATTACTCGTAGCTTTCTCTCGAAATACAACTTACTTATTCAAGCTAACCTAATACTTAGCAAACATAGGAAATGAAAGTATCTTTAGTGACACTAAGTATACAAGTCATGCATTAAATGCTACTTAATTATATATATATTTTCTATTTGCTCAAAATAAAAAAAAGTTATAGTTAATTTTTACCAGATTGATAGCTTAACTCAAACAACTTGCTTCTTTCAACTGTTCACAACTATGACAACATGATAGACTTTATGCATTCTATCAATATATTTAAATTGGTTATGAATCGTGCTACATAGGCTTAACATAGCTCTCACATAATCAACATATCTACAAGAAAGACGCGACGATTTAAGCAATATACGGACGGCATATATATCATTTGTCTCGCCTATTAAATACACAGGGACTATTTGGACAAGAAAGTCAAACTGTGGCGCTGGGTCAAGTCAGCGCAAATTTTTAAGGGAAATTATCAGTTATGTTCATTTATCGTTAGCTTATCATAACAATTAGCTAATTAATAAAATATTATTAATATTAGCCTAATTTACCAATTAGCTATTTGTAACAAAAACTATTAATTTTTTGCTTTATTTTGAGTAAATATTATTAGAATAGATTGAGCATAACTTAATGAGCTTGAATTTCAGTTTTGGGATGATTTAAGTTTTGAGGTAGTTGATTTGAAAATTAGGTAAAAACTGAACATGGGAAAATGATATGTGTATCACACCATGTATCAATTATGTATCACATATGTATTATATCTGTATCTATTGTGTATCACATATATATCTATATATACCTCTATGTGAGATACATGCATGATACATGTTTGATACATGTGTCACAGAAGACTTTTCGAACTCGATTTAATTACAAATTTTGATACAAAATTAGTCCAAATCACCTCCAATCTTCCTCAAATTTTATATATTGACTTACCTATATACTTTCAATGAACAACTATACCCATTGAAAAAGTTCCTTTTTTGTTTAAAATTTTGGAATATTGTATATGTTTTTTGTATTTCATCACCTTATTTGCTGCCTCACTCATAAAATTTCCTTTCCGTCTTGTATCTAGTGTTGCTAATCACGCTTAAAAATATGGAAGTTAATTTTTGCATGTGATTCTTTGAGAAAAAGAACTCTATTATTTAATTTTTCAATTTTTATTAGTTAGTTTTGATAAGTCTATAATTAATAGCTATAAATTAGTAAGCTAAGATTTATTTACAAGGTGATTTTCTCATGCTCTCAGTATCCTCAACTAAACAACAAATCCTTAGCCAATCCAGCCGTTGAAGTTTGCAAAGTTCCTCTTTGATTGGCCTTTGGGAAAAAGGTAATTTATATAAATGCATGTCAATGGAAGAAGCACCCCACCAAATACAAATAATTTGCAAGCTATATTAGTCAGTGATCCAATCCAAGTTCGCAGAATTCCTCCTCTTTTTTCTGTGGTCCTCGAGAAAAAAGGATAATTTATATAAATATGTTTACATGTAAAACGGTACAATTTAATTTATACGTAATTTCTAAATAAGTGAATTGATTCGATCCTGAAATAATATTAGAAGAATTGAAATAATATGCGATATTTAGCCTTTGAGATGGAAATAAAACTACAAAAACAGTAGTTCCGGGGGTAGGGCTTCCGGGTACAACAATAAAATCAAAAATCAAAAAGATAAAATTGTGTAAAGCTTTGAGCATATTATAGTATAAGTTTTCCAGAAAATTCCCCCCTTACAATGATAATAGAGTTCACTATTTATGGCTGCACCTAAAGAACAAGGTCCTAAGATCATGCCCTTCTTTAATATCAATTATGAGGGCCATTGAAGAATGTGCAACGACATGCATAAAAGACAAATTCTTTATAACAGCCAGTGTCCTAAATGTTATAGAATATTCTCCATTAAATACTACCAGGTGATAGGAATTTATTTCATCTTTACGAGCACCATTCTTTCCCGTAAAATATGGAATAGTTGCCTTCGGTTTTAGCTATCCTCTGCCTTCAGATCCACGTATAACTCCCTTATGCAATCACTTAACATAGCATATTTTATCCTATACAGATTATACAGATAGTTTTCCTACTTTCCGGTGACATAACTTTGTGTCATCGGGAAGTTGGTAGAAACATTCTTTTTGGCGGGAATTTCACTGACCCCCCGTTGAAAAGCTTCTGATAGTTGATTAGACGCACGTCTCTCCGCATTTAATACCCTCAACACGCGTTATCCCACGATTCAGCATAACTTTTGCGACTTATCGAGGTAATTATGACCACGAGTTTAGCCACCTAAAACCTTTACTTATACACATCAACTTCCATAATTTACACTTCATAACACTGAATTTTCTAAGGCTTTCTTTACACAAATCATCCTTCGACTTCAACCTATCTTTAACTTCCTTCTCTGAAAGAGAAAACTATTCCTCTAATAAGAAATGGCCTGCTCTTCAAGTAAACTTATTTATTTAAAAAACAAGGGCAAAACTTAACTTTTCAAGATCTCATGTCGGCTCGCCCGTGTGGAGTTTTGATCCTTTCACTTTATTCCACCTTTCGGGCTTTTGCCTTTGGCTTTCTTTTCATTTTTCATAGCTTTTCTCTTAGAGTATCAGCCAACATGGCCTATCGGGATCGACTTGATGCACCCACTGAGGCTGGATAATTTTCCTTGGCTTTGCTTTTGTAAAGCAAAAACCTGTAAAATCAATCTTGCCACCTTTTCTTCATATTAGTTTTGGCGACAGAGTTAGACCGAAAGGGATTCAAGGAAAAGGAGAGAGAGCAAGAAGATGAATTCAAAGAGAAGCTTCCCTTTTGGGGAGGAAGGAATGACTTATCTGGGGTACATGCAGACTTCAATAGACATGATATGCTTCTTGGACTGGATGTCCGATCCGCACAACTTCCCCAACTTCTCATAAACTCATGGTGACCCACATTTCCAAATCGAGAAACCTTGCCAGATTCCAATGGTGGTGAAGGGTGTCTTCTTTTTGATCGACGGCGCCCTTTTTGGGTTTTTGCCAATCGACTTCTCTCATTTCTCTTCTCCCCGTTACCTGATAGTGCTCTTTTCGAGTTTTCACCATCTAGGCTATCTCATTTTCAATTTCTCTGCTTACCATCCCCTTATGGTGCCCGTAGATTTTCACCAATAAGAAATCTCTCATTTTATTTCTCTCATTTTGATTGCATTGGATCCGAGCAACTGTGTTCTCTAATTTTGAAACCTTTCATAGATTGATCAGCAGGACTTGGACAAGGTTTGGGTAAAAGAGAATTGGATCGAATTAAAACTTTGGAGCCGTTCGGGCAGGATCATCTTCGAATCATTATAACATCTGCCTCAGTTTCACTTTTTGGGGAAAATTAGATTTTTGTTTTGGTGTGACTGAACCCCCGGGGAGAGGCTGCCTACGTATACTTTCGGAATCAAGTCAAACATAGTTCAGGAAAAATTTATTTTTGTTTTTCTTTTGTTTTTTCTGTTTTGCTTTGTTTTTTTTATTTCTTTTGTTGTGATGTTTTTGTTCATTTTTTTCTTTTTCTTTCTTTTTCTTTTCAATAACATTTTCAGGCTCCAAACAGGGTAATCAACGAAGAGTAACCGGCTCAAAGGGTTTGCAAAAGGTTGATAGTGTTTGAGTATCGAGAATGAAAGCCTTCATCATCCCAATCAGATAATGTTGTTGCTGCAGAAAGCCTAAACATAATACCTTTTCGCTGCATCCGTATTAACAGCTATTTCGGGATCATTCCTTTCGATATCTCCTAAGTATAATGCCCTTCTTGGCAATATCTTTCAGATGATGTACGTGCCTTTCCACTTAGGATGAATTTTCCTTTGGCTTCTTGATGATGGGGAAGAATACTCCTTAGCACGAGTTGCCCCACTTTGAAATTCCTGGGCCGCACTTTCTTGTTGTAAACACAGGCCATTCTTTGTTGGTACAACTGCCCGTGGCAGACCACAGCCATTCGCTTTTCATCAATCAGTGTCAACTGTTCTAGACGGGTCTTGACCCACTCACTGTCTTCAATTTCAGCTTCAACAATGATTCAAAAAGAGGGAATTCAGCTTCCGCGGGTATTACGACATCAGTGCCATAGACCAAGAGGTATGGGGTTGGTCCAATCGATGTGCGCACCGTAGTGTGAATATCACAATAATGCAAAAGGCAACCTTTTATGCACTTCCTGGAGCTCTGAATCATCTTTCTCAAAATTTTCTTGATGTTCTTGTTTGCTGCTTCGATGACACCATTGGCTTTAGGCCGATAAGGAGTAGAGTTACTATGCATTATTTTGAATTGTTCGCATATCTCCTACATCAGAAAACTATTCAAGTTTGCAGCATTATCTGTAATGATACTTTCAGGAATACCAAAACGACATATAAGATTGGAATGCATGAAGTCTACCACAACTTTCTTTGTGACGAATTTGACAGTGAAGGCTTCAACCCATTTCGTGAAGTAATCAATGGCGATCGATTTGAATATGTTCCCATTTGAGACTTTCGGTGGACCAATGACATCCATACCCCATACGATGAATGGCCAAGGTGCTGACATGGGATGCAGTTCTGTGGGTGGTGCATGAATTAAATCACCGTGCACCTGACACTGATGACAATTTTGAACAAAGCTGAAATAGTCCCTTTATATGGTTATCCAGTAATAGCCCGCTCGAAGGATTTTCTTTGCAAAAACATACTTGTTCATGTGGGGTCCATGTATTCCTGCGTGCACTTCATGCATGATTCTTCTAGCCTTCTCCGCGTCAACACATTTTAACAAGTTTAGGTCCGGCGTTCTTTTGTACAATACATCACCACTAAAAAAGATACCACATGCGCACCGTCTATTGGTTCTTTTTGGTCCCTAGTGGCTTGCTTGGGGTATTCTTTCATTTTCATAAATCTTTTGTTGTCATGGTACCCTGGCTGAGTATTTGGTTCTGCTTCAACTGTATTAGAATAAACATGTTTTTCTTGGATTTGGATTTCCAAAGGATCTATGTGAGCGTTTCCTAGATACGACAGCATTGAGGCCAAAGTAGCAAGTGCGTTGGCCAATTCGTTGTGACAACGAGGAATGTACATGAACTCTATTGACTTGAATCGCCTACTAAGATGATCCACATGCTGCCTATAAAGGATAAGCTTAACATCTTGGTTCTCCCATTCTCCTTGAGCTTGCCAGATAATAAGATCTGAGATTCCCATGATCAATAACTCTTCGACGTCTTGGTTGATTTCCATGTTTATACAAATGATGCAGGCTTCATACTCGGCAGTGTTCTTTGTGCAGAAAAATCGAAGCCGGGCTATGGCTGGGTAGCGCTGACTAGTAGGTGAGATATAGACTGCCCCAATTCCCATACCTTTTGCGTTTACCGCTCCATCGAAGAATATTTTCCAAGCAGTAGTATCATCGGATATTGCCTCAACCGTATTTACCTCTTCATCCCAGAAGTAAGTGTTCAAAGGTTGGTATTCATCATCAACCGGGTTTTTATCCAAATGATCCTCCAACGCTTGGGTTTTTGTTGCCGTACGAGTGATGTAGACTATATCAAATTTAGTGAGCAGGATCTGCCATTTTGCTAATCTTCTCGTGGGCATTGGTTTCTGGAATATGTATTTAAAAGGATCCAACCTGGTTATGAGGTAAGTGGTGTAGGCTTGCAGATAATGTCTCAGCTTCTGAGCGACCCAAGTTAAAGCACATCAGGTTCTCTCCAGCAAAGTATACTTAGCTTCATAACTGGTAAACTTTTTACTCAGATAGTAGATTACCTGCTATTTCTTTCGGGTCCCATCATATTGTCCGAGGACACAGCCAAAGGAATTCTCCAAGACTGTCAGATACAGGAACATAGGCCTCCCTGGTTTAGGTAGGACCAGGATTGGTGGTTTGGACAGATACTCTTTGATTTTATCAAAACCTTCTTGACATTCATCTATTCATTTGATTACGACATCTTTCTTCAGCAATTCAAATATGGGTTCACATGTGGAAGTCAACTGAGCAATGAACCAACTGATATAGTTCAATCTACCCAATAAGCTCATCACATCTTTCTTAGTTCTCAGAGGAGGCAAATCCCGTATAGATTTTATCCTTGTAGGATCTAACTCAATACCCCTCCGGTTGACTATAAATCCCAAAAGTTTGCCTGATGGGACTCCAGAAGCACATTTGGTTGGGTTCAGCTTCAAATCATATTTACACAACCATTCAAAGAATTTCCTCAAGTCCCAAACGTGGTTTTCCTAGGTTTTGGATTTGAATCATATCATGAAAAATGGAAATCATGGCCCTCATGTAGGTTACTCCGACATTGTTCAGACCAAACGGCATAACCCTGTAATAGTATAAACCCCAAGGTATGGTAAAAGCTGTCTTTTCTGCATCTTCTTTATCCATCAATACCTGGTGATATCCTGCGTAACAATCCATGAAGGACTGTATCTCATCCTTGGCGCAGTTATCAACAAGGATGTGGATGTTTGGCAAAGGGAAGTTATCTTTGGGGCTTTCCTTGTTTAAATCTCTTTAATCCACACACTCTCGGGTCTTCCCATCTTTTTTCGGTACGGGAACTACATTGGCTAGCCATGTGGTGTACCTGACCACTCGTATCACCTCTGCTTTCAATTGTTTCTTGACTTCTTTGATCTTGTCAATAACATTAGTTTTAATTTTTTTTTGTTTTTACTGGATAGGGGGCGAGGGGTTAATCAGGGAAGTTAGCAACTTATGAACCACCGAATCAACACTCAGTCTTGACATGTCATTATACGACCAAGAAAAAACATCTTTGAACTCAAACAAGAGTTGGATTAATGCATCTCGGGTTTTTTCTTCACTGTGAATGCTTATCTTTGTTTTTCTGACTTCTTCAGAACTACCCAAACTAATCGGCTCAGTGTCATCTAAGTTTGGCTTAGGTTTATTCTCGAATTGTTCCAATTCTCAATTTATTTCCCTAAAGGCCTTTTCTTCATCATATTCCAATTCTTGGTTCATTATTTCACAGTTAGACAACATGTTTGGATATGGGCATGAAGTTCACAAGCATGTCAAGTTATTTAAAGCCGCATTATTAGCACTGAAAGAAGAAATTTAAAAAAATGAACCAAAATCAGAAGGAATAAAGAAAAATGGACGACGAAATATTGATTTCATTTCATTGAATTTGGAAGATAACAGGGTTTACATGGAAACTAAAAGACACGAAACTAAAGGAAAACATCAGAGTTAGACCTTGGAATAACTCGTGATGAAGAAAATGTGGCAAGACAGGCCTACTGAGACTCTCACCTGATTGGGATTGGCATAGCCTTCCAATTTTGCAGTTTTGCCTCAGGTTCCATATACAGCACCTCAACGGTGCTTGAGCCTTCCCCTGGCTGAACCATTTGGGTTTCATATAGTATCTTCCTCATTGCCCCACAGATCTCTTCAATTTCTTTGGCCGTAAAGGCCTCATCCTCTTCTTCTTCACTGTATTTGGCCTTGACGAATATTTTATGCAAATGCGGCACTAGCTGAGGCAAGAACCATCCATCACTGTTTCTACCATCCACTCATTTTATATCAGCTGGTGTGGGTCCAAAGCCAACTCCAAAGAACTTTTCACTGGTAGGCAGGGTGACACGTTTAGCTATTCCTTGTTATGATTTCCCAAGCCCCTTCCCAGGTTTGAATCCATGCCTGATCATTTCCTTGGCTACCATGATTGATGCATTTGAAAGGAAGGGTTGAGGGCAAGGGTTCCCTTCTTCACACTGGTCTGCGACCATGATTTCAAAAGCCTGATAGACTATGTGCTCACTCCCCTCTCTTGCTTCAAGACATGGGATTAATGGGTCCTGATAAATTGATTGCTCATCTTCCATGTGGACCACAATCTCGTGATCCTCATGCTCAAAGTTCACTATCTGGTAAAGAGTAGAAGGTACAACCCCCGCTGTATGAATCCACAACCTCCCCAAAAGAATGTTGTAAGAGGTGTCCATGTCCAAAACCTGGAAAGTTACTTCAAAGTCTACTGGGCCGAGGGTTAGGATCGGATCAATATCTCCAATTATGTCCCTCTTTATCCCATCAAAAGCACGTCGCATACATTGTTGGGTCAGATTCTCTCGGTACCGATTTCCATACGCTGCAGAGCTGAGAGTAGGCAAATATCTACTCCAGAACCCCCGTCCAACATAACCGTTTTCACTTAGTACCCTTCGCATTTGACTATCAGGTGAAGGGCTTTGTTGTGTGCACCCCTTTTGGGGGCAAATTATTTTATCTGAGGGGGATTTTGTTGACTGTGAAAAATCTTTGTGCCATTCTCTCCAAGTGCTCTATGGTGGTTTCCACAGGCGCATATGCTTCGTTAAGGGTCTTGATCAATACCTTTTGATGTTCGGTGGAGTTTATCAGCAGGGATAACAGGAAGACTTGTGTGGGAATCTTTCGAAGGTGGTCGATTAACTCATAATCTGCCATTTTCATCTTTTGAAAGAAAGCCTCTGCTTCTTCGGCACTCACCGGCTTGTTAGATAGTAAGCGCTTTCTAGTGGCATTGCTCACCTCTTCTAAATTGAAATACTTTTCAGTCGGGTTATTTTATTGAACTTCTCCTAAGATTTCTTTGCCTTTATAGGTCTTTACTGATTTGTTGTAATTCCCGGGAACAATGGTAGGATATGCCGTTGGCTTTTGTGGAGCGCGACCAATAACAACGAGCTCACTCATCCTTAGTGGATTTATTGGCCCCCGCATCACGTAAGCTCCCTTGGACACATACATTTGGGTTGTCTTTTTCACCTCAAATCTCCTTGGATGACTCAATGTCACCTGCTTTTCCTTGCTGCCTCGAGGGACATATAGTACAACAACTTTTGGGGGAATTGCCTTAGTTTCAACTTCCATTTTATTCTCCGACTTCGGAGGGGTGGTTTTGTTCCTTTTCTCCCCTTTATCTTGTTTCGTGACAGCTTTTAGTATCTTTTCTACATCAGCGATGGCAATGATGGCCTTCAACACTAGGTCAAACTTCTTATCCTCACAAATCATTCCAATTATCGGCCCGTTATTATAGGCCGACAGTGAGTTGTTGATCACATTGGGAATATCTTCATCCCTCAACACTATCTTTCTTTGTTTTATCAAGTTGTCCACGGCTCTCTTCAGAGTCCAGCAATCATCCGTGTTATGCCCTTCTACCCCTGAGTGATAGGCGTATCAGGCACTAGCTCTATAAGCGGGTGATGTCGGATTCCGCCTGGTTTGGGGAGCAGGTTGCAGCAGACCCATTTGAAAAAGTTTCGGTAATAGGCTAGAACATGATTCATCGATTGGTGTGAAATTTGGCTTCTTGGTGGTTCACATGCGTATTTTGTGGAGGCGGGGGGGGGGGGGGTCATAGTGAGTTTGGTAAGGAGGTTGGTTTCTAGGAAATGGAGCTTGGGTTCGATTGGTTTGTTATTGTTGCCGAACATAAAGGTGATCATTCATGATAGTGTATGGCTGAGGAGCATAGGCCACGTTCTGGTGGGGGTAATAGTGTTGCGGGATTTTCTCAGAGAAAAGGGATATGGGAGTACGATGTTTTCTTGCACCCGACGCTGCCATTGATGTTTATTCCTTTTTCTTTCTATTTACTACTCCTCCAGACCCAACCTGGATGGCTTGGAAGGTAGCCATGATAGCAGATTAGCTCAGAGTTCGACCCATTTTCAACCATTTTGCCAATATTGATGGCTTCAGTGAACGACTTACCATTGTGGACATCATGTTCTGAAAGTAGTCAGCCTCCTGGGCTTGGAGGAAATCTGTAACCATTTCAATCTCATCCATCAGAGGCTTTAGCCTGGAGACCTATTCACTCCATTTAGCAGCGTACTCTCAGAAGCTTTCCGAGGATTTCTTCTTCAAATTTGTTAGTGAGTTCCTGTCTGGAGCAATATCAATGTTGTGCTGGAACTGCTTGACGAAATCTCGAGCAAGATCATCCCAGAAGTGCCAGCAGGATATATCTTGGTCCATGTACCATTCAGATGCAATGCCAACCAAAATTTTTTCGAAGTAGGCCATAAGGAGTTCCTCCTTTCCACCGGCTCCCCGCAGCTGGTTGCAATATCTCTTGAGATGAGCAATACAACCACCGTGTCCATCATATTTCTTGAATTTTGGGGTTTTGAATCCCAATGGTAGATGCATACGAGGAAACATACATAAATCGGCATAAGATACATTTTTCTGTCCATTCAAGCCCTGCATGATTTTAAGACTCTGTTCTATGCTCCTCATCTTTCTCTCAATCTCTTCTTTCTTAGGAGTTTTGGTGGTCTTTTCTTGCCCCACAGTGAACTCATACAGGGGTAGATGGGAGTAATTATAAGTGGGAAATTGAGGAGTAACTATTAGGAAGAAGGGTGTTTGGAAGGTGAAAACTGATGGGTCAAAACTAGGCTTGGGCAGTGTGGGTTGTGCCATGGCCGAGAAAGGCGGAGCGATGAAGATATTTGAAGTTGCACCGGACATTAACACCTTGGGGTGAACCTTAGAAGGTGTTGCCACAAAATGAGCTGAGATAGTTGGGTGTCCTAGTGATGTAATTGGGTGACTGATCGAGACAGTGGAGATACTGCTTGCCCCAGGAAAGAGTTCAGAGAATCCCAATGGGCTTGGTGGCTCTCTTCCATTTAACCAAGCATCCCACATTTCTGTAACCCGGAGACATAGAATTCTGTTTTCTTTGGCAGCTGCTGATTCTGAGGTCGTGATGCTTGAGATTGGACTATCATCCACGATGAATTGTTGGCAAAGTCACTTCTAAAGACATCTCAATGCTTCCTTTAGATCTCGCAAAGTATGGGTGCGAAGCTAGATTAGCACAAAAACCAACCGCCGTACTATAAAACCTGACCTAGATTGAACGGCAACAAAACAGTTAGTTTGAAACAAATAACACATAGGTTATTGGAAGTTGGGGTCTGATACACCTATATAGTTAAATGTGTCTCTATATGTTTTGCAGCGGTTGCATATTTCATCTCGACTTTACTTATCCTTCCCAATTCTTCTTCTTTCCACTTTCAAGCTCCCACTCTTTCCCTTTCATCTCTCTTTTTTTCCCTTTCTTTTCTTCTCTTGCTTTTCTTTTCTTTTAATTTTTCTTCTCTTATTTCTTTGTTTTTTTTTTCTCATTTCTTTTTCATTGTTGGAATTATTCACAAAATTATGACCGGATCCGATGAGGATCGCCTACTTATCACGATGCCGCTTAAATTAGATCATTATGTAGTTCAAGAAAAATAAATGCGAAAAATTAATATATAATGTTTTTGGGATTTTTGATTTTCATTAATAAAACTCCTAAACTTTTATTACAAAGACTTCAAACTACTCATTTTTTTAGACTGTAAAACCACAAATAGACCCAAAATAAAACAAAATACAAACTCGATAAATGAAAAATCAAGAATACATTAAGATTTCGATACCTGGGGCCCGCGGGGCATCTTTTGGCCTTGCCACGGGCTTATGTGGGAGATCCCATTGTAGCTGCTCCAAATCACTCATTATCTGGCGGTCGAATGTCATCACTACAGTGAAGAAGATGGTTCGTGTCATATCCTCACATGCTTTGCATTTTGCGACGATGTAGTCAGCAATAGCTCTAATCCTTTCTGGGATCCTACCCTTTTCCTGAAGTAGCCGCCCGATTTGCTAATTTCTATCTTCTAACACTTGAACGTCGTGATGGTTTTTGTTTTGCAGCTGTTGTATTTCCTCCTCCATTCGAGCCATTAGAGTATAACAATGTTCCCTGTCAGCTTTAAAGTCCTTGGCTTGCTTAGCCGCCTCATTCTCAAGGGTGGTTAACTTTCTTCTCAGGTTGGTGATTGTCTCTTCATATTTTCTTTTCATTTTGTTGCACAAACTGTGTCCTCCCCTCTGTATTCTTTGCCATTTGGGCTCGGGCTTTTTCTAGATTGGCTTTAGATTTTTCTGAATCATCTTGACTCTCAAGTGCTTTCTTCCTCAAACTGCTTACAAGCCTCTCACCTGCTCGGCTTCTCTCTAGGTTTCTAGCTGCTATTATCATTTTCAGGATTTGAGCTTTGAGGGTTTCATTTTCCTAAGTTTGCTTGTTCTTTTCCCCTTCATCTGCGGCAGCTTGGATACTCTTGGCAAATTTGAGATCCCTGATTAGTCCTTCTAACTTACCTATTTTGGCCCTGTAACTTTTTTCTTTTGCCAACCAGCCTCACTGCTCTTGCGAGTCGTTAGAGAATTATTGAACACAGGCTCTCTTAGCAGGTCTTTCGGGAATCTGAAAACCTTTTGTCGAACCAAAAATTGTACTTGCGGTCTACCTCACCTCTAGCTAGATCTCGCACTATAGTCTTAGATTCAAGAAATCTGCACTCGTTCCACACCTGGAGAATTCTTCCTTCTGGAAATACGGCTTTTGGGCCCAATTCAATGACATGTTTATTCAAATCTTCATCATGAGGAATGGTTTGAAATCGTCCTAACTGGCACAAAACCCTATGAGGAGCATAGGGCTCGATGCTCCGGATGCCCATCAGGAGGAGATAACACACTTCGACCGGCATGTATATTTCTTCGGTGGTAGGAAAACATTCGAATGCCAACTCAAGATATTATCGGCAGACAAAGAGATCAAATGTGAAAACCAAGCTTCAGTACCCTTGGGGAATTCAATACCCCCTACTCGCCTTTCAAATTCTTTAATGCAACTCTAACCGGTTATACCGTAATTCATATACCTAACCCGGTAGCAGAGATGCTCCTGTATCAACAATTGTAGTAGCAGATTGCAGCCTTGGAAGAACTTTCCCCTTTCTCGACAGATGGATAAGGCTCGATAAATTTTAGATAAGATTAGGGGAACCATAGTTCTATTGTCTTTCTTGATTGCAACATCGACCATTCCTACGAGACCCACTTCTATATTACCATCTACTCGTGGACAAATTACAATACCCAAGAATGCTTCTGCAAAAGCCAAACCTCACCTTGCCTCCTATTTATCTTTATTTTCGGCGTGGGTCAAACCGGTATATGGTGCTTCAAAACCTTAAGGGTTGTCGTAGAGTTGGTACAAGAACTGGAAAGTGCAATACCCTTCAGATAAATTTCCATCCTGAATATCTCGACTAATACTCAATAAATCCAAAAATTTGTTGGGAGATACCGGTCTTGCTAATGCTGGATATCGACTTCTATGGTTTCCGTTAAGGCTAGCATAACCGGTAACTTCCTCTAGTGTCGGTGTGAGCTCAAAGTTAGAAAAATGGAATACAATCCGAGTTGGATCCCAAAAGGTATAAAAGCTTCAATCACGTCCAACCTTGGCTTGATGTTCAAAAGTCCGGTGTAGCCACCCAGAACCTTTACCATAGTTTCTCTACTGCCTTTTCCTAGATCATTCCACCACATGTGGAGCTGTAAGGGGATCTCTTTAAGAGCTGTGAAGGGTTCGTTTTCATTTGTACTTATCCTGCACATTTATTAAGGTGATTTAACAACTCATTTTGACTCAAAAAGAGTAAAACCATTTTTCAAGTTTTTATTTCAGAATAAAACCTAGTTTTGCAAATACGAACTTTCAGCACTTCGGGGAAGAAGATTTTAAGGCTGTGCCTGCCAACATGCCAAAAACTAAAAAACTGAATAAAGGTGACTGTTCTTGCAAAACAACCTCCCGACACCTATTTGGGACATTCAGCTTATTTTAAACAAGAATGACATCACCCTTCTTATTTGTGATAAAAATAATTTTTTTGTCTTTTTCGGGGCTATTTTTGCAAAAGGGAAGTTGTTACCGATGGGGGTTACATACGTATCCCACATTCGGTGAGAATCAAACTGCGTAGTTCGGGCAAAATTTTAACAACTATTTTTCAAAAATTTTCTTCTTTTTCACTTTTTTTTTCAAAAATCCGGCAGAGTTTCAGTACCTTTTGGACATTGATTATTTTCAAAACGGATAATTATCTATCTTAACCCTCACATTGTTATTTTCTTTTACCTATTTTCTTCTGTTTTTCACAAGCCGGTCAACATACAAATCCGAAGTAAATAAATGCACAAGTAGCAAGTAGGATGCATCAGGATGGTCTTTTCATTTCAGGTACACCTGTCCTAGGCAAACCCAACCCCTCTGTTGAGTCTTCTAAGTTAAATGCACATGATGCAAACAAACGTTCCTACTAGGGATCCGGCATGAGGTTTTGTTATACTAGGTTTAAAACCTGGATTTATTATTCTAGACATGGATTACTTGAGCGGACAGCTCGAGCCGAGGGCGGGGCAGCGTACCGAGAATACAGAAGCTTCACCGGCTTTGCAACTTGTCCGAACCTCGTTCTAAAATTTGGGATAAGATTCTAACAAAATAGAAGTTACACCAAGTGCACACTTCCTAGATGATTTAGAAGACTCAGAGAGAAGAAGGGTTTTATAGCAGTTTATATACAGTTCACAAAATATCAAAGCAGTAAAAGCATTTAGCACATTAAGCTCAAACATGTAGAAAAATCAGATAATAGATAAAGCCAATCATAACAGCTATTCTAAGCTTGATTTACCTAATGCTGAATCAAAGTTCTGGATTTGGATCCTAGCAGAGTCGCCAGAGCTGTCACACCTCCATTTGTACACACTGCCCCAAAAGGTAGTATATAAAGGTGTTTTTCTAGTTTAAATAACATTATGCGAAATGGGACTATTTATTTTTATTCAGAGTCACCACCTGGGATTGTTTATTTGATGTCCCAAGTCACTGGTTTATTTTGAATCCTAAATTGAGGACAATTTTGATTTTCCTTTTGAAGTGTGCGAACCAGAAATTCTGAATGAGGAATTCTGTTAACCCGATGGAAGGTGTTAGGCACCCCCAAATTTTGTGGTTCTAGCAAGGTCGCTTAAACTATTATAATTGGCCTATTATTTGATTTAATACATGTTTTAACCTATGTTATATTTTTTTTAAACCGATTTTAATTATTTTAAGGAAGATTTCAACATCATCTAAAATACATATTTGGACCACGCTATATGAAATGCACCCGCAGTCCTAGACATATTTTATTTAACGCTGTTAGGATTTGGATTTGGGTTACATGAAATACACACCCGAGTTTAAGAAAATTGATTATTAAAATAACGCGCCTAAAGCAACTACGCGTTTTTAACTTTGCGAGGGCCATGGAAAATTTGCTAAATGGCACGCCTCAAATTCTAAGAATTTAAATGAAATAATTAAATGAAGGCCACGCATTGGAGATTTTATTTGGCACGACGCACCTCAATTTCAATTTAAAGGGAAGTTCAAACTAAATTTTGAAGGGCCACAAACTATTTGTATCGTCTAATATGCACACCTCCAATCTATGTTTAGAATAGTCAATCCAATTAAAGAAAGACCTAAAAGAATCAGAAATGCCTTTTAGACCAAAGTTTTGCTTAATTAATTATCCCTAGGCATTTTCTTCGGGGGTATTTATCTGCCGAAATGTTATTTTTCAAAGACTAATCAAACGAAGGAACCCGTGAACACAAAATGAAAACAATCCCTATGATACAAAATATGTGATCCCAGTTCTTGCCACTCCTTTACTGCTTGGACCCAAGGTAAGCCCATCCTCAAAATAAACTGACATTAGAAGCTTAGAATGTAAAAGACGAGCCCGAAGAAGGCTACTTTCTATTGAGCTAACTTGAGCTCAAATTTTATAAACTCATTCATACAAACTAACGTAGCTAAACACTTTCATTTCTTAACTAATCAGTGCAAATTAACATAGCTAAACATTCTGATAGTGATGCATAACCAACGTTAAGCTAGTAACAAAGCTATCATTCCTAAAAGCAATTTTGGGAAATTTCCCTTTTCACACAACTTCCTTACTATTCAGTACCTAACAAACTTAAACTCGATTACTTTATCTTTAAATCATTTGAATTCTATAGAAACCAACATTCATGATCTAGGCTTCAAAATCACATTCAAACTTTGGATTATGAGGACTCAATCCTTCACAAATGAAGATAAGAAAGGAAAAGCTAAAGTTGAACATGTATATGTTATGTGGTTTCTGTTGTCCTACACACCCAGATCTAGCACAATGTTAGAAGAGACCAACTTCAATTTTTTTTTCACTACATGGTTATCAAAACAAGTGTGATACATAACTCCGCATTAAATACAAGAACATTTCTCGAATCTTTTGTCTTTGAAACTGAAGAAATGTTCTTGTATTTAATGCGGTTGTTCTTCAACGTTCAAAAATCAATTTAGGATTCTGTGGGAACGGTCAAAAAATAATCGATTGTATGAAAATGACAATCGATTGTTTATGAGTATAATCGATTGTATGATAACAACAATCGATTGTTTTGATGTTTAAAAACCGGTTGCACACTGTCTCAAAATAATCGATTGTTAAAAGTAGACAATCGATTGTTTGCTATTTTGAAAAACTTTAGATCACTGTCTTAATACAATCGATTGTTAAAACTGTATAATCGATTGTTTGCTATTTTGAAAAACACAATCGATTGTAAGGAGCATATAATCGATTGTTTAGGTCCAGATTTAAAAGACATGTTTAAAAACTTTAACATCATTTTGTTTTAACACAAAGATGCATGTTTATAAAAAATATGATTTAATAAAATATTTTATGCATGTTTATGATGACCTAATGTTGAGCCAAAGGATAAGATAACTTAAACGTTGTCCTTACATTGGTTCTACCAAACGACCTACGTCTTGGGTCTTCGGTCTTGAACTCTTTGGCTCGTTCATGCAATTCCGTCATCAGTATGCTTCTCGCCATTTGATTGATTGTCATATTATATCGTTGTTTGGCACTTGACTTCATTGTTTGTAATTCATCAAAACCTATACCTGAAAATCATGCTCATACAACCAAAGCGCACATATCATAGATATACATGATTTCCAACAATTTCCCCTTTTTGATAATGACAAACAACGGAAGATATGCATATTGAATTCCCCCTAAATTCAATTCAATATAATACCCCCTTAATTGAATATTCCCCCTCAATTAAAGCATGCATATCGCCCATATTCTTCCCCCTTTTGGCATTAGCAAAAAGAGTATACCAAAAGTTATTTAAACCATTGATGAAACCAATCGTTATAGACAAGATCATATAAAAAGTTAGTAAATGGCATATTAATAATAGCGATCATTTTTCTCAACTATGCCAATTGTTATTTAAACTAAAAATATTCATCAAAACATGAATCAATCATTTATTATAAAACCAATTGATACTAATTGTTATTCAAAAATAAAACTTGTTAAAGCATGTATCAACAAAAACTGATATAGATTATTTGCACATATCAACTCATTGCGTTTTTATTCAAAATACGATAACTAACTGACGTTTCCCCTTAATGCATTAAGGTTTCGTGCTTGGTGCATCCACTACAATATTGTAGTCTTCAAGCACACCTGCAAAAAGAACCTAAAAATAGGTTTTTGGTACCCAACTTCTTTTGGGTCCTTGGGGGTTAGGATAACAACAATAGTCATAATCAACACATAAATCTCTATGTTTAGCAAAACAAACGGGTGCAATGTGTCCTACCCGATTACAATAGTGACATATAACATTAGGATTGTGCATATGTCTAGGTTGAGCTAAATGCGTTCTAGGTGATCTAAATTTGTTTTTCCTAGAATCGTTGAAATTCCTAGAATCATTTTTAGGTGGTCTAAAACCATTTATTCTAGACTCATTTATAAACATCCTAGAATTGTGTCTAGGTGGTCTAAAATTATTCCTTCTAGACTCATTCATAAAATTCCTAAAATTGTGTCTAGGTGGTCTAAAATGATTAGTTTTAGACTTATTAACAAAATTCCTAGAGTCGTCTCTAGGTGGTCTAAAACAATTAATTTTAGACTCATTAGCGAGGTTCCTAGAATTCTTTCTAGGTGGTCCGACCTCATTACTATCATCCTTTTTGATAACTTCAATTTTAGGACTATCAACACTATGTTTTTCTAGTGCGTTCCTAATTTCTATGTTCTCTAATTTTAAAGAACTACAAGAAGAACAACTGGAACATTTATCAATAGAAGAGGCTTCATTCAATTCCTTGATTTTATTTTTGAAATCAACAATGTCATTTTCCAAAAATTTATTTTCTTTTTCCAAAACTTCAATCTTATTTTTCAGAAAACCATTGTCATTTTTAAAACACTTATTTTCTTCTTTCAGCTTCTCATTTTCACAAGTCAATTTTTCAAACTCTTTTTCTTGCAAAGAAAGTGTTTTCTGAAAATCTGTTTCTTGCAAAGAAAGTGTTTTCTGCAAATCTTTATGAGTTTTGGAAACATTAACAAATTCACTGTATAATTCATTATAAGCATTTTGCATTTCTTCAAATGAGTGAGAGTTGGAAGTACTTACCTCTTCTTCTTTGTTGGCCATGAGGCATCGGGCAGTCGATTCATCACATGAGCTGTCCGCTTTTTGAGACGTGCTTTCATACGTTATCTCAAGCTTATCCCACATCTCTTTGGCAGTTTTGCAGTGGGAAATTTTCCGATAGTCTTCCTGATTCAAAGCGCTATACAACATATTGATTGCCTTGGTGTTGTATTCACTTACCATGGCTTTCCCAACTTTTGTCGTCATTTGTTCACCATGCATGATGATTTGCCATATACGAAAGTTGTTTGATTTGACGAAGATTATCATTCGCTCCTTCCAATATGAGTAATTCGTTCCATCGAAAAATGGAGGGCAAGTGGTGGATTGTCCTTCATTCATCGTTCCTGCGTTCAATAATCTCAACAGAAAAAATATATATTGCTCTCAACCGGTTAAGGCTTTCAGAGAGTTAGGCTCTGATACCAATTGTTAGAAAATACGCTTAACGCTAGGGGGGGGGGGTGAATAGAGTTATAATAAAAATTAGCGTAAACTTGCGAAATTTAAAAATTGAAGGAAAGAAATAAGTGCGATAAGTAAATAAATAAGAACGAACGCACCGATGTATCCTGGTTCACCACAACCTGTGGCTAGTCCAGTCCCCGAGAGACTCTCTCGAGATTTCCACTATCTTCGTCAAGCTTACGGGTGCTCAACAAACCGTTACAGTTGCTCAAGGATACCACACCTTAAGACTTCAACCACTAAGACTTTGGGTACTTAGCAAACCCGACAAATGAGAAGATATGTTCTTCTCAAACAACTCTCTTTTACAACAAATACTCTCTCAATAGAGTGGATAAAGAGAAACAAAATAAGCTCTATGAACAACACAAAGTTGTCTATCAAATGGCTCAACAAAAGCTCTAAAATGATGCTTGAAAATGATCAATATGTATATCAATATATGCAGGAGTTGTGTATTTAATAACAGCTCAAAAGACCTCTTTTTATAGGTGAAAAAGTGGTGCTGACCGTTGCTTAATTGATAAATAAAATCCCTGATTCTGTGCTCAGATAATCGATTGTTTGGAGTAGACAATCGATTGTTTGACCAACGTTCAAAAAAAGATTCCTGATTTTAGGCTAGACAATCGATTGTTAACCCTGAATAATCGATTGTTTCTTCAATGTTCAAAAATCAATTTAGGATTCTGTGGGAACGGTCAAAAAATAATCGATTGTATGAAAGTGAAAATCGATTGTTTATGAGTATAATCGATTGTATGATAACAATAATCGATTGTTTTGATGTTTAAAAACTTCGGTTGCACACTGTCTCAAAATAATCGATTGTTAAAAGTAGACTATCGATTGTTTGCTATTTTGAAAAACTTCAGATCACACTGTCTTAATACAATCGATTGTTAAAACTGTACAATCGATTGTTTGCTATTTTGAGAAACACAATCGATTGTAAGGAGCATATAATCGATTGTTTAGGTCCAGATTTAAAAGACAAGTTTAAAAACTTTAACATCATTTTGTTTTAACACAAAGATGCATGTTTATGAAAAATATGATTTAATAAAATATTTTCTGCATATTTATGATGACCTAATGTTGAGCCAAAGGATAAGATAACTTAAACGTTGTCCTTACATTGGTTCTACCAAACGACCTACGTCTTGGGTCTTCGGTCTTGAACTCTTTGGCTCGTTCATGCAATTCCGTCATCAGTATGCTTCTCGCCATTTGATTGATTGTCATATTATATCGTTGTTTGACACTTGACTTCATTGTTTGTCATTCATCAAAACCTATTCCTGAAAATCATGCTCATACAACCAAAGCGCACATATCATAGATATACATGATTTCCAACAATTTCCCCCTTTTTGATAATGACAAACAACGGAAGATATGCATATTGAATTCCCCCTAAATTCAATTCAATATAATTCCCCCTTAATTGAATATTCCCCCTCAATTAAAGCATGCATATCGCCCATATTCTTCCCCCTTTTGGCATTAGCAAAAAGAGTATACCAAAAGTTATTTAAACCATTGACGATACCAATCATTATAGACAAGATCATATAAAAAGTTAGTAAATGGCATGCAAATAATAACGATCATTTTTCTCAACTATGCCAATTGTTATTTAAGCTAAAAATATTCATCAAAACATGAATCAATCATTTATTATAAAACCAATTGATACTAATTGTTATTCAAAAATAAAACTTGTTAAAGCATGTATCAACCAAAACTGATATAGATTATTTGCACATATCAACTCATTGCGTTTTTATTCAAAATACGATAACTAACTGACGTTCCCCCTTAATGCATTAAGGTTTCGTGCTTGGTGCATCCACTACAACATTGTAGTCTTCAAGCACACCTGCGAAAAGAACCTAAAAGTAGGTTTTTGGTACCCAACTTCTTTTGGGTCCTTGGGGGTTAGGATAAAAACAATAGTCATAATCAACACATAAATCTCTATGTTTAGCAAAACAAACGGGTGCAATGTGTCCTACCCGATTACAATAGTGACATATAATATTAGGATTGTGCATATGTCTAGGTTGAGCTAAATGCGTTCTAGGTGATCTAATTTTGTTTTTCCTAGAATCGTTGAAATTCCTAGAATCATTTCTAGGTGGTCTAAAACCATTTATTCTAGACTCATTTATAAACATCCTAGAATTGTGTCTAGGTGGTCTAAAATTATTCCTTCTAGACTCATTCATAAAATTCCTAGAATTGTGTCTAGGTGGTCTAAAATGATTAGTTTTAGACTTATTAACAAAATTCCTAGAGTCGTGTCTAGGTGGTCTAAAACAATTAATCTTAGACTCATTAACGAGGTTCCTAGAATTCTTTCTAGGTGGTCCGACCTCATTACTATCATCCTTTTTGATAACTTCAATTTTAGGACTATCAACACTACGTTTTTCTAGTGCGTTCCTAATTTCTATGTTCTCTAATTTTAAAGAACTACAAGAAGAACAACTGGAACATTTATCAATAGAAGAGGCTTCATTCAATTCCTTGATTTTATTTTTGAAATCAACAATGTCATTTTCCAAAAATTTATTTTCTTTTTCCAAAACTTCAATCTTATTTTTCAGAAAACCATTGTCTTTTTTAAAACACTTATTTTCTTCTTTCAGCTTCTCATTTTCACAAGTCAATTTTTCAAACTCTTTTCTTGCAAAGAAAGTGTTTTCTGAAAATCTGTTTCTTGCAAAGAAAGTGTTTTCTGCAAATCTTTATGAGTTTTGGAAACATTAACAAATTCACTGTATAATTCATTATAAGCATTTTGCATTTCTTCAAATGAGTGAGAGTTGGAAGTACTTACCTCTTCTTCTTTGTTGGCCATGAGGCATCGGGCAGTCGATTCATCACATGAGCTGTCCGCTTTTTGAGACGTGCTTTCATACGTTACCTCAAGCTTATCCCACATCTCTTTGGCAGTTTTGCAGTGGGAAATTTTCCGATAGTCTTCCTGATTCAAAGCGCTATACAACATATTGATTGCCTTGGTGTTGTATTCACTTACCATGGCTTTCCCAACTTTTGTCGTCATTTGTTCACCATGCATGATGATTTGCCATATACGAAAGTTGTTTGATTTGACGAAGATTATCATTCGCTCCTTCCAATATGAGTAATTCGTTCCATCGAAAAATGGAGGGCAAGTGGTGGATTGTCCTTCATTCATTGTTCCTGCGTTCAATAATCTCAACAGAAAAAATATATATTGCTCTCAACCGGTTAAGGCTTTCAGAGAGTTAGGCTCTGATACCAATTGTTAGAAAATACGCTTAACGCTAGAGGGGGGGTGAATAGCGTTATAATAAAAATTAGCGTAAACTTGCGGAATTTAAAAATTGCAGGAATGAAATAAGTGCGATAAGTAAATAAATAAGAACGAACGCACCGATGTATCCTGGTTCACCATAACCCGTGGCTAGTCCAGTCCCCGGGAGACTCTCTCGAGATTTCCACTATCTTCGTCAAGCTTACGGGTGCTCAACAAACCGTTACAGTTGCTCAAGGATACCACACCTTAAGACTTCAACCTCTAAGACTTTGGGTACTTAGCAAACCCGACAAATGAGAAGATATGTTGTTCTCAAACAACTCTCTTTTACAACAAATACTCTCTCAATAGAGTGGATAAAGAGAAACAGAATAAGCTCTATGAACAACACAAAGTTGTCTATCAAATGGCTCAACAAAAGCTCTAAAATGATGCTTGAAAATGATCAATATGTATATCAATATATGCAGGAGTTGTGTATTTAAAAACATCTCAAAAGACCTCTTTTTATAGGTGAAAAAGTGGTGCTGACCGTTGCTTAATTGATAAATAAAATCCCTGATTCTGTGCTCAGACAATCGATTATTTGGAGTAGACAATCGATTATTTGACCAACGTTCAAAAACATATTCCTGATTTTAGGCTAGACAATCGATTGTTAACCCTGAATAATCGATTGTTCTTCAACGTTCAAAAATCAATTTAGGATTCTGTGGGAACGGTCAAAAAATAATCGATTGTATGAAAATGACAATCGATTGTTTATGAGTATAATCGATTGTATGATAACAACAATCGATTGTTTTGATGTTTAAAAACTTCGTTTGCACACTGTCTCAAAATAATCAATTGTTAAAAGTAGACAATCGATTGTTTGCTATTTTGAAAACCTTCAGATCACACTGTCTTAATACAATCGATTGTTAAAACTGTATAATCGATTGTTTGCTATTTTGAAAAACACAATCGATTGTAAGGAGCATATAATCGATTGTTTAGGTCCAGATTTAAAAGACATGTTTAAAAACTTTAACATCATTTTGTTTTAACACAAAGATGCATGTTTATGAAAAATATGATTTAATAAAATATTTTATACATGTTTATGATGACCTAATGTTGAGCCAAATGATAAGATAACTTAAACGTTGTCCTTACATTGGTTCTACCAAACGACCTACGTCTTGGGTCTTCGGTCTTGAACTCTTTGGCTCGTTCATGCAATTCCGTCATCAGTATGCTTCTCGCCATTTGATTGATTGTCATATTATATCGTTGTTTGACACTTGACTTCATTGTTTGTCATTCATCAAAACCTATACCTGAAAATCATGCTCATACAACCAAAGCGCACATATCATAGATATACATGATTTCCAACAACTAAAGCTAAGCTCCACAATCCATTTCCATTCCACCTTTCAAATCAAGCATTCACATGATACAGGTTTTCGAGCATGTACCTGGAAATTGAAAAGGAAATAGAGGTGAAGAATCAGCAATAAACAGCAGTAGAAGACAGCCCCAGATTCAACTAACTAACCAGTGAAATTAACTCACAAAAACCAATGAAATAGTAACATAATAGTAGAATTCAACCTAGAATTTTTAAAAACCCAAATTCAAACCTTTTCAATCCTAGAATCCGAGTTTGTGATCTTTCAGGGGTTTTCAAGGAGTTCTCACTGATGAAAAAGGATTAGAAATTTTCAGTTTTTCTGCATTTGTAGTAAAATCTTTAGCCGTTTCTAGTCCTTTTGGATTTTTATCTCTTGAAAGTCTGCCTTGAAAAGCAAGGTAGGGTTCCTTTACAGGCGAGGTACTTAGGGCAACCTAATGAGAAACATTGCAACTTAGTCTTTTTCTTATTTTTGTTTTTGCTTAGAGAGCCTTAGTGTAAAACTCAAGCATTCAGAAATGCCCCCACCCCAGCTTCCTAGAAGCTCCCATTTAAGTTATACACAGATTCCCTAGGCTAGATTAACTAAATTACCCCTTAATGACCCAAACTTTACTGCATGAAACCAAATGGTTTATGGGTCATACAACCTAATGGTTAAACCATGTCAGGGCTCAAAAATCAATTCGGTTTCTTTGCAATGAATTCTATAATGAATTCAGAGCCCAAACAACAAAAAGTTTCACCAAACTTACAATCTACTAAAGGGCTAAATTTAAACTAAATATCCACACAAATAAAGTGAACTCAAAAATTAACTAAGCTGTAAAAAAAGAATTAAGCAGACTGGGCAAGAAAACTCGTAGAACAATACTTTAAAAAGAAAGATTAAAAGGAAAAAAACGGACAATAATTAATCCTAGCTAAAAACTTGTCCAGATTCTAGTTTATGTATCCAGAAAGAAAGAGAATATGAGGAGAGGAAAAAAGCTGAGAAGATAGAATGATAAACATAAAGAAATGAAGACACTCACTGACTCAAGCTCGACCCCTACTGCCCTTCCGATTTAGACCGCAAAACAGTTTTAATCATCTGTTCTTTGTCAAGAACATGCGAATAACATGGTTTAGTGATAAAACCGGCCTTGAACACTCATAAACACCAGAGAGGTACCCTTGCATGAACGAATTTTAACTTTAGCTTCTTGGGGTTGAACCCTAGATTTAGGTTTCGAGAATCTTCAGCCAGATTTGAGGAGTATGAAATGTGGATTTGGGATGGGGGCTGTAGAACTTGTGTGGTGTTGATTTGGATGCGATTGGAGCTCCGCCACTAGCTGGGTATTTGCGTGGAACTAGGCCATATCCGGTTGGTTTTGGTGTGGATTTTCAATTGGGTTGGAGGAAATTAAAGACTTGGCCCAACAATGTATTTTCCTCAATTCCCTTCTTTTCTTTTCCATTCTTATTCTATTTTAATTCTCTTTGTCTTTTTCGAAATTAAATTTAAAGAATCAAAGTTAAATCCTAAAATAACATTAACCTATCAAAACACTAAATAAACCTAGATAATAATTATCACAATTAATTAAGAAAAACCAAAATTTAAAGGAAAACTGCCAAAATCAAAAGCTTATATGCAAATGGAACATATTTTTTTTGTATTTTTTATTAATAAAATTAAAAAACGTGCATAGACAATATGCAAACAATAACAAAAAGTGCTACAAAAATCTACGAAATTGCAAATCATGGGAAAAATTTATGTTTCTTGAATTTATGGAAGTAGTTCATATAGGGTAAAAATCACGTGGTCACAGAAAGTACTCCCTTTAATTGAGGAGTTAACTTCAAATGGTAATAAACACATAACAAATAAGGAAGGAAATCGTATAAGGCTGATCATGACTAATAATGAAGTATTTTTAGCATAGTACAAGTACACAACATGTAATAGAGGCTAGGTCCAGCATATTTTAATCATGGAAAGGACTTAAGAAATCAATTAGTAGCATAATTGACTGCAGAATAAGGTCAGAAAATATTCTACAAGGTCAAAAATCAGTAGAGATATCATGAAAAATCAATGAAAAATCAGTCACAAAGATTCAATGATCCAAAAATAGAAAATAGCACTGATTTAGCACAACAAGCACAAGCACATAGAAAGCAAAAAATCAGAACTCTAAGAGATCGAGCAGGACAAGAATCGTGTATAAATTAAGGATTCATATAGAGCATCGTCTGAATTGGTAGAACGAGCATGATACAAGTAGAAAAAGAGAAGAATCAGAAACATTGGGGAACAAAGTAGGGCAAAATCACGCAATAGGCAGTGATAACCATAATTTGGAACTTTAGTAAGAAATCATTGGGTAAAATCACAAAATTATAGAAATATATGGAGTAAATGAACACGTTATCTAAACCAAACTCAGAAACCCATGATTAGAAGTAAGAAATTAGGGTTCTCAACATAGACGAGTAGAAAAGGGAGTAAAATCATAGAATCAGCCGCAATATGCAAGAGATAGAAGTTTTAAACATAAAGAACTAGTTTAATCAAAGTTTTAGAAGAAGTTCTGAAAATCCTAATTTGAGAAAAAGGTACACTTTGAAATCGATGATTCTTGTAAAGAGTTACAAGGATAGTGTAAAAAAATCAAAGAAACAGACTCAAATCATTTAAAAAGCCGTAGAGATCTAGGAGTTGTAGGTAAAAATTAGGGTTTTAAAAGAAATCCTAGTATAGATGAATGAACTTGTCAAAATCTCAAGGCTCGTAACAAATACAACAAGATTTATCTTGGAATCTACTGAAGTGGCCAAGAACATACCATATGGCAAACCGTAGATGCAAGTTAGCGTGGCCCAGGGCCCTTGAAGACCTCAGAGAAGGTAAGCATGACAATAGAAGAGCCATTAGAGGATTATGGGTTGAAGGGTGGTAACCGGAGAAGACCGGAGAAGGGAGGCAACGATTGAAGGAACTAGGTTTAGTTTCAGGAGTTGAGAGAGGAGAAAAGATGAGATAATACATAGGTGGCGGATTTGAGAAATGAGATAGGGTTAGGGGGTTGTTTAGGATAAAAAAAGGAATGAACTCATGAACTCCATTGATCTTTTAGATCAACAACCAAGATTTAATGGGTCGTGGGTTGGGTAGGTGGGTGTAGGGCTTGGATCAGGTGTTTTTAATCTGAAATTGGGTCGGGGTTGGTTTAAATTGGGCTACAATTGAAAGCAAATCTAGCTATATTTTAAATATCCACTTTTCTCCTATATAAGTTGCTATAAATAATAAATAATTTCTAGAAAACAATATAGGAGATTAATTTTCTGTATATAAAGGTAGTTATGCATTAAATAGGCAAATATTGTAATTATATGCAATTAAACTTAAATAAAATACCAAATGAAATTATAAAACTTGCATAAAATTAACCATATTTTGGCATAAATATAGAAATTAAATGACTAAATCACCATAACAATAATTTGGGAAATAATTATTGGGGATTTTATGAATAAAGGGAAGGAAATAAATCAATTTAAATCCCTAAAATTATGGAAAAATTATAAAAACCTTGTGCATGCTTATATATGAATGTATATGCTATTTTGAAGGTGTTTACGCATATCAAAATATATAGGAAAAATTAGGTATCAACAGCTGCTCCTTTTCACTTGGGAAGGATGAAAAAGTTTTCGGGTAAAGAAATGATGGCCAATTTGATCGGATGTGATGTTTTGAAAGACGGAGGCCGAACTCCGATTTTTGAGTTGCCCACATACCCCTGTTTTTACAGGAATCATGCCATGTGTAGTTCTAGATTCATTCGCGGAGTATGCGGATGAAATTATTGCAAGAATGGACACGCGATGCAGAAACAACTGTTGTAAGTGGTTAAGGCTCGGGATGGTTGGAGGAAACTGGAGCGAGATTTCTCCTGCTAGGATAGCGGTTGCTTACTTGTTACCTGCAGATAAAAGATGCTACTGACGTATTTGCGAAAATTTAAGCATGATGCAACTTCCCTTTGGACCATAAGGGTTGTTTTTGGACGTTTAAAGATGACGTCATTTGACCATGACGTCTTGGGCCATGAAAATGAGAGATTCGCATGACATGAAATGTTTTTTCTCGGGCCATGAACATGGTGCCTTCAAACCATGACGCCTTTGTATAAAGATGTGCAGATTTGAGAGATCCTCAAGCCATGGCATTATGTCTTTTGACTAAGAGGATGATGACTTTAGACTATGAAGCCTTGAGATAGATTGGCGATATTTCAACCCATGATGTGTAATAGTCATGGCGTTATCAAGACAATGATTAGTCTTGTGAAATGGAAGGCAGAGCTTAGCTCGACTGGAAAGCAAATAGATAGTAAAATAGGGCAATATCTTTGCAAAAGGGACAATGCTTAGTTCCATACGAATGTGGAGGCAAGGATTAGCCTCATGCAGGTATATAGGCAAGGATTAGCCTAATTTAGGTGGGGAGTCAAGGATTAGGCTCATGCAGGTGTGGAGTCAAGGATTAGACTTATGCAAATGTGGAGTCAGGATTAAACTCATGCAAATAGCGGGGCAGAGATTTGCCTCATGCAATGTGGAGTCAAGGATTAGACTCATGCAAGTGGGGAGGCAGGGATTAGCCTTATGGAGTCAAGGATTAGACTCATACAAATAGGGAGGTAGGGATTAGCCTCATGCAAGTAGGTAGGCAAGGATTAGCCTCATGCAAATGGGGAGAAAATGATTAGCCTCATATAGTCATGGATTAGATTCATGCAAATAGGGAGTCAGAGATTAGCCTCATGGAGTCAAGGATTAGACTCATGCAAAAAGGGAGGCATATCTTAGCCTCATCGAAGCATGGAGTCATGAATTAGACTCATGCAAATAGGGAGGCATGGATTTGCCTCATGCAGGTAGGGAGGCAAGGATTAGCCTCATACAAGTAGGGAGGTAAGGATTAGCCTCATGGAAGCGTGGAGTCAGGGATTAGACTCATGCAAATAGGGAGGTAAGGATTAGCCTCATGGAAATACAGAGTCAGGTATTAGACTCATGGAATCAAGGAGTAGATACATGCAATTGTGGGGAGGCAAGGATTAGCCTCATGTAAATGGGAAGACAAAGATTAACCTCATGGAGAGAGAAAATAGTAAGTAAAAGTAGCACATGTCTTAGCTGGAGATGTATATTTGGTGTCTAGTGGCTGGCTGGATAATGAATTACTTTATGTATATATGTTTGCGAGTGTTACCGTTATGTCAAATGTACTTGCATTCAAAGAAAAATTGTAAGTTTTTGTGGGGGTAGGTGGGTTCGTGCTTTAGTCCTCTAGCCTTGCGTTGCTTCATTCTGAAAGCCTTTCGAGTTCCCTTGACACCGAAATATTATGGAAGTATAGTTTTTTTAAAATATGAAATATTAAAAAAATAGAGTTGTTTTAGAAAACTTGATGAAATAGTAACTGTGACACATCTAAAATATTGCAATTTCCTTATGGAAATTTGAGGGTCCTCCTAAAATTTTTACCTGAGTTTGGTAGATGATCCTTCGGTTATTTGCGGATAATAGGCCTTGCTGAACCTTCTTCAGAATTTTGAGAATTCTTCTCAAAATTTTGCCCCAATTTCTTAACTGATTACTAACCGTCTGACGCGTGTTGGCATTGGCCAGACTTTTTCCGGAATTTTGAGGACCCTCCTCAAAATTCTTCCCCAGTTTATGTTCTTGGGGGAAATGAAAATTTTATTATAATATGACCGAACCCATACGGCTGCCTATGTATCCGTTTCAAATGGGAATCATGTCAAGAGTAGTTCAATTACATCAAATGAGGAAATGTAAAGTATCTAAGCATAGTATCTCTTGACTGCGTCTGAATTAATCGGTTTTGGCTAGATTTCTCTATCCATTTATGCAAGTATGAGTTTGCTCCTATCAGTAATATGTGAACCGTGTATGTACCTTGATAGTTTGGAGAGAATTTCTCTTTGGCCTCATCTTGATATGGGAAGTTTCTCTTTAATACTAGCTTCCCTGGTGTGAACTATCTTGGTTTGACTATTTTGTTGAAAGCTTTGGACATTCTGTTATGATAAAGTTGGCCGTGACACACTGCATTTATCCTCTTTCCATATGTAAGGGCCAATTTTTTATAGCGGCTCCTCATCCACTCTATGTCACTAAGTTTAGCTTCCTGTATGATTCTTAAAGAAGGAATCTCCATTTCGGCTAGGATAACAACCTCGGTATCATAAACCAACATGTATATGTTACCTCGATCGATGTGCGAACCATAGTGCAGTACCCCAACAGAGGAAAAGGTAATTTTTCATGCCATAATTTTTGGTTCTCTACCATTTTCCTTAGTATCTTCTTAATGTTTTTGTTGGTGGCTTCTACGGCTCTATTCATCTGAGGTCTATAGGATGTGGAATTCTTGTGCTTAATTTTGAAAGCTTCACATATAGCTGTCATTCAATCATTGTTGAGATTGGAGGCGTTGTCAGTAATAACAGACTCAGGTACTTTGAATCGACAGATAATACGATCTTTGACAAAATCTGGACTTTCTTGGTTACCGCCTGGTAAGATGTAACTTCTAACTGTTTTGTGAAGTAATCAATGGCTATCGGAATAAACCTGTGTCTGTTTGAAGCCGTGGGCTCGATCGGACCAATAACATCCATTCCCCAAGCGGCAAATGGCCAAGGCGAGCTTGTCGCATTGAGCTTTTTTGATGGCACTTTTATCATATCAGCATGCACTTGACATTGAAAACATTTGCAAACAGACTGAATGTAATCTTTCCCCATGGTCATCCAAAAGTAACCTACCCTGAGTATCTTCTTAGCTAAGACGAAACCATTCATGTGCGGACCACAGATCCCAGCATGTATCTCTTCAAGTAACTTAGAAGCCTCTTTTGCGTCGACACATCTCACTAAACCCAAATAAGGAGTTCTTGTATGCAAGTTCCCTCCACTATGGAAGAAGTGATTTGACAATCTCTGAGTATCCTCCTTTTGATAAGTATTCTTTGATGTCATGGAGCCAAGCTTTCCATATGCTTCTTCCTCAACATGAGCACAGTAAGCCGGTTGATTATGGATCCTTACTAGAATGAGATCAACGTAGTTGTTATCTCGATATTGTATCATGGATGACAAAGTGGCTAATGTAACTCATTCTGAATTCTAGGCACATGTCGAAATTCTATATTTGTAAACCTCTTTCTCAATTCCTGCACATGGTACAGATATGGCAGTATCTTACAATTCTTGGTGGCCCACTCTCCTTGTACCTGGTTCACAAGAAAATCTGAATCGCCGATCACCAATAACTCCTGAATATTCTTGTCGACTGCCATGTTGAGCCATAGTATGCAGGCTTCATATTCTGCCATGTTGTTAGTGTACGGAAATCTGAGTTTAGTAGATACCAGATAATGCTGACCCATTTTTGATACCAAAAGTACTCCAATGCCTACTCTTGTGAAATTTGCGGCTCTGTCAAACAACATCCTCCGACCGTCATAAGCTTCTGTAATGTCTTTTCCTACGAATGATACTTCTTCATCAGGAAAATACATTTTCAAGGGTTTGTATTCTCCTCCCACCAGATTTTCAGTAAGGTGATCTGTCAATGCTTGTCCCTTGATCGCCTTCTAAGTTACATAGATGATATCGAACTCACTTTGTAGTATTTTCCACTTAACCAACTTCCCAGTAGGCATGGGTTTTTGAAATATGTACTTTACAGGATCCATCCAGGATATGAGATATGTAGTGTAGGCGCAGAAGTAATGCCTCAATTTCTAGGCTGTCCAAGTCAAAACGCACTAGTTGCATTCAAGTAGAGAATACTGTGCTTCATAAGGTGTAAATTTCCTACTCAAGTAATATATGGCGTGCTCCTTTCTTCATGTCTCGTCATGTTGGCCTAATATACACCTGAAGGCTCCATCAAACACGTATTGATAGAGTAACAAAGATCATCTTGGTTCTGGTGGGACCAAAACTGGTGGTGTGGAAAGGTACTCCTTGATTTTATCAAAATCTTTCTGGCAATGCTCTATCCAGCTTGTTTTAGAATCTTTCCTCATCATCTTGAAGATGGGTTCACATAAGACTGTGGACTATGCTATGAAGTGACTAATATAATTGAGTTGTCCTAGAAAGCTCATCACGTCCTTTTTTCTCCTAGGTGGCGATAACTCCTGAATAGCTTTGACTTTAGTCAGATCCAGCTCGATCACTTGACGACTGAAGATGAAACCTAGTAACTTTCCTGCGGGAACCCCGAATGCACACTTTGCGGGATTCAATTTCAAATTTTACCTCCTTAGCATGTTGAAGAACTTTTTCAAGTCTGTTATATGACCTACGACCCTTTTGGATTTGATAATGACAACACATACATCTCTATTTATGTATGTATCATATCATGGAAGATAGTTGTCATGGCTCTCATGTAAGTGTACTCATCGTTCTTCAGACTGAACGACATCATCTTGTAATAGTACACACCTCACGGAGTGATGAAAGCCATCTTTTCTGCATCTTCTTCATCCATCCAAATCCGCTGATAACCTGCAAAGTAATTTACAAAGGATTGGAGTTCATGTTTGGCGCAATTATCGACCAAGATGTGTATATTTGGCAGTGAAAAATCGTCTTTGGGGCTTGCTCTATTTAAATCTCGATAGTCAACACATACTTTGACCTTCCCGTCTTTCTTCAGAACTGGCACAATGTTAGCTAACTAGGTTTGATATTCAACCACCCTGAAAACCTTGGCTTTGATTTGCTTGGTAACTTCCTCCTTGATTTTCAGACTCATGCTTGGTTTGAATTTTCTAAGTAGGCAACCTGTGAGCTACTATGGAAGAGCTCAAATTGGTCATGTCATTATATGACCATACGAAGATTTCCTCATATTCTTTTAGGAAATGAATGTACTCTTCCTTCTTTATTGGTGACAAGTGAATGCTGATTTTGGGTCTCTTTGACGGTCTCGGCGTCTCCCAAATTTACTGCTTTTGGCTCATCCAGATTGGACTTAGGCTTATTCTCAAAATTTTCAACCTCCCTACAATTTCCTCGAGTATCTCATCTTCTTCATCTGAGTCACTATTATCATGTTGCGTTGCCTCATTACATGTCACGGTCACTGGTTCATCATGAAAAGTAATAATTACTCTAGGGACTCTGTAGGCTCGGGATGTTATGGTTGTCCAATTTCTGAGAACAACTCCCTTCACCACAATCTGAATGGTGTGGCCTTCTTCCCCCTCCTTCTCAATTATGGGACTGTAGTCCATGTCTTCATCCTCCAAGAACAGATTCTTTAACCCAGCTAGTGCTTCCTCTTCTGCAGCCCCCCATATCATATCAACTTGGTGAAAATCTTGTTCCAAACGTGGCACTGGCTGCTCGAGATGGTAATATGGTCTACGCCACGGAGGCGACCAATTCCTGTATTCTTGCTATGTGTACCGGTATCCGAGGTCAAAAGTGGTACTATGATTTTTTAGCTGTATTGGTTTGGTGATTCCTTGGAGGTTCTTTCCCAACCCTTTGCCAGGTTCATATCAAGACCACGCTAGTATTCTTTCTATTTTGTTACTCAATCACTTATCCTTCTCGAAGGCATTGACCATTTGATGTGATGGATATCCTACTAGCCTCCTTCTATCTCTAATGGGCGAGATGGTTTGACTGGTGTAGATGAGGTTACTCCCATCTCCGTGGATGATCACCTCCTGACGATTCTATTTTAATTTCACGGCTTGATGTAATGTGGAAGACACGGCTCCACCAGCATGGATCTTTGGTCGGTCCAATTGAATATTATATGAGGTTGGTATGTTAAGCACCTGAAATTAAACATCGAACCAAGTTGACCCCATCTACAAGCAAAGGTTTATTTCCCTGATCGTGGCTCTCTAGGACCCATCGAGAGCCTTCAAATTCATGCTTCATGCCCGTATTTCATGGAAACCTTTGTCAAACCTTTTCAGGGTGTCCAATAGACAAATATTTAGGCTCAAACCTCTATCAACAAGGACCCTAGCAATGAACTTTTCTTCAAATTGACCTGTGATATGCAATGCTCGATTATGATTCAAACCCTCAGGAAGTAGCTTATCTCCGTGGAAGATAATTTTATGGATCTCCAGCACTTGCCCAACCATGTTGGAAATCTCTCCGCCAGTGATGTTATTGGGCGAATAAGCTCGCTCAACACTTTTATTAAGACATTTTTGTATGCCTCTGAATTCTGCAATATTGGTTGGATAGATATTTGAGCAGGGACTTTGTTCAGATGGTAAGTATTTTGCACTATCCTCCATAGGTCATCTGGCCTGGCCTCTATGATAGGCTGCATAGTAATGGCCTCCTTACTTGAACCTACAAGGTGTTCAGGTGTATAGACTCTTCCAGTTCTAGTAATTCCTTCTGTGGAGTCAGATTCCTCTATCTTGGATTTCCTTTTCTGTCGAGCCTCAACAATATAATCTCAGGGTATTGCTTTTGAGTTGAGCGGGGGTGTGGTTGAAACCGTTACAGTAAAAGGTGTGACCACTTCTACTTCAAATGGAACAGTTGTGGCTGCAAGCTAAGCTACTTCTACCTCAAATAGAACTGATGTAGTTACCTCGTTAATAATACGTGCCTGAGTCTGAACCACAGTAGGAGTAAGTGTGACTGCAACTTTAAAGTTATCGCCTTCTCGAATAAGCCCGATCAACCTCTCATGGGTCCTATTCTTCATTTGTTTCTATCACATGTACACCATCACCTCTATGATCAGGGAAGGGATCGTTGCGAACATTGGGCGCGACTTCCTTTGCTTATATGACCTTGTTGTCAATAAGTGTCTAGATCTTATCCTTCAATGTTCGACAGTCAAAAGTGGTATGCCTTTTCATACAAGAATGGTACGTACAAGTTTTGTTTGGATTGACATATTGGGATGGATTTTCTAATGCCACAGTGCGAACATGAGTGATGTAGCTGCGGCTTTTAACCTTTTATATAGTTGGTCAATGGGCTCACAAATGCCAGTGTATTGTCTAGGTGGCTTGCGGTCAAAGTTAAGTCTTGGTCTTGGATAATTTGGGCAAGCTGATAATGATTGGAAGTGGGATGGTTGGGAGTTGTAAGTGTGATGGACAAAGGCTGGTAATATCTGGGAGATGAAGGCTGATATGTAGGCAATGATGCTTGGTATGTGAGTGGGGATGCTTGTTATGTGGGCAGAGGTGTTTGATAAGTAGGTGGAGGTGTTTGATATGTGGGAAGAGGTGTTTGATATACAAATGGAGATTTTGATCCTTGAGCCACCATTACTGCCCTTACATCTCTCTTCTTCGATATGCCACCTGATTGTAGTGCTTTATTTATGGCTTGTAGTGCCTCAAAATTCATTACCATCCCACTCTTGATTCCTTCCTTGATCCTTTCCTCGAGTTTGATGATATTAGACAATTTGTGTTTTTCAATGACCATCAGTATCTCATAATATTGTGGATCTTGTGCCCTGACAAAGAATTTATTCATCTATTCTTCATTTAAAGAAGGTCCGACCTTGGCTGCTTTTGACCTCTAATGAGTTGGGTACTCACAGAAAGTCTCAGTAGGTTTCTTCTTAAGACTCTGAATGTAGAAGACATCCGGTGCATTCTCTGTGTTAAACTGAACCGGTCCATGAACTCTGATGCCATGCTTACCCGATTAGCCTATTTCTTGGGATTCTAGGTGATATACCAAGACAAAGAATCCCCAGTAAGGCTCCTCATAAAGGGCTTCATCCGAATCTTTTCATCTTTCCAACCCCGACAAGCTTGTCAGAATAGGTCGTTAGATGAACACTGGGATCACCATCGAACATCTCAAACTTGGGATGTTTGTATCCCTCTGACAGTTCGACATCCTGCTGTATGTACAGACTTTATAGTTCAAACATTTTATTCCTCCGTCGCCTTCAACGCCTTGAACTCAACTTGTCAACTTCTTGAGTTCTTTAGCCACGTTTTTAATGAGCAGGTCCTTCTTAGAGTATTCCGGTGCACTAGATATTTGTTAGTAGAATGAGGTATAGTTTCCACAAATATAGGGTTGTTTTGATGGGTACCAGGAACTTGGGTGTAGTATTGGACATTGGTGGAGTTTTTATGGATCCGGAATGGGTTGTGTGTTTTGGGAAGTGTGGTAAGTGGTGGTTAGTGGATATAAAATTGGTTGTTGATGATGATGTTGTGGGTGGAGTTGTATTGGAAGTGGATTAATATTTGGGGGTGGGGTTGCGTATTGATTTGGTGTGGTAGGATTTTGTGGCTATTGGTTTTGTGCGTTCTAATGAGGTGTTGGGTTCTTTGTTTTTTGTTGGTGCATATCAGGGACATTAAGGGTAAATGAGATGTTTTCCAAGTTGCGGACCTACTCAAGTTCTCCTTGCAGTTCTAGTATCTTTTGTTCTAGTCTCAAAACCAGGTCATTCGGTGCCGGAGTACTACAGCCATCTAAAGTCTCTATGTTCTCAACATTTTCCTTTCGGATTCCACTTAAGTTGTCCATATTTGTCTATCCTTTTCCTTTTGTGCTATTTGGAAGAGGAGGAGGTAGAGGGCGTATGGATCTGGTATGATATGCTAATGAGGCCAGTGTAAGTAAACCAACCTAAGGGGATGGGAATAATCAAAAAATAAAGAAAAAACAAGTAATAAGTTGGTGAGGATCCTAAAATGCTTGTAGTATATAAACATATATTGCAAAAATAGAAATTCGTATCTTAATTTGGGAGCCTCGTTGTGCCCGAGGTAGGCCTAGCGACAAATAGATTTGGAGAACTTTAAATGCCAATAAATGCTTCATTTCATAATATAAAAAAAGTTAGAACGACACTAAGATAATAATAAACTAAGTCACTATTGGCATGTGGCCTTATTACATTTTAGAAAAGCAAGTAAATCTAGCCTATTTGGTCCCAAAAAGCCCTTCCCCAGATTCGATCTTCCGGCCTCCATTTTATAGATCCCCTAGCTTGCACAGTCCCAACAGCAAGTAGCCTCTGGCCCAATATCCTCACTCAGATCCCTCAACATTCTGGCAGTTTTCAACTCTCTTTTTTGTCTTTGACTTCCAGCTCCTCTATTCCTTGCTCCAAATATTTCAGTTTCCTATTGGAAGTGACTTCCATCTCCTTCCACTCCTCGATCAACCTAACATTCCTCTAATTTATTTCTCAGAGCTCATTTTCAATGTCGTGGACCCTCTTGCGCAGCCTATTGTACTTGACTTGAGCTTCAGCTTCCTCATCTATGATTCTGTTCCCTCGACCTATTGATGTTCTCTAACCATGCTGGTAAAGAGGCTCGCACCCTGCGTGATACCTCTCTGGCTCAATGGTATTCTTCTCCATAATGATTTTGTAGTGCCACATGTGCTGAGGTTGGCACTTGTAAGGGACGTCGTCTTCTTGAAAATCTTCCCTGAAATGACTCACATAGAAAACTCTTGGTACGACCTGTTTCCTGCCTGCTTGCCTCATAACTCGCTTAGGGACATATGAGTGTACCCCCCTCGACCCGATCAACACCAAGTGAGGAGCATCCCTGAACTTGATAATAAACTCATCCGTTGGAAACCATTCAAACATCCATTACACATATTCCTCAGTTAGATTGTCGAAGAACTTTACCTTTTCTCTAGCGCTTTTCGACTGAGCAAATCTGTATGGAATGTAAGTCATTTGCTTATGGCGATGGAAGGCAATGTGATCATTCCAAGCCCTTCGCAAAAATTCTTGACGATAACGAACCTTTGAGAGATGTTCCAGCAACTATAACTGCAACAACAAATTGCAACCCTCAAAATGCTTGACTCCTCATTGACAACGCTCTAGGGTCTTGCAGATGTCGGCTATGATCATGGGGACTATGGTATATATCTTCCATTAATCCCTTCCATCAGAGTTTTAGCAACCATGGCCAGCCTAGTTTGGGTTCTTTCTTTTTGCATTTGGAACACTATCAGGACTAGGAAGTACTCAATGAATACAAACACTCTGCGGTGGATATGACCCAGAGAAGTGAAAGAGATCTCATCATGGTAAGTGCGGAAAGACTTTCTATGGCCATATCTCTGTACAAGTATCGAAGGTATATTGGAACCCTTTAAGCTCACTAGGTCGAAATTCTTCTTTAGTCGTATCATCTTCAAAAATTCCCTGCTCCTTACAGTTTTCTTGTACCAATAACCCGGGACTGTGTAGGGTTAATCCTGTGAGCCCTCCTATTTCCTCTAAAAGGGTGGCATCTCTATGCCACCGAAATGAAACACAACTCTTTCACTGTCCAAGAATAATGTGGTGGCTTCGATCAATTTGTTGTTTGGCTCAATATCTAGCAAGGAAGGAAGGTTACCCAGGTACTTTTTCACCTGTTTCCTATCACTTGAAGAAAGTTCCTCCCACTAATCTAGCAGCAATGATGGGATGTATCTAAGCATATTGAATTTGGGTATCTCGTGCCTCATTTTCTGCAAAACAAAATGGTTAGACCTTACCCCCACTGAACTTGACTATTTATACATTTATGATCAACATATCGACATTTATGATCAACATATTGACATTTAGTTATCCAAATTAATGCACAGAACATGATTGTGTCCATTGAGATTATGGAAAACCCGCTAGACTTTAAGGCTTATTTTAAAGGATCATTATGCGGATGACATAACTAATCTTGATAGTTTGAACATGATGCATGCATAATTTAACCAGAGTAAGGTTTCTATAGGATTTTAGACTGGTACCCTCAAGCGGACAACTCGGGGGAGAAGGAACGGAACCATTGATTACACCACTGATCAACTAGTTTTACCGCAAATAAGCTTTTCTGAATTTATGGGTAGTAAATAGGAAGATCACAACCACTAATTAAAGCGTTGCTATATGATTTGAGACACATGAGTGGAATATGATGCAGAGCATGATTTATGCAGCACTTAATAACACGTAGTCAAGTATTTGCACATAGGACGAAAAAATAAATAGAGTATTTAAATAATTGAAAGATAGTTACATGAAAAGAAAACAAAGAGACAAATCATTTTTAGGAATAAAGAACCATAAATACTAAAAAGAAAAATGGCAGTTAACTTCAAATAATGGAGAAGGGTACGAGATAAGCATGCTTGGACTAATTTGTAAGACAAGTTCAATAGGATAAGAGCCTAAAATATGTCTCCAGCAGAGTTACCATACTATCGCGCCCCCTGTTTTCCCTTCTCGCGGAGAGAGAGAGAGAGAAGTCTGAGTTTCGACATTCCATGGGGTGTGATAACCCATTTCCTTTTGAGAATTGAGTATTGGAAGAATCGCCACCTAGCGAGTTATGATGCGTTAGGGCAGTTAGAGTGATTGGATTGGTTTGAATTACCAAAGATTTAGGGTAAGTTCTTTAAATAACCTCGAGGGGAAGGTATTAGGCACCCTTCTTAGTCCACCACTGTGGGTCCTGGCTGAACTTGAATTCATACATTAGTCCATATAAATAAACAGTTGAATCAAAGAGGTTGAAAGTAAAGCACGTTGGGTAACTCAAGTAATAGGATAAAGATTTTTGAACATGTTGTAAACAAATATTTTAAATTGAAAAAGGAATTTTGGTAAAAGAGGAGTCCTAGGTTTGTTAGCCTATAGGATCACACCACACAATGTCCGGTAAATACTCCTCGATAAGGGGCTACACGTGACATTAGCGCGTAGTCATCATATCCCATATCTATCTTTCCCATCCCCTTAGTGGTCATTCAAATCTAGTGTCTGGTCAGCTAACTCTATTGCGTGCTGTTATTCGTCCCTTCTTAATAGTCCTGGAGGGATTTAGGACCTCTACCTATAGGTGGTTCTAGACAGAACCCCTAAGGTTTTAAAGGTAAAAATTCTAAGGCGACAGGCAAAACAATTAGGACTTTTAGCACATAAGATAAAAGGGATCAATTAGAGGCTCAAAGTTTCCTACTCAAATAAGGCACATAAACAACATCATGTACAATTAAGGGCTTTTATTAGACAGTATCCTAAGACATGATGTCTAGGTGAATATGTAGAAAACAAGCAATTGTTTTTTGTAAACTTAGGAGTAATGACCCTAGCAGTTGGCTATTGGTTTTTTAAAGCCTGTTAGGACCAGAAAAACATTAAGTCATGGAAACAGTTTAAGAATTGCAAGTTTTGAAAACGCCCTACAGGATTGCCTATACACGGAATACTGATGATTACATTTTATAGTAAAACATGACAGATTTTAAAACATACTTTTAAATCCCTATGGGCCTGCTGTCTAATAACAAATTAAGGTAGTTTCTAAACGAACTCGTTTCTGGGAAATATAAACGTTAACCAGGTTGCATTATTTAAACTAAACTTAGGCGAGATCCATATGCATGATTTGATATTATTCCCAATAGTCATGATATCTAAGTTTAATACTAATTTTAAAGACATGCAGACATGGAAACATACATAAGCACTTGTTATAACTGAATCTGGATCAAGTCCTATAGGCATGGGACCTATTTGTGAAGCTGATTTTAAGACTTTCAGACATGATTTCTGTTACGGAATTATGGCATTATTTCTAGCATGGTGAGACAAACATGACAAGATGTAAAGACCTATAAGCATGATTTATACTTGGTAAGGAAATTAGATTAAAATGTAAAGTCTTATAAGCATGATTTCTACCCGTATCACCCCATAACATGTAGATACCCATCCCTTCCACTAATTACCCCAATATTTGTTTACAAGTTACTACAGACCATATGAATGAATTGCATAAGTAAATAAGAAAGTAAGAAGCTATTCTATAGGGAGCCTTCAATTAGGCCATATTTCCAAATCTTACAATAGCCTCAAATGCCTCAATTCCATAGACAATGTCATAGTCCAGGTGCATCAAAGTTTTCTAAGTATCTCATTGATCCCGGGCCGTGTTTACACTTAGACATGGTAACCCAAATTGAATAAGTGCAGTGTGGAAGGGCAAACTTCAGTGTTCCATAGTTCAGAGGGTTATTAAGAGAATCCCATGGCAATACATATACTGGAGGGGGTATAACTTATTGACTTAGGAGTAGAGGGAAAGTGCTTGACACAAGTTGAAAGGTTTTAATGGAAAAACTGTATTAAAAGGAAGTTTATTTGAAATAATTCAGTAAAACAACAGAGAGAGAGTTTGAAAAGAGGTTGGAGTAGTGATCAAAAGTCCAAACACAACAGCTTTAAGATAGGTTCATACACAACCATGAGTCACAGAACCAAAGCAAGTTCAATAGTCACAAACAAGGGTCAAGGGATTTGGGATACATAGAACACTTGATCGTAAACACATAATCTAGCAAAGGTCTAGGAATTGGTATAGACACGATAAAAAACAACTGACCAGACATAGTCACAAAATCAGACATAAAGAATAAACTTACATACATGGGTGATAGGGATTTTGGGATATATGGAGCACATAGTGGTAAACACATAATAGGTAGAGATAATTGGTGCAGATATGTTCAAAAACAATAAAGAGTGGGTAATATACTAATCTTATGGAATGGGAGTACATTACATGCTAATAATGTAAACATCAACTACAAGTTTCACAACAAAACCATAAATAGAAGCAAACTAGAAACATGTAACTGAAGCAATAAAAGAACCATATTGTTGTTAGAACTTGAATTGAAACTAGAACATGCAAGTAAAGAAGACAATAAGCAAAGTGAAAGAGTAGGAGAACACAAGGGTTAGCCTTGGCTTGTAGCCGACTAACTTAGAATAGTAGCAAGTAGCACAAAGTAGAGCAGAAGTATAAGTGTGTGTGAGAGAGAAAGAGAGATTTTGAGCTAAAAGTGTTCATCTGTTTGTGCTAACAAGAGTGTGTGTATATATAATTTGAAAGCAGGTAGCAAATAAGGTAAATACTCACATTTCATTAGTAAGTATGGGGGCTCAGAATCAATCAGTCACCAAATCAAGGTAAGTACTTCCTGTAACTGAGGAGTTAACTTCAAATGATAATAAACATGTAACATATAAGGAAAGAAATCATATAAGGATGAGCATAACTAATAAGGAAATATTTTCAGCATAGTACAAGTACACAACACGTATTGGAGGCTAGGTCCAACATATTTCAATCAAGGAAAGGACTTAAGAAATCAATTAGTAGTATATTTGACCGTAGAATAAGGTTAGAAAACATTCTACAAGGTTAAAAATCAGTTGAGATATCATGCAAAATCAGTGAAAGATCAGTTACAAAGATTCAAGGATCCAAAAACAGAAAATAACACCTATTTAGCACAACTTTACAGGAAAAAGCACATAGAAAGCAAAAAAACAGAACTTTAAGAGGTCGAGTAGGACAAGAATCATATATAAAAAAGCATAGTGTGAATTAGTAGAACAAGTACGATACAAGTAGGAACAATGAAGAATCAGAAACATCAGTGAACAAAGTAGGGGAAAATCACACAGTAGACAGGGATAACCATAATTAGGAACTTTAACAAGCAATTATAGGGTAAAACCACAGAATCATAGAAACATATGGATTAACTGAACATTTTATCAAAAACAAACTTAGAAACTTAAGATTAAAACTAAGAAATTAGGGTTCTCACATAAGCGAGTTGAAAATGGAGTAAAATCATAGAATCAGTCGAAATATATGAGAGATAGAAGTTTTAAACATAAAGAATCTATTTAAACAGAGTTTTTGAAGAAGTTCCGAAAACCATAATTTGAGAAGAAGGTAAAACACTTCAAAATCAGTGATTCTTGTAAAGAGTTACAAGGATATTGTAAAACATCAAAGAAACAAACTCAAATCATTTAAAATCATACAGATCTAGGATTTGAAATCAAACATTAGGGTTTCATAAGAAACCCAAGTATAGAGAAAAGAACCTGTCAAAATCTTAAAGATCGTAACAAGCACAACATGATTTTGCTTGGAATCATACTGAAGTAGCCAAAAACAAACCAGATGGAAAATCCTAGATGCAAGTTAGCATGGCCCATGTCCTTGAATTCCTTAGAGAAGGTGAGCATGGCAATTGAGGAGCCATTAGAGGCTTAGGGGTTGAAGGGTGGTCACTGGAGAAGATCGGAGAAATGAGGCAGCGGTTGAAGGAACTAGGGTTAGGTTGAGGGGTTGAGAGAGGAGAAGAGATGAGAGAATGTAGAGGTAGCGGATTTGAGAAATGACATAGGGTTAGGGGGTTGTTTAGGATAACAAGGAAAGAACTCATGAGGGCCGTTGATCTTTTAGATCAACGGCTAGGATTTAACGGGTCTTGGGTCAGGTAGGCAGGTTTAGATCTTGGGTCGGGTGTTTTTAATCTGAAACTGGGTTGGGATTGGGTTTAAATTGGGCTACAATTGAAAGTAAATCTGGCTATATTTTAAATAGCCACTTTTCTCCTATATAATTTATAATAAATAATAAATAATAAATAATTTATGGAAAATAATTTTATCTACTAAAATAATTTAAAATAGGTATTTAATATTGTAAAAATACAGGAGATCAATTTTACCCATATAAAGGTATTTATGCATTAAATGGGCTAATATTACAATTACATGCAGTTTAGTTAAAAAATACCAAATGCAATCATAAAAAATACATAAAAATATTTCAACCGTATTTTGGCATAAATATTGAAATTAAATGACTAAATCACCTTAACAATAATTTCGAAAATAATTATTTGGAATTTTATAAATAAAAGGGGAGGAAATAAATCAATTTAAATCCCGAAAATTAAGGAAAAAAATATAAAGAGCTTGTGCATGCTTATATATACATGTATATGCTGTTTGGAAGGTACTTATGCATATCTAAAATATATAGGGAAAATTGGGTATCAACATGCTCAACCCGCTGAGTTAATTATACCAACCGAGGATGGTGTCTCTACGGTTTGGGGGGTTTTGAGATGGTAGAAAATTCCAAATCCCATTGCTCGATCCTAATCGCTATGCCTGGTAATGTGAGGCTGAGTACCGGTCCATTGTCTTTTTCAGTTATTGAGAATCCAACGACCAACACTGCATTTGCCGCAACTGCTTCTCACCTTTCAATGCCATCAGCTTCATCACCTTCTTCACCCACTCTTCCAGTACTAATTGCTACATCATCTCCACATAAGCATCTGTCTGAGAAGAGGATGTTCCTCTTCCCCAATCCCCAATTCATGGGCATTTGGGGAAATATTATGCTGCCCTCTTAGAAGATCCGCAAAGGAGGAGGAGCGTTACTTTCTTAATCTCCACCAGATGCAATATGTTGTCCTGGTCAGTAGAAATTGCTAGTTATTTGAAGCCTTTGGCTTTAGAAAGAGAGTGGAAAGAGATACAAGCTCTCTCGGGAGAGTGCTTATTGAACAATGCTATGTGTAACACATCAACAGTATATTCTTTATTTCCTTTGTCATTTCTTATATCTTTGATTTAGTATTATTTTTGAATTTGCCTTTATTGCTATGATGGCAAATTTTCTTGCTTCCGAAGGCCTCCAAAGGTTGATTTGGGTAAAGGAGAAACTTACTTTCGAGCAGGATCAAACTGCTACTCGCCTATCAAAATAGGAAGCTAAAGTTACGAAGGCTGTTATATTGGAGGCTCATTTTTAGAATAGTGAGCAAGAAGTGGAGACCCTTAGCCAAGAGATCACCCCGCTGAGGGTTCAATTTGAAGAGGCTACGACTAAATGGGTTGAAGTCCATACTATTGTTCTTGCTGCAATCGTGAGGCTACCTCCTCTGAAATATTAAATAATTTGGAGGCAGCCTTGAGCTCCGAAATTGAAGAGCTTGCTGGTGCCGAGGTGAAATATGCCTAGTTGGAAGAGAAGTATAAGAGGACCATCAAACATAATAGACTTTTCAGCTCTACTATTTGTGATCTCAATGTTAGCCTCCGGCCCGTTAGATCCGCATGGGAGAATCTTTCTGCCAGGGTTGACATACTTAAAGAAGAAATTTTGCGCCGAGCAGCTTCCCTCATTGTTGAGAAAATGCATTCTATGTATAACATGAGGAGAAAAACCTTGGAAGAGGCCAAAACGGGTGTAATGGATTTTGAAGCCAAAATTGCTAATGTTATTGAGTTGGAGTTAGCCACAAAGAGTCTTCCATCCAGGAGTGATGCTACTAATTCTTCTGGTTTTGATTTTGATGACGTTCACAACACACCTCGATATGAGATATGATACCGTCGTATGCAATATAAATTATCCAATTTTGAGCCAATGTCGAATCTTTAGGGAGTTATACACTTGATGAACTACCTAAAATTGCACTTCCATAACAAAGTCGAATCTGGATGTTTTTGGTATATTTCTAAATACTTTAAAGGCATAGGGATGTAACCATAACCTAGATAACCTAATGGTTAGAGACGTTTATTCTTGCTTTGTTGATTAGGGTGAATTATAGCTTTCAACCATATATTACCTACTCAATACCTCTTGGTCAAAGAGTGATTTTGCCTATTTTGGCTTTCTCAAGTCCAAATGGGTATCAAACAAAATATTTGATGTGAGCTAAACTCGGGTTCTTTCTATCTCTAGTTTGACCCCTTCAATTAGGCTAATAAATCTCTCAATTAGCTCAATTTTTTGTTAGCTAAGTTATCCTAGACTAGGTCCCTCTTTCTCAAGTGGAGAGTAAGTAAAAAAGGCATAAATTAACGTTTGCAACGATTAATTCTAATTGAAGCATGAACTAAGCTAAATAATCAACACCCAATCATAAACAAGCATTAAATTAAATACCCATAAGGTTTACACACTTGGGTTGGTTCATAACTCTAATAAGAATCTAGCTACTCATATATAGAATTGAAAAAAATAAAGAAGAAAAGATAATTAAACTTATTATCAAAGATTAAAATGGTAAAAGTTATGTAAAACACTAAAATGGTTACAACAACTTTTTCTTCCAAACTTGACCTAAATTTGTTAAACTCGTCTATTTATAATGGGCTAAAAATCGCAAACAAAATTGCCCCTTGGGAGGTTCCATGGTCGCACAATTCCATGTGCTCTCCGAAGATTTCTTTAGTTGGAAGGAAAGTTGATTCTACAATCGCATATTTCTCGATCGCGGCTGCAAAGCAACCACTACGGCCGTACAATTCTTGTGCGGTCCGCACTTCAGCAAGGCGTCAGGGCTTGGTCTTCTGCATACTTTCTGAACTTGGAATTACTTGTTAGTCCAGACCCGCACATTTCATGTGCGGTCTACACATTTATAAAAATCCTATTGGGTTCTTTATCTTGGGTTGCGGCCGCATATGGGGTTCTGCTGTCAGCAATTTCTTCTACAGGCGCAAAATTCCTTCTACTGACTGCTTTTTTGGCTTCTGCGCCCTTTCTTTCCTTGTGCTTAAAAACACTCCCTTTGAGTCACATTTCACTATGGGAGACCAAACTTCCAATATTCGTGCAATTTGCACAATTTTATTAGTTTCCAGAACACAATTCAGTACTTTTGGACTAAAACAAAAGCAAAAAGAAGGTGCTAATAAGCAGCAAAATCCCCATTTATCGACTACCCCAAACTTAAGTGTATGCTTTTCCTCAAGAAAATAAATTAGTTCCCACCTCCTAAAGTTGAGGATCATTTCAGCGAGTCAAAGGTGAGCCATTCACACATCAGTTGGGACCAATAATTACCAACATTACTCATGCATTACCAACAAGGGGACAAGTTAAACTTTCATGCACATATAGTTCTAGTGTGGCATTTGGGCTTCAAGAATTGACTTTACTAATCAATAACTCTTGTTCTATGATTTAGGCTATGGTGGACTCTAATCTCTTCCTCCTCTACTTTCCATTTGCCAATCTCATTTAAGAAGTTAGAACTCAACCCGAATATTCGTGAAATGCTCACTCATCTCTCACAAGAGAATGTCACAGGTACGATTTCAAGTACAATAGGCTTGCCCCCACTAATTCAAGCTCACTTGGTGTGAAATCAATTAGGACTTCTTTCAGGATGTAATGAAGGATTTTGGGTTACGGTAGGATACCATATGTTTATGTGGTTATGCCTTTCCTTAAGCACTCCATCTTTATTTCTCGGCTCACAAATGTTAATTCTTAAAGGTAATTTCTTTTAATCGGGGACTACAGAGACTTAACATCACTCTTTCTTGATCATTTCATTCTTTTTATCCCTTTCTGATTTCTCAATGTTTGGGATCGTTACCTTTTTTTGAATCCATCAACGCTTCTACTTATTCACTTTTTTTGTATTTTTTTGTTCTTTTTTTTTCTTTCTTCTCTTCTCATAGAGATCATTTCTTATCTCTTTTTCTTCCTTCATACCTTTTTCAGATTCTTCATCTCTCCCCCAAAATTAAGCCATTTACTTCACAAGGGTGCTAAGGAAAGCCCGGGTGCCAAGAGAGGGTCACAACATAACGGGTAAAGGCTTGTAACATGTTTATCAAATGATAAAGGCTAGAGGCTTAAAGGGGTTGACTAGGGATAACAAAATTGGTTGGCTTTAGGAAACTCAAAAGGGAAAAGGAGAGCCTTCAATCAGTTATCAAACCAAGAAAAACTTAGGATTTTGCGTTGAAACACATTCGGGGCGAGTTCTAGACCCTTCCCATAGATACTTAGACTAGCTACAATTTAGTTCAACCCTCACGCACTTAGATTGTAAAAGAGAATAGAGTCGAGAACCTACAACGACAATATTCAAGTTTAAAGACCACTATAGTCCAATTAAACCATTCGATGATTACCAAAGTCAACTCTTTAGTCACGAAGTCACTAACTAGAGCTATTTCTTTTGAAAACCTTGTCTCTAATCATATGCACGCAGTTAAGTATGTTGGTGCCAAATAAAGCATGGTTGACTCTTCGAGCATGACTTAATTAGGTCTTTTTGTTTATTACTACTACTATTATTACCTAATCACAAAAATGGACTCATTCCCTTAAGAAGGTTGTCACGATATCCATTGTTGGGATGAGTCACTTGGTTCACACAACAACTACCTTTCGAAAGAACTCTGGTATTTACAAAATCAAAGGCTTAATATCTACTAAAACATAAAAAGAAGCTACTTAAAAAAAGAACAAATATGGAAACAAAAATAAAGAAGCTAATAAGAAAAAAACTACTAAAGATAGAATTAATATACATAATGAGAGAGAGGCACAGAGAGAATATATATATATAGATACAAATAAGAAAAGAGAGAATACCATCAAACTATTACATGCCAATTGTATCAAAGTGTACCAAATGTGTCAAATAAACTCCAACCCCCCTACCCCCCCCCCCCCCCCAAAAAGCATTATCCCCAATGCTCAGCAAAATAAGAGTAAAAGAGGGAAAATGTGAAGAAAAATCTTGCTCCTTAGACATATCTATGTCCTCAATAATGTCATCGCCCTCCGGATCAGCTAACTCGATCTCATCATCCTTGACTTTAGGTATGTCTATGTTGGCGAACATCTGATGTACTGCCTAGGCAGTGTCGGCAGCAAGGTTTGGCTCTTCAGACTAGCCAGCTGGTGTTGCCGGTTCAGATGGGGCTAAAAGATCTGAGGCAGACCGGTGTGGGTCAAGCATCATGTTAAAAGTATAGTCTCCAGCTATAACAATTCTGTTCACCTATTTTCGAGCTTATCCACTGACTTCTTTCTGGCGTAGGACTTCTTCATCGTCTTTATTTCCTTTCCTAGCTCTTCAATCACCGATCCGCGCTGTACCAAGGTGCTAATAATTATTTTCTAGTTCTTTCTTTAATGTCTCATCAATGATCGAAGGAACCTGAGGTGCATGAGAAGTGGACTACACTGCAATAGTACTCGACAAGTCAGACAACTTGGCAGTAGCTATCTAAATCCAATTATCAAGGGAGTGTCTGGGAGACTTATGGCACAAATAGTGGGGCAGTAGACATGGGAACTGACCGCAGAGCTGAGGTTGGAGTTGTGGAATGAGTTGTGGCATGAGCTGTAGTAGGGCCTATGAATGATGGCGGAGGTTAGATGCGACACTAGAGGAAGGCTCAGCCGAAGTGGATGGAACATAAATTGTCTCAGAAACAACCACGATTGGCTCATCAGACTAGTCAATGGTGGTTAGAGGCTGAACTTTTTTCTTTGAGTTGTTCACATCCATTAGTGAGTACCATTTAAAAGGATTCTTCAGCTTCACCTTTGTGTCATAATCGCTCGGCTCCACCCTTGAATTGGTGAGATATTCTATAATAGTGTAGGGATACGAGTAGAATGATTCATCATACCATGTGATCGCTGAGATGTTGGCCGACATCACGACACCCACATTGATTGGGTACCCAGCCATGATGGATGCCACCAGAAAAGCAAGAGGACTTGAAAGGTGAATCCCATTCTGGCTCAGATCCATTCTGCTACTAATAAAGGTTTGCCACCCCTTTGACTTGAAACTCAAAGTGTTCTGCTGGATGGGAACCCCATCAGCAATCCATGGTGGTGGTTACCCTAGTGGTGCTAGAATCTTCATTAACGAAGGTCGGAATTCATCTCCTAGTGCACACTTTTCCAAATACTCCTTCTGCCCAGCATCGTGAAAGCCCAAGTACGTGTTGAGTGTATGCTCATCAAACCTCACCTTGAGGTTACGTACTTTTGTCACCTTCGTCCCCTTTTTTTCTATGAGGTACCTTGGTAAAGAATTCACGGACAAGGTGTCTTTGGCATCCATTAGTGCCCAGAACTATCTCAATATGGTCGGGTTGTACTTCTCCAAATCTGTCAACAGAAATTGTCGCTCAAGAGTTAGTAACCTCACTGGCGACCACCTACGCAATCTGGTGCAGGCGTCCAGGATGACAAAGTGGTCCTCCCAAACCTCTTTCTTCTTTGATATTTCAAGTTTGGCAGCTGTAGCATCTCCACCTCTTCTATTATCGGGGATATCATGAACTAGTGCTTCCTATGCCTCAGGGACTAGTGTAGCCCATGGCTCAGAATCCTGATTAGCTCTCTCCAATCCATAGGAAGTGCTATGAGATGAGGATGGCTAGTCCCTGAGTTGGTATCTCCCTTGCAGCCCTGATTGTATCGTCAACTACTCGTAACAGAAGCTGGGTTGCGCTCTGACACTTCCCTAGATAGGAGCTAGTCTCGGAGAGGTCTGCACCTCTACCTCTCCCGGCTATTACCTTCTTATTATCGTTGGTTGGCCACCTCACCCTTTTGAAGCGTCGCCTCATCCTCTTGATCGAACTATTATATGTATCAAGCAAGGGCGATTATTAGTTGCAATTCAATGTTCAAACATAAATAGGAGACATGCAAGTAAAGGTTAATCTGAGTACACATTGAGGGTGTTTAGTTAGATCATGCTTGTAGGGAATGGATTTGCGGTCCGCACAACTTCACTTGCGGTCGTAGATGAAGACTTGCAGACAGCAAATTTTTGTTGTGAGGCTACAAAAATGAAGTGCGGTACGCACAATTTCACTTATGTGCGCACCAATAGAACCCAAAAATGCCAACTCTCTATTGACAGAGAATTGGCTAATGTGCAGCCTCAACAAGATTACTGCGGTCCACACAATTAAACTTACGGCCGCATATTGGAGTCTCAATGTAGGGACTCTCTGATGATAGTAAATGTGTTGTTATATGGTTGCGATGGGAATTCTGTGTTCCCACACTTTAACTAGAGGTTGCAGATCCCTCCTTTACTAAGTTGCATTAAATCCAATATCTGCAGACCGCACAAATTCAGGTGTGGCTGCTGATTTGAAAATTTACACATAGGTGAAACTTTTCTACCTAGTTTTTTCAATTTCGTGCACAGTTTAACATGGAAACATTATAAAAACATGAAATTATACTAACCCAGTCCCTATAGATCATATATCAGTTTAACCCATATCAGATTTACCCCATATAGACACACAATTGAACTTGACAACAAATGGCCTAAAAAGAACTAACAATCTACAAATTAAACTAGCTACAATAATTTACGTGAAATCAATTTAGAGTGTGTATTGAGTGACTGATCAAAGTGGTTGTGTGTGTGGATAGATTACATCTCCAAGAAAATTTAGCAGAGCACAATTTTGTTGTTCAGACTGTGAAAAGCATAAAAATGACCTTGTTCCTCTATTTATACTAACAGTTTGCTAAGGGAAAGAAGGGCGAGTGCGACTGCACATTTTCATGTGCCGTTCTCAGTCTGTTACCGGAGGACCTTATCTCAGATTTTCATCTGCACTCCTCATAATTTCGTGTGCGGTCACAAATTTCATATGCGATCACATATCGACCTCCGCATTGACAGGCTAAAACTTTAGAGATTTGGTATTTTCACATCTCAATTGTGCGGCCGCAATGCTCTTTACCTATAACACCCACAATTGTGCGTTCTGCACAAATTAACTACGGTCCCCATTCCTTAGAAGACTTAGCCAAAATTTTCACCTACAATTCTTGTATGTCATACTCACTCCTGTAGCACACTTCAAATCAAGTTAGAATAAAAATAAATTTTAACTACAAAAGAAAAGGAAAAGAAACGCGGGTTGCCTCCCAAGAAGCGCTGATTTAACGTCGCGACATGGCGTCGAATACTATTAAGTGAAATAAATGACCACCATGGCGTGGCTATCTACAACCTTTCCCAAATATTGCTTCACCGGGTGATCATTCACTCAGATACTTCATTGTTTTGTTCTTCAACTCGATTGCATGAAAAGGTGTCTCACCCACAACTTCAGAAGGACCACTCCATTTAGATTTTAGCTTCCCGCTTCAACCTTGATTTAAACAACAACACAAGATCTCCCACCTTGAACTCTTTGTTCCAAATGTATTTGTCATTATAATGTTTCATCTTTTCTTTGTATAAAGACGAATTTGTATAAGTATGGTACCGGAACTCATAAAATTCATTAAAATGTGCAACCCTCAAGTTAGCAGCTACATCCCAATCTAGATTCAACTTCTTTATAGCTCACATGGCTTGTGCTCTAGTTTCACCGGAAGATGACCAACTTTTCCAAACACCAACTGGTATGGTGTCATCTTGATAGGTGTTTTTTAAGCCGTCCAATAAGCCCATAATGCATCATCAAGCTTCTTGGACCAATCTGTCCGATTAGCACTCATCGTTATGAATAAAATACTCTTTATCTCCTGGTTGGGGACTTCCACTTTCCCATTAGTTGTGGGTGATAGGGAGTTGTGACTTTGTGAGTAATACCATACTTTCTAAGTAAAGTGTTGAAAGCCTTGTTGCAGAAGTGTGATCCACCGTTACTTATGATTTCCCGTGGAATACCAAACCTTGTGAAAATATTCTTCTTCATGAATGTCACCACACTTCTCGCCTCATTGTTGGGTAGAGCAACAACCTTAACCCATTTAGACACATAATCCACTACGACCAAGATGGAGGTATTTCCACAATAACTCATAAAAGGACCCATGAAGTCAATGCCCCACACTCAAAAATATCAATATCCAAAATGGTAGTGAGAGGAATTTCATTTTTCTTTGAGATTCTATCGGCCCGTTGGCATTCATCACATCTTTTCACTAGCTCACTTGCATCCTTTTAAAGAGTGGGCCAATAGAAACCACAACTAAGCCATTTGGTTGTCGTTCTCGCTCCACCATGATGAACACCATATGGCGAAGAATGAAAAGCAATATAAAGCACGACCGGACAATCTAACGAGCATTTGATTTAAGAAGGGATGTGGAAAGTGATCCTTCTTTGTGATTTGTTGAGCTTGCGATAATCCATACATACCCTCCACCTGGTCACTGTTATTATATGAATCAAATCATTCTTGTCATTGGTGACCAACGTCATGTCCCCTTCTTTGGGAAACATTGGACAGGAGAAGTCCATGAACTATAGGAGATGGGGTAGACAACCCCGACCTCCAACCATTTGATAATCTATTTTATGAAATCTTTTTACATAGCCTCATTCTCCTTTGATATTCAAAAGATGGTTTGGAACCATCCTCTAAATTGATCTTATGCATGCAAAATACGGGGCATACACACCCAATATCCGCCAAAGTCCATGTAATAACCTTATTCCTCTTTTGTAGCACCGCTAAAGTGAAATCTACCTGCATGTTAGTCAAACAAGAGGAAAGATAACCGGTAAAGTAGAATAAGGACCCAAAAATGCATATTGAAGATGTGGAGGCAATGGTTTCAACTCCAAGGTAGGAGGCTTTTCAATAAAAGGCCTTGTAGGAGGAGTTGTCCTATTTTAAAGATCCAAGGATAATTTATGGGTGCATAGATCTATGACCCCATTCCTTGCAAAGAGATCACATATTCCATGAAGCCATCCATCTTGTCATCATCAAATTGAGCAAGACGACCTCTAACATATCACCAACATTGATTAATGCACTTGATTTATCAACAATAACGTCAATCACCAAGTCTAGATACGAGCACACCTCATTTCCATTTGGTTGCTGCATGGACTTACACACATGGAATACTACTTTTTCATCACCTACCCGGAAGGCAAGTTCTCTGGCTTCAACATCATAAAGAGCATTCCCCGTAGCAAGGAAAGGCCTCCCAAGAATAATAGACACCTCATAGACTTCACAATCTAGAAAGACAAAATTCTCCAGAAGAATGAATTTATCAACAAGATCCAAAACATTATCAATCACTCCCAAGGGCCTCTTCATAGTACGTTCGTCCATTTGCAATGTCATGCCCAAAACTAAGGGAGGAACGACTGGCCCTCGATACTGTATTTGACTAAGTAGCCATTAAACATACTAGCTAACTAAACTAGGGGACCAACAGATTGGGCAGCACAATATTTGAAATACTAAGCCTGGACCATTAAGGTCATGACCTGAATAACAATAAGCCATATAACCAAAAGTAGACGAGCCAAAATAATAAAGTTCTAGCTGGTCGACGAGGCCGCGATTTGAGACATGCATTTCTACACACACACACACATACACACACACACACACACACACACATATATATATATATATATATACATGCCAAGCCTATGGGCTGGAGATTGGAAGCTACAAAAAGAAACCCAGAATACTATGTCCACAACACCTCTAAAAGTGTCATGAGCACTATCGAGACAAGGCCCCGACTATACCCAAACTGTACAACAAAAGTAACCATCCAATGAAAGCTCCAGGAAGAGGTGGATCTTACTAACTCACAGCTGAACCTCGAAATCCTAGCGGAGGGGTCGATTAGAGTCCCTACTTGGACCTTCACGCACGAAACAAAAATGCAGTGTCCCCAGGTGACGGTACATCAATACGAATAAAAATGTATTGGTATGTAAGGCAGAAAGTAGATCATACATTGCTGATGTAAAAAAATAATAGAGATACCACCTGAAACTGAAATTCTGATAGCCTCCATGGACGATATCCAACCTCATAGTAATCAACTATGCATTGTATGCTCTTGTAATCGTATGTCGTGAATACATATATAATGATACAAATGCATGACATAACGATAGCAGTGGTAGTCTCTTCCGGTAGCTAATCGGTATCATATTGCCAGCTTGTGGTCATCTGTACAATATATAGTTTTTCGGGCAAATAGGCCCCTTACCTCCGATGATAGCTAGAAGTCCATGCACAATATGCCATGTATTATTGTTCTGATGTTAATACCACACAAGAGGGGGTTGATTTGTGTGGTACCCAATTTGCGCACTAGAAGAACCTGATTCTTCTAGATGTACTAACTATGACTGTTTGCGAAATTAAGAGTGCATAATATAATGAACACAGAGATTTATACGTCGAAAACACCTGGCTCTAAAGGTGAAAAAACCACGACCTACTACTTAGTAGGATTTTCCCAAACATCCACTAAACTCAATGAGCCAAACAACATTTACAAAACTCTTTAGAAACCTAAGGATTAACTCTAATCCTAAAGTGGCACACAGCCTCAATTGTTGCGACACTTTTAAGTTAACTCTAACATGAATAATCAATGTACCTAATGCAATTTGATTCTATGAAAGCTAGAAACATACAATTTTAAATCACCTACTACAATTGAAGTAGAGTAAGAATAAACACAATAGAATTGGTTCTTCTATCTTGTTCAAGTAGCTGCAAGCATGCACACTTGATCTCACGTGAATTGATTGAAAAATAGCCTTGCTCTTTGCTCTCAATTTAGCTCTAACTTCTGCGTGAATGTACAACATGTACAACAGAACAATATTCCTTTTATAGAGTTAGTAATTAGAGTTTGACAACAACTCGAATTGCTGATCAATCAGCAAATTCGAGTCCTAGAACAATTCAAACTCCAATCCTTATCCTTGATCCGGATATTTTTCTCTTCACATAAGGAGACTTCAACTCCTTATCCCATATGCAATATTTTTGATCGGTTCATAAGATATTCAAAAGATATTGCTACTCGATCCCAAATGATTATCTTCTTCACGTGCATCTCATGTGCATATGCCATAACACATGTGTCTTCTAAGAGGGACCTGGTCCTTCACTGAGTTCATTTGTCATTCTTTAAAACTTCAACTGAGCTTGGGCCAACAAATTTCCCCTTTTTGATAATGAAAAACTCTGTGCTTTTACTAATTAGAGAACCTGGGAACTCAGCTAAATTATCTACACTTAAAAATTTAACTCATCATTAAGGACCAGATTTAATTAGGTCATAAACATCACTGTTCAGAAATAGACACAATTTCTTTTTAAGAACAATATCATATCTTCCCCCTTTTGGCATCATCGAAAAGTTGCATAAAAATGTGAATCCCAAAATTTTAATCATTACTATTGCCACTGGGGCAACTTCAAGTGAAAGCATTCTTTAGTGAATCAATAATTAATCTTGACAAAAATAAACTGTTAAGATCAAAATCTTCGTAAATAAGGAAAAATGCAAATTTTCATTGATAAGTCAGTGCTTCTACAGGACAGTCCACAAAAAGAAAGAACTAAAACAACCAACCATGAGCAAAAGCAAGAAAAATTCCTAATCTGGGTCAGTGGGGGGTAACTGAACTTGTTCAAAGATAGGACAAAGAAGACTAAGGCTTTGAGGAACTAGAGGGTTGGGATTGGAGTAGGTTGAGCATTGTTTGTAGCATCCTTCACTCTTTTCCTTTTCCTTTTCTTTTTCTAGCTCGGATTTCAACCCATTCCTTTCATCTCCAGCACAGCAACACGAGCCTGAAGCCTAGCAATTTTAGCATCTTTGGTCCCACATTCTTGAACCAAGGACCTAACTTTCCTATTCATTGGAGTCTTCACTGATGAACCAGGTTCAACAAGGTCTACACTAAGGAGATAGTCACAAGCCTGGAGGGTTGTGATTCCAAAGTGCTTCTTACTGGAGGCCATTTCCCATTTCTTCAAGGGAATGTTCAGCCTATTCAGTACGGTTTTCAAAATAAATCCATAAGGAGTAGCATGAGCCTTGGAGACATTGATGACTCTGTCCAAAAGTTTGACTATGAAAGTAGGCCAGTTAATCTGCTTACCCCTCACAAGGCACTCCATGAGAACCAGGTCCATGTAATTTTCAGTATGCCTCCTCTCATGTCTAGGAAGCAGGCAATTGCTCAGAAATTCTAATAGCACTTTATGCTCAGGCTTCATCTCACTCTTTTGAACAAATCTTGCCTCACGCACATCTTCAACATCCTTTGTATCACAGAAGTTCCTTGTTTTCTCAAATATATTCCACTCCAGCTTTGGAAATGGGAACCTCCACAGTTGTACCTCTCTCTCTTGATGGACCAGTTCCATCTCCTCCTCCTTTTCTTCAGCTGCCTCAGAACTTTCCACAACCTTTTCTTTTCCTTTTTCCTTCTTCTTTTTCTTACTCTTCTATAAAGCTTTTTGTAGTTATGCCTCACTTTTCTTTATTTTGCTCCTTGTGACTCTTCCCCTAGGTACAGAAGTAGCAGCAGTCTTGGGAGATGATACTTTGCTTTTCTTTTCTAATTTAGAAGCAACTGGGGTCCTTTCTGCAGGCGCCTTGCACCTCTTTGGGTCATAACTGGCCCCCTCTTTCTTTATAATATCCGCTAAAGTTTCCTCCACAGATGAACCAGATTCACCTTGTTGCTTACTCAAGTGAACAAGTCCCTCAGCAGCTTCTCCGGATCTGCTTCCCCCAGACTTTAAGCCACTTTCTTCTACACTACCAAGAAAAGTAAGAACCTCTAATTTCTTCTTCTTTCTTCTCCTACTAGACTCAGGCCATTCAGTATTTTTTATAGAACCTACCAACAAAAACCTACTGTCTTCCTTTTCTGCTACATTAGAAAATACAAAATAGGTGTTTACCTTACCTGGGGTTTCTTGACTCTTGTCATTGTCAGAAGACCCAGGTTCTTCTCCTTCACTAGCAGAGATGAATTTTTCAAACTCATAGCTTGAGTTGGATTCATCATCTAGAACCTTTTTCGTTTTGGTTGGCCTTTAATTTCTCGTTTAGGACTTTTTTTAGAAGGCTGGATGCTACGGTTTTTCTAAATAACATCTTTTGCCGGCGAAATCTAGGTTTTGGGGTTTCAATAGGAGGTGTTGGTGATGAAGTATTAGGGGAAACTGGTGGGGGAGTTCCAGGATTATCTTGAGGATTAGCCATGGCAGAGTATTCCTGGAAATCATTTGGGAATTTTGGAGAAGAAAGGGGATTATAAAAAATCTTGAAAAGTGAATGACGGTTAGGAGTTATGATAAATGGTGTGGTAGATATTTAAGGAGGGATCATGATTAAGGCAGTAACGATAGCCTTTTCAGTAGTCAACTAGAAGTCTAATCAAATTAGATTTTCGGTCTCTTTAGAGATTAATAAGGGATGCTAGTTTTTAGAAAAAAATTCTCGTTTTAGTTAGACTCCTAGAATAATGAAACTGGTTCAATGCTCAACGGATAGAATTTCTGAAAGGTGTAACTAGAACTTCTGCTCATGATTGGTAATTTATCTTTCTAGCTGTGCAAAGAATAGAAACATACCTGAACTTTCTCATGAGCATATACTGATGAACTAGGTTCTTCAAGTAAAACTTCTCTTGATTATGCCTCAAATATCAGAAAAGAGAAAATTTGTAAGAGATTAGAAATTCATATAAACACGTCACAAGAGTATACTAAATAAAGTATGAGACTGAGTAAGAATTAGTCTAGATATTTACATTGAATTAAGAACTCCTAACCAAATTCTTTTTTTCATTGTGCATTCTGAACTGGAGCTTTTTAGGTGATCTTAGTCCTCCCTAATTCTAACATGTTCCTTTCAAAGTTTTCTCTACTTAGTGATTTAGTGAAGATGTCAGCTATTTGTTTATTAGTAGCACAAAATTCTATGGAGATTAATCTTTTCTCATAGTTGCTCAAGAAGTAGTGTCTAACATCTTTGTGCGTGGTCCTTTTATGATGAACATGGTCATTTGTCATACTTATATCACTAATGTTATCACAAAATATTGGAATACATCCCACTTGAATTCCAAAGTCTACCAGCTGTTGTTTGATCCATTGCAATTGAGCACAACAAGAAGTAGCAGCAACATATTCAGCTTCAGTAGTAGATAGGGCTACTGAATTTTGCTTTTTGGTATCCCATGACACACCCCAGGAAATGTGCCATAACGGAAGTACTCTTTCTGTCCACTAAAAAACCTACACAATCTGCATATACATATCCTACTAGAAATAATTACTATCTTTGGGATACAAAAAACACAAATCAGTGGTGCCTTTCAGATATCTCAATATCCTCTTGACAGCTGTCAAATGTGACTCCTTTGGATTTGCCTGGAAACGAGCACAAAGCCCTACACTGAAAACAATGTCAAGTCTGCTAGCAGTAAGATATAAGAGTGAACCAATCATACCCCTATACAACTTTTGATCAATTGATAAACCAGGTTCATCAATATCAAATTTAGTGGCAGTTACAATAGGTGTATCTATTTCTTTGGAGTCCTCCAATTTAAACCTTTTGATTAGTTTTTTTGTATACTTCTGCTGATGGATCATGGTCCCATATGGGCTTTCTTTGATCTGCAAGCCTGGGAAGAAATTTAGTTCACCCATCATGCTCATTTCGAACTCACTCCGCATTAATTTTGCAAAGTCCTTACTCAACTTATCAGTAGTGGCCCTAAATTATATGTCATCGGCATATATTTGTACAATAAAAAGGTCTTCACTTTTTTCCCTTAGGAACAAAGTGTTGTCAATATTGCCTCTTTCGTACCCATGCTACAGTAAGAATTTTGATACTCGTTCATACCAGGCTCTTGGGACTTGTTTGAGCCCATATAGAGCCTTGTCCAACTTGTACACATGCTCAGGACATTCCTTGCTTTCAAATCCTGGAGGTTGTTTCACAAACAATTCTTCCTTGAGATAGCCATTTAGGAAGGCACTTTTGACATCCATCTGATGGAGAGTGAATTCCATATGTGTTGCAAAGGCAATGAAGAGTCCGATTGCTTCTAGTCTTGCAATTGGAACAAAGGTCTCATTATAGTCAATGCCTTCCTCTTGGCTGTAGCCTTGAACCACCAGCCTTGCCTTGTTTCTTCTGACAGTTCCATCTTCATCAAGTTTGTTCCTGAAGACCTAGTTGGTACCAATGACTGATCTGTCCTTGGGTCTTGGAACTAGATGCCAGACTTGGCTTCTTTCAAATTAGTTGAGTTCCTCCTGCATAACATTGACCCAATATTCATCCTGCAAAGCCTCTGCAACATTTTTTGGGTTCAACAAGAGATAGAAAAGCATCAAATGCACATAGATTCTTTAGTTGTGATATGGTTTTGACTCCAGATGTTGGATCAGTGAGAATTTTCTCAATGGGATGAGAATTTTCATACTTATGAGGTTTCACAACTAACTGGATTCTAGGGAATGTTTCAGCCATTTGCTGGGAAATAGGTTCCTTCAAGGAGTTTATTTCAATTCCTCTTTGATTTCTTCCCCCTATCAGGTTGTCCTGTAAAGAAGGACATGTTCCATCACTTGTTCCTTTTGTAGGTGCCGCTTTGACTTGAGCTGATGCTTCACCCAAGTCATTGACCAGTCCAATGGCTTCATCTTCATGTTCCTCTCCCTCAGAAAGAATGTTAGTTTCATCAAATACAACATGCACTCTTTCCTCTACACACAAAGTTCTTTTATTGAACACTTTATATGCTTTGCTATGTGAAGAATATCCCAAGAATACTCCCTCATCACTTATGGGGTCAAACTTACCTAGGGAGTCTTTTCCATTATTGTGCACATAGCACTTGCAGCCAAATTCCCTAATATGATATATGTTTGGTTTTCTCACTTTAAGTAACTCAAAGGGAGTTTTCTCAACAACATGTCCAGTCATGCATCTATTGATTATGTAACATGCAGTGTTTACAGCCTCTGCCCAGAAGCTGTAGGGTAATTTACTAGAGAAAAGCATGGTCCTTGCCATATCCTCAAGGGTCCTGTTCTTTCTTTCAACTACTCCATTTTGCTGAGGAGTCCTACGGGTAGAGAAGTTGTGATCTATACCATTTTCATCACCATATTCAACAAATTTTGCATTTTCAAATTCAGTTCCATGATTAGACCTAATGGATGCAAGTTAATTTCCTAATTGTTTATGAGTTTTTCTAACAAAAGTAGTAAACATTTCAAATGCCTCATCTTTAGATGTTAGAAATAGTACCCAGGTAAATCTAGAGTAGTCATCAACAAGCACCATTAAATACTTCTTTCCTCCTCTGCTCATGGTTCTCATTGGACCATAGAGATCCATATGAACTAGATCCAACGTCTTGGACGTACTTACCATTTTCTTGGATTTGAAGGATGACCTTACCTGCTTCCCCCTTGTACATGCCTCACAAACGTTGTCCTCTTTGAACGTGATATTAGGTAATCCTATTACCAAGTCTTTGGAGACTAATTTTGTCTAATTTTTGGGTTAGTCTTAGGAACCCAAACTAGTTTGGGTCCCTTTCTATTAGCAAAAGGATGAATTAAATTCCTTCTTTCCCATCCAGACAACTTATTCTTTTCATTAACAAAAGCTTTGCTCTTTTGACTGGCCATTTCTTTTGCTTTACATTCATATTTGTAATGACTAGTCTTATCGCAGTGTGTGCAGATTTTGTTTTCAGGAAGAGTAACGTACTTTCTTTTTGGATCCCATTTAGGAGCTTGAGTCACATAGCCAAGTCCTTTTTAGTTACTGTTGTGATGCTCTTGCAACCAGGAGACAACATCAGAGGCTTTGTTCCACTTGTAAGTTCTGTCTAGTTCATGTTTTAATTTTCCTAGATCCTCTTTTAACACTTTGATGAATTCATATTTTCTATATAATTCATCTTTTATTTTTCCCAAACTTTCTTCTAGAGTGAGATGAGTGTGATTAGCTATCTTCTTTCATGTTCCTAATTTTAGTTTTAGATTTTCAGACTTATGTTTTAAGACACTGTATTCAAGTTGAAGAACCTTGTTCTTCAACTCGCCATTTTGTTATCACTCTCATTTGCCCTAGACTCTAGACTTTCAAAATTTAGTTTTTAGAATCACACATTCCCTAGACAGAACTTCCTTCTCATTGTTAATTATCTCAGACTCATCAATGAAGTCCATCAATAGCTCACCCAGCTTTTCTTTAGACAAGAATTTAATCTTGTTTTTGAGATGAAACATACTTACCTCTTGTTCATCATCTGATTCTCCGATGACCATTAGTGCTTGCTCCTCCTCTGCTTCATCTTCTGAGTCTTCATCTGAAGTTTCTCCTCAAGCAGCAACCATAGCCTTGGTTGAACTCTTTTTTCTCCTGGGTTGAACATGTTCCTTCTTCCTGTTCCATCGTTCAGCTCTTTCTTTTTTCCACTCAATTTTCCTTTGAGGACAGTTTTTTATCATGTAGTCAGTCTTGCCACACTTGTATCATCCTTCATTTGCCTGTTTCTCCGCAGTTCTTGTTTTATTGAAGCTTGTACTTCTTAAAGAACCATTTCCTCTCATTAGGTACCTCTTGAAATCCCTAGTGATCATAGCCATTTCATCATTTTCTAAATCTGCACCTTCAGCAATTTTGATAGCTAAACTTTTCTCCCTTTTGGGGGTATCCATCTTCATGGTTTTTCTCTTTATTTCATAGGCAGTTAAATTTCCAATTAGTTCATCCAGTCTGAGGGTAGCAATGTTCTTGGATTCCTGAATGGCAGTGATTTTGCTTTCCCATATGACTGGCAGAACTCTTGTCAGAATCTTCTCAACCTTGTCTTCTTCAAGGATAGTCCTTCCAAAAGATTCTAGTTCATTTGTCAAAGTGATGAATCTAGTGTACATCTCCTGGATAGTTTCTCCTTCCTTCATAGTACAATTCTCATATTGAGAATACATAAGTGTTCCTCTTGATCTTTTCACTTGAGGTGTTCCTTCATGAGCCACTTGCAGGGTGTCCCATATTTCTTTAGCAGTTGTGCAACTTTGGATCTTACTGTACTCGTCTGGTCTTATACAACATACAAGCCGCTTCTTGGCCTTGGCATTTTTCTCCCACTTTTTCAAGTCTTCAGTAGTGCAGTCAGCCCTTGTCTTTGGCACTTCAATTTCTTCAACATTCTTCTTAGTGGTTGCTAGGGGACCATTAATGATTATGTCCCAAAGTTCATAATCTTCCCCTGTAATGTCATCTCTCATTCTGTTCTTCCACCAAGAATAGTACTGGCCATTGAAAAGTGGAGGCCTAGCATTGGATTTGTCCTTCCCAGTTCCCAGGTGGTGCACTCATTGTTGATCTTTTCCTAAGGTGTTAGCCTCTTCAAGGATAACCTGGATCTGATATCAATTGTTTTCCAAACGTTAATACCATACAAGAGGGAAGTGATTTGTGTGGTACCCAATTTTCTCACTAGAAGAACCTGGTTCTTCAAGATGTACTAACTATGACTGTTTGCGGAATTAAAAGTGAATAACATAACGAACATAGAGATTTTTACGTGGAAAACACCAGACTCAAAAGGTGAAAAAACCATGACCAACAACTCAGTAGGATTTACCCAAACATCCACTAAACTCAATGAGCCAAAACAGCATTTACAAAACTCTTTGTAAACCTAAGGATTAACTCTAATCCTAGTGTGGCACACAACTTCAATTGTTGCGACACTTTAATGTTAACTCTAACTTGAATACTCAACATACCTAATACAATTTGATTCTATAAAAGCTGGAACGATACAATTTTAAATCACCTACTATAATTGAACTATAATAAGAATAAACACAATGGAACTGGTTTTTCTATCTTGTTCAAGTAGTTGCAGGCGTGCACACTTGATCTTACGTGAATTGCTTGCAAAATAGCTTTTCTCTTTTCCTCTCAATTTAGCTTTAACTTCTGCGTGAATGTACAACATGTACAAGAGAACAATATTCCTTTTATAGAGTTAGTAATCAGAGTTTGACAAAAACTCGAATTGTTGATCCTTCATAAAATTCGAGTCCTAGAACAATTCAAACTCCAATCCTTATCTTTGATCCGGATATAGTTCTATTAATATAAGAAGACTTCAACTCCCTATCCCATATGCAATATTTTTTATTAGTTCAGAAGATATTGCTGCTCGATCCCAAAGGATTATCTTCTTCACGTGCATCTCATGTGCGTATTCCATAACACCTGTGTCTCCTGAGATGGACCTGGTCCTTCACTGAGTTCATTTGTCATTCTTCAAAACTTCAACTGAGCTTGGGCCAACATGTATGATATGAACTTTGAATGAAAATAATAGGCCATAACAAGAACTTAGCCAATCTTGGTTCATAGGTACTCTTATTCTTATAATCTCATAATCACCTTCTTATCGCATACAATTGTCTCATGGAACCTCATTGTTTTCTTTTCTTTTGAATAAGCTTTAAAACTTAACTCGACTTTGGGAAAGATAACTTAACATTGAAGATGTTCATAAAAAGCTGAAGGTGCTTCACTTAGTCCTTATATACCTGATTTCTTGATATTTAATAAAATAAAGTATTTCAAAAAAATCAAGTGCTTTAGTAGTTTAAATAATATATTTATATTTGAGATTACTAGAAATCGACGTGTCACTTCAGAGATTTTAAAATACACTTTAACAAGGAAGAAGGACTGATCGCAAAATGCTTTTATTTTTTTAGTCACACAACACATATATATAGACATGTAGTTAAGAAAGCCGAGAAAATAACATATATAGATGTGAAATACCCTATTTAACCGAATGAGTGGAACATCAAGCTAATAACGTCATGAAAATACTTTAGCTACGACCCCAATTCCTTTCACAGAAGGTCTTTCTAGCAATAGAATAGTAAAATATGGAATACGCCTGAATGCTTGTAGTTCCTTCAAGAAAGTTGTTCCTTATTTCCTAAGCTTCGCAAACACTATATATATATATATATATATATATATATATATATATATGCAGCTTATACGCCCCTATAAACAATTCATAATTGAGTTTAAATTGGCAGATTTTCCATATGACCCTAATTTGACGAAACGTCCGTAGAACTTTGTAAAAATGATCATAAAAGAGTCCCTAGATGATTACCTTGGCAAACCAAGTATAAATCCTGAAGAACAAACAAGAACAACAGATTCCTATCTTCCAAGAATAGCTCCAAACACAGCTAATATAAGGGAAAAACAATTGCAAAGCGTAGAGATTGCGTTTCTAGGAACGAGGGAAAATTTTAACTGTAGAAATCGTTAAAAACGCACCTTAATCACTCAAGAACACCATGGAACCCTCTCTTCGGCTTGATCTCTGTTTTGGGACTGAAATGAAATGTTTTGAGGGCTTCAAAGTCAAGTTTACCGACTTATACCACTTGGTTGACCCGACCCGGTTCGTGACCCGGTTTCAGTCTAGACAGTCCGGGGTAAAACAGTCATAACATTTTACTCCAATGTCCATTTTATATGAGATTTTTTTGGTTGAAAATTAGACTCGTAGACCTTTGATTCGATAGGATGTGGGTCTCATAACTCTTTATATATTTTGAGAAATGATCTGATACATTTGACCCAAAATTTAGAAAATTGATTAGAGAAATTTACGATAACTTTTGCCGACCTTTATTTCGCAGCTTGCTTAACTCCAAAACATAATATATGACCAGTGTGATGTTATACCCAATCATATATACCTAATAAAACCACGCCATGTTACATATATTACGTAAGAGAAGAGGGAAAAAACATGGGGTCACACATGCAATCTCATGGAGATGGGTTTTGGTTGCCTAATTCCAAAAGTCTTGAAAACCGAGTAGGGTATCAAAATGATACTTGCCCCAAGATCATAAAGAGCTTTAGAAAACTCGATACTTCCAATTGTACAAGGAATTGTGAAAGCACCAGGACCGCCAACTTAGGAGCCATTGAATATGTAATTGCACTCACTTGATGACTGACTTTGATGGTTTCAAAATTCATTGAATGCTTATTTATCACAAGATCCTTCATAAACTTTGCAAAATCGGGCATTTTTCCAAGGCTTCAACTAATGGCACATTGATTGAGAGACTCTTCATCATTTGAATGAACTTCTTGAATTTATTCTCACCATTTGGCTTGGAATGTCTTTGAGGGTATGAAGGTAGAGGCTTAGGCAATGATGCATTAGCCTTTTGCACTACCGGATCCACTATGTTAATAATGTATTCCTCAGACAAGGTCACTTCCTCTTGAGTCTCTTCCACACTATCATCAATATCAATCTGAACTTCCTCATTATGTTGCACCACATAGTTAGGGGGTATTCCCTTCTTGCACCACTTTATCATCATCAACAAGTTGCCTTTGACTTAAGGTGGGTGCCTTCCCACCATAACCACTTCTTGTAGTAATGGCCATGGCATGTCCCATGTTGTTTCCACCCTTTGCGTTTACTACCGTGTCATTTGTTAGTGCGCCCTTAGGATGAGAATTTAGTGCTTGAGAGATTTGACCCATTTGAACTTCTAAGTTGCAGATTGATATGTTGTGTGAGGAAAGTTAGGCATCTGAATCGTCATTCATTTACATAATTTGCTTAAACATATTTTCAATATGTCCTACCTTATTATTTGAAGAACTTGGACCATGGAAATGATAAGTAGGCGGATTTCTCGATTGTTGATGCATCAGGGGTCTTTAAAATTCTGACCCCCGATTTCCTTGATTGTTTTTCCATCCGCGTTGATTGCTACCCCCTTTTTCCTTAATTATTTCCACTCCAATTTCCTTGATTGTTGTTGTTATGCCAAGTCTCTTGATTGTGTCCGCAACTCCAATTTCTTTGATTGATAGAATTCCAATTGCCTTGATTGTATGTAGGTCATCATTGTTGTTGGTTTGGGCCTTGGAAGTTGTTTCTTTTCCCTTGAAAGTTTTTCACATTTTTCACTTTCTCTTCTTGTTCATTATAGGAATCATCTAGCTCAAAACCACTATCTTCTTGCACATAGTTCTTTAGTCGATTTTGCACTTGCAGAACCTTGGTCCTTATATTTTTCACAATCATGTTCCCCCATTTCATGGCATTGACTTGCTTAGGATTTTGCACTTGATGGAGTTGAGCCTTTTCTAGTTGATTCATGATAGTAGTTAATTCGGCAATGGCTTGCCATGGTCATGTTATTATTTGTGAATGTGGATCATATTAGGATCATCTTATGGGACATTGGCCCGGGATTGCCAAGCCGATGACGTTTCTACCATTTCATCAAAAATCTCATAGTCATAAAGTTCCCATCGGCAAGTTGATTCACTACACATTGGTTAGTTGTGTTAACCACCGATAGAAGGTTTGTTGAATCATGTTTTCTTTCATACTGTTGTTGGGACATTCCATAGTTCTATGTCGCTCCCATATCTCCTGTAGTGGTTTATTAGGATCTTGCTTGCATGACATATCTCATCTCGAATATAGGCATGTGCGAGGGAGAGAAGAACTTATCAATTTTTCCTCCAACTCATCCTAAGTGTGAATAGAATGTGTAATCATTCCAACCAATCTAAGGATTTTCCCTATGGAGAGAAGGGTAAAATCCTTAGCCTGAATGCATCCTCGGAAATATTTGGTTGTTAGATCCCCCAACAAGTATCTGCAAACCCCTTCAAATGTGTGAACACATTTTGAGTTGGAGTACCGGTGAAAAAATTCCGTTGCTCAAGAAAATTGAGCATCACATTGGTGATTTTGAAGTTTTGCCTTAATATAGTGAGGGAATATTGCACTAGCATATCCTTCATTAGGTAATACCCGGTGTGGAGCCGCTCGTGGTGGAGGTGGGAGTGGAGTGAGGACATTTTCATGAGGCACTCTACCTCTTCTATTGACTTGCGGTTCAAGAGGAACCTCCTTAACTCGCGCATCTTCGACGTACACATCCCCCAAAGGTATATTTTTGAGTTCATTGTTTGCTTCCATAATTGTACCTAAACTTATTTCATACAAGTTAGTAACATTGAAGGAAAATAAGGTATTCCAAAAAAAAAACCTAAATATATAGGGGTATTAGGATTATACACTTGATGAGAGTGAATGGACTACCTAAAATTTCACTTCCCTAACAAACCTTTGATTTCTATTTCCACCGTTAGTCTAATAATTGCAAGCTAAGGAAAAAAACTAGAAATGAATGTTATTGGTGTTTTTCCATATAGTTTAAAGGCCTAGGGATATGAACATAATCAAGATGTTCATCTAATGAGTTAAAGACGTCAATTTTTTTTATTGGTTGAGGTGTATTATAGCTCTTAACTCTATATTACCCACTCAATACCTCTTGGTCAAAGAGTAATCTTGCACCATTTTGCTTTCTCAAGTCTAAATGGTTATCAAACAAAATAGTTGATGTAAGCTCAATTCATGTTCTTACTACCTGTAGCTCGAAACCTTTAATTAGGCTAATCAAATCTCTCAATTAGCCCAATTCCTTGTTAGCCAAGTTACCCTAGACTATGTCTCTCTTTCTCAAGTAGGGGCTAAGCCAAAAAGGTATAAATCAATGTTTGCAATCGTTAATTCTAAAATTGAAACATGAACTAAGCTAAATAATCAACACCCAATCGTAAACAAGCATTAAATTAAATATGTATAACGCTTACACACTAGGGTTAGGTCATATCCCTAGTAATAATCAAGATACTCATAATGGGAATTGAAAAATAAAGAAGAAAATCTAATTAAACTCATAATCAAAGAATAAAATGGTAAAAGATAATGTAAAAACACTAAAATGGTTACAAACTTCCTAAAGTAGTAAAGGGTAACGACAACATAGATTTTTCTTCAAAACTTAACCCAAATTTGTGAAACTCGTCTATTTAAGTGGCAAAAAATCACTGATAAAAATTTCAAAGGGGAGGCTCTTATTGCCTTGTGCTTCAGAATACTCCTTTTTGAGTCGGATTTCAGTATAGGATACCAAACTTCCAACATTCCAAATTTGCACAATTTCATTAGTTTCGGGAACATAATTTAATACTTTCGGAATAAAATAAAAGGAAAAAGGGTGCTAATAAGCATTCAAAATCACCATTTATCATGTTCTGAGTTCTTGGGAACTAGAATGGAACCAGAAGGTAACGATGTAAGGGCCAAAATGGTGAAGGCAAAGATATCATACTAGCGACAGATCTATCCACTTTCCTTGGGGCGCAGATGCTTCTCTTTCTCCAGGTTCCAAAGATGCAGTAGTTTAGATTTTTGTTTCTTTTCCCAACTTTTGTGACTATGATATTTTGGCACTTTTATTGTGAATAAATCATCTTTTGCTGAAGTATTGCATGAGTCTTGTTGCGTTCTTTTGTTTGAACATTTATGCAAGTCTTAATCTTTGCATTCCTTCTTTCTTAAATGTTTTGTGCAAGTTTATTTCTTACGTCTTTTTTAGTTTAAGTATCTATGCAAGTTTGTTTTTTGCATATTTTTGTGCTAGGATTTGGGTGTATTTTTCTCCAAAAATATTTGGATTTTGGGTATAAATTCTTCCGAAAACAACTCTTTATTGTGACAATTTTTACAACAGAAGGCCCTCTTAAGTTTACGGTGCTCTTGAAGAGGACATCTCTTGTTCATTACCGCACTAGTATTTGAAGTACTTGTTTAACTTTCAGTTGACTAAATCAATTCATCCTTCATACAAGAAATAAGCTAGAAATAAAATGACGTAACTTTATTCCTTCCGTTTTCAAAGAGTACATAAGCATTTGATATGCTAAAAAGAAATTTCCATTTCTTGTGGGTAACTTGTAAAACTTGTTTCTACAAGGCTGGGCACGCAGTCCCTGGTCCTGATGATATAACTATATTTTTGGTTTTTGTATTCCGGTCAACAGGGATTCATTATTTCCGTATCCTCATAGCATTATTCTCCCCCGGTGTTCACATGCAAAGAATGCAAATTTGAACATTGAAGAATGCAAATTTGAACATTGAAAATTTTGCACCTTCGAGGACTCCACTAATGAATTGTCAGATAATCTTCAGTTTGGTAACAAACTTCACTTCCCTTTAGGAATTTAAGCTATCAAGCCAAATACTATATCAAAATCCCCTAATGGTTTGTACTTGTGAATGGTTGGGTAACCTTTGCTCGACAACAAACTTAACTTCTCTGTGGGAATTTTGTTATCGAGCCAAAGATTATTTAACTGCTTCGGAGTGATTCTTCGCTTGTTTGCCTTGCCATTTTTTATTGCTATTATTGAAACCTTCTTTGTAGCATGTTTTTTTGTTGCTGGCTTGTTAAAACCCTTGACCAGAAAATTCGATTGGGACAATAACTGGACGGAGGGAAAAAGTGTGCAACACATACTTTCAGTACAGGTGATGTTCTATAGCAATAATATCTCTTAAGGTGGGCCGCATTCCAGTTTCTTGGAAAATTTTCTCCATCTTGATTCTTCAACTCGTATGAACCTTTCCCAATGACAGCTACAACCGGTAGGGTCCTTCCCATGTTGGACCTAGCTTCCATTTGTTGAGTTCCCGGGTGTTGTGAGTTATCTTCCTTAGAACCAAGTCTCCTACTTAGAAATAATGGAGGTTGGCTCTTCGATTATAATATCTTTCTATTCTCTGCTTCTTGTTGCCATCCTTATATGCGCCAAGTCCCTGCACTCATCGAGTAGCTCCAAGTTGACTAACATTTCTTTGTTTTTAACCTCTTCACTTCCTGGAAATACCTCAAGGTAGGCCGTTATTTAGTATGTCCATCGCACTCCCATCAGTTCCTCGGGCCATTTACATTTAGCTGCTTCCAATCTATTTTTGAGATCTTGTATAGTCACTTTGTTTATTGATTCTGTATGACCATTTGTGCTTGGATGATAGGGAGAAGATGTGATTCTTTTGCTTTTTTCAGCCTATAAATTGCAGCCCATTATCGTGTGCTATCTCTTTTGGTCTTCCAGATTTGCAAATTATGTTCTCCCACAAAAATCCACCACTTTGCATTTGTCGATCTTCAGATAAGGACTTGCTTCAATCCACTTAGAAAAATAGTCAGTCAAAATCAAAAGAAATCTTACCTTGCCAGGGGCCAGTGGCACCGGTCAAACAATATCCATTCCCCACTTCATGAATGGCCGTGGAAATAGAACTCAGTGCAATGATTCTGCTTGTTGGTGTACTAGTGGTATGTAGCATTGAAACTTATCACATTTTTGTACGAAATCTTTAGCGTCTTATTCCGTTCGAGGCCAATAGTCTCCTACCCTTACCAATTTTAGTACCAAGGAGTCGGTGCCCGAATGATTTCCACATATCCCTTTGTGGACTTCTCGCATAACATAGTTAGCTTCAGAAGCTCCCAAGCATATGGCCAACCTTGGAAAGATTTCCTGTACAGTTGGCCTACTTTGAAGCTATATCATGCTGCTTTGGCGTGCAACTCCCAGGATGCCTTGGAGTCTTCGGGTAACTTCACGTGTTCAAGATAATCAATGATCTCATTCCTCCATTCCCAGAACAAATTATTCGTATTCACCTCATAGTAGTCAACTGCGTACAAAAACGAGTGCATGAGCTATACTACTATCCCGAAATTCTATCATTTCATTTCTATCAATGAATCGGGGCTAGCTAAGGCATTCGCTTTTACATTTTCACCCCTCAGGATATGCGTAATTGACCACTCCGGAATCGAGCAAGCAGAGCCTGAACCTTCACTATGTAATATTGCTTGAAGTTGGTTTCGAAGATTTTGTAGACCTGACTTACCTCTAGTTGGAAGTTGCATTTGATTTCTATAACCTTGGAATCTGGTCCCAGGTCCAATTTGAGTCCTACAATCAAAGCTTCATACTCTGCTTCGTTGTTACTCAAATGGACCATCCTTATGGCCTGCTTCAGTGTTTCTCCTGAAGGCGTGATCAATACTATGTCGAGTCTGGACCCCTTTACATTGGAAGCTCCGTCCATAAACAGGGTCCACACTCTTGATATCAATTATGACACCATCACTGCTTCTTTGGTTAATAGAGGTAGAAACCCCGGAGCAAAATCAGCCATAAATTCGACAAAAACTTGTGACTTAATCGCAGTCCTAGGTTTATATTCTATGTCAACTTCACTCATTTCGATGGCCCATTTGGCCAACCTACCCTAGAGTTTGGATTTGTGAAGGATATTCTGCATGGGAAATGTGGTCATCACATTTATCGGGTGACATTGGAGGTAGGCCTCAGCTTCTGAGAGGCGACTACGAGAGCTAAGGATAGTTTCTCCAAATGTGGATAACTAGTTTTTGCTCCCACAAAAATTCTACTAAAGTAATAAATGGGAGATTGCGTACCATCATCCTCACGGACTAAAATTGCGCTTAGCGCTACCTCTGAGAGTGCTAGATAGATTAATAATTTTTCTCTTTCCTCCGGCTCTGATAATAACGGAGGGCTTGACAAGCATCTTTTCAAATCCCTTAAAGCTTTCTAGCATTCCAGGGTCCATTTGAAGTTGTTCTTCTTTTTGAGTAGTGCAAAGAAACAATTTCTCTGATGACCGAAATGAAGCTGCTCAAAGCATCCAATCTCTCTGTGTGCCTTTGAACCTTTTTTACGCTTGAAAACTGGTCGAGGATGTCTTCGATGGATTTTATTTTATCGGGGTTTACCTCAATCCCCCATTGTGATACAAGAAATCCTAGGAATTTGCCGGAGCTGGCCTCGAACATGCACTTCTTGGGATTAAACTTCATATTATGCTTCCTTAGGATGCCAAAAGTTTATTGTAAGTGCTTAAGATGGTCACTTGTGTTCAAGGACTTAACAAGAATGGCGTCTATATAAACTTCCATAGTTTTCCCTATCTGTTTTTGAAATATGTTATTTAAAAGCCGTTGATAAGTGGCTCTGACATTCTTTAGCCCAGAGGGCCTCATATTACAATAATATGGGCCAAAATTTGTTATGAACGATGTCTTTTCCTGATCTTCCAAGTTCATCTTAATTTGGTTGTATCTGGAGTAAGCATCAAAGAAACTTATTAACTTGTGCCTGGTTGTTGGATCAATCATTTGATCGATGTTTGGAAGTGGGAATAAATCCTTTGGGAACACCTTATTCAAGTCCTTATAGTCTACGCACATACAAAATTTATTTTTGTTCTTAGGAACTACTATTACATTATCTAACCAGTTTGGATACTTTACCTCTTGGATCGAACCGATATCAAGTAAGCGAGTTATTTAATCTTTGATGAATTTATTTTTAGCCTCGACAATGGGAAATTTCTATTGCCTTACTGGACGAATTCTAGGATCCAAGATTAGCTTGTGTACGACCTCTTTCATTAGGATACCAGTCATATTTGCATGCGACCATGCAAAGCAATTGGCATTAGAATTAAGAATTTCAATAAATCCAGACCCGACCTCGAGGTACAGTCCTGTCACCAACTGGAATTTACTCTCCAAGAACTTTTCAAACAATGTGACTTGCTCTAGCTCTTCTGCCATGAACTTTGTTGCATCCGTCACTTCTGGTACTTATAAATATCTTGGCACCTAATAGGATTCTGATTCTTCTTCCCCCTGGATAGCTTTACTTGACTCGGGAGCAGGCGCCAGTTCCTGTATGCATGCTCCTTCCCTTTGCCATTGGAGATCAAAATTGCATATTTCCCTTACTGGCGGTTGGTAGCCTTTTATCTATTTTATCTCCTAAGGAGTTAGGATTTTCAACGACTGATAATACGTTGATGGTATGACTTTCATCTCATGCAACAATGGTATTCTCTGAATAATCTTGTGAGCCATATCACCGTCCACAACCTCGAAAAAGGTTGTCTTTATCACCCCCTCGACATTTATGGGTAGCAGGATCTCTTCTCGGGTTGTCACGCTTGTGAGGTTGAACCCGGAGAACAATTTTATTGTCAGAATGATACTTTTGGTACATTTGGTTTGCTCCAATACCCTTCATGTTATGAAATTGGCCTAACTTTATGGATCCACCAGAACACGTTTGATTCTAAAATCTAATGCATTTAAAGAAATTACCAATACGTTATTGTGTGATAGCAATAGTACGTCTGCGTCTTCCTTCGTGAAAGTGATGTCGTCCAACGACTTCCTGGAGCCTCTTGCTATGGCTTACTATTACCTTTGTCTTTTTTGCGACCGAGAAAGTAACCCCATTAATCTCGTTCCCCCTGAAAATCATGTTGATCATCTGGCGCAGAGGGTCTCCTCCTATTTTTGAGGGCTTCGTGTTATCATGTTTGAAACCATAATTGTTTTTGGCCCCATCACTTATGAATTCCTTGATATGGCCATTTTTAGTACTGTCTCCACCTCTTCACGCAGATGTTGGCAGTCCCCAATTTGATGGAAGTTCTTTTCATAGTATTTGCACCACAAATTAGGATCCCTTAGGTTGGGATCAGACCTCATCGGCCTCGAGAACCATGCTTCTTTAATGTTCCTTATAGCCGATACCAACTCTACTACTCTGACATTGAAGTTCTATTCTGAAAGTGTGTGATAGGAAGAATCTCGAGAACCTGATGCCTCCTTGTCCTATAGAGGTCTATGTTGTTTTAATCGTGATTAGTTCTTCTATCAGCAACGAATATGTCTGCCGACCAGAAACCTATGTTGTGTCTTTCAGCCCATTCATAGGGCAAAAATGGACCCCTAGAAGACCACATGTCTATGACAAAATCGTCTTTTGATTTTTCTTTTTTCCTTTTCCGACCTTTAGAAAGCGGAGTTAGTCATCCTCAATCCTTATCTTTGACTCGTAGCGGTTCTGAACATCCTCCCAAGTAATCTGTTGGAGTTCGAGCAAATTTCCTTCAACTTCTGGGAGGAATTAAAACTTCTCTGGTTCAATCCCTAAGTGAATGCTTTAACCACACATTCATTCGGAAAACCTGGGAGCAATATCTTTTCCTTCTGTAATCGGGTTACTAATCCCCGCAACAACTTGGACTCCCTTTATGTAATTCTGAATATGTCGGACTTCCAGACTTGCACCTTTCTGGCCCCAACATGAGCCTTAATGAAATAATCTGGGAGCATCTAAAAGGATCTATGGAATGCTCGGGTAACAATGAATACCATGTCAAGAATCCCCTAATGAGTGTCTCCCCGAATTATTTTAGCAAAACAAATTCAATCTCGTGGGGAGCTAATTCATTCCCCTTCACCGTCATTGTATAGGTGGTAATATGCTCATGAGGGTCCGAAGACATCATATTTCGGCACGTCATGAATTGTAAACTACTTCGAGATCAATTCTGGTATCACGCTTGGTTTGTATGACAAGTAAGTATTTTTCTTTGAGTTCGGCCCTTTCAACATTGACGGTGCACCCTAGATTTGGTCTATGCGGGCATTTACATCCCTCATGAGCCATAATAATTTGCTTTTAAAGGGATCGCTCTCATTGTTGTGACTCGATCCGTTCCCCCATCCCCATCGAAGTTGACCTCACCCATCGGGGTGTTGTTGCCGATCCTCTGCACTGTTTGATTTGCTGAGAACCATGAGGAAATAGACCTTATCTGTTCGCGTTATTGGAAGCACCCGATAATGCCTACTTTAGTTATGTCATAACATTATCCTGCCATGTGATATGTGCTACAATGACCTCTTGGTGCTCCTGCAAGACCCTTACCGCTTCAACAGCATACTCCTCTTCAGCATCATCAGGAGTCACCCCCGAATTGTGGGTATCACTTATTCAATCCTTGTGCTGAGGGTAGTCTCCTTGGGCCTCTAGATTGTGTGTGTTTGATAACACCATAATCTGCCATAGTCTATGATTTTTTCTAAGAACAACTAATCAAAATATGTTAGTAAAAGAAGGCAAGGACCAAATTAACTACACGAGTGTCTAGGTCTCACAATGGGCGTTAAATTGTTTACTCGTAAAATGGTAATGTTAAAATTATACTTTGTTTCTAGACAATTGAATTAATTTGATCCTGAAATAATAGAAGAATTGAAATAATCTGCAGCTCTTAGCCGTGAGATGGAATGAAACAACATAAATAGTCGTGAGATAAGTCTACATATCTTCTTTACTTTACCTGGAATCACAAACCCATCAGGTTATTCCATATAGATTTCTTCCTCCAAATCTCCATTTAAGAAGGCTGTTTTAACGTCCATTTTATGAATTTCAAGATCATAAACTGTAGCTAATGCTACTAACATTCGTATGGACATAATTCTTGTAAGTGGAGAGTAAATATCAAAGTAGTCATGGCCATCTCGTTGTCTATCCCCTTTGACTACAAGTCTTCCTTAAATTTATCAATTATCATCTTTTATTTTCCACTTAAAAATCCATTTAGAACTCAAAGGTTTTTTTCCAGGAGGAGGATTAACCAATTCACATGTATGGTTGTTCAATATGGATTCGATATTACTATTGACTGCCTATTTCCAAAATAATAATTTCGAAGAAGATATAGTTTCTTTAAATGTTCGAGCCTCATTTTCCAATAAGAAATTCAAAAAATCTGGTCTAAATGAAGTAGACGTTCTTTGACATTTACTACATCTTGGATCCTCCTAATTAAATATACTTTATGTTGTTTCTTCCCGAGGTTGTTTAGATACTTCACCAATCAGCTCATATTCCTTTTTCTACACACACACACACACACACACACACACACACATATATATATATATATATATATATATATATATATATATATATATATATATATATATATATATATATATATATATATATATATATATATATATATATATATATATATATATATATATATATATATATATATATATATATATATATATATATACATATATACATATATATACATATATACATATATATATGTATGTATGTATACTTAAAGAACTCGTCATTATTTGACTCTCTAACTATATTATTATGAATATCGGGATTTTCTTATTTATGAACCAGAAATCGATATGCTTTATTATTGGTCGCATATCTTATGAAAATATAATCAACGATTTTCGACCCTATTTTTACCCTTTTGGGGTTAGGAACTTGCACTTTTGCCAAACATCCACACGCTTTAAAATAATTCAAAATGGCTTCCTTTCTTTCTGTTTTTCAAATGAAATAGATTGTATTTTTCTACGGGATACTCGATTTAGTATCTGGTTAGCCGCAAGAATGGATTTCCCCCACAGGTTCTGCGGCAAACCAGAACTTATCAACAATGTGTTCAGCATCTCCTTTAACGAACGATTCTTTCTTTCTGAAATCTCATTAGATTGGGGCACGTAAGGGGCCATTGTTTGATGAATAATTCAATATTCTAAACATATTTCTTCAAAAGGAGATTCATATTCACCACCCTTACCACTTTTTATCATTTTGATTTTCTTGTTAAGTTGTGTTTCAATTTCATTTTTTGCATTTTCTAAATGCCTCGATTGCTTTATCTTTACTATTAAGTAAGTAAACATAGCAATATCGAGTACTGTCATCAATAAAAGTTTATGAAATACTTCTTTCCACTACGAGATGGTATTGACTTCATGTCGCAAATATCTGTGCAAATTCAGTCTAAAGGATTTGAATTCCTTTCTACTAACTTATAAGGATGTTTAACATACTTAGATTTCATACATATCTGACATTTGAATTTTTCACATTCAAACTTAGCCAATATTTCCAAGTTAATCATTTTTCGTAGTGTTTATAATTGACATGACCCAAATATATATGCTATAAATCATTTGACTCAAGTAAGTGAGAAGAAGCTGAAATTTTATTATTATTCTCAATAACCATTACATTCGGGTTGAAAAGGCCTTCGGTGAGGTAACATTTTCCTACAAACATCTCATTCTACCATTTTTCTTGACCTTTCTTCTTGCCTTTCTTCGGAGCATGACAATCTGTAGATTTGTGTCCTGCTTTCCCGCAGTTGTAGAAATTTTTGTTGAACCGCTTCTTGCTTGAGTTGCTTTTTGTTCCAGAAGCCTGCTTCCTCTTTATATTAGTTTGAAGAGTATCCTCAATAATGTTTGCTTCCATTATTATTGAGTTTCCATGCCTCTCTTTTCAGCAGATTTATTGTCCTCTTCGATTCTCATTCGAACAATGAGATCCTCAAGCGACATCTATTTGTAATAGAATTTGCATTGAAGGTCTTGTCCTCTTTGATTTTCAATTGAACAATGAGATCCTCAAGCGGCGTCTTCTTGCGTTTGTGTTTCAAGTTTTTGAAGTCCTACCACAAAGGAGGCAATTTCTCAATCATCGCTGCGACTTGGAATGCTTCATTGATGACAAGACCTTCAATGAAAATTCTATTAGTACAAATACCAAAATTACTACTTTCAACATCAGTATTAATTTGACTTATACCTTCTGCAATGAGATCGTGAATAATCACATACAATTTCTGGACTTGGGTAATAGCAGACTTGCTATCTACCATTTTGTTGTCCAAAAAATTAGCGGCAATGAATTTCTTCAATCCGGCATATTAAGTTTTGTATTTCCTTTCAAGTGCAATCCACATTTATTTTTACATCTCCATATTACTGTAAGCGTTATACAGATCACCCTCCAGTCCGCTAAGAATATAATTCTTGCAGAGAAAATTAGAATGCCTCCACGTTTCAATCACGAGAAAGTGTTTATTCTCTGGAGTTTCATCGGGCAGAACAAGAACATCTTCCTTAACTTATGTAGACTTAAAGTAGTCAAGTAGAAGAACATCTTCTACTGCCACCGCTTGAAATCAATCCCGAAAAAGTTTCCAAATTTTTCTGCTGGCGCCAATGCTGATGTTGTTCGGCTTGTTGATGCATTGGCAATCACCATAGGAACAGTCTAGTTCCCGATGTTATTCATCATTTCTGTCAAAGAATGACACAGAAAACATTAAAATTACGTAGATCATATCTCCAATGGAATAGAAAACCACAAAGGTTTTAGTATCCATAACAGTGAATATAACACAAATACAAAAAGTAAATTAAATTCCTTAAGCTTGTTAGTATACTGTATCTGTAAAATAATTATGGATAATATGAAAATAACGTATAAACAGAAATGAAAAACAAAATATAATTTTACCCGAGCCCACTAAAATTCATAGTGTTTTCTTAAAAAATTTAGTACCCTTCTAGTACCTAAGGTTGTGGATTATTTCCTCTCAGGATTTAGAATGAATTACACACTAGAACGAATTACTCACTGCTGTAGCGTACTTCAAACCCTATTGTTTCAACGAATATAAAAATTAGTAGCGAATCACACTTATTGTTGCTTTCTTAGTAATTAAAACAATGCAAAAGAAAGTAGGAGAACTCAGAAATTCGTATGGCAAATCTGAGAGAATGATTTGATATATATAGCCAATATGTTGAGACTCTTCAGAAGGTCTATCATCGCCGTTTAAGCAAAACGATCATAACGCAAATGGCTATTTACGCATAATTAAAACGGGAATTCAAACCTTATTCTTCCATTACAAAAAATGAAAAATGGACGTTGAGAAAACGGCGCAAGGCTTGCGCTATTCTTAACTCTTTAAGAGTTAGAAGAGGAGCAATTGTATATATACCCATCAAAAATCTTTTTTCTCTTCTAATATAAAATAATTTTCCTTGCGGGGGGGAGGGGGGGGGGGGAGGGCGGAACTTAAAGTTTTCATTTTCCCTCTATTTTCCATTTACCATCTTTTAAACTAGCTTTAAAACCTCAATATATTTTACCATGTACAAAATGCATGTCAATAAAGAAAGTAAGTGCACGCTAAAAAGCATTATAAATTTACAAGCCATTGCAATTAAATAAGCTGATTTAGGAACACACTTCGTAAGTTAACTGAAGTTCTCAAAGATAAACCTTTAGAAACAATAACTAGTCGATCCAAACTTTCAATTTAGACTTCTCGTCTTTATTTTTTATTTTACTTATTTATCTATATGGTTAGATTTTTTATTTCCAATTGCAATTTATTTTTCGATCCAAATCAGATATAATGCGTGAATAAGAATAATGAACTTATGTAATTAAGCTGAAGATGTTAATATTCATATCTCCAGATTTTTGGTCAGTTTTTTCGCAAAAAAAAAGGTCAACTTGGATGTTCCAAATGTTTGTCATGGAATATGCAGGGTTTCGAGAACTATATAATGGCCGCATTAAAGTTCACTTTACGGGCTTTGTGCACCATATACACTAATAATGTAAATAAAAGTATTTTGACTATAGGTGCAGTTTAATTTATATTAATAAGTTAGTTATTATTTTTATCTGATTACTGACTAATATTTATCATAAAAATTTATTCAATAAATATCTTATAAGTTGTCTGATTAAGCAAGTAGACTTATATCATCACTATATATCACCTAAAATAGAAAAGAAAACAAGATCAAGATCCAAAGTATGAGCAAACAACAACCAAAAGAAAAAAGGCAGCGATGATATCCATCCCGAGACGAAGCTCTCTTATGTGATTATGTGACTAAAAGTGGAACAAGCAAAGCATGTGTGGCTTTAAATAACGTTCACATGGCTGATCACATGACAATCCCATAAAAAGTGGTAAATACATTCCCAAAGAACTACAAATTAAATGAACCAACACACATTTAAAAAAATTTGACTTCTAAAATTGAGTTCTTTTATCCAATTGATTTATAGTTGTCTCAAATCAAGATTCTTCAAGAGAACTAGCCATCAGCTTAGCCTGTAATAATTAAAATGCCAAACGTAAAGCATCAAAATATTCAAGCACATCCAATTAGTTTATTAGTTTTGTGCGTTGCTCTTACCAGGCTTACCTTAATCCATTGGTGATGTCTACTTACAATTACATTAATCATGCTTTAATATTCCGCTTTATCATTCAATAACAAAATAATGATAACAAGTTAAGCAGATATCATTTTTATTTATTTCGCTGGAAATGAGTAAATTTCATGGGTGGTCACAAAGGAGTAAATTTTATTGTGATAATTTGAGCAAAGTAAAATAATTTTTGTATAACAAAAAAAAAGTGATCTTTGAGCAACGAACTAAAAATATATTAAATAACTTTTATGTAACAACAAAAAGAAAAATTACTTTTAGATAATGAACACAAAGTATAATAACTACCAATAAAATTTACTCCATTGGAAAGACAATCGTTGGCGATTACTAGTGAAGAATAAGCATCAATAGACTACCAGTAATATTTTCGGAGAAATTGACTAACGGATTGCCAATCAAATACTGATAATTAGCGATCGGACAATATATCGCGAGAAAATCTAGTGCATCATTTACCAACGAATTACCAATCAATTTTTGTCACCTAAATTTAATTAATTCATCACTAAGTAAATATAATGTATGAAATATATTGGGTTTAATTTAGTACGAATTACAGCGAAAAGTTACCAAACGATGCTGGTTTCTTGACAGAAAAGAATCAACTCGTAATTTACCAACTTTTTCCTTTACCCTGTTTTGACTGCAAATTGTCAGTTTCCGTATGGAAGTAAAATTGCATTATACTACTCCCCAGATTTATAATAACTGATCAGTTTACTTTTTCATTTTGGTTCATAATAAATATTCATATAGATAATCAAGAAAAATTTTTATTTATTTTTACTCTTTTATCCTTGTTGCATATCCTTAAAAAATTTCTCACTCCTCACTATAACTATATGACCAATATTTAATAAGGGTAATTTAGTCATACTAGGTATTTTTGTATAGGATTTAACATTTAATGGGCGTGTTAAAAGGAAACTGGTCAGTTATTGTGAACCAGGGGGAGTATTAACAATTAAAGGAAAGATGCAAAGGTGATCTTCTCACCAAAAAGTATAATCTTTGGTTCAAATAATTAAATTTATGTGATACGGGGTTAAACCTAGTTAACAATAATATTCTAGATGCGAGTTCTGAAAGCTTGATTTACGATGAAAAGATCTGGTAGATGTATAGTAATGGTATGCAATAATCATTCCAAGTAATATGAACAATAATAGAACATTTAAGAGCAATGAATAACAATAAATGACAATTAAGTAAATAGAATGAGTGATTCATGCAATAAAGGATGAACTAGGAATGATGAGTGACAAACAAATCCTTGAATATTCAAATTATTCTCGAATCTAATGGAAAGTGGGAAATAATTTAGGCAAGAATCTTGATGAAAATGTCCTTCTTGTATCTTAGTAAGAGAAAGAATCTTTAGCCAAAAGTTTGTTCTTACATATGAATCTCACGTGCCTCACATTATTGGCCTCTCATTCTATATAGATGAGACATATTTCTAACAAACCCTAATAGTACAAACTGCAGAGCATATTTGCTAGAATATTTCCCATAATATCTTATTTCGAAAACTAGTCGTTACAACAACATCAACGATGTTCGACCACGACCATTATCGACATCTCGACCATGGCTCCCATCGACTCTTCGACTACAGTATTTGTGCTTCCCGGCCCACCTTGACTAATAACGACTCAAGAATTCTTCCTTCAGCGTCAACTTATTTCACATATTATCTGGTAGATTTTGACCAATACAGTTAGTCCTCCGCTTATTTAGGCCAGCTATAAGCGGGCTTGATGAGCGGATTTTGTTCGTCGTGTTCGAGATGATTGGATGAGTGAGGCGGGTTGTGATGTTTGAGGCGAGCTAGACACTTTGGGCTTTCATGAGCCGTAACTTTTTGGTGTTACGTTGTTCCTGGATCAAAGTGACATCATGACATCATACGTCATTATGATGCATTTTTCCGATACATTGCGTAGTTTCGTGTACGTCTTTTGGTTGGATTTGCCGCTTCGATAGTGGTGCCAAGTAATGATGACCTAATTTCTTACTTCCAACGCTCGAGCTCTTATAAATAGGGATGTGAAGATATAATCTCAAGTTTTACGGATTTCACATATCAAAACCTTGTCTCTTATTATTCTTCTTCTTCCAGTGTTGCACATCTTCTTTCCCTGCCTTAGTGATCCCTGTTGTTTTCATTCCTTGTTGCTTTGAATACTCTCTCTTCGTTGCAAGTATGTCTAACGTATCTTCTGGTCCTAGCGAAGAAAGTGACCTGGTTCCTTTAGCAATAGTTTTCCCTCTTCAAGCGGAGGGAGTCTCCGTTGTCGTTGAGGGTGAGAACTTTCTTATGGTGGAGGAGATAATTCCTCGTAGTGAGAAAGTCAGGTCTGATTTTAAAAAGGCACCTGAAGCTGAGACCTAAATCTTTGAGTCGGCGATGAAGGAGGAAGATTTATTATAGCTTAGTGCTAAATACGGCATTCCCGCTCGCATTGAGTCGGTCCTTGATGCGAGACATGGCACAAGTCCACCGCCATGGGTACTGTTTATTCTATGCTTACCCCTTTCATGTCAGCTACTCTCTTCCCCTTCTTCCACTGGCAGACAAGTTTTGCTATTTCTGTGGCGTTTGATCAGCTCAGCTCGCATCGTATATTCACAAGCTCATAAGGACGCTTACTAAGTTTGTGGAGCTGGCCAGGGTTGAGGTCACACTTTGACATCTGATGTATCTATTCGCCCCGGTTTCTATAAGGGGGCGATGTTAAACCTTTGCCACCGAGGGGTAAAGTTACTGGTGGTGAATATGAATGACAAGGCTAACCGCCATTTCTGGCACATTGTTTTCTTCGTTAGAGTTGAGAACATGGTAGCCAATGCAGATGGCTTTTCTGAGACTTAAAATTGTACTCGTAAGCGTCTAATCATTCTATTTTGAGGCATTTGGTTTACTTTGCTTAGTTGTGGTATCTGATCTCTTACTCCTTTCTTATGCAGCCCAAGACTTTTCCCTTCTTTCGGTCGGGGACATTTCTGATTAGGTTGGCCAGCTCTTCCCTCATATTGCAGGGATTCGTGAGTGGCCATGATTTTTCAAGAAGTTGGGACCTGCTCCTTCCCTTACCGATGAGTTTCTTTGCTTTGGCCTCTTAGTTGCTGAAATTTTGTGGTTTATTCTTGTTGACCCTTTTTCTTTTGCACTTCAACTCCATCCCGAGGGTTTTCGAGGAGGCCAAAAGCTCCCCCACCTACATTTCACAATAGGAAAGTTGCCGCCTATTCGGCTTCTTCCCCTTCTACGATCGCGGTTGATCTTGCTCCATCCTCGGTCCCAACTACTACTGCTTCATTATCATTTCCTTTTCTATCCATGGATACTTCAGCAGCAGAACTTTCGGCTTGACCTTTGTACCGTCTTGTGGATGAAAAGGAGGAATCACTACCAGGTGATAGAGACTTAATGCCCCGTAAGTGGATATCGGTGGATGTTGGCGACAGGGTTGCCCGGGTCGCAGACTCTGTGATGGATGACTTGAACCTTCGTGAGATGGCGACCATTTTCCTTGAAAATGATGTCGGACTGGCTTTGAGATTTTGAGATATGGAGGCCGACAAAAATGTATCTCTCTCTTCTGCAATGACGGAGGTCGAAGGGCTGGCTGCTAGGGCTTCTGATTCTTTTCGATAAGAGGGGCCATCGACTTCGCAACCAGCTGATGATATTTATTTATCGACTGAGAGGAGAGATAAAAGCATTGCCGAAGACGGTTATGAGACGGTTCCAGGCGTCGATGTTGTTGACTTGAGTATTATTAATGAAGGGTTTACCCAACTTGAGGTGATGCTGCTGACTTGAGTAAGATGAAGGAAGGAGTTTACCCAACTTGAGGTTAGGTTTTAGAGGTCTACGAGGACCAGTGTGATCCTCATGGATCGTGATATGTTGAAGAATAGGGAGAACGTAGTCCCTGCTCTCGACCTTCTTTGCTCTTAGGTAGAAGGTGAAACGCTCAGAGAGTTGGACGATGTTACTCTATCAGGGTGCATATCCGACCTTGCCTTCGGGATGAGTATTTTAGGGCTTCATATTTCTAACTGTAGTGTTTTTTTGTTTAGTGTTTCTCCTTTTTTGGCGGGGGCGTTCTTATTTTTACTTTTCTTCTTTTTCTTCTTATGATTGAAACCCATGGTCAAAAGGAGGAGAAGCGTAAGAAAATATTTGCGAAGTTGGAGCATAAATATTTTGAGTAACGCGGCAAGTACTAGGAGATTCGTAGGCATTTTGGCGAAGGCGGCAACTTGCAGGCCCTTCGTGATGAGTTGAAGGATAATTACAACGAGCTGCTGAGGGTCATCGAGAAGTGTAGCGTTCTTGAAAGGACATTGAGAGGTAAGAGGAACAACTCAAAGTCAACAAATGGGTCGAAGCCCAATGCAACGATCTCTAAGCTCAGGTGGTTTCACTGCGTGCCCAGCTTGAGGAGTGTCAATTCAGAGTGGATGCTCTAAGTGGCAAGATCGCCGAGAAGGATGAGTTCGCTCGGTTGGAGGCTTTGAGGAAGGAAGAGTCTCTTGAGATAGTGATCCTGACTGTCCGTTTTGAGTGAGTAACCTCTACGACCGAGTTGATGCTCTTGAGGCCGGGAAGGCCCGATTACTGATGCAACCTTCCTCTTCCCATACTTCAGATTTTCCTAATGTTCCACAAGAGTTTCATGAGGAGTGGTTTTATGCCGAGGCCTAGTTAGATATTTTTCAAGATTTGCATGCGGCGAGATCTATTTCTGAGGCTACCTTCGAAGAAGCTCGTGTTAAGGCTCGTAAAGCTTGAGTCAATTGCGGGTATGACCCTACTATGCTAAAGCTGGTGATGATGAAAGGTATGGGGATATGGATCAGCATAAAGAGAATGCCTGGTATGATGTTGAGTATCCTGAGGGCGATGGTGATGAAGAAGGGGATCGCGATGGCCCAAGAATCGGTGGTCAGGCGATGGTGCTGAAGGTCCTGTTGGTGGCGAGTAGTTTATCTCTTTCTTTTTCTCTTTTTATATTGTAGACTCGTGTATTTTGTTGACATCTTCATGATCCTTTCTTAAAAAATGTCCATGAAATGGAATATCTAGATTGTTTTCAGCATCTGTCTTTTTTTTGTGGTTGGATTTTCTATACTTGCGTGTTTGAACTTGAGTTTGATTACATCCAAGGGATGGTAGGTGTTACTTCGAACAAGGTTTAACGTAACCTAAATTTGATTGCGGCCGATGGTAGGTGTTAGTTCGAACAAGGTTGAATGCTACCTAAATTTGATTATGGTTGAGGGCCAGTAGGTCTTAGTTCAAATATGGTTGAACATGACCTAGATTTGATTTATGTCGAGGGCCGGCAGGTGTTAGTGCGAACAAGGTCGAACATAACCTAAATTCGATTATGGCCGAGGGCCTGTAGGTGCTAGTTCTAATAAGGTTAAATGTAACCTAAATTTGATTACGGTTGTAGGACGGTAGGTGTTAGTTCGAACAAGGTCGGTCGTAACCTAAATTTTATTACGGTCGAGGGCCGGTAGGTGTTAGTTCAAATAAGGTCGAACGTAACCTAAATTTTATTGCGGTCGAGGGCCCGTAGGTGTTAGTTCAAATAAGGTCGAACGTAACCTAAATTCGATTATGGTCAGGGGCCAGTAAGTGTTAGTTCAAACAAGGTCGACTGTAACCAATATTTGATTACGTCCGAGGGCTAGAAGGTGTTACTTTAAAAAAGGTCGAACCTAACCAAAATTTCATTATGGCCGAGGGATGATAGGTCTTAGTTTGAACAAAGTCAAACGGAACCTAAATTTGATTATGGGCGAGGGCTGGTAGGTGTTAGTTCGAATAAGGTCAACCGTAACCTAAATTTGATTGCCGAGGAGGGCCGATAGGTGTTAGTTCAAACAAGGTTGAACATAACCTAAATTTGATTATGGCTGAGGGAAGGTAGGTGCTAGTTCGAACAAGGTCGAACATAACAAAATTTCGATTATGACCGAGTTACGGTAGGTGTTAATTTGAACAAGGTCAAACGTAAACTTAATTTGATTATGGCCGAGGGTCGGTAGGTGTTAGTTCGAACACGGTCAAACATAACCTAAATTTGATTATGACCAATGGCCGGTTGTCTTAGTTCTAACAACGTCAAACATAACGTTAATTCGAATACAGCAGAGGGCCGACAGGTATTAGTTTGAACAAGGTCAAACGTAACCTAAATTCAATTATATCTGAGGGTCAGTAGGTGTTGGTTCGAACAAGATCAAACTTAACCTAAATTTGATTACAACCGAGGGCTGGTAGGTGTTGCGTTGAACAAGGTCAAACATAATCTAAATTTGATTATAGCCAGGGGATGGTAGGTGTTAGTTCGAACAAGGTCGAACATAACCAAAATTTGATGATGACCGAGGGCCGGTAGATGCTACTTTAAACAAGGTCGAACGTAGCCTAAATTCAATTATGGCCGAGGGCCACCAGGTGTTAGTTAAAACAAGGTCAAACGTAACCAAAATTGGATAATGGCCAAGGGCCGGTACGTGTTAGTTCGAACAAGGTCAAACGTAACCTAAATTTGATAACAATCAAGAGCCGATAGGTGTTAGTTCTCACAAGGTTGAATGTAACCTAAATTTGATACGGCCGAGGGAAGGTAGGTGTTAGTTCGGACAAGGTCGAACGTAACCAAAATTTGATTACCACCAAGGAATGGTAGGTGTAAGTTTGAACAAGGTCGAACGTATCCTAATTTTGATTATGGCCGAGGGCCGATAGGTGTTAGTTCGAACAAGGTCGAACGTAATCTAAATTTGTTTACGACTAAAGGATGGTAGATGTTAGTTTGAATAAGGTCGACGTAACCTAAATTTGATTGTGGACGAGGGCCGGTAGTTGTTAGTTCGAACAAGGTCGAGCATAACCTATATTCGATTATGGTTGAGGGCCGATAGGTGTTAGTTAGAACAAGGTTGAAAGTAACCTAAATTCAATTACGACCGAGGACCGATAAGTGTTCGCTTGAACAAGGTTGAACGTAACCTAAATTTGATTACAGTCAAGGGCAAGTAGGTGTTAATTCAAATAAGGTCGAATGTAACCTCAATTCGATTACGGCTGAGGGCCGGTAGGTGTTTGTTCGGACAGAGTCATCATAATCTAAATTTAGAAAGATATGTCTATAAGTGCAAAGTTTTTCGAAACTATAAACTTCAGGCATTGTTGCCTTGGTCGTACACTTGGAAAAATAAAAATAAACTTCAAGGAATGTTTCTTTAATCATATATTTGGAGAAATTTAAAAAAATTTTGGCCTTGGCTGGCGTTCTATTCTCAATCCCAGTCTATCTAGTCCCTTCATTGGTAAACCTGGAGAGTGTTTGAGAGGTCGAGCAATAAACTAGCCGTCCCAATCCCATATTTGCATACTTTGACTGAAAGTGTTCCCTTCGTCGCCTCGTTAAAAACCTCCTTGAGAAACCCAATTGGGACAAAACTCAAGTGAAAGAAAAAGGACGAATTTGAGAGATGCATTATCTTTTAAAAGTTGAAGTACTTAAGGTGGGTAATATTCACGTTGTTTGGTAGTAGCTCGCCTTACATTATTTCTAGTTGAATTGACCCTTTGTTTGCTTTTTCCATGATTTTGTATGGACCATCCCAATTTGTTCCTAGCTTTCCTTCCCATGGGTCTTTACTTGCTTGTGTTTTATCCTTAAGGACGTAGTCCCTGACTTTGAACGGCTTGGCCCTTGCTTTCTTGTTATAATAGCATTCTGCTTGCTATTTTTAGGCGATCATTATTATGTAGGCCATGTCTCTTCGTTCTTCGACTTCGCCAAGATTCAATATCTGCTTTCGATGTTTCTAATACCTCTCTCTCGTATGAGTACCTTAGGCTGGGTTCTCCAACTTTGACTGGTATTACTACGTCAGTCCCATAGGCTAAAAAGTACGGTGTCTTCTTACTCTAGTTTTGGGTGTTGTTCGATAGGCCCACAACACTTCTAGTAATATTTCCAGCCACAGTCCATTAGCTTCAATCTTTTTTTCATGATTTTCAGTATTGACTTGTTGGAGGACTCTACTTTCCTGTTACTCGCGGGGTGGTACACCATCGAGAGTATTCTTTTGATATTCCATTTCTCAAAAAAAAATCAATGGTCTTCTTTCCCCTAAAATGAGGTCCGTTGTCGTAGTTAATCTTTTAAGGGAGGATGAACCGGTATATGATGTTTTTCCATATAAAGGTGATCACTTCCTATTCGCGTATTTGGGCGAATGCTCCTGCTTCCACCCATTTAGAGAAATAGTAAGTTTAAACCAAAAGGAATCGTAGGTTACCGCTCCCTACTGAGAGGGGGACCACAATGTCCATTCCTATTTGAGGAATAGCCAATGTAAGGTGACTGAGTAGAGGTATTCACTTGCTTGGTGAATCATTGGAGCATACATTTGGCATTGTCCGCATTTTCTATGAGGCCTGCGGCCTCCTATATCATGGTGGGCCAGTAATATCCTACACGTGTAAGGCATCTACCAAAGCCCGATTGCGAGAGTGAGCTACATAATGGCCCTCATGGACATCTTCATGGACGCACCACATCTGGTTCAAGCTCAAGAATGTTGCTAGAGGGCCACCATAAGATCTCTCATACAGGCCGTTGTCGATGATACTGTACCTGGACGCTTGCATTCTCAGTTTCTTGGCTTGTTTTTTATCATCTAGGAGTGTGATGTCTTGCAAATACATAATAATACGATTGCACTAGTCCCGAGATAAGCTTACGGTTCATACTTCGACTTGAATTAAGCGATGAGTTATGGAGGTGGACTACATTTTTTTCTCCAGTTGTGATGCTTCTGGTGGCCGCAACTAGTTTAGCGAAGCCGTCCGTCTAAGTGCTCTATGCTCAGGGAATTTGGTCGAGATGACATTCGTCGAACTCGGGCAGCTGCTACGAAATTTTAGTCTAATATTTTTACAATCTTTTCTATTTGATTTGGTAAGTCCCTATGACTTGCTTGACTAGAAGTTAGGAATCACAGCGTAGTTTTAACCATTTTCCCCGTACTTAAGCGCTAGTCTCAAACCTGAAATTACGGTCTCATACTCGGCCTTGTTATCTGGGCAACCTTATGGACTGGAGAATCACTTCGCCTGTTGGGACTTTGAGTATGATTCCTAGTCCGGGCCCTAACGTGTTGGATGCACCATCGGTGTATAGTACCTAGAGGTCTTATGTTTGGGGGAAGTTTAAGCGGCTTCTCTTTCAACTTAGGGCATTACTTTTGCGCTGAAGTCGATGATGAAGTTAGCAAGAAGTTGCAACTTCATCGCTATTCGTGGTTGGTATGTGATATTGTGCTCACTCAGCTTGATTTCCTATTTGTCCAGCCTTTCTGATAGCTCGGATTTATGCAAAATGTTTCTGGGAGGGAGAGGGGTAATCGGGACGACTGTGATTGGATGATATTAGAAATACGGTCTAAGATTTTTTGAAGCTACAACTAAGGCCAAGGCCAGTGTTTTGAGGTGTGAGGATACGTCATCTTTATGTCAACTACTATTTTGCTAATATAATAGATGGGGGATTGTGTACCTTAGTTTTATCGAATCAGGACTGTGCTTACAGCTACTTCAGATACATTGAGGTAAATAAGAAGACGTTCCTCGGGCTATTGTTTTGAAAGCAGTGGTGGTGATGACAAGTATGCTTTTAAATCCATTCGGGCTTGGATGGACTCAGAAGACATTGGAGGCTGTTCTCAATCTTAAGTATGACAAAGAATTTTTGACATCAATTCGACAATCGTGAAATAAACATTGATAGGGCGGCAATTCGGCCAGGTACTTTTTGGAATTCAGCTTCATTTCGTACCTTCTGAGTATATCGAAAGTTTATCTCAGATGGTTGATGTGGTCTTCTTTCCTTTTGGACTTGACCAACATGTCGTAATATATACTTCCATTTTTTTATTGAACTAGTCCTTAAACATCCTTGTCACCAGCCTTTGGTAAGTTGATGCCCCATTCTTTAGCCCAAAAGGCATAACCCTGTAACAGTATGTCTCTTGATGGGTGATGAATGTAGTTTATTCCCGATCCTCTTCCTCTATGAGGATTTGATTATAACCTAAATAAACATCCAAGAAGCTTAGTAGTTCTTGCTCGACTGCTGCATCGATGAGTTGGTTGATATGGGTTAATGGAAATAAATCCTTGGGGCATGCTTTGTTCAAATATGTGAAATCCACGGACATTCGCCGTTTCCCATTCTTCTTTTTTACCATGCACACGTTGGTGAACCACTGGTTACGTCAACTACCTAATGCAGCCATTGTCCAACAAATTCTCTACTGTTTCATATACCACATTGTCAATTACGGAGTTAAACTTATGCTTGACCTATCTTACTAAGGGGTGGAATGGGCCGATATTCAATTTGTGCGTGGAAATTACCTTTGGGATACCCGGCATATCTGCATGGTTGAAAGCAAATAAATCTGCGTTAGTTTGCTAAGAATTGACAAAATTTACCAGATTCCTAAGAAAGGAAATCCGCTTGACGTGATTCGAGCCTTAATTGAAAATTTTGATGTTTTAAGAAGTTTGAAATATTTCATTATTTTTGAGATTTAATTCGTTGTTAATGATGCTAGTTTGGCGATTTGATCGCACGGATAAGTTTGTATGATATTTTTGAGTTAGTACGTATGTTTTGGTTTGGAGCCCCGAGGGTTCAGGTGTGTTTCGCATGCGTTTCGAAAGGTTTTTGGAACTCAAAAGTTGTAGGTTTTGCTAGTTTTGGTGTGCTGATACTTTTTTCTTCGCGTTCGTCGAGGATCCTTGCACACGTGATGTGTTATTTATGCTGAAGGAAAATTCTTCTACGTGAACGCGTAACCCAGGTCACGAATGCGAGGCGTTGGGGGGGTCTTCCCTTCGCGAACATGGTCTTGGCAACGCGAACGCGAAGGCTAATTGAGCCTGAGTAGGGGAGGGGTAATAAACCTACGCGAACGGGACCACATGGACGTGAATGCGAAGGCTCGAAGGGTCACTTCTCCGTGAATGTGAAGGCCAAGCAGGCATAACCCATCACGAACGCGAACCAATCACGAACGCTATATACAATTATGCCCAGTTATGTTAAGTTTCAAATACAGAACATATTACGGGATTTTCATTATTGTTTACAAACTTCATCTTCTGCACACCTCTTGGACGATTTTTGAACAACTCCTTCACCATAACTTCTTGGGTAAGTAATCTTTGACTTGTTTTTTTCCATTTTTATCACCATCCACTAGATTTCTAGGCCTAAAACATATGATTAAGGGTAGAAAATTAGGGATTTAGGAAGAGTTAGGGCTTTTTGATTATTTGGAATTTTGACCTCGTTTTGAGATTGATTTCAAAACAAAATATATATTCGGGCTCGGAGGTGAATGGGTGATCAGGTTTTGGTCCGAACCTCGTATTTCGACCAAGTGGTCTCGGGGTCAAATTTTGACATTTAGGAATAATGATTAGAAAGCTATAAGTGAGTATTGGAATATGATTATTGAGCATTTATTGATGTTATTAAGTTAGTTATGTATAGATACAATTGATTTGGAGCCGAATTCGAAAGGAAAGACGGTATTTGAGGATTGAGTTAGCCGTGGAAGTTCGAGGTAAGTGTTCGGTCTAACCTTAGCTTGAGGTATTAGGGTTATGTCCTATTTGCTATTTGCTTTTCGTTGAGTACAACGTATAGGCATGGTGAAGAGTATCTATACATTGGTGTCGAGTATGACCGTGATTCTTAAATTTCAATTTGTTATGTTCTTAAATGATGCTATGGATGCTTTAATTGATGATTCTTGATATTGAGCAAGGATTGAGTTTGTTTTGGTAGAAAATACTTATGATAGGGTATTGGTTTAACTGAGATGAGTAGAAATTGAGTTAAGATTGGTTATAACTGATTCTTGATGGGACGTGTTTACTTTTACTGTTGAATCCCTTGCTAGGATAGTGTAATTTATTGTTGATCCCTTGCTGAGACACTTAGTTTGATTGTTGCTAAAGGTATATAAAAATATGGACCAGGTTGCGCGCCGCAACAATACTATATATAGATCGGGTTGCGTGCTGCAACAATATTAAATATGAATCAAGTTACACGCTGCAATAATATTAAATATTGATCGGGTTGCACACCACAACAATACTAAATATGGATCAGGTTGCACGATGCAACAATGTTATATTGGATCGGATTGCGTGCCGCAATAATATTATATTGGATCGGGTTGTATGCTGCAACAGTGATAAATGATAAGGGATCGGGTTACGCGCCGCAACAGTATTATTATTGCTTTGTTGTAGATTCTGAGTTGCTCTCTCATATTTCTCTTGAGTTCCTGCTGGATTTGAAATTTCCCTGTAGCATGTACCATCTCCCATTTAAATTGTTTATTCTTGTTATTTTCTGCTGTATATTATAAATTGCACAGGTTTATCTGAAGTCTGGTCCTAACCTTGTCACTACCTCGTCAGGGTTAGGCCAGGCACTTACTAGCACATGGGGTGGGTTATGCTGATGCTATACTCTGCACTATGTACAGATATCGGAGCATCATTTGGGCAATAGCACATGGGGAGCCAGCCTTAAGTCCATCCAAAGATCCCGAGGTAGTTCTGTAGGCATCCACAAACCCGACGTTCTCTTTTATCTATTTATATATTTTGTTTTCAATTGTTTTCGAGACAGGCTGTATTTCTTTTTTAGACGTTGTATGTAGCACTCATAGACGGTCCGTGAATATTGTGACACCAAATTCTAGGTAGAGGAGCATATTTGCATTGTAGTATTGATTTTGATCATTTTTAGCTGTTTAAGTCTTCTGCTTATTCTGTTTCATAAATATTTAAATTGTTGATTTCTGTTAATTCAAGTTGTGAAAAGGATTAAAATGAAAGAGTTAGAAATTTCTATATTTCGTAGCTTGCCTAGCTTCTATGAATAGGTGCTATCACGACACCCGAGGGTGAAAAATCAGAGTCGTAACAAGGTGCCTAGAGCGGACCTCTCAAGGACAACCACATTAGGGATGATATTATTGACCTTGTTGGACAACTGCAAGGAAGAAGAAGCACCTTTCTATGGAACAATCTTGAAAGTCTTCGCCATTTTTACTGAGAAAATCAAGTATGTTGGCTTAAGTGAAAGGTAAAGGAAAGACTGCAATTTGAAGAACGAAGGTAAGAATGTTTGAGAATGAAGGAATATAGTGATATCTTGAAGGATTGAAAGCAGATTTTGGTCAAAAATAAAAAATGAATGAAGGAAGGAGTATTTATAAAGGCTTTGCGTCATTTCGCATCCAGGGACGACCTACTGATGGCTGACATGCATTTGGGGTCATTATGATGTGACTTACGGGACGCTTTAGCTTCTTTGTCGTTTTGTGTTACGACGTGTTGAAGGAGGGATCAAAGAGCTCATGTCATTCCTTGAAGTTTCCATAAAACTTACTCTCCGAAAAACAAGGAAACTATTTATATATAGGTAAAATCGGGCTTACGGGATGTCCCGGCTTCCGATAAGATAAATCGAGCTAGAGACGTGATGACAAAAAATCGAAATCGAGGCAAGAGTCTCATAGATCCAGAATCCGGGGGCATGACGCCCACCCTCGAGAATATCGGTATCATGATCCGGGATCTACCCAAATCCCAAAAGACTTCGAAAAACGTTGTCGGGAACCAAGCACGACCAACAGAAGGCTGTGATATCCAAGACCAGCCGGATATTTTGGCGTGGATCTCGGCATGTATCCATAGAGAACCTATGATTAGTTAAATAGAAGAGTTTTTATCTTTTATAGAATTAATTTCCCTACTATATAAAGAGGAGTCTGATGCATACTAAGGCAATATACTGTTATTATCTTTGTTATTCAAAGTTCTTATTTTTGTTCATCAGTGTTTAGTTACTGTTTGGTCGGATCGAGGGCAGATATTTTATTAAGACTGGAATCATCATCCTCAAGTGGTTTGCTAATTTACTATATCTTTATCGGTTTAATTTAACACGATTTATCATTTATATTAAATTAATTCACATACCTTAAAACCACTTTTCAATTTAATTGTTTTCCGCTTTTTTAGGCTAAACAATATACTAACTTTTCTAAAGAGTTATTATATCTTGAGTAAATAGTTCCTAGGAGAAGGGGGGGAGAGGGGGGGAGAGGGGGGTTGCATCAAAATTATGCCTTATCATCTAAGCCTTCCCTACTGATAGGCCTTAAATTGTTTAATTAATTGAAAGAATTTTGTGGCTCGGTCAGAAAGAATAGTTTAACATCATACATATATATCTCTTGAAAGAAAATAAATCGCATTTAGCTAGATTAAAAATATATTAAGAACGTAATACATTCCTCATTTCAAATGAACTTAAGGGGAAGCTCCCTTATTTATTACTTAGGTAATATAGTATGTTTTTATGAGGGATAATTTGGAGTAAAAAGTAGCTGTGAAGCATGTTAAAGCACATGACTGAGATGGTATTTTTATTCGTTGTGTCCCTTATCATTAGGGAATGCCAGATCAGGTTTCTTTTTTTAATTTTTATGTTCTGTTTCCGATCGAGTATATAATTTATCCTTGATACAGATATTGTATAACATGATTTAATCAGAGTAAAAACTAGTATCTGCACGTGCAAGATCAATTTAAATGTAGGCTGAATATGTAAGTACTTTTTCATGATTGAAGAAATTACTAGAAGACGAACATATACATATAAGAGAGAGGAGATAATATCCAGAAGAATTAATATTAAAAAAAGTCATTATAGGGATTTGTAGGGGTGTAGTTCAAGATGGGAACGTGGGTAACAGATTGGTATGGGCAACTAATTAAACGACTTAAAAGCTGAATTTCAAACTCATCTAATGCAGATTCAGTACTACTTCGCGCACGTAGTAGTACGTACATTGGCTAGAGTTAGCTTTTGTTCATTGGAATGATAATCAATAAAAGCGCAAAAGTCTATTATCTAGTTTGAAGTCGAGTTTTGCAGTATTTAGTCTAGACTTGGGCTAAATTAGCAACTAGTGAGTATTCACTAATGCAAGCCAAATGATGCAATACGAATTTATGAACAACTATGACATCCCTTGGCAAAAAGGTGTCAACACCAAAACACAAATAGTAAACGTATGAAGTTATCATTGAATATGTCTTTTTTTCTTTTAATTAATCTAAGATGATTAACATATGTATATAGAGAGAGAGTTAAGGCATGCATGCATGAAGTAGGTTCGATGATCTTTTATACAAATCCCATAACTGGAGGATCTTGGAAATATTTCATATAGCAAAAGTTGAGTTTTCATGTGGCATCTACGTACTACTTTTTCTTCATAAAAAATGTATATTATTATAATATGCACTTACAATATATGGCATGGATGTATATGTGTGTCAATTTAATTTTATATAATAGCAGATGAAGTTGGAAAAGGTATACTTCACATGTTAGTAGATAAGCTGTTTCCCAAGTGGTCACTCAGGCAATTGGGCATGCATTTGCGTTGACATTCGGCTTATACAGGTTAATTAGTTGATGACTAGCTAGCTGTTTATTTCCTTTTCTCTTTTTCTTTTTCATCTCTCACATCGTTATAGAGGATGAGTCGAGAATTTTAATTAAAAATATTCAAGATTTTATGTATAAAGTACTATTTACCTATATATACAATATAATTTTTCCAAATTTAATCTGCTATATATCCTTAGCCGATTGTCGCTTTCCCAGCATCATATGCATCAAAGGTACCTATCTATGACATAATTGGTTTCTACTTTAATTTAGTAGCTAAAATTTCTTTCTTTTGTTCAGAAAATTTAAAAAAAAAAAAAAAAGAAGAAGAAGAAGAAAAAAACAGCAACAACTAGAATAGTAGTCATGAAATTCCAGTACTTGCCGTCATCTAGTGTTTTTAGTTGCAAGAAGCCTAACTCAAGTAGACCAATTAGTTGCAAATCACAATTGAAAAAGTAAAGGAGAGGTGATAAACTACTTGGTTTTGCTTCAATCAAAATTGTTTCTTTTCTTTCTCCTTCGAGGAGAAAAATTGATTAATCATTTCAAACTAAATAGTAACTTTACACAAATAACGGGTCAGATTTTTTATTTATTTCTTTTTAATGATATACATAATTTGCATATTGATATTATATGATTATCATAAAATTGTAATTATTTTTAATTGAAGCGGTTAAATTGACGGCTATTTAAGTTATTACTTCCTCTAAATTCATCCTACTACATTAAAGAGAGGCCCATAAGAGGTTGCCAAACCAGGTAGGCCTCTCACCCACTTGATGTGCATAATTATTGGGCCTATAGATGAAGACTGGGCTCCCTAAGGAATTTAGGTTGTGGAAGGAGTATCATAATCACAGTCTGGTCAGACACAAGTTGCTGCTACCATTGTATCTTGAATGTGAATCACATGTCCTATTTCCTCCAAGTTGGTTTCATCTCACCTTTTTCATTTGGCGAACTTTTCTTTTCACATTATGCCTCAACACTAATACTCTCTATTCAATTTTATAACATTTTTTTCTTTTTTTATATGTTCAGAAAAGAATAAATATTTATATACTCTAAAAACTTTTTAGCTATAAACTTCTCATTTACCTGAAAGCTTATGGTCATAGAAATATAATGTCGCGGTTAAAACTACAAGTTCTAAGAGTGAGTTCATACGTAATTTTTTTTTTTTACTTTTTAAAAATTCAGGAGGTTGTTACTATGTTAGAACAAAGCAACTACTTTGGATTTTAGCTTGCAGTGAACTGAAAGTTTCAAGCAATGTGAATTTGGAAGAAGAGAGGCAAAAATCTGAGATCTTTTTGTTTCTTTTCATATCTGATTTATACTACTAGCTAGCTATTTTTACCACGTGGAACACGACAATTGGTTTCCATAATGGAACTAAGTCTTAACGACCATTAAATTAATTAAGGCTATATTGCTCAATAGCTTGTCAACTCTAGCCGTCTGAGTCAATATTTGGAACCCACATTTGAATTCGTGTTAGAAGGAGCTATCATACATTTGATTGATAGGGATTTCTGTCCTCCTATCATAACGTGATACATAAAAGAATACTGTAGTGTAGGACAGTGCTATTTACACTGTAGAGAAAAGCAAAGATTGAATATACTGCATTTCTTGAGAATATTCCAATTCTTCGGATTTTATTCAAGTCAACAACAACTACCAGTATACTCTCACCAGGTGGGGTCTGGGGAGGGTAATATGTAAATAAGTCTTACCTCTACCCGAAGGGCAGAGAGGCTGTTTCCAATCGACCCCCGGCTCATAGGATAAAAGAAAAAACAGCAGTAAAACAAAAACAAAGACAAAAATAAAAACAAAAACAATAGAGCATTAGTAACTCCAGCGTAAATAGCGTAAATAATTATCTAAACATACGAAACATAAATACAATCGCATGCAATAATATCATACAGTAACTACCATAACTAACAGCCATAGGGGGTACATAAACTAAAACACAAATCATCTATAAGTAATCCTGCTGATCCACACCCAACCCCGGATGAGGCGTACGAAAAACTCTAGGAGCCCCTATCCTACAACCCTGATTCTAGACCTCCAGACTTTCCTATTACGGGTCATGTCCTCGGCTGCATTCTAGTCATGTCCTGCCTAATCACCTCTCCCCAATAGTTCTTAGGTCTCCCTCTGCCTCGCCGACCGCCAACAATCTCCAGCCGCTCGCATATTGATCGTATGTAGTTTCACGAACAGATATAACTCCAAAATACAATATACATAAGAGGAAAACGACCTAATCTTAATTTAATTGTGGTAAATTTTAGAGTTATAAATTTTTAAGACTCCAATGGTACTCAAACAGCATAGATTGGGAAAGCTTTGGGGAGTATATCATGCTTTATAGACATACACATAACACACTTATGTATAGGAAGAGGAAATTAGTTAGAAGAAAGGTAAAAACTTAGCTTAATAAGTAATCACTTGAAACCAAAGAAAGGAATATCATACTCTTTTTCTTTTCCGTGAAGTTGCATTATTTTAAGTTTAGATGCCTTATACAAAACGTGTACTCTACGATTACGCCACACACATGACACTTGGCAAAATAGGATTAGAAAACTTTTCACCGTAGCTACTTTCCACCAATAACAATATTACTTCAATATAACAATATTTTTCTTATTATCTTGAATTGCATTAATCAGCCAATAATCAAGACAAGGGGCCTACTTAGCTACTAATTCCCACCAATTATAATGTGAGTTCAATCACTTGAATGGTATTAATCGGCTCATAAATTCTACAGTCCGTCCACGAGTGATCACTAGAGTCACAACGACAAATGACTACTTAATTGATTTACTTAATCGTACTAAAGTTTGTAATACATCATTACCATTGGGCCATGCAATATGGTGTAATAATGGTTCTACACGCCGTTTAGGAATAGGAATTATAAGAACGATATATTTATGATTCTGTTTAAGCTATATTGATAATACATATTACGTTGTTTTACGTCAATATCTTAAGTCAGTAAATTCATTGACATTTTATTTCTAGATATAACTCGAGATAAGTATACTCACTTTTTTTCATGTACATCCGGCTCTCAGACAACATATGTAGATGCAAATTTTGTTTTAATGTGAATACAACAATTTACATATTGTTCTAATTCACGATCTCTTGCTCACTTGATTCTCCCGTTTTAAGAAAGAATAATTTATAACTACTTTACCCTTATTAAATATTTTCTTAATTTATGTACCATCTGTATCAATAACATTATTCATAATCTTACTAAATGTGAATGCAATTGATTATTAAGGGTCGAAAAAAATAAATATAATCAATTACATTTTGAACATCTAAATATCAAATAATTTGAAACAACTACTTTTAATAACCACAACACATATATATAATGAGACAGAGGGAGTATTACTTAAATAATCTTGAATCTACTAGGACGTTTTCAATTTAGAAAGTTATATAAATTGGAATAAGGAAAATATCTTTTTAGTCAATATACTTGTTATAATAAAAATTGAAAAGCACTTATAACTTAAATAGACCATGAGAAAAAGCTATGAATAGACGCAACAAAAGTAAAGTCAAACGGGTGGCAATTAAGTTTTAAACAAAGGACGCCAAATAGAAGAACTATTGGCCATTGGGTTCTCCAATTGTTATAGTAAATGACAACAAACACAATGCAAAAGGATTAATACTACGTTAAGTTTAAGCGACGAAAAAGTTGCGTCGTTAGGTAAAGGCATCTCGATTCTGACCCCAAATCCAACAATCTATTTGTCTAAAATGGCGTCGGTAATTACCGCCGGCCAACAAAACCAAGCTGATTTTAATTTTATATGAAACTATTATTATTATTACACTAAATTATTTTAAATGATTCTAAAAGCTTGAATTTACATGTTTAAATATAATGGTTCGTACTCTCATACTCCAAAATTGTCATTTTCCGTGTAGAAGGACAGTATCTTTTTTTCTTCTTTTTTTTGCTTTGATAATGAGGTACGTCAAGCATTTCATATGGTACGTACACGATCGATTAAAATAGTGAAAACTCATTTCAGTATAAGTGCTACGTTTTTTTTGTCGGTTGCATATTGTGAAAAGATAAATTGGGAGTAGCTTATATATATTTCATTGCTACGTATTCTATATTTTATCTGTACGTTCTTCCTCTGATATTTGAGAAAAGAAAGAAAGGCGTCTTTCAAAGAAAAAGAAAAAAGAAGACTGAAATCGCACTGATTATGCACTAGGGCCTATTCGTTCCACGTCTGAAGATGCCATTTCTGTATTATCGAATTGCTTCTAATAAATGTTCAAGGTTCATTACTTAAAGGAGAAAAGCTGTAAAGGTAGGGGCAGGCAAAAGAAAGTTGAGAGTGAATTACTTTAGAAAATTTATTGTTTTTGTTAAGTAAAATTAATAAAAATAGAAGCTACGGAGTATAAAATAGAACGTCGGGTTAGAAAATGATATCTGAACTAACTATACAAACACAAAGCTGTAAGATTCAAATTTGACAACCACGATAACAGATAAATAAAACTTGGAACTGAGTCACTACAAAACAATGACTGACGATCGTTGTGGCAAAGGGCGACGATCAGAGACGAGCAATCAAAAAGAAAATACTTTCGGTAGTTTAAACTTAGAAAGAGACATGAAGAATATATTTTTTGGATATTTTTTATGTTGTGCTTTTTAGATTTATTAGAAAATATCCCTTATAAATAGGAAGAGATAACAAGAAAGAGGGATCTCAGTCATTTTTCAAGAGAACACATTGTAGAAGGAAAAAAGGGAATATACGAAAGGAATTGACTTATTCACTTTACTGAGGCATATGTAGTTTAACTCTCATTCATAAATCTCAAGATTCCGCATTTATATTGGTTATATATGTAGGAAATCATTCCATCCATGATATGTGTGCTTTGGTTGTATTAGCATGATTTCCAGGTATAGGTTTTGATGAATGACAAACAATGAAGTCAAGTGTCAAACAACGTTATTATATGACAAACAATCAAGATTGAATGCCGAGAAGCATATTGATGAAGGGATTGCACAGAAAAGCCAAAGACGAGCTCAAAAGTTCAAGACAGAAGACCCAAGACGTAGGTCGTTAGGTAGAACCAATGTAAGAGCAACGTTTAAGTTATCTCGTCTTTTGGCTCAACATAGGTCATCATAAATATGCATAAAATCATTTTATCAAATCATAAATATCATAAACATTTTCATATACTTCAAACAAAATGAGTTTCAACGTTTTCATTTTAACCAAAATGGTTTTTGAAGTAAGTTTTCGATTCTGGACAGAACAGCCAGATAATCGATTATCCTTAAGCTGATAATCGATTATGCTGGATTTCCAGCCAAAACTGAAAATTCCAGCATGGCTGCATAATCGATTATCACAAAGTAGATAATCGATTATCTGCCTTTTCCAGCTTAAACTGGAAATTCCAGAGAAGGTAAATAATCGATTATGCTCTATAGAATAATCGATTATTCACTAACCGTTGCCGAAGTTTTTAAACGCTGAAAAAAATAATCGATTATGCACAAGGCAATAATAGATTATGCTAGCATAAATTCAGCGTCTGATTTTTGAACGTTAAGCTGATAATCGATTATGTAAATCTGATAATCGATTATTCTAGCATAAAATCAGCATTATTGATTGTCAATTAAGCAACGGACATACAACCTCTACCACCTATAAATAGAGGTTTTTTTGACTCATTTCACATGAACAATATCTCTCATTATTCTTGAACATATTGATAACATTTATACATCATATTTAGAGCTTTTGTTGAGCCATTTGAGAGACAATTTTGTGTTGTTCATAGAGCTTATATTGTATCCCTTTATCTACTATTCTTAGAGAGTTCTTATTGTAAAAGAGAAAGGTTCTTGAGAAGACCATATCTTCTCATTGATTGTCGGGTTTGCTAAGTACCTTCAATCTTAGTGTGTGAAGTCTTGTGGTGCGGTATCCACGAGCAAGGTGAAGTCTTGAGGTGAGGTATCCTCGAGCAAGTTGAAGTCTAGTAGAGCGTACATCTACGAGCAAGTGTAATGGTTTGTTAGGCACCCGTAAGCTTAACGGAGTTAGTGTAAACTCGAGAGAGTCTCTCGGGAGACTGGACTAACCACACGTTGTGGTGAACCAGTATAAATTCGGTGTGTCCTCTCCTTACTCTTTTAATTACTGCACTTACTCTATTCCTGCAATTTTAATTTCGCAAAATTTACCGACATTCTCGTGCCTCACTATTCACCCCCTCTCTAGTGAAGGGCATAAATCCTAACAGTTGGTATCAGAGCCTAACTCTCTAAAAGCCTTAACCGGTTGAGAGAACGTTCCATATATTTGTTGAGAATGTTGAACGCAGGAATGATGAGCGAAGGACACTCCACCAATAGGCCTCCACTATTTGACGGAACAAATTATACATATTGGAAAGAGCGGATGAGAATCTTCATCCAATCAAATAACTTTTGCTTGTGGCAAATCATCAAGAACGGTGAGCAAATGCCGACAAAGAAAGTTGGGGAAACCATGGTTCAAAGGAGGAAGATGAATATAATGCCCAGGACATCAAGAAGGTTGAAAATAATGCAAAGGCCGTCAATTTGTTATATTGTGCGGTGAATCCGGATGACTATCGGAAGATTTCTTGCTGCACAACCGCCAAGGAGATGTGGGATAAGCTTGAAATCACTTATGAAGGTACGCCTCAAGTCCGAGAATCAAGAGTTGATTTTCTAACACATGAATATGAACTCTTTAGAATGAAGGAGCCGGAAAGCATCAATAAATATGTTTGAACGGTTTTCAATGATCATCAACGATCTCCATGCTCTCGGAAAAGTATACTCGAACAAAGATCTAGTTCGAAAAATCCTACGGAGTCTCACTCCCGAATGGCGTTCCAAAGCCAATGCCATCAAAGAGTCGATAGGAATCACGGACGTCACAATTGATGGACTAAGAGGTAACCTCAAAACTTATGAAAGCACAATTCTTAAACCTTCATTTGGAGATGAGAAAAGTCCAGGTATGCCTTCAAAGCCTCATCGTCTAAAAGAGTAGAGGTAAGTGATTCGGAAAGCGATGATGATACTATTTCCAACGATTTAACTGAAAAGTTTTATAAGTTTATGAAGAAGGAAATGAAGAAGGAAGAACCAAGTCCTTCATGCCAAAATTATGGAAAACATGGGCACACCAAGTCACATTGTCCAAAACCCAAGGACAAGAAGAAGAAGAAACACCAAAAGCGGGTGACATGGGATTCGGATAGCTCGGGTGATGAAACTGCCGCCCTATGCTTCATGGCCAACGAGGAAGAAGAGGTAAGTACTCCTAACTCTTACTCTTATGAAGAATTACAAGAAGCTTTTCAAGAATTATATGATGAATTGAAAAAGTCTTCAAAAATCTCCAAAGAGGCCAAGGCTAAAATTAAAGTTTTAGAAGAGAAAAATAAATTTTTGGAAAATGACAATATTGATCTTAGAAATAAAATTAAGGAGATGCATGAAAATTATTCAATTGATCAAAATTCTAATTGTTCATCTTGTGATTCTTTGAAATTAGAAAACATAGAACTTAGGAACACACTAGAAAAACGTAGTGTAGACAATCCTAAAATAGTTGAAGAAATTAAAAAGAAAAGGCCCAGGAAAAATAAAAGGCGCAAGAATCATGTTAGAAATTGTGATGCTCAACCTACAAATAATTCTAGGAACTTCATTAATGAGTCTAGAATTAATCATTTTAGACCACCTAGAAACGACTCTAGGAATCTCAATACTTCTAGGAATAACGACTTTAGATCACCTAGAACATTTTTTGTTCAACCAAGACATATGCACAACCAGAATGTTATATGTCATTATTGCAACCGGGTAGGACACATAGCACCCATATGTTTTGCAAAACATAGGGATTTATCTTTTAGCTATGATTATCATTTGCCTAACCCCCAAGGACCCAAAAGTGTTTGGGAACCTAAAACCTATTTTTAGGTACGTTTGCAGGTGTGCTTGAAGACTACAATATCATAGTAGATGCACCAAGCACGAAACCTTATTGCATCAAGGGGGAATTTCGGTTAGTTATCATATTTATTGATAAAAACGTAATAGTTGATATGTGTTAACGATTGATATGTCTTTGTTAACAATTGGTATCAATTATTTTTGTTGATTCATGTTTTGATAACTTTTATTTTGAATAACAATTGGTATCAATTATTTTTGTTAAAAATAATGATCGATTCATGTTTTGATGAATATTATTTTTGGTTTGAATAACAGTTGGTATATTCTTGAAATATAAATGATTCATGTTTTTAATACAACTATTGGTTTGTTAAAAATTAACAGTTGATATGTTTTTAAGTAATATGATTAGCTAAAAATAACCGTTATTATGGTTGTTATGTTTTTGCTAACATTTGGTATCATTTTATGTTGGTATGATTTTTTTTGAAAATCGTCATCATGTATATTCCTCATTGTATTTCCTATCTTATGGTTGACACTAACAGTTGGTATTCCCAAAAGGGGGAAGTGTTAAAAGGGGAAAGTAGCCTGTGTATACTCTCTTTTTGCTAATTCCAAAAGGGGGAAGAAATTAGGCGATATGCATCTAATAAGGGGGAATGTCTCCACCTTCCAGTATGCTTTAATTGAGGGGGAATACTCAATTGAGGGGGAATGTTTTGCATAACTTGTATGTTGAGATATAGCATGAACTTAGGGGGAATCCGATATGCATATCTCTTATTGTTTGTCATTATCAAAAAGGGGGAAATTATAGGAAATCATTCCATCCATGATATGTGTGCTTTGGTTGTATTAGCATGATTTCCAGGTATAGGTTTTGATGAATGACAAACAATAAAGTCAAGTGTCAAAAAACGTTATTATATGACAAACAATCAAGATTGAATGCCGAGAAGCATATTGATGAAGGGATTGCACAGAAAAGCCAAAGACGAGCTCAAAAGTTCAAGACCGAAGACCGAAGACCCAAGACGTAGGTCGTTAGGTAGAACCAATGTAAGAGAAACGTTTAAGTTATCTCGTCTTTTGGCTCAACATAGGACATCATAAATATGCATAAAATCATTTTATCAAATCATAAATATCATAAACATTTTCATATACTTCAAACAAAATGATTTTCAACGTTTTCATTTTAACCAAAATGATTTTTGAAGTAAGTTTTCGATTCTAGACAGAACAGCCAGATAATCGATTATCCTTAAGCTGATAATCGATTATGCTGGATTTCCGGCCAAAAGTGGAAATTCCAGCATGGCTGCATAATCGATTATCACAAAGTAGATAATCGATTATCTGCCTTTTCCAGCTTAAACTGGAAATTCCAAAGAAGGTAAATAATCGATTATGCTCTATAGAATAATCGATTATTCACTAACCGTTGCCGAAGTTTTTAAACGCTGAAAAAAATAATCGATTATGCACAAGGCAGTAATCGATTATGCTAGCATAAATTCAGCGTCTGATTTTTGAACGTTAAGCTGATAATCGATTATGTAAATCTGATAATCGATTATTCTAGCATAAAATCAGCATTATTGATTGTTAATTAAGCAACGGACATACAGCTTCTACCACCTATAAATAGAGGTCTTTTTGACTCATTTCACCTGAACAATATCTCTCATTATTCTTGAACATATTGATAACATTTATACATCATATTTAGAGCTTTTGTTGAGTCATTTGAGAGACAATTTTGTGTTGTTCATAGAGCTTATATTGTATCCCTTTATCTACTCTTCTTAGAGAGTTCTTATTGTAAAAGAGAAAGGTTCTTGAGAAGACCATATCTTCTCATTGATTGTCGGGTTTGCTAAGTACCTTCAATCTTAGTGTGTGAAGTCTTGTGGTGCGGTATCCACGAGCAAGGTGAAGTCTTGAGGTGAGGTATCCTCGAGCAAGTGTAACGGTTTGTTAGGCACCCGTTTGCTTAACGGAGTTAGTGTAAACTCGAGAGAGTCTCTCGGGAGACTGGACTAACCACACGTTGTGGTGAACCAGTATAAATTCGGTGTGTCCTCTCCTTACTCTTTTAATTACTGCACTTACTTTATTCCTGCAATTTTAATTCCGCAAAATTTACCGACATTCTCGTGCCTCACTATTCACCCCCCCCCCCCTCTAGTGAAGGGCATAAATTCTAACAATATATATCTTCACGCTATCAAAAAGAGAAGGCTCCCAATTACATAATCATTGGTAGATTGTTCTTCTTTTTTTGCAACCACTGTTATTTCTTGCATTCATTACATCTTTTGGATATTATATGTTTCTGTCACAATGTATTAAGTGCACCAATTAGAGGTCCCAAATCGTTCTCATCATTCCTGGAATTCCATTTTATTTGATCTAGTATTTATTAAGTTCAGCTGAGATCTACTCTATTAATTCATCACTAATTAGTTTAGCATTTATTTGCTCAAATAATTTGGCACCGTCTGTAGGGAGTTTTTTAGTTGAAACTATAATTCTTTCTAGATCATAGAAAAAAAACCTCTTCGTCGTTTGCTCCAGCTAACAATGGCAGGAAACAGAGGTGTGAGGTTGAAAAATGGCGCATCAAGCAGAATCTTCCAACAAAAAAATAGTGAATTTACTAAAGTAAAAGATCAAGGACGCCAAAGAGCTATGGCCAAAATTCCTACCAGGGGTATTATGGGCCTATCACACACGCCAAAAACCAGCACAGGCGAAACGCCATATTCATTAGTCTATGAGACAAACGGGGTAATACCCATTGAGGTCGGAGAACCTAGCCTGAGATACTCTAATAAAAGTGGACCAAACAATGACGAGAATAGAAATTAAGACTTCGACGAAGTAGAAGAACAGACAGACATGGCTCATGTAAGGATGGTAGCCCAAAAACAACAAACAAAAAGGTACTACAACAAGAAGGCCAAAATATGACCACTCAAAGTTGGGGACTATGTTCGCAAGGCCAAAACACAAGCGACAATAGACCCAAAAAAGGAAAACTGGGTAACAATTGGGACGGGCCGTACAAAATCACAGCGGCAGCAAGCAACTGGGCATTCCAACTAGAAACAATCGAAGGAAAACTACTACAAAACAATTGGAATGTCGCCCACCTTAAATATTTTAACTTGTGAAAAAGGATGCCACCCAAGTTGTACTTTCTTCCCTCACCCAGGTTTTATCCTAATTGGGTTTTCTCGGGGAGGTTTTTAACGAGGTGACGAGGGGGATGTCTCAAAGTTCAAACTATAATTCGTCTCTCCACCTGCCGACGAAATCTCTAGGCCGAACAATGAAGGGACTAGATACAAGGAAACTTCTCCAATATATGTATGAAATCAACATTTACAATACTCCAATAAATGAATTAAAGCAACAATTTACTCTCCATCGATCTTCTTTCACAATGTCACATTCGACCTCGCTCGAATTACAACGGGTAAACATTTCGACCAACTAGAAATAACACCCCTACAGCAAAGGTCATCGCCAAACGAAATATTTGAACTTGCTCAAATCACAACGGGTTAATATTTGACCTCAATCAAATTACAATGGTTAACATTTCGACCAACTCAAAATAACACCCTTATGGCAAAGGCCATTGCCAAACAAAATATTCCACCTCGCTCGAATTAATACGGGCTAACATTTTGACTAACTCAAAATAACACCCTTATGGAAAAAGCCATCGCCAAACAAAATATTGGACCTCGCTCAAATCACAACGGGTTAACATTTTGACCAACTCAAAATAACACCCCTGCAGACAAAGGCCATCGCCAAATGAAGAGTTCAACCTCACTCGAAGCCTTTAATATTCGACATCGCACGGATTACTTGATATCTGACGTTGCTCGAATAACTTTATACAACCTTTTTCGAGTTGCTAAGTTACGTGATCATCTACGATAAACATCACACGAGGCTGAAAAGCCCGGGACCTCCCACCCTCTCCCCCAACAAACAAAAATAACAATTCAGAGATGCACAACAAAAAAGTAATTGTTCCATTACAACTGATATATCACAAAAGTTTTCTACAATGATCTCAAGGATTCCCTCACAAAAATAGTAAAGCAAAAAAGACTACAACAAATTCCTACGCCACATCATCCCCTGTGGCATACTCCTTATTATACCAAGAATCTATGGCGAGATTTTTCGCATCATCATCATCAACATCGTCCATCGCAGGCGTACCAGGGTCGTAACCACAAGCCTCACGAGTTGCACGTGCTTTAACATGCACATCCCAAAGTTCTACCTTGAAATCTTTCCCATCGACATACAGGGACTTATACATGTCAAGTTGAGCCTCGTTGTGGACCCACTTCATATAAATCTTGCGGCATGACGAGATCAGCCGAAGCATGATATATAGAGGGTTGCAACTACAATCATACCTTCTCTGCCTTCAGAGCAGTATCTTGTTCGTTCAACATGGACAACTCCGCCTCCAGATCTTGGATACGTTCCTCAAACCTTGCTACTTTGAGTGCAAACGTCTCCGTCTCATTGTCCCATTCGGATCTACAAATGCGTAGGGAATCTTCCAAAGTCGCTACCTCAGAGATAGCAGTTGCCCTGCCCCTTTCAGCACGAGCCAATCCTTCAGTCTTAACACTCGCTTGCCCCTCAGATCGACTACTTTCACCTCTGTTCGATCAAGCTTACCCATTAGAGTGGCCATCTGCGCTTGAAGGTCTGTGTTCTCAGCCATCACCCCTTTTCTCACCTCAAACTCATCCTCATTGGTCATAAGATCCGCCTCAAGTTCGCTACATTGGTAAACGGCTTTCATCAGCTCTTCGTCCCGCTCTTTCAGCTCTTTAACTTTTTGTGCAACCTCTTCCTCCTTCTGCTTAAGCCCATCATGGAATAGTTGAAATTTTCTATCCTGAGACATCGGTCAATTCAAAATGCTTCATGCACTACTCCTTGTATATAGAGGCCACTTTACCAAAAACAGCCATCCTCCGCTTATCTGTTCGATCGCACTCAATCTCCATGATCAGGGTCTAACATACAAAGGAAAGAATGCCGGATTAAGTGGAATAAGTGTACAAAATGAAAAGGATAAAATCACTACCACAAAGACATGCCGGAAATGTTGCGCAATAGCTCTGCACCGCTCATCGCCTTAAGCACCACGCTCTCAAAAGCAACATACAAAGGGGAAAATGCCGATGCTGGTCGCTCGCAATTCGCCAATAAGTTGTAATCCACAGGGATGACTATATGTTAGTTAGGACCCTCCGTCCTCACTTCCACACAATATATCACTCCAAGAAGGCCCGTACATCTTCGGGGTCGATGTCCGAACCTGAACCATCGTCCTCGACTTGCACAATTCCACCTCCTCCAATAGTTGATGATGCACCACCCTCGACAGATCGTATAGATCCCCCCTCCTTGATATACCACTTCGGCCCTGGGGAACCTCCCCGCCAAAATGTCGTCCACCATAAAAAAGGCACATGTGCCTGACCCATGCGAAGACGCTACCCCTGAAATATCAGTTCTATTCTTTTCATGATCGGTGGAAACGACCTTCCCGATCTCCACCCTCCTCCTTTTTCTCGATGGTAAGTTATCCCCGTTGGAGGGCTCATCTACGAGGGCGTAGATAGGCCGAGACGACATCTCATCCCGTATAATAATGTCATAAGGAGAGTCTCTTGTTTGTACAATTTGAGCAAGGTCTCCTTGGACGGACTCAGCTAAGGTAAACCGCATCCCCGCCGATGCGACGGCCTGACGAAATACCGGGACTGGAGCCTTCTTCTTGGAAGCCCTACGAACTATCACCATGAAGAGGTCGTATCAATAATTGACAATGAAAAGTCAAAGGCCAAAGCAAAAGGATCACTTACCAGATGGAACTTTCGACCCAAAGCGTTTGAGGAAGGCAGGTCAATCTCGAGTCCCCGCCATATAAGGTAGTATGCGAGCTATCCAGTCCTCGATACATACAATGGGAAAGGTGAATGTCTCTCAACTGCATTGAAAATTCACGGGTAAATAAAAATTAGAAAGAACGAAAGTAAACAACATGCATATACTACCAACACCTATTGTTATGATTCCATTGTTCTGGAAAACTAGCGGGGTCCGACACCAGGTGCTCCATTTTAATGAAGAAATATTTGTGCCAAAACTTGTGGCTCACCCGGTCGTCCGCTTCGACCACCAACCCCCTTGTGCCACGATGTCGCAGGCTTATCATGGTGTCTTTATGAAAATTTGGGGATTAAATGTAAAAGGCGGTGAATTCCAGACTTACACCCAGTCAAATCCGCATACTTCATCAGCACTAGAAGGATTTTATACATATACAGAGGTACCGTGTTGGGCATACTTCATAGAACCGACAAAACTCCTCTGCTAGCGAAGAAGAGTGAGGATATGACTGATCACAAAAGGATACACGTGGAAAGCACAATATCCGGGTCTGTGGATAACGGAGTGGCGCAGGAAACTTCATCATGTGCTCGGTGTGTCCTGGACATCTTGGTAATAGAGGGTGTGTTGAAAAACTTAAAATGATGAACAGTGACTGAACAGAAAATATGAGAATCAGAACCACGAAAACTGAGCTAAAGAATAGAGAAAGATAATCAATAGTGGAAATGTGTACATAAGGAAATGGCTAAAGTTTTTGAAGAAACAAAACCTTCACCTATTTATAGGGTTGGATGGCGCAAGAATCGAAGCAGAAGATAGCCAATAGCGCTAAAACCAAAGCGGCAAGCAATTAGACGTTGTCTCGGGAAGGTGCATAATGATGCCGCGCATGGGAGTGATGTCACATACTGATAACTATATCAATTAGGGTTTTGTGCGATATGTCAACCTCTTGGCCTTGGCCGAACTGGCATGACTCAACGGCCAAAATATGTAACAGAAAATGGATGATATCCGCTTATCAAGGATATGCAGATCCGCGACCTCAACAACCGGAGGGATTAACTGTATAAGTCAAAATTTGGCAACCACAACAACGGATAAGCAATACTTGGGATGGAGTCACTACAACACAACGGCTGACGATCATTGTGGAAAAGGATGACGACCAGATGCAGGTTGTCAAATGAAATAGTTTTGGTAGTTTAAACGTAAATATAGATAGGACGAATATGCTTTTTGGATATTTTTTGTGTTGTACTTTTTAGGGGAAAATTCCCTTATAAATAAGAAGAAATAGTAAAAAAAGAAAGTTGGGTCTCTGCATTTTTCAAGAGAACACATTGTAGAAAGGAAAAAAAGAATTTACAATGGAATTGTCTTATTCACTTCACTGAGGCACATGTTGTTTAACTCTCATTCATAAATCCCATTGTATTTGATCTAGAATTTATTAAGTTTAACTGAGATCCACTCCATTAATTCATCACTAATTAGTTTAGCATTTATTTGCTCAAATAAAAGTATTGCAATAATCCATGTATAAAAGGAGTTTAACCTATTTGTAATTAAATTATAATTGTTTACACTATCTAGTTAAGTTGATATGCACAAACAGATATCTATATATTTAAAACAAATATAATATATAGAGCGAAACTTATTACAATTAAAAATTACATCGTAATTCTTAGTGTTATTAATACAGATAACTTAAATTCTTAAAAAGATATTATAAAAATCTATAAAATCCTATTTGTTGCTATTTAAACTTGAAATTTGGATACTTCGAAATTGTTTAAAGCCCCAAGGATGTTGCTTGTGTCAATTCTATAAGCATATGTTTAGAGAAAGTTGAATCAAAATATTGCGGCTGTTGAATATTGACCATGCTAATACTAATTCAGCAACTCAAAAGCTGAACATAACTAACTAATTTCTTTTTATTTTTTAGGTAGGAGTGTACAACTCGTATTCCCAAAACTCCTTTCTAGAGCTGTCCAAAGTGCCCTTCTTATTCACATTAACTTTCGATTTAATATTTTGGAATAGAGTTGGATTTGTACCACACCAGCGGTGGATAAGAGGTATTCATATCTTCACCCTTAAATGAGAAGTATCCCGCTTAATAATCACGACCCCAAAACTTAATAAGTCGGGATCGTCAATCACAGAACTAGGCAAATCAATAATTACAATAAAACTGGGCATTTCATATTAAAATGATATGAAACAAGTTTAACAGTAATAACTTTTATTAAAACTGGATGAAACATCACAACTCAAATACACAATTTCTCAAAAAGATTTGGGTGTTACTGAATACATAAGCATCTATATAATAACACAATATGACAAATGAAATAATGTCTAGGAAGATAGAATCCAGCACAAACAAAACGAGAAGAAAAAGGAAAAGAGTCAAGGTCTGCGAACGCCAAGGTAGCTATCTCGATGATCTCCGAAGTGATGAAACTCCAGAAATCAGCAACCACCATGTCCGGAAATACCTGAATCTGCACACGAGGTGCAGAGTGTAGCATGAGTAGACATGCTTCCAGGTTTAACAGTTAAGCTCAACACAAATAAGATATTACCGACCCAAAATCAACTATCACAATGGCGCCTATCATGGAACTGGACTAGCCTCAACTCCACAACCCAACACAGTAAATAACATTAAACATAATGACGGAAGTAATTAACATAAACGAAACCTTTTTGAAAACATAATAAATCCCAAATTGCGATACAATCCAGCCCAAAAACGGGGGTGTCACTAAGTACATGAGCGTATATTCGAAATATAATCAACTACAGTGCCTGAAGAAAAACAACTGAAAATGCATCAAATGATAAAGGAGGGTCAAGACCTGCAAATGCTGTGCAACTAACTTAATAGTCTCCAAACTCTAGGGCCTTAATCAGCAATTGCCACCATGAACAGAGTGCCTGGATCTGCACACGAGGTGCATGGAGTAACGTCAGTACACAAACTCAGTAAGTAACAAGTCCAAACTTTAGACTGAAAGGTAGTGATGAACCTAACCGCAACAAACATAACAGAAATGAATGTGCAGAAATGTAGACATGCTTTCAAGTTAAATAGTTAGCTCAAATTAGTAAAGTAAATACAGATCTGAACAGTGTAAGGTATTTAACTTAATTATCTCTACATGCAAATGCACATACTATATGAAATGCACCATGTGCTCCCACTCAAGGGCTCAACCACTCAGTACTGTATATGTCCATCCGGCCTAGGGAAGATCCATCCCGAAACATATACAACACTGACTATAAGTCACCCAGTACCGAGGAAAGGGGTAATCCAACCATATGGAGAAGATCCATATCTAGGTATAAAGAACTTCAGACAAGATCCATGTCTAGGCAAGATCCATCCCTCAACACACTCAGTGGGGGTGTGTCACAGACTCTGGAGGGGCTCCTATTGCGCAAGCGCTATCACAAATCAATATAATCGATGCAACGTGCAACCCGACCCATAATTGTCACTCTTATTTAGGCTCTCAGCCTCACTCAGCCATTAATCCCTTCAGTCTCACCCACGGGCTAACAATGTCATGAAAACTAACCTAGAACCATGATATGATGAATCAATAAATAACTGAGATTAAGATGTGATATAAAAATGTATGAACATGACTGAGTACGGAATGCCAATGAAATAGTGAGATGATAGCAAGAAACGACCACTAATGGCCCCAATAGTACCGACATAAAGCGTAAACAGGATTTCTAGAATAAGTTACAGCTCAATTACCACATGATGGAAATATGAATATCAACAAGATAGAGTCACTAAATGATGCAATGGAATCACCCAGGTCACAATTCTCATGGTGCACGCCCGCACACCCGCCAATTGGCATGTGCGTCACCTTGATATCAATCACATCACACATAATTTGGGGTTTCAAACCCTCGGAACCAAGTTTGAAATCTTACCTCGGACTGAGCAAAATCCTACTCAGCAATGCCCTTGCCTCTCAAATCAACCTCCAAAAGTCCCAAATATAGCCACAAGCAATACATTACAGTCAATACAGGCTAAAGAGACCAATTCCACAAGAAAACTATCAAATTAGAGCAAAAATCTAAAATCGACTCAAACCCGGCCCCTAGGCCCACATTTCAAAATCCGACAAAGTCACAAAATTCGAAAGCACATTCACTCATGAGTCCAACCATACTAAATTCATCAAAATTCAACATTATTTGATCATCCAAAATCCTAAATTTCACTCTCCAATTCTCAAGCCTTAAACCCCCGAATTTCCAACTCAAATACCAAATTAGATGATGAAGAAAGCACCAATCCGGGTTAGAATCACTTATCCCAATATTTTTTCTTAAAAATACTCAAAACATCACCCCACTCATATGCTTCTCAAGTCTAAAAATTGAAAATGGAAGTCCATTCCTCGAGTTGATGTTTTTCTGCCAAGATATACCGAACCTGTGGACCTTTTGTCGCTTCTACGATGCCGCACCTACAGAAATTCCATCACAGGTGCGAATTTCACTTAAAATCCTAGATTCCTATCACGTGGCTCCAAGACTGCATCTGCGTCCATGCATGTACGGGAATCCATTGCACTTGCGGCCTTCCAATGCACCTGCGTCCTGCTGCCCTGCATCTGCGACCCTCACAAGTGCGGAAAAAATCTTCGCACCTATGGCTTCTTCGGACTTGCACCTATGGTTCCCACTCCACAAGTGCGATTACACCAACAACAACAACAGCCCCTTAGTTGCTCATTCAATTCTAAAACCAAGTACGAAACCTCCCGAGGCCCCATGGACCTTATCCAAACATGCCAACAAGTCAGATAACCCCATGCGAACTTAGTCAGGCCTTCGAATCACACAAAACAAGATCAAAACACTAAATTACTCCCGGATTCAAGCCTAAAGAACTTTTAACTTCTGAATTCCCCAAACGATGCCGAAGCCTACCAAATGTCGTTTGATTGACCTCAAATTTGGCACAAAAGTCACAAATGACACCACGAAGCTATTCCAACTTCCAAAAATCCAATCCGACCTTGATATCAAAATTTTCACTGTTGGCCAAGATTGCCAAAATCCTAAGTTCTGCCAATTCAAGCCTTATTCTACTATAGACCTCCAAATCATATTCCGGATGCTCTTCAAAGTCAAAAATCACCTAACGGAGCTAACAGAACTATCAAAATTCAAATCCAAGGTTGTTTACACATAGGTCAAGAGCTGGTCAATCTTTCCAACATAAACTTCTAACTAAGAGACTAAAAGTCTTAATTCACTCTGAAATCATTTTTAACTCGAACCAACTAACCCGGTAAGTTATAATTGCAGTTGTAGAACACAAAAAGAAGCAAAAAATGGGGGAACATGGCTATAACTCTCAAAACGACCGGTCGGGTCGTTACATCCTCATTCTCTTAATCAAATCGTTCGTCCTTGAACGGGTTTATAAACATACATAGAGCCTAGTATTAGGTGTGGGTATATGCTCCACATCTCCTGCTCAGTCTCGCATGTAGCTTCCTCCACGTGCTAACCTCTCCACTGAACCTTTACCAAAGCACGTCACTCTTCTATCTCGAGTGTGCCATGCGAAGCCGCTCCTGAATTAATTTCACCTTGTCCAATGCATCATGAACCAAGTCTGTACCCAAAGCCTAGCCTCACCCAGCTCAAACCAACACATCGGAGATCTACACCTCCTCCATATAAAGCCTCGTACAGATCCATCTAAATACTCGACTGATAACTATCGTCGTAAGCAAACTCTGCGAGCAGCAGAAACGGGTCCCATGAATGACCAAAATCAATTACACAGGAACGTAGCATGTCCACCGGTATTTGAATCATGCGCTCGGGCTATTCGTCCATCTGTGGGTGAAATGTTGTGCTCAACTCAATCTGAGTGCCCAATTCTCACTACATGGCTTTCGAAAACTGTAATGCAAGTTCTGTGCCTCGGTCTGAAATGATGTAAACTGGCATACCGTGCAGGCGAACAATCTCTCTGATGTAAATCTTTGCCAACAGTCTGAAGAATAGGTAGTACTCATAGGAATGAAAGCGTGCGTACTTGGTCAGCCGATCCATATCACCTAAACAACATCGAACTCCCTCGAAGTCCGTCGGAGCCCAACTACGAAATCCATGGTGAACTCCTCCCACTTCCACTCTAGAATCTCTATCTTTTGAAGCAATTCACCCGGTCTCTGATGCTTATATTTCAGCGGTTGAAAATGGAGACACCAACCTTCAAACCCAACTATATTTTTATTTATCCTTCTCCACCAATAGTGCTATCTGAAATCCTGATACATCTTCATGACACCCAGATGGATGGAATACCGTGAGCTATGGGCCTCCTCAAGAATCAACTTTCGTAGCCCATCCACATTGGGCACACATATCCGATCCTGCATCCTCAATACCCCATCATTAGCAATAGTCGCATCTCGGGCGTCACCGTGTTGAACCCTATCCTTGATGACAAGCAAATGAGGATCGTCATACTGGCGCTCTTTGATGCAATCGAATAAGGAAGACCAAGAAACCACACAAACTAGGACCCGACTGGGCTCCGAAATATCCAATCTCACAAAATAGTTGGCCAAATCCTAAACATCGACTGCAAGGGGTCTTTCACCAAAATGAAGGATTGCAAGACTACTTGTACTCACTACCTTTCTACTCAAGGCATCGATCATTTCATTGGCCTTCCCCAGATAGCACAAAATAGTAATATCATAGTCCTTTAGCAGCTCCAACCATCTCCGCTGCCTCAAATTGAGATCCTTTTGCTTGAACAAGTGTTGTAGGCTACAATGATCAGTAAATACCTCACAAGGCACACCATAAAAATAGAGCCTCCAAATTTTTAATGCGTGAACAATGGCAGCCAACTAAAAATTATGAACGGCATAGTACTTCTCATGGGGCTTCAACTGACGTGAAGCATAAGAAATCACTCTACCGTCTTGCATGATACACACCCAATCACAATATATTATATAGGAGCCAAAAGTTGATGGCAGAAATAATACTGGAGTTGTGGTCAAGGTAGTCTGAGCTTCTAAATGCTTGCCTCACACTTATCCGACCACATGAAAGGAGCACCCTTTTAGGTTAATTTGGTCAAGGGTGATACAATAGACGAGAAACCCTTCACAAACTGACGGCAATAACCATCCAAACTAAGGAAGCTCCAAATCTCTGTTGTTGAGGACGGTCTGGGCCAACACTGGACTGCCTCTATCTTCTTTGAATCTACCTGAATACTCTCACTAGACATTACGTGCCCCAAGAATGCCACTAAGCTGAGCCAAAACTCGCACTTGGAGAACTTAGCATACAACTTCTCCTCCCTGAACCGCTACAATACAACCCTCAAATGTTGGGCGCGCTCCTCGTAGCTATGAGAGTACACGAGGATATCATCAGTGAACACAATAACGAACGAGTCAAGATAAGGTCGGAACACGTTGTTCTTCAAATGCATGACCAATGTTGGGACGTCGGTAGCCCAAGAGACATCATAAGGAATTTATAATGACCATATCGGGTCCTGAAAGTTGTCTTAATTAAGAATGTCCAAGTCCCTAGTATTCAATTGGTGATACCCTTCTCAAATCAATCTTGGAGAACACCCTCTCTCCTTAAAACTGGCCAAATAAGTCATCAATATAAGACAAATGATACTTGTTCTGATTGTGACTTTGTTCAATTGCCTATAATCATTGCACATTCTCATAGTGCCATCCTGCTTCTTCACCAATAGAACTGGTGTATCCCAAGGTGATACATTACGATGAATGAACACCTTTTCAAGGAGTTCCTGAAGTTTCTCCTTCAATTCCTTCAAACTTGTCAGTGCCATACGATACAATGGAATATAAATGGGCCGAGTGCATAGAACCAACAATATAGAAGTCAATATCCATGTCCAACAGTGGGCCCAACAGGTTTACGGGAAACACATTCGGGAAATCTCACACCACCGGAACCAAATCACTAGTAAGGGTCTCTACATTTACATCCCTTACAAAGCCCAAATAAGAAAGACAACCCTTCCCAACCATCTGTTGGGACTTTACTGGGAACATAGTCTAAAGAACCTCGCCAATCAATCTGAGGCAACCCCGGCATAGCCAACGTCACCGTCTTTGGATGACAGTCTAAATATCATGATAGAAAGACAACTAATCCATACCCAATATCACATCAAAATCAACCATACTAAGCGGCAACAGATCAACTCTAGTCTCTAGTCCCCCAATAGTCACTACACATGATCAGTATATGCAGTTTACAACAATAATATCACCCACCGATGTAGATACAGGAACGGATAAAACTAACGACTCACGGTAATGTCCAGATAATGAGCAATATATGATGACACATATGAATAGGTGGAACCAGCATCAAATAATACAAAAGCATGCCGAACTAATACTTGTGATCATTGTGTCTGAAGCAATGGCATCTTGTCTGCCTGGAAGTGTATAGAAACGGGCGTGTCCGCCACTTGATTGGCCTCCCCCTCTAGGGCGACCATGAATGCCTGCCCCGATCTGAAAAGATGGACACCGACACCCTGTAAAGGTGAACGATATCTTGGATATAGATCATAGCTAATCGTTCCGAAGAATAAGTAGTCCCAAGCTGAATGAAATGCACAGACTGGGTCAACCGGTCCACAATCACAAAATATAATCAAACTTTCTTGCAGTCCAACGGATCCAAACTAAAAAATCCATGGTGATACGCTCCCATTTCCATTTCGGAATCTCAAGCCTCTAAAGTGATCTTCCCTGTCTCTAATGCTCGTATTTCAACTGCTGACAATTTAGGCACCGAGCTACAAACCCTACTATATCTTTCTTCATCCTCCTTCACCAATAGTGCTCCCTCAAGTCCAGATACATCATTACGGAACCAGGATGAATAGATTACCTGCGAATTGTGGGCCTTCTTAAGAATCAACTCACGTAGCTCATCGACATTGGGTACACAAATCTGGCTATACATCCTCGACACCCCATCATCCCCGATAGTAACCTTCTTCGCATCACCGTGCTGAACCGTGTCCTTCAGAATAAGCAAATAGGGATCATCATACTGACACTCTCTAATGCGATCATATAAGCAAGGCCGAGAAACCACGAAAGCTAGAACACGACTAGGCTTCAAAACATCTAATCTCACGAACAGATTGGCAAAGGGATAAACTTATAATGCAAGCGGTCTCTCACCAACCAAAATAAATGCAAGGCTACCCATACTTACCGCTTTTCTATTCAAGGCATCGACCACCATATTAGCCTTCCCGGGATGATACAAAATGATAATATCATAGTCCTTTAGCAGCTCCAACCATCTCCACTACCTCAAATTTATGTCCTTTTGTTTGAACAAGTGTTGGAGATTCAAATGATTCGTAAATACCTCACAAGGCACACATATAGATAATGCCTCCAAATCTTTAATGCATGAACGATGGTTGTCAACTCGAAATCATGAACATGGTAGTTTTCTTAGAAGGATTCAACTTAGGCGAAGCATAAGCAATCAGTCTACCCTCCTGCATCAAGACACATCTAATACAATCCGAGAAGTATCACAATACATTATATAAGAGCATGACGTTGAAGGCAAAAATAGAATTTGAGCTTATGAAAGCTCTCATTACACTCATCCAACCACCTGAATGGAGCACCCTTCTAGGTCAATTTGACCAAAGGCGATGCAATGGATGAGAAACCCTATACAAAACGACAATATTACCCGACTAAGACGAGAAAACTCTGAATCTCCATAGGTGAAGACGTCTAGGCCAAATCTGAACTGTCTCTATCTTCTTCGTATCCACCATAATCCCCTCACTGGATACCACGTCCCTATGAATGCCACTAAACTAAGAGAAAACTGACACTTGGAGAACTTGGCATAAAGTTTCTCCTCCTTCAGCCGTTGTAGTGCAATCCTCAAATGTTGCACATGCTCGTCTTAGCTACATGAGTACATCAAGATATCATCAATGAATACTATGACAAGATATGGATTAAATACACTGTTCATCAGATGTATGAATGTTGTTGGGGCGTTGGTTAGCCTAAAAGGCATCATAAGGAGCTCATAGTGACCATAGTGGGTCCTGAATACGTTCTTCAGAATATCTAAATCCCGAATCTTCAAATGGTGATACTCAGACCTCAAAAAAATCTTAGAGAACATCCTCTCTTTATGAAGCTGGTAGAATAAATCATCAATGCATAGAAAAGGATACTTGCTCTCTATTGTAACTTTGTTAAACTGCCCATAATCGATGAATTTGGCATAGTACATCCTTCTTCTTCACAAACAGAATCGGTGCACCCCAAGTCGACACACTAAGCCTATAAAACCCTTATTGAAAAGCTCCCGAAGTTGCTTTTTAAACTCATTCAACTCTACTGGTGCCATGCGATACGAAGGAATAGAAATGGGCTAAGTTCTTGATACCATGTCAATACAAAAATTAATATCCATGTTGGGTGGTATGCTCGACAAGTCTGGAAGAAACAAATCCGGAAAGTCTAACACTATCGGAACATAATCAATAGTAGTAGTATAATTACCAACATCCCTCACAAATGCTAAATATGACAAATACCCCTTCCCAACCATCCGTTGGGACTTCAAATATGAAATCACTCTACTGGGAACATATTTTAGAGAACCTCTCCACTCGATCCTTGGAAACCCCAGTATAGCCAACGTCGCAGCCTTGGCGTGACAATCCGGAATAGCATGACATGGAGATAATCAATTCGTACACAAAATCACGTTGAAATCAACCATACTAAACAATAAAGGATCAACTCTACTCTCTAAACCCCCAATAGTCACAACACACGATAGATACCAAAAGTATCATCCACCGACATAGATACATGAACAGATGAGGCTAAGGACTCACAGAGTTAATCCAAATAACGAGAAAAATATGATAATGCACACGAATAATTAGAATCAGGGTCAAATAATATATAGGCATCCCTGTGGCATACTGAGACAATACCTGTGATCACTGTGTCTGAAGCAACAACTTCTATCTTGGAAATAGTAGCATAGAATCGAGCCTGATCGTCACCTTATCGGTCTCCCCCTCTAGTGTGACCTCTAGCAGCTTGAGCCCTACCTCGAGCTGGCTGTGGGGGTGGTGAAGTGACTGGTGGAGAAGTCATAATCGGACCCCTCTACTGAACTAGGCCTCCCGAGAGATGGGGACACTGCCTCCATAAGGCTTGTTGCGGCGTGCAACCTGATCCATATATATAGCCATAAGGCTTGTTGCAACATGTAAGACGATCCATATATTGCATAAGGTTTGTTGCGACGTGCAACCCAATCCACATATACAACCATATGACTTGTTATTGTGTTCAACACAATCTACATATATAGCTATAAGGCGTGTTGTATCGTTTAACCCGATCCACATATATATCCATAAGGCTTATTACGGCATGCAACCCAATCCATATATACAGCCATAAGGTTTGTTGTGGGGTGTAACCGATCCATAAATCTCACTCACAGCACGACTCGCAGGCCCCAACTCAGTCATCAATCTCTCTAGTCTCTCGGGCTTACAACACTCATGCCAGTTAGCCCTAATAATAATATATGATACAACAATAATAGTATTAGAGACTGAGATATGATATGCAAATGATGGATATGACTAAGTATAAAATTGCTATTTTAGCAAATTATTTTAACAGTAGAAATGACCATAGTAGTTCTAAACATGATTAGCATATAGCCTAACATAATTTTTGACATGAATATGTAGCTTAATTACTCTAACAATAGAGATCACATGAATGGCTACAAAATTTGATGACTACACAGTTTCATAGAATCAACTAGATCATAATTTCTATGATGCACGCTCACACGCTCGTCACCTAACATATGCGTCACATCAACACCAATCACATAACACATAATTAAGGGATTCATACCCTCAGAACCAAGTTTAGAAGTGTTACTTACCTCAAACTATGAAATTCTCTACTCTAATAAGTCTTTGCCTTGTAAAACAGCCTGCGAACTCCTCGAATTTAGCCATAAACAATTTGATACAATCAGCACAAGCTATAGAAATCAATTCCATATGAAAATTCTTAGATCTTAATAGGAAGTTAAAAAGTCAACTCAAAAGTCAACCCTAGGCCCACGTCTCAGAACCCAATAAAAGTTACAAAATTCGAACGCTCATTTGACCAAATAAATTCCAAATAATCACTCAAATCCCCAAATTTTACTCTCTAATACCTAGCAAAAAACTCCGAAAATTCCACCTTAAAAACACATAAATTAAGTGAAAAATTTAATGGATAATCAATATTATTGCAAAAAAATGATCAATTGTGGCTTCCCTCAAGAAATCACTCGAAACCCCTTTTAAATTTGCATATATCTGAGCTTGCAAAGTCCAAAATAATTAAAAATCTCGGAACCCTCGAATTCAAACATTGCCCAAGCATTTCCGCACCTGTGGAGCCTGGGCTCGCACATGTGGTCCCGCTTTTGTGAAGAAAACCTCGCTTCTGTGAAACCCACTTAATAGAAGGCCATGTGCACCTGCACTCCCGTTTTCCCACCTGCGGGACCGCATCTGCGAACCATTCCTCGCTTTTGCGACAATAACATTGCCTACCTTAATCCGCTTCAATAGTTGACCATTTGCAGATGCGCATCTGTATCTGCAGAAACCCTTCCGGGCCTGCGAACCCAGTGACCTTCCTCCTCTTTGTAACTACACAAGATTAGCCGCTTTTGCGCTCTGCATATGCGGCCAATCCCGTCGTAGGTGCGATGACACTGGGTCTGAAGAACCTTTGCATGTTACTTAAGCCAAAATCAATGCGTTAACCATTCAAAATCCACTTGAGGTCCCTAAGACATCAACCAAACATACCAACAGGTCCTAAAATACGATATGAACTTAGTTGAGGTCTCAAATCACATCAAACAACACTTAAACGATGAATTGCACATCGATTCAAGCCTAATAAACTAATGAATTTCTAACTTCTGCATTCGATGCCGAAACCTACCAAATCAAGTCCAATTGACTACAAATTTTGCACATAGGTCATAAATGATACAATGGACATTTTCAAGTTTCAGAACCAAAATCCTAGCTCGGTAACTACAAAGTCAATTCTCGATCAGACTTCTCAATTTTCCAAACATCCGATTTTCTAACTTTTGCTATTTCAAGCCAAAATTACCTACGGACCTCCGAATCAATATCTGTACACACTATTAAGTTCAATATCATCCTACATAGCTATCAAAACCATCGAAACTTCATTCCAAAATTATTTACACACAAATCAACATCCGATCAACTATTTCAACTAAAGATTCCAATATTAGAACTACGTGTCTAGTTCATTTTGAAATATTTTCGGAACCAAACCAACTATCCCGACAAGTTGCATAACAACAATTGAACATAGAATAAGCAATAAATGGGGTAATACGGCTATAACCCTCAAAATGACCGGCAGGGGCGTTACATTAACTTTGAAATATTTTTTTTTATAAAGATAACATTGGGCAGAAATTATTTTTAGGCCGTGAGTGAAATTATAAACTTATAAAATAAATTTGTATATTTTTGTATTTAACACACAAAACGTATTCTTATACAAAAAAATATATGTTTTTGGTCTCTATTTTTAAGAGCGGTCACACAATATCATTTTTCTGATAGCGTTCCCTTTAATGTGCCCTACACAATGTAAATCCAAATCAGTTGGAGTAACGAACGCCGAGCAAGAAACAAAAATAAAAGTAAATTTGTGAATAGTATAAGATATACCCATAGTGAATTTTTATGTGATAACAGTATATTTGGCTTGACTTTACTTAAATAAAATATCTAATCATTTTTATTTAAAGGTAGAATAACGGTTAATAAAGTAAGACGAAAATCGTGAAAGATTAGAATTTAAATAATATAGTCTTAAAAAATAAAAGTATTATGTGATATCTATCTAAACTAATAATCAATTACTCATATCTGTATTATGATGGACAATAAGTATACACTATAAATTGAGATCAGCACTATCGATAACGGGATGCAAGATTGGATTTATAACAACAAATGCCCTTATCCAAATCATCGACCAAATCACTAAACTTTCGAGCAAAGCTAATTTTGTTTTACTTCATACTTAGAGAAACGGTAATATTGTTGCTGATTAACATGCGCATCAAATCATATTTGAGGAAACTAATTCGTTATCAGAGTCAAATTTGAGACTTGATCGAAATAATATCTCAAATTTCTGAATAAGGTTAAAGAAGAATTATTTTGTTTTTAGTAATGCTAGATAGGATGGGATCTGGGGTAGTCCTGCTTGTTATGTACATAATATTTTTTTATGTTGTTTATTTATTTATTTTTCTTTTTGTATTTTTTGAGCTTACAAAATGTAAAAGAGGAATCCTCTTATTTTAGTCAATGCATTTTGTGATATATATATATATATATATATATATATATATATCATGCTATGAAGGCTAAGGTTTACGTTCTCTTTAATGTAGTAGTTCTTTTTGATAATATACAGGTAGGGAAAAAGGCACCACCGATGGTGGTTTTATAAAAATAGATAGATAAAAAAAGGAATTATTGCACAATCCGTGAAAGTGAGGAGTAGACTTGGATAGGTTAATAAGTAAATTTTCCCTCATATGGATAATGATTAAACGTTGCCAAAAGTACACTCCAATTAGGCTATTAACCGAACCACACTGGTAATTGGTAATTGGTAATTGGTAAAAAAGAAGACCAGACAACTACCAAAAGCCGTTGAAAAGAAAGCGAAATCCGTCTGCTGTCCCCACAAGTCGGGCCAAAGGTGGTGGGTTCTTATAACTGTTGCTTAACTCCACCGCACCCCTCCCTTTACTTCCTCTCCTCTCAACCTTTCGTTTTTACAGCAAACTACCTTACTTCTTCTATTACTTAAATAAACTTGTCCCTTTTCTTTTAACCTCTTTCTATACTCTCCCCTTCTGAGCTTTCAGTAGCTCAGATATTTATTTTCTCTCTCACTCTTCTCTATTCCTTGCCTATTTTTCTCAATAATTTAGCACCCAATAATATGGGTTCGGAGGGCGAGAATTCTGTGCAGCTGAATACTACTGGTGCCACCGACGGTATGTTTGATGGTGATATTCGGCGAACGACGTCGTCTTCGGCAGTTCAACAAACCCTTTTTCTCATTCATTCCGATGACCTCACTTTGAAAGTTCAGGCGGCTAAGGAGATCCGCCGTCTAACCAAGACTTCTCAACGTTACCGCCGTCATTTCTCTAACGCCGTTAAACCCCTCGTCGATATGCTCCGTTCTGAATCTTTTGAGTCCAATGAAGCTGCTCTACTTGCCCTCCTTAATCTAGCTGTTAAAGACGAAGGGTACGTTTAATTTTTGTTTATTAGCTTAATTAAGTGTTTGGATTTGATTATTGCTAAATTCTGATTTCAATTCAATATTGGTTTGTGAATTTTCGTGTTGGTTTTGATTGAAATTGTTATTTGGAATTATCAGAGGTTTCCATCACTTTCTTACTTTTCGTTTCTACTTGTACATCTTTTTCCTCGGAATCAGTGTATTAGTGAGGGAAGTTGATACCGTCTTTATTTTTCTTTATGTTACTGTTGTCTTTTCCCTGCTTTATTTGGTTGCTTGGAAAAGTAAGTGACAGCAGAAATATGGTCTTAATTTTTTATTTCAAGTTGTGGAAATATGTGACCTTGAAATTGGTGGGTATTGTAATTTAAAGTTTAAACTTTTTGTGGTAAAGATTGATACTTTAATTTCTAAATGCTAGTTTTCTTGTGGTGTTTCCTTCAGATTCTCTTTTTCTTCTTTTTGGAATAAGCGATCAAACTGAACTTGTGATTCGGTTTAATTCTGGGTGCATTTCTTTTGATAAGAATTGGCCTCCATTTGCTTGGATAAATTGAACGGAGTAACTGCAGTAGTTTCAGCCTTTTGATTATAATACTCTTATTGCCTCTATCTGAAGATATATTAATCTTAATACTTAAAAGTTAGAGGCATATTTACTCAAAATGCTTTTCGATCGCATCCCTTGGCATCGGATGCTTTAAGTCAGATTGCTTAGATTTGAAGGTGGGGCTGTTCTTTTATCCACATCCTTTCTTTTTAATTCTTTGACCCATCTGCTTGTCTCCCTTTTGCCTTTGTTTATCTTGTTTGTGAAGCTATCACATGGATTGTATTCCTTGCTCTGATATAGAAATTCTGCTCTTAATTTTAATATTCTATTTGTACTATGATTGCTGATATTTTAGTAGGACTAATGTATTTAGATTTGCACATCACTCAATGGAATTGCTTTTTTAAAATAATTCTGTATGGGGAATATCAAGATTTTATTTTAAAGTCAAACGACCCCTATGTGATTAGTGCTTTGGTATACAGTAAACTAATTCGAATATGGTGTTTATTTGCACTGTTTAATGCTTTTAGTCTTATCTGCCCATTGTTCCAAAGTGCTAAATAAATTAGATCCAATTGTACGTTGATCAATATTATTGTTACTTTGGCCTTGAGGATAATTTTGTATATCTCTAATTGCGTTAGATATATATGACTGCTGGACTGCTTGTTTTTCATCAGATATGGAAGTGTATCTACTCTCTCTGTGTTCTAAGCTAACAAAATATTGAAAACTGAATTCTGCCAACTTCAAATAGTAATTGTAGTGATCAAATAATAAGCGTTGGAGCTTCAAACTTTGTTATTTGACTATTTTATTTCATTTTGACCTCCAGAAACAAGATTAGTATCATAAATGCTGGTGCTCTTGAACCCATCATTGGCTTTCTTCAATCAGAGAATGCAACTCTCCAGGATCATGCGACTGCTTCGTTACTCACATTATCTGCTTCTCCCGCCACGAAACCCATTATTAATGCTTCTGGTGTTTTCCCTCTACTTGTGGAAGTCATAAGGCACGGCAGTTCACAAGCCAAGGCTGATGCTGTGATGGCTCTTTCCAATCTGTCAACTTATCAAGATAATGTACTCTTGGTTCTGCGGGCACAACCAATTCCTTCTACAGTTTCTCTGCTTAAATCCTGTAAAAAGTCTTCAAAAACTACTGAAAGGTGCACCGCTCTGATAGAATCTTTGGTGTGTTATGAAGAGGGCCGGAATGCATTGATATCTGAAGATGGGGGAGTACTTGCAGTGGTGGAAGTGCTTGAAAGTGGATCTCCCCAAAGCCGAGAACATGCTGTAGGAGCTCTCCTCACAATGTGTCAAAGTGATCGCTCTAAATACCGAGAACCAATTCTCAGAGAAGGTGTAATCCCTGGGCTCCTTGAGCTTACTGTTCAAGGAACAGCCAAGTCTCGGACAAAAGCACAAACACTTTTGAGGTTGCTGAGAGATACTCCTTACCCGAGATCTGAGCTTGAGCCTGACACATTAGAGAACATTGTCTCCAATCTTATATCTCAGATAGATTGTGAAGAGCAATCAGGAAAAGCAAAGGAGATGCTCGCTGAGATGGTACAAGTTAGCATGGAACAGAGCTTGAGACATTTACAGCAAAGGGCGCTGGTATGCACTCCAGCTGATCTTTGTGTTCCTAGTTGTGTCTCCAAAATTACTTCGAAATGATAGAATTTTACCTTTGTTTCTTCCCGTATCCTCTTCCTCTCGAAACAAAGGCTTGTGTGAGATCGATTCTCTGTATTTGGAAACGCTGGGATAGATGCTGAACATTGGCAGTCCGGGCCCTTAGATAGCTGCCAGGTGACTGTTTAGTGCTCAATAATTTGGATATTATATGGTCTTAGAAAGTATAGCTTATGAACTTGGTCTTTGTAACATAAATTGGTGTTTTGCAGTTTATACAGCTAGTGAAGGTTTCCTTCTTCTTGAGCCATAGTTTTCATGATTGTAATTATGCGATAGAGCGACATGCTTGTAACCACTATCCTGTACAGGAATTTCCACTTATTTACTAATCTATATGCCATTTCAGATGTTATATTCAGATTGATACACTTTCTAAGCAATAGAGCTCTAATGTTGCAATCAATCTTTACAAAGGTGCAGGTTATTTATTGGTAATTTTTGCTTATAGTTCAAAAGTACTCCATTGCTTTCTTGTTGGTAATATTCTAAGGGAAGCTTGTTTGGCTCTGTTTCTGTATCTATCTGGAGTTGATTGGATCAATCTTGCTCTGTCAGTGTACAAATATATATTTTACAGGTTATTCAGCTGGCTCCTTTGCAGCCAAGTATGATTCGATAAGTATTAGATATAACTAAATTCTACCAAACACCAACTTTTATTAACTACCTTGTGTAGTCCGGATTGGTTGAGGCTGTGATGGAACAACAGCCTAAAAAGTTTGATTCTAAAACACAGCCTGCCTGAGATATCTATGTAATTTTAAAGGTAGAACCTGCCATATTTGCAAATTCAAGAATTGCATAATGAGAAATAAAAAAAATTGCATAATTAACAAGTGAACATGGAAAGCTCATTTAGGTAGAAGCAATGGCCTATTTGTGATGTGATAAGTCATGACCTCTTAATTATTAGACTCCTTTTAACCAAAAATCTTGAGTTCGAGTTATATGCATGGAGTTTCCTTTAATAAATTCCTATATTGGGATTTTCCGGTGACCAAATTAGTTGGGCTCCACATCAAATATTACATGAGAAATCCAAAAAAAAAATTATTGGACTCTTTAGTGAGAAGCACTAAGCAAACTTTATTTACATAGAAGGTTAACTTTTTGATTTTATAGAGATGTTGTGAGTATGTGGTGGTGGATTTCCTTTTTTGCCACCATTTGTACTCAAGCGGTGTTTCGAAAAGAAGAGCAATGTGTTATCAGTGACCGGAAACGTGTCAATAATAGGTGAGGCATGACATATCTTTTGCCTTGAAATCCAATTACCAGACAAAATTGCTCACACAATTGTGCACATGAAAAATATTTCTTTTTTGCCGTTTGTTTGCAATCAGACTAGATTTCACTATCACAGTCACACAAGCAGACACAGAAGAGTGCAATAACGTTGTAGCGTTGAGAGCCTTGGAAATTAAAGTATCTTCGGATGCAGCCAAAACTCACTCTTGACATGTAAAAGAGTCATGTAAACATCACGTTTTTGACAAATACAATAAGAAAACAAATATCCGCCTTCTCCAAAAGCAAAACGCTGAGATTAAGCATACATTTGTACATACAAATATAGGCTGCGTAGCTATTCATGTCGATTATTGCCTCAAGTGTCATACCAATTGTATTTCTTCACATTTTGTTCGTGCAAAAAAGGCCCAGCAAGTGAATTAGAATAAACACCTATTACTCAATCCTTACAACCTAATACTTGCGGAAAATGTTAAACGTCGGATCATATTTCCTTCATTGTGCAGGAAGAAAAGGAGACAATTTATTAGCCACGTGACGGTGATATATTTCAAGTTTCAGCTCTTACTAGTACCTCTCAAACGTACCGCGTGTTTAGCCTAAAGTAATGAATATATTCCCAAAATATTTATAACTCTCTAAATATATCAAATTATATTAAATTGTTATTGTTAAGTGACAAGATAAGATGATGATATAAGTATGTATTTATATCTATATTTATATCTATCTATGCTATATTAAAATCACGAAAACCCTTAGATAAATATCGTTCACATTTTTTACTCATTAAAAACAGATTCCATAGTGAACAAAATTGTAATTTTTACTTATGTTCCTATTTTTTGTGACTTTAATATTAAATAAATTTTATTTATTGAACCCTTCCTTGTTTGCACTATACAAACACTCCTTATATTTAGGATCTGCAATTGAATACTAATAGTTTACTTATAATTTTTTTTTCTTATTTAAACTTTGTAACTATTTTCCTTAAATATGATTATTTCACATTATTGAGTTTTTGACACGTCGCTGCCGGTAATGTAATCAAAACTCTTTTCTAAGTTTTTGTCTTTGTTTTAAGTTTGTAGAATTAAACACCTAAGAATCATTAAGCATATTTTAAAATCTAATATTTTGTAGATATTAATTCTAATTACATATGCACAAAGAGTTTAAAATGACCTATAGATTTGTTGATTTAGTATACGACTTTTAATCATTAATGCAGGATCATACATACAAAATATTTTATATTAGATATGAGTTTATTTAATATTTAAAACTTTAATACTAACTAAAAAATATTAATAGTTTCTAATTTGAACTATTCGTAGAAATTCCTAATATTTATATTCTGTTATAAATAGAACTTTATTTAGAGTGAATGTCTAAGAGTTTTAGTTTGAAGCTAAGTCATTTATCTTCCTATAAATAGAGGGGTCTTACCCCATTGTAAATCATCCCTAAGTATCAATAAGAATACTCATCTCTCTACTTCTCTCTCTATTGTTCTTGTTCTTGTATTATTGTTCTTGTTCTTATATCATAACACGTTATCAGCACGAGACTCTACCGTCTCAAGAAGCACTTTGAGAAGATTAAGGAGAAATTCGCCCACACGAATTTCGCTAATTTCGGGCATTATCCGGGTCACGCTTCAAGAGATAAGTACCGATTTTATGTCCGATTAAAATATATAATTATGTGTTGTTATTTGTAAATACAAGTCTGATCCTACTGTAGCATTGTGCTAATTGTATTATGTGTATGAAGTGGCCAGCAAGAGATTACGCACAGTTAAATCACAGTACTGTTTCTTTCTTCAATTACTTGAAACCGGAAACGGCGGCTTCGCGGTGGAATCGCGTCGGCTTAAATGCTTCCAGAAATTTCTATACGGAAAATAGAAGAGGTATATTCGATATCACAACATTTATTGGTATACCTTAAAGGTAAGTAATTTATTTTTCCCTTTCAAATTCTTGAAATTATACGATTTGATTTTATATACAAACAAAGACAACAAAGTTTGATTATAACTCTAATGAAGTTCGTAAGAAATTACACTCACATGAAGTGGTAAAATTTCTATGCCTTGCCATGATCAAATTCATGTATGATTGTGGGCAAAGAATTAAAATTCCGTCCAATTGAGTTTGCTCCATTCCCTTTAGAGAATGTGATAGCAGTATGTGATAAGTCTGAAAGAAGACAAAATTATTACCGTGAAGGTATCAATTGGTGTGGACGTGGCAATAGACGAAATTATAATCGTCATTATTGTGATAATGAGAATAATAAAGATTCTCAAAATAATCTTTCACTTTATGAAAGTAATATTTGACATGAGATTGTGTAAAGCACATATTTATGGTCCATTCCCTGAAGTGAATGTGATAATTGTAATAGAGCCCGTAAGTATGAACACGCTCTTGATATAATTTTGTTTTATGTCTGACATTATGAAAAGAAAGTTCGTTGCCTTTGAAATTTCGGGCAAGAACTATATGACATGGGTGTTGGATGCTGAAATCCACTTAGATGCTATGGGTCTTGGAGACGCCATTAAAGAAAGAAATAATGCATCCACCCAAGACTATGCTAAGGCCTTGATTTTCTTGCGACATCACCTTGATGAAGGTTTGAAACTGTGCTAAGGCCTTGATTTTCTTGCGCCATCACCTTGATAAAGGTTTGAAAATTGAATATATCACAGTCAAAGATCCACCTATCTTGTGGAATGGCTTAAAGAATAGATATGACAACCTGAAGTTGATCACTCTGCCACAACCACGATACGATGAGAATCCAAAAGCAAATAGTTCATAAACTATATATTATCGTTGCGGTAGAAAAGGGCACTGGAGAAAAACTTGTCGTATACCAAGACATTTGGTTGACCTTTATCAAGCATCTCGAAAGAGTAAAGGCCCTGAAACAAATTTTGTCTCTGACGACAATTTTGACATCATCCACTTGGATGTGGCAGACTTCTTTGAGCACCCTGAGGGGAAAATAGACCACCTAATCGGTGATGGATCTGTGATGAAAGAAGATGGAATTATTTGATTTTATTTCACTTATTTGTAATAGTTAGTGAATAAACTAATAGTCATTAGTATCAGCTTGTATTAGTTAGTTTATGATATAATGTTAGTATTAGTTCTTTAGAATGTTTCAATATGCTCAAATTTCAATAATATTTTTATTTTCCAGTAGAGGTAATCGACTAACCTAACAGTTAGTCGATTATCTAATATTTCGCATTAAAACTGCATAACAATCGATTGTATTAAGACACAATCGATTGTGTATGTTTAACAATCGATTATATTAAGACAGTGTGATCTGAAGTTTTTCAAAATAGCAAATAATCGATTGTGTATGTTTAACAATCGATTGTGAATGTTCAACAATCGATTGTGTATGTTTAACAATCGATTGTCTTAAGACAGTGTGATCTGAAGTTTTTCAAAATAGCATATAATCGATTGTGTATGTTTAACAATCGATTGTCTTAAGACAGTGTGATCTGAAGTTTTTCAAATTAGCAAATAATCGATTATGTATGTTTAACAATCGATTATATTAAGACACAATCGATTGTGTATGTTTAACAATCGATTGTTTTAAGAAAATGCTTAAACTGAAATTTTCAAACTGCAAAGTAATCGATTATGGAAAACATATAATCGACTATCTGATTTAGTTAGTCAACTGACCTCAGCAGATTTTGAAAATATTGTTTAAATATGAAGCAAACAGATTTGTATATTCTCATGTTCATATATTTTCTTTTGTATGTCAAACCATGGGAATTAAATTGATTGAAGGCTCCTGAAGAGCAACTATAACTCTGCCTAAAGGAACGATATTTTAGAGAATGCAATGTTCTCCTCCAAGTCTAAGAAGAACTTGTTGAGTTTTAATGATATCAGTCAAAATGTTCTCCTCCAAGTCTAAGAAGAACTTGTTAAGTTTTAATGATATCAGTCAAAATGTTCTCCTACAAGTCTAAAAGGAACTTGTTGAGTTTTAGAGATATCATTCAAAATGGATATCAGATTGAGACAATACATGAGTATAATCTTGAATACCTCATTTACTCATGAAAACGAGGCTGCCCACTTCGGTTTGGGGTCACGCCATTTTGCATGCAGCAATGCTAGTTCGTCGGCTGCCCACTTCGGTTTGGGGCCACGCCATTTTGAATGCAGCAATGCTAGTTCATCGGCTGCCCACTTCGATTTGGGGTCACGCCATTTTGCATGCAACAATGCTAATCCGTCTCAGACCGACGAATTATCACAAATATTCCCCGTTGCAATGAGTTTTGGGTCATGAACCCAATATATCCCATTTAAGAATCTTTGGATGCGCAGTATATGTGCCTATAGCACCGCCATCCCGCACCAAAATGGGTCCGCAAAGAAGGTTAGGAATATATGTTGAGTTTGAATCGTCCTCCATTATTCGCTACCTCGAAACATTGACAGGGGATTTGTACACTGCACGATTTGCAGACTGTCAATTTGATGAGACACTTTTCCCAAAATTAGGGGGAGAAGTTGGTGAAACCAAACGGGAAATTTTGTGGAAAAATGCATCATTATCTCATCTTGATCCACATACCTCTATTTATGAAAAGGAGGTGCAAAATATTATCCATTTACAAAGAATAGCAAATCGAATGCCAGACGCATTGGTATTGAATATATCACACTCACCCCTAGAAGGAGGTTTGAGATGATATATGGCATGAATGATCGTTGGTCACGTACCTATTGTACGCCAAAGTATTTTGGAAATATGACTATTAAAGGACAACGATAATGCAAGAAACCTATCTTGCATATAAGTTTGACATGACCATAATGGTATAACTTTCTCTTTAAGAAAGATATTCACCAGATGGATGTTGATGAATTTGTGGTAGTACAAAATTAATTGAGAGCTCTAGAAGAGCCAATTATTACTATGTTGGAGAAACACAATTGAGTATTGTGCTGTAGTAAGTCTCAAAGAAACTTATTCAGTTTCCAAAGTACACGCGAAAGCGCTGATTATATTGAGACTATAAATAAAGGAAAGATTTGATATCTTCTATTACTACAACTTGTAGCGGGATAATTTGTATATGAAAAGCTACCCGCTTTATTCTCCAGTTTGTACTACACAAACAAAAGAATGCCACAATAAAGTGGATATCTATTGGTACAAAAACCCATGTCATAATAAACCTGAAGTTTATTGATAAGTGCACATGTCATGGTGTAAATTTGAAGTTTACCAATATTGATAATTTATTCAGTTGGCATTCGGGTTAGCCATCTCATTTTTTAAGTATGATGTGCAATAATAGAGAATTCACATGGGTGAATATTAAAGAACTAGAAAGTTCTTTACGAATTCTCTTGTATCACTTGTTCTCATTAATGAACTGACCAACTAAAGAATTCGGGTTGAAGCCCATAAATTCTGGAAATATCAAAGGTGAATATGGGCCCATTCACCTGCCATGTATACCACATATGATGCATCTATGATATGGTTACATGTGGGTTTGTTATTGACCCGCAGCCTGGCCGGTGCTTGCGAGGTAAATTGCTCAATAATATAACTTCGAGCATAATTTCCAGATTTTCTATTCAAGATAGTTCATCTTGATAAGTTGGTTTATATCATAGTTGGTTTAGCAAGATAATTATTGAGTGCCTACACTTAATAGCTAAACTGTTTCTTATGAGAACAAAGTTATATATATCAGTTTGATATACGTTGTATACGAGAGTATATTCTCCCCTCACAAGTGGTTCAGGGTCAGGAACCAAATAATTTCATCTTATTATTAATGTGCTGTGTATATTGACATGATAATGCACAAAGATGATTTCCCAAAGTTGAGGAAACAAGTTAGCTTTTCTAACATGAGGGGGAGACATGATAAACACTTGAGAAAAGGTTACATGGGATGAATTATCATTTGTATATGTAAATCCCCGAATATCATGATATGAACCTGAAGTTCATAAAAGGGATAATTCAATTGCAACATATTGCAAAGCATGCTATACTCATTTGCTGACCCAAAGAAAGTGACTATATTCTCACTACAAATGCTCATATTAAGTCCCAGAAGGACAAAGTCTTTGATACGCTTAAAGCGTATAGACAAATACTTGATTCCATGTAGATTTGGACATATAGTTCAAATACTTGAAAGTATAAAGTCAAAGGTATGTATAATCAGTTTTCAATATCTTATTTGTTTAGCATGACGTGAAAACTTGATATGCATCTAAAGTCTATTATATGGCTTATATTACTTAAATTGAAAGATTTAAGTTGCTTGAAGCATACACAATTCTTGGTCCTGAAGTACCATATCCTAAGTACAATTTGTGTACATATGTATCTTGCTATAACTATAAGCATGATGGCATTGAGAATACATCTATGGAGATATTGAAGAGTTATTCCACGACATTATATGAAGATATTCATATCTATCAAGAATGGTGATTTCAAGGTGCGGAATATTTATTCAAGTCAATATGGTTGATTTATTTATCAAACATCTACCAAAGATTGTTTTGAAGATGGTGCACAAGATTGGAATGCAAATGCTCAAGGATATAAATTGATGTTCTTATCAGGGGGAGTTAATGCGCGTTGCACTCTTTTTCCCTTTACAAGGTTTTGTCCCAACTGGGTTTTCCTTGCGAGGTTTTTAACGAGGCAACCAATAGACGCATATTCAAACATGTGTACTCTTTTTCCTTCTATTTAATTTTTCCCATTGGGTTTTGGTTTTAAGGTTTTAACGAGGCACATTGTTGAATAGACATTCAAGGGGGAGTGTTATAAATAGAACTCTATTTAGAGCGAATGTCTAAGAGTTTTAGTTTGAAGCTAAGTCATTTATCTTCCTATAAATAGAGGGGTCTTACCCCATTGTAAATCATCCCTAAGTATCAATAAGAATACTCCTCTCTCTACTTCTCTCTCTATTGTTCTTGTTCTTGTATTATTGTTCTTGTTCTTATATTATTTCATAACATATTCAAAGTAAAATAAGATTTTTACTTATATAATTATTTTCTTATTTAAGTTGCGTAAAATAACTATGGCTCCTTAATCTAATTCCTAACCAAAGAATAAGAACCAAAAATTTAAATTCAATTCCTTATTTATCAAGATCTAATAACAATCATAATCATTAAATATAAACTAATTAAGTTGCACCTGTTATAATAATTTTATTTTGAATCAAAAAGTAAGACATCAAGATATATTGTCTTCTTTTTTTTTTTTTTGTAACTATGAACTTTTATTCATTACCACAACCAATTCATATCCGCAGCCTAGCTAACTCTGCTAGCGCTAGTTGACCAAATCAAAACACACAAAAAAACAAAAACAAAATATAAAACTCTAGAACACAAGTTGCTGCAATTTACTCTTAATTGTAGGGGGTGCTCAGACATTACATATATAAGCTATTTCTTTAGCTATCTTCACCTATCCTCTACTCGTTTAAGTACTCTTCCATTCCTTTCTATTCATATGCTATGAATACATTCAATATACACCATTTTGAAGAGCTGGGCTGCTAGTGATCTTCCTTTGGCATTCTTTACTGCCCGCTAGCAGTGTTGTTCCCAGTCTCCGTTCCCCCACTGTCACGCTCCAAACGTGGGGAGGTGTGATCAACACCAGATGCTATATTTTGTCCGAGCTATCACTCTACAAATGTAAACTCTGAAGGGGTAACCCTCAACATAGGCCGGGAGGCCTACCTTACAAATCAAGGCCAACGAGCACCATGAATATCTGCAACTAGCAATACCAAACTAACATGTACACAGGGCTGGCAAGGCCATAATATTAATATACAAAATATACAGGACTCGTCTATAAGCCTAGAGATAATTGAACTATATTATGGTCAAGACAGGGCCTCGATCTACCAATCAAACTACTATATATAAAATAGACTCCAAGGGCTAGACCTGGTAACTCCGAGTAAGTGGAGCTAACCAATCAAGTTGATGTATGATACCTTCTACCGGGAAGGTCTACCCAGCTGTTTATAAGGACCAGTAGCCATAAAATACAACATTCCAAAGGGACGTCCGTACGAACCGAGTATGTAAGGCATCAAAATTAGTATACAAAAGACACTAAACAAACATAGAATAAAGGACTCAACCCATAATTCTTAAAAGCTCTATGAATCATGAAAAACTTATAATGCCATGTGCATGTGTATAAATTTCATATAATGCATAGGTATATCCCTACATAACATCATCAAGCCTCTAAGGGCATTCCCATCATATCATCTTGGCCTCTATGGGAAAAATCATCAGTGTATACCAGCTGATCAGGTGGTGGTACATATATAACATCGTAACATTTTCTCATACCCCATATGCACATAATATATGTTTTTATAACGCTATCTGGTCATGGGTCAATATATATGTATAAATAAGTGCAATACATAATGAAGTAAGTCAATAAGATCTTTTGGAATGTCATAACATCAATATGCCTTCGGTTAATATCACAAATGAACTTTATCAACTTACATATTTTCTAATACCCATGAAAAAATGATTGATAATAGAATACATGAAAAATTAAGCACATAGGAAACCTTAATACCTCTACAAATAGAGTCATTTGTGAAAGTTGCGTGTTTGTTCGTATCGTTGTATCATATGGATCATGCCAAAATAAAAGAAGGGATAGCCTTCACATACCTTAACCTTGTTGAGTCCTTAATAATTTTCAAGCAATTCTTCAAACAACTCAAATCAATCTACCATAAAATAAGGAGATTAAAAATCAACGCTGATTCACTTAAAGTTCATAAGAGCAACTTTCAAATCAATCCATCAAGAGCAACAACATCTCAAGCTAATCCAAGTATCTGCAGCTATTTTCCTAACAACTTAACCAACATACAACTAAAATTAATTATAATTAGCGGGTTGTTATACTCACCTTATCCAGTAGCAACACCTTGAAATTTCAGCTAAACACAAACCACAAATATAGCCAATAATAACATAACCTCAAAGAGGTATTGTTCTTCACTAGAACAAACTTTTAACATTGAAATATGGTGTAACAACTTTTAGAATTACTTCAAACACTTATAATATCTGTTAAGGAGGGTTAGTAGAGTGTAGGGATGAGGTTGGATCGAAAAATAAGAAATATAGATCATCCAAATCAATTTTAAAGTGAGGTAGGTCGATCACCACCTAAGTGGGTCCCTTTGAGAACTTCTTGCGTAGTCTCGCAAAATTGAATATATCTCTTTACTCGAATGTCATATTTACGAACGGTTTAATGAGTTAGACACTAGACTCATATATCTTCAATTTTATAGGTGGATTATCCCGTAATTCAAAGTATATTGGGAGAAAAGCTCAGCTACATTTGACCTAATTTTCAGCACATTTATGAATATAACTTGTGATGATCTTTGCCTACTTTTGTTCCACAACTCGCTTGACTTCAAACATAACACACGGCTATAATAAAACAAAAATAACTCATAACATAACCTCCTTATCATTTTAAGAACGCTAGTCTTGTTCTAAAAGTACATGTTATAACATTCCCAACTTGTCGACTTTTAACAGAACTTATCTCCTTAAATTTGTTTAGCTTCTAAGTCTTTCAACCCTATTGTTACTTGTTATTCATGATCTAAAAGATTTGTAACCTCCGCGGTAATAAATTAACTTACTTTTATAGTTTCAAAGAATATCTCATTTTTTGGGCTTACATTAATTGGCTTACGACATACTCCCGTGTACAAAAATATGGGTGTAACATCATTCCCACCTTTAGAAATTTTGTCCTTGAATGTTGATTAATGCGCTTATTAGTTTCATAACCTATAGCTCATACGGATACTTTAATACTGCACTTTCCCTCTAGGAAACTGTTCCGTGAATAAATCCAAAGGCCTGGGCATTCCCCCATTTAGGCCTCTTTCTCACACCACGACAAGTGGTCAAAATTATTGCAATCTCGTAACTGTTGCTACCTTCTATTATACAACTTGTACGACTTTTTCCTTTTACATGTGCCTATGCACCTCTTCTCCTTTTTTTCTCTAGATTTTGGCCAATCTCTAGGCCTTACTTTGTGAACATACACAAAACTATGACAAGCTATCCCTCTGGGCATCTATAGGTATGCTGAAAGTTTTTGCATGGTACTGTGTCGAACTTACAACTATTTCTATATCTTGTTTTATACCCTTAGTTATATATGCTTATTGCTTTACCACATCTAAGTAGGTTATATTATATCATAACACTTACTTTGGTTTATTATTACTGAGGTCTACTATCAAACTCCAGGTTACTCTCTCGCTGCTTATCTTATATGTATTAATCTAAGTCCTTCAATGCTTTCTCATTACTGTTCATCTTAAAAATGATGGCACAATCTCATCTCATACTTTATAACTTTTATCCATCCATAGTTGGTTCACCTTAATGTTTATCCATAATCTACCACTAACAACTTAAATCCTTTTACGTAATATACTGTCACTAGGGCTCACGTTGCATCAGGGAAAATTTAAAGTTATTTTCCTGATCCACATAGGGAAGAATACTATACTTTAATAACTATATTTCATAGCATCCCACCATGATTCATCTTATGGGGTATTATAATCCCATGCAATTCATGAAATCTTTTTTCTTTAAATCATTAATTAATCAAAGGCGTAAATGTCATTCTCTTATCTATCACCATTACCATTATTCTACTTCCAGCGAAATATTTTTCTTCTAAATATTCCTAGTCTTAAATTCCTCTGAATTTATTCAAGCTATACTGAGCTTTTTATAACTTGCGACAATCATCCGCTCTCTCATTTGATGGGCTTAATCTCGAAGCCTTACATATTTTTATCACCTTCTTACTCATATTTTCTTATCCTTATTCTTTTTTACCTAAAACCTTGTCACTCTACCATACTTTAGCTTGCGACAGACACATATCTATTTGTATTACTCGCAACTTTTCTTTAACTTGCTTGTACCATAGATTTTCTTATGTTATTTTGGAACCTCAAGCGATACTTCATATTGTCTCTAACTCTTCTTTACTCTCTTAACTAGACCTTGGGTACCTGGAAACCTTAGGCTGGAAGATATGCCATTGATGACATTGCTATCATTTCTGGATAGTGAATCCCAGCACTTCCAGCCCTTTATCTGAAGTATGGACTATTCAAAACCTTCTAAACTTGAGTATCTCATACCTTCTTCACATTTACCTTACATACCTTAAAATATCACATCTTATCTTTTATCCCTTTCATTACATCCATTCCATATAGGTATAATTCACATCCACAACCTGAAGCTCTACTATAATAGGTGCATACACAATTTGGTGGGAGCTTTATACTGACTTCTTATGAGGTTGGTACTATTCTAACTGGCTTTTTTGTGGAGCCGTTGTAGAATATGAATATTGTACTCTATATCTTGTACCTTTGATATTAAGAGTGATTTTGCAATGTTCCGAATCATGATTTTAATAATTATATGGGTCTAATAATCAGACTCCTACTTTACTATGCTATTGTAACTCTCGAGCTTCCTCTTCTCTCACAGCCTTTATGTAGGCTTAAGTTGTCTTCCAATCTATCTCTCAGGGTACTATATATTACATTAGCCTTTTATGGACGCCATGTAACATCCGTGTTATAATATTCTAACAATTCAAGCCTTTTTTCTGTGATGTTGACTTTCTTTCTTTTAACCTATACCGAAGTCTCCCATAACTATATGAATGTCAACAGGTATGTTGTATGGATAATATTCCAAAATTTAAAGCGCGGTCATGAGGTAATTAACTCTCGTCATATATCAAATAATTCCTTTCGTGCCTTCTCAGTTGTCTTTAAATACAAGCAATTACTTTTCTTAGTCATTATGCCAATTGCTGCATGAACACTTGGCTTATCTTAGTGGCCACAAATGTTGGAATTCTATGTAACTCATATGATCTCAAATATCACTTCTTTATTTTTTTTCTTCACGCTCATTAGTGAGGATAGGGGCCACATTCTTATAGAGCTCATAGTGAGACTGTTATTACAAGATCATTTCTTCTTCAAGTTACTATGTTTAGTTTGAAGCCTTCTTGCGTATTTCCTATGCTAGGCTTTCATTGTAGTACTTAGGGAATACCATATGCCTCTTGTAAAGCTATGAGCTTATTACATTGTATACCCCAACGAATTTCTCATATTCTTACCCGCTTATATTTATCCTTAGTGACTTACCTCTGCATCATTGTGCTCGTAGGGTTACTTCTGACTAAAATTTTGATTGTCTCCCTAGTGAAAATCTCTTTTATTTTCATAACACTTATACAGTACTTTATCTACTTCAACGCTTATCTTAATGTTTCTCAAGGATTACAACTTCATCTTATCTGCGGGACTAAATTCCCTATGTTGGGTTTCACTAAGTTAACCTTGCATGATCTATTGATTTATTTGTATCCCCTTTTATAGCCATAACAAGACTCTTCCTACATCAACTATGAACTACTCGGTGGTCCATTCTCATATTTGAATTCTGCTTAATCTCTCTTGGGTTATTTCCTTTTTCTTAACTTACCTCTCGCACTGACTCCTTATGTATCAAGTGTTCATTTACACTTATTTATCAATAACATCATAGGCAGGAGCCCTTACTTCCTATCCCCAATGTCATTCTTGCATAATTTTTTGGATTCATAACATATCTGTAGGATTTGAATTAGTACAATCTCATTCCTTTTGCCTTTTTACCTCATTATTCCTTTACTATTCCATAGATACCTCTTCATCTTTGGCTTTTTTCACATCTTTACAAATCTTACTCACCTGCGATAATCCTTATGTACCAAGGAAAAATAATTTTATGAATAAGGGTAACACCTAGTGTAACTGGCACAGTTTAACCCTTAAGCTTAACTTGGTCATAGTGCTTGCCTTAGGGAAGTGTCTTCATGAATGACTTTTAAAGGCTACTCTCATGTTGTCCATTCTATTATTTCTAGAACACGATCTCTGAAATTCTCATGATTTCGACTATTATCAAACCCTCTGATCCTTAATTTTATCTCGTTTACTAACCCATACTAATTTTTATTACTCCAGGGGTCTGACTTAGCCTTCTAGTAAACACGATGGAATCACCAACTCATTTCTTGAAATGAGGATATAGCTTGATGGCTTATACTTTTATATAGTCTCAAGGCATGTCCGTTTTTTGTCTTTTCCTTCACTTGACAATGGACTCTGTCACATTTTGATTTACCTTTGTCACCTGTTTATCTTACTCATAGTTCTTCATTTACTCTCTTATTATTCTCCTGCTAATATATCTATATATTACCTTATTCTGAAAACTCAACAAAACTTTCTTTTACTTTAGCTCCCCTTGCTCTATCTCACTGGCTCTTACGGTCACATAACATTCGCTTTTTACTAAGGGTGAGAGTCATACTAAGGTAAATATTCACCCCTAGGACTTTAGTTCCTTAATTCAAAAAAAATTTTGAACATCATGGCATTCATATCTGACTGTACTATTGTAGAGTGCATCATCAGGTATCTCACAAGGAGAACTATTATCACGTTTGCAATATCCTTCAGAAATATCAGCTAACGCTAACAATCCATCCACCATTTTGGATTACTTTAACCCAGTCGGATCCTGATATCCCATTCTTCACTTCAACTAATCTGTTAGCTCCCATAGGGAATAACTGATATGGGTGTGGCCAATTTTACATACAGTTGTTACTGTTGAAGGTAACTCACAATGCTTATATTTCTCTACCTGAATTGTAAATATTGATAATCTTCACGAAATGGGTACCCCACACCCTCTTACACCTTGTTTTTGTTACATGTTGAAACTTATACGTTTACCTTCTGATACTGCCATGGCCTACTATTTGCGGGGCAAGTTAGTTATTCCAATTATAATGTCTTAAGTAGGAAAATTTGCACATAAGGTATGCACGATGTGATAGAGCATCAAACTGAGCCACGTTGTCAACGAATCTCCCTCTACTAGTTCCCTTACTTTCTATTGTATTAGCCCTATGGGTAGCTGTAATCTTTCTAATTGCAGATATCTCTGTACCTTTAGCAAAGATAAGTTCTGGCTCAAATCTTAACTCAGCTCTATAGCACGATTTCAATTTGAAATAAGGGTAATAAACTCCTAAATGCCTTGTAGCTTCCTTATTATATAATGTGGTGCACAACACATTTATAAACGATGCTCTACTAGACAATGCTTGTAGATTCCCTAAGACAGAAGTTCCTTGATACCAAGTTTGTCACACCCCAAACCTAGGAAGGTGTGGCCAACACCCGGTGCCATATTTGGCCTGAACGTAACAGTCTATATGGCACCGGGTGTTACCAAACTAACATGTAACAGTCTATTTGTGAGGCCTACCTTACAAGTTAAGGCCGACAAGGCCACAATGAATGTCTACAACAAGTGTACTAAACTATCATGTACATAGGGCTGGAAAGGCCACGATACTAATAGACAAAATACATAGGACTCGTCAACAAACCTCTGGAGATAAATGAACTGTATTATGTTTAGGACATGGCATCGACCTATCCATCAAACCTCTATATATAAAATGAACTCCAAAGTCTAGACATGGTAACTTCGAGGAAGTGGAGCTTACCAACCAAGTTGATGTTTGACTTAGTCTATCGGTAAGGTCTACCCAGCTGTCTATCAGGACATACAAGCATGAAATGCAGCATCCCCAACAAAAGGAATATTAGTAAGAATAATGCACCGAGTATGTAAGGCATAAATATCAGTATATAAAATACATGGAAGAAAGATAGAGTAAATGACTCAACCTGTAAGTTTGAAAATCTTGAAACATTTATAATGTCATGCACATGTATATATATGTCATATCCTTCATAGGTATATGCGTATATAACATCATCAAGCTTCCAAGAGAATCCCATTATATTATCTCGGTCTCAGTGGGCGAAATCATCGATGTATACAAATTGATCAAGTGGTGGTGTGTATATAACGCCATAACCTTTCTCCATATCCCATATATATATATATATATATATATATATATATATATATATATATATAATACACATATATAACACATTCTAGTCATGGGTTAATATACATATATAAATGAATGCAATACATAACGAAGTAAGTCAATAAGATCTCTCGGAATGTCATAAAATCTATATGACTTCGGTTAATATGACTTCTGATACCAATGAACAAACAATATGATAATAGGACACATGGGGGATCAAGACCAAGGGAAACCTAAATACTTCTAAGAATTGAGTCATTTGTGAAAATTGCGTGTTTGCTTGTATCATTGTATCATATGGATCATGCCAAAAAGAAAAGAAGGGATAGCCTTAACATACCTTAACGTTGAATCCTTAATACATTCCAAGAAATTGTTCAAACAACTCATGTTAACCTATCATAGTATAAGGAGATTTAAAATCAGTGTTGATTAAATGCTAAGTCTGCAGTTTAAACTAGCATCTCGTTTACGTAAATTTGGGCAGCATCTCCAATACCATGTACCAATAAGAACAATAATAGCAATACAATAAGAAACACATCAATAATAGGGCACAAAATTTTTCATTCACAAGTCATTAACATATTACGACGAGCGATAAGCTGTGAATGAATCCATGTACCACCCTTCAGCCTATTATCATTCACTCTTGAACTCAGTATTATATCCAGTACAATAGCAAATACCTTTTAAAGGATTTCCAACCTTCTACTCTATTTCGAAGTTACCTAAAATAGTCCAACACAAATAATATCACTATAGACAACTTTCAAGTGCTTTCTAGCCATTTCTTTTTCTAGTTACCAATTTCCTCAACAAGATTGACGTGTAAACCGACATAATCATATAATGTCATAACCAACTTATTTTCCACAATTTCGAGCCACTTAAATTTCATAAGAGCAACTTTTAAATCAATCCATCAAAACAAAAAACATCTCAAGCTATTCCAAGTATTATCTTGTAGTTTATCATCCTAACAACTTAACCAAAATACCAGAAAGATTAAGCACAATTAGTTGGTTGTTATCCTCAATGAAAATACAACCTCAAAGAGGTGTTGTTCTTCACTAGAACAAACTTTTGATGTTGAAGTATGGTGTAATAACTTCAAACCCTTATTATATCTATTTAGGAGCGTTAGGAGGAGATTAGGGACGAGGTTGGATCGAAAAATGAGAAATAAAGGTCATTCAAATTATTTTTAAAGTGAGGTAGGTCGACCACCGATTAAGTGGATCCCACTCGCGAATGTGTAAAACAACTTCCTCGGGTTCCAGTTTTTGTCTTTACGGATGCAAAGCCTGAGATGCAAATGCGAGGCTGTGGAGGGAAGTACCCTTCACGAACGCATCTAGGCATTCGCGGATGCGTAAGGCAAATGGACTGGGGGGATTCACACTTGTCCTATGTGAACGTGGCCACTGGCCTGTGAACGCGTAAGCTCGAGGAGTCAAAGCCCTGCGAATGCGAAGGTCACCTAGGCCTGACTCATCACAAATGCGACAGGCCTATCACGAATGCAATGAAGACCTACCAGTGATTTTAAAATGGAAGCAAAAACAGGACTTAACAAAAATTTCATAACTTCTTCTTTCAAACTCAAAATTGGGTGAATTTTGAAAGGTAACTTCACCACAAATTCATAGGTATGTAATCTTAGACCCATTTTCTTCAATTTTCATTAACACCCATTAGATTTCTAGGCTTAAATCATGTTCTTAAGGGTAGAAAATTAGGAATTTGAGTAAAGTTAGAGCTATTTGTATAATTGGTATTTAGACCTTATTTTGGGGTCATATTTTGAAATTAATTATATATTCGGGCTCGTGGGTGAATGAGTGATCGTGTGTTGGTTCGAACCTCGAGTTTTAACCAAGCAGGCCCGGGGTTAATTTTTCGCTTTTTGGGAAGAATGATAGGAAACCGATAATTAAGCATTGGAAGTGGATTGTTTAGCGTTTATTGATGTTATTGAGCCAATTATATCTAGTTACGATTGATATGGAGCCAAATTCAAAAGGAAAAATGGTGTTTGAGGATTGAGTTGGCCGTGGAAGTTCGAGGTAAGTGTTTGGTCTAACCTTAGCTTGAGGGATTAGGATTCAAGTCTTAATTATATTGCTACGTGTTAACTGTGGAGTATGATGTATAGGCATGGTAACGAGTATCTTTACGCTGGTGTCAAGCATGACCGTGAGTCTTGTATTGTAATTGTTATGACTCTGTTGTGGTTCATTGCACTTCATATGATGATTTTTATTGTTGTTCCCATGCCGAGATGTTATTATCATTACCGTTCCCTTGCCGGGATGTTATTATCATTATTATTTCCTTGCCATGATATTTGTTTTAATATTGTTGTACCTCTGCCGGATTCTTTTGATTGGTGTTGATAAAGAAATGGTAATAGCTTGCACGCCTGCAACGGTAATATATGAAATGGGAGCGGTTTGTACACCTGCAACTGTGATACGTGAAATGGGAATGGGTTGCACGCCTGCAACAGTAATATAAGAAATGGGAGCGGGTTGCACGCCTGCAACGGTATCATATGAAATTTGATCGGGTTACACTCCTGCAACGGTATTACATGTGGACATGTTCTTCCATTTCCTTATTTTGCCGGTAATTGATTAGTGAATTTCTTATGTTTCTCTATAGTTGTTCTATTGTTATCAATTACTCCTTATAGCGTGTTTCCCCCGCCCAACTTTAGTTGTAATTACTTATTTTTATTTCCTCTATATATGATTTGACTGCACAAATTTAATTGGTAGTTTGGTCCTAGCTGAGGTTAGGCTGCGCACTTACCAGCACATGAGGTCGGTTGTGCTGATACTACGCTCTACACTGTACAGATACTGATACTGGAGCATTTGGACAGCGGTGAGGATGCTTTCTTCAGCCCACACAGGCAAACCGAGGTAGTCCTGCAGACGTCTGCGGGCCTTGGCGTCTCCTCCTATCTTATCTCTTGTTGTTTTTATTTATTTAAAGACAGACTTTGTATTTCATTCGGACCTTGTTTGTAGTATTCTTAGACTTTCTGTGAACCTGTGACTCTAGTTTTTGGTAAACTTGCTTAAACGGTTGTATTGGACATACTCAGTAGTTTTATTTTTTTCTTCCGCTTGTTATAATTCTGTTGTATTTAGATTATTGCTCATAATTGCTAAAAGATAAAAAAGGGAAAAGGGGTGAATTTATCAAGTAGTTGGCTTGCCTAACTCACATTAGTAGGCGTCATCATGACTCCTGAGGATGAGACATTCAGATCGTGACAATAACATATAATTAAGTGATAACTATTTTAATGTATAATATGATGTATGTGCTAATCCATCATTAATGGTTAAAAGTTCTATATTAAAAAAATATTAGCTAAAATACATTAAAAGCAATAAGTCCCTTAGCAAAATGTCGTTCACATTTTATATTCTTTAAAAGGAGAGTGCACACTGAGCAAAATAGTCATAATTATTTAGTTATTTTCCTAATATTTGAATATAATCATTTAATTGATTTCCTAATATTCAAGAATGGTTATTTAATTATTTCTCTAATATTTACAAATTTGAAATCAACTAAATTTTGTACATTAAAACATTTCTTATTTGAACTAGCCTTCCTTATTTGAACTATGTAGGAAGTTTTAATATTTAGCACTTTAAAATTCAATTAGTAGCTTTCGTTTTAAGGATTAACAAGGTAAAGAAATAGAAAAATATGTTTTCAACTTCTATGGAGGTAACAATAAGATTTTCTAACTCGTAACCTTCAATCACAAAATAATTCCAGAGACGGTAAATTTTTATTAATGTTTGGTTTGACTTGTGATTAAAGAATATAAATAATCTAAAAATAAAAAAATTGAATTCATGTTATGTTCTAAAGCATGTATTATTTGTTGGGTATGCAGTAGCCAAAGAAAATAAACTTTTGGTCTTTATTTATCCTTTTATTTGGTTAGAAAAAATGGAATTATAAAATATATACTCACTTCTTAGGCTTTTAAAATATTTTTTAATGTTGGAATAAGTAACTACGTAATATTTGAAGGAGTAGCACGCAAAATAATCCAAGTTTGCGTTTCTCTCATACACGTGACTTACATCCACTATCATTGAGGAGTAATCGACATATATAATTATGTATATTGATTTTTTTTAATATTTGAAAATCAATTAAATTTACCTAATAAAATCAATTTTCTTGTTTGAACAATATAACATAACTATAACCCCTTCATATTACTTCTAAATATGAACTATTATACATTTCCTATTATATTTTAACACATTACTATTAAAATAATATTTTTACTTTGTTGATTTGTTGTATAATATCTAAAAACTGCACTCAGCAATTAGGAAAAATTACTAAGAGAATATTTTACCCTTTGAAAATAAATTTTATTAGGTAAAATTATGATTACATTTAAATATTGAAATTTAGGATATGCTAATATTAAGAATTTAAATCAATAAGACCCTTTAACGTTGAGAGAAAATAATTAAGTGCTTGAATTGAATAATTAGTAAAAGAACAAATTTCAATCTTTTTCCAAATTTATCATATAAGTAAAATTATTTTTCAAGTTGGGTTCAAAAATTGTTCTATAGAGGATTTCCGGTGAAAGAAATCAAAACATAGAGTAAAAATAAGTTATTGTATAGTATTACAAGTCAAATTGGTTAAAACGCTTGCAAACATGAAAGAATGAGGATATAATATTTAGACAATATGTAATTTTAATAATTTAACATTAGTTGAGCTGGGTTCCTTACAATTTAACTACACATAAAAATTTAAACGAATTTCATAATTTTAGTATTGTTGTGTATGGAATATTATTGCTATTACAATTAGGTTCTAACTACGTGAATCAGTCAATCAACCATGGGTAAAAGTTAGAATATATATAACAACAACAATAACTACTACCCACTATAGTCCACCCCTACCCCGGAAGGGCAGAAAGGCTGTTTCCAATCGACCCTCGGCTCAGTGAAGAAAAGGAACAACAAAAACAAAAACAAAAGAGCATTAGTAACTTCAACAGAAAAAAGTTAGAATATATATATATATATATATATATATATATATATATATATATATATATATATATATATATATATATATATATATATATATATATATATATATATATATATATATATATATATATATTATTCATTGGTATTATCATTATAATAGGATACAAAAATACATTTTAAAAAAAGTAAAATAAAGTTGAAGTTATATCGATGAGATGGATATGTTGTCTACCGTAATTTGTTGCGTTTTTCTAATTATTAAACTTACCATAGATAAAGAAACATATAATCATGAAGAATCTGTAACTTCTAAAATTTAATATACTCATTGATGTTTTATACACAAAGCGCGTATAATAAGGCCGGTAAATATAAGATTCACTAGTAATTTGGTGTAATGAGTACAGAAAAAATTTCCCGTTCCTTTTGCCCCGGATTTTATGTTTGAAGTTGACCAAAGGCCATCCATATGTTACTTACTTTTTTATCTGAAAGTTCGAATAAGAAAAAGTAAATATAACCATGCAAAACTTCAGATATTTACGAAATAGTATTACTGGTTCAAAGTTTAAAACATTCAACGCTCTCCACGGTATTCCTAATAAAATGTAAAAATCCTACATATCGTTTCTTTCCTTTTTTAATCAGGTGAGAATGTATTTGTAGTTGGGGAAGAGATAGTACTGAATAGAGAGGAGGAGTTTTGGTCGATAGTGCAGGATGGAGTTTCAATATTAATAAGCTGCAAACTCCAATCCGCAATATCCCTTTGAATTTGCACTATTAACTAGATAACTATAAAATACGGGATTTGTCAGCATTTTGTAAAACTACACCCTCCAAAAAACTCTCCAACTATTAATCATATCTTTATTTAGGTAATTAAAGCAAAACCTATCATTATCCTTCCTGTCCTATATATCATATTTAGATGTAAGTACTATTATTATGAAATAAGCCTTTTGGCAGACATCCTGAAAAAAACAAAAACCCTTATATTTTCCTAACTTATCAACTCTTTCAATAAAGAACAATGGCAAAGAAGGATGGTAATCGAGAACAAGAAATCTCGCAGATGGAAGAAGGCAATATTCACGCAGCCTCCCAGTCCGATTCCCATGTCGGATTTTGTTCATCACTTTCTGTCGTTGTCATCGCACAAAAGGTAAAATTAACTAGGCAAAAGTAATGCCATGACTGAGCCATTATCAAATAACTAATTTTACAATGTAAAATTATTTAATTTGATGGATCGGGTTGCGTTTGAGTTTGCAGTTGATAGCGGAGGCTATAGGGACGTACTTTGTAATATTTGCAGGGTGTGGATCAGTTGCTGTGAATAAGATCTATGGAAGCGTTACGTTTCCAGGGATATGTGTGACATGGGGACTAATCGTGATGGTGATGGTTTATACCGTGGGACATATATCAGGAGCACATTTTAACCCTGCTGTTACTATTACTTTCAGCATCTTCGGCCGCTTCCCATGGAAACAAGTATGTATTTTTTTCTCTTTGTTATTTGAACTCTGCGAAAATATTGTGGAGTGCCTGTCGATTTTCTAAATTAATATTTTTTTAAGGGTCCAATATGAGCACGATAACATCTTGGATAGTTCACGCTACATTTTTTTTTGAATTCTAGTAGTTGTAAATTACACTCTTGATTTTCAACTACACCATATTAAATTATTCTGGTATTTTAAAAATCATTATACTATCAGTGCAGCATATATGTTATCCTGGTAGATTTCAAGAATTAAAATTGTAATTTGGTAGCTTACTACTAGCTATTATTACACTATGAGTAACTTGCACAGAAAGGAGACATTTTTCAGAAATATAAGATCCATAAACAGAACATTATTCGAGGCTATCGGATATATTAAGGAAATAATTAAGTAGCGGTAAATATTTTTTTCTAAAAAGACTTATCTATCAAATCTGTGATAATGATTTGTTTTAAATTTGTTCATAATTGAGCAAGCAGATCTCGAGGAAGGAAAAAGATACAACAAGTGTAAAAGAGTGATTTTGTGGACCCAAGTTTAAAATGTTAAAGTGAAGCTTCAAATCTCCTAACCCCAAAAAAGAAGGGGAAAAAACATCAAAACAATAATTAAAACGTGTTTTGCAAATAATGTAAATACAACTTGCATATTTCTAATGTGTTTCGCAAATAATGTTAAATACATATGCTGATATGTAATGCAGGTACCTTTGTACATAATTGCTCAACTAATGGGTTCAATACTGGCCAGTGGAACTCTGGCTCTATTGTTTGACGTAACTCCTCAAGCTTATTTTGGAACTGTTCCAGTTGGATCTAATGGCCAATCACTTGCTATCGAAATCATCATTTCTTTCCTTCTCATGTTTGTCATTTCTGGCGTTGCTACAGATGATAGAGCAGTAAGCTTCTTCTTTTTTAATAAGTTATTCTTTCTAAAAAAAAAAATGATTTTCTTTTTGTTACCTTGTGTTACTCTTGCAGATTGGACAGGTTGCTGGAATAGCTGTGGGAATGACCATAACCTTGAATGTCTTTGTAGCAGGGTATGTTAATTGTTTCCCACAGTAAATTTTGTAACCTTTAATTTCCATGTATAAAATGTAACCAAATCAAGTTACAATTGCAGGCCAATTTCAGGAGCATCAATGAATCCAGCAAGAAGCATTGGTCCAGCAATAGTGAAGCATGTTTATACAGGTCTTTGGGTATATGTAGTTGGTCCAATCATCGGAACACTAGCCGGAGCATTTGTGTATAACTTGATTCGGTTCACAGACAAACCACTTAGTGAGTTGGCCAAAAGTGCATCATCTCGTCGAAATTGAGAGCAAAAATATATTTAACTGAAATTTTAGACCATCCACTTTTTATCATCCCAGTTCTATCGGATGTCCCTAAATCGTACACTTTTTGACATTTTGAGCTAGTGGAGCATTTTGAGCCATGAACATAAGTATCGGAGAATTTTGAGCTATTTTTGCGGCAATCTTTTTTTCGCAAGTTACAGCATTTTCTTCATTAATCTTCCCCCTATGTCCTCGATCCCCAAAAGTAAACCGACGATATGTAGGTAAAGATAGGATTGGCGAATATTCAAAAATACATGTATATTTTTGTTTAATCTCGTTGAAGAATAAAGGTAAGTATATGTTCATTTCTGATTAATGTTTCAATTTGACAAAGGTCCTTTTATTACATACCTATACAATAATAATTACGTCTCAATTTCAAATAAATTTATCCTATGTGAGTTCATCCGAAACTCATATAAATGAGGGTTATAATAGACCGATAGTGAACGTAAAATTTTTCTAATTTATAATAAATTTTATATATATATTCTCTTAATTCTCTCTTCGAAATTTGTGTTATGTAATGCTATTCATCCCCATTCCCCATTAAGGAGCTGACAAACAGTGTCAAAGAAGGATGCCATTTACCTCAATCTAGTTCCCATCTATTTCCACAAGTACCTCATAACTCTTCTATTAAAAGGAAAGAAAAACATTCTTTGTGTTTTATATAATATTGATCTTACCAGTTATTTATCTTTAGACTGTTAAAGGAGCTAACAAGATGGCCAATCAAATAAATTGTTTATACATCACGCATACCACCATGTAAACATGTAAAAATACACCACCAAAGGATATGGTACAGTGGATAGGACTGCTCTTCTCTCAACCAAACGTTCGGGGTTCGAGCCCTGAGTATCGAAAAATCCTTGGTAGGGAGCGTGTAGGCATAAAAAGTTTATTAAAATTAAATTCATAAAATAATTTGGACTATATTTTAAATTCAAGATATATTTGTCCAAATAAATATATGAGGTAATATAATTAAATTAATTTTATAAGTAATATATATGGATTAAATAAATAAGTCTTAATCCATTGGGCTACCCTATTTGATTGGGATAAAGTGATGAGTTTATTAGGCCCAAGAGACCCAATTTGGTGCCATACGTCAAATGACGTGGTACGCCAAGTCAAACGAAAGAGCCAATGGAATCATGCCACGTGTCAAAATAACAAGGCATGCCAAATCACACTGAAAGACCAATGAAATCGCGCCACGTGTACAAGTAACATGTTCTGGCCAATCAAATGCGGCCATATCACACTTCAATTTGATTGGTTAGAAAAAGTTTGTTCTTATTATAACTCCCTTCCACAACTACAAATAAGGGTCTTCATAACTCAAAAAGACACCAGAAGTTATAACAAAAAGTAAGAGAGAACTTGTGGATCAAACACCGCAAATTTCTCTACAAGTTTCAAGTTCCAAGCAATAAAGTTCAAGTTCAAGCTCAAGAACGAAGAAAAAATCAAGGTCAAGTTCAAGCAGTCAAGCTAAAGCTCAAGAACAAGATCATCGTTTGTGGCGATAACTACATATTTAAGATCAAGCTCAAAGGCCGTTGAATTTATTTACTATTGATAAGAAGAATCAAAGGATCCATTGAGATTATAACACTCAAATATTCAAAATAAAATACTACGATTGTTGTGATATTTTTGGTCTTGATTTAATTTTCTCGACGCAATCTATTGTCTACAAATTCTGGCACACCCGGTGGGACCATCTCTACCTGTCATCTCAATTTTTCAATCATCAAAGTCCAAGAACATTGAAATGGCTTCAAAGAAAATCAACTCCGGCTTAAGTAATTCCACCAAGGCTGCTAAATCCAGGTTCTATGCTGATATGGAAAGCATCCTCGATGTTACCTTTGGAGGCTTCGGACCAGTTACGAGGAGCAAAGCGAGCTCTTTAGGACAACAAGCTCCCCAAGTGTTGTTCGCATCAATACCTATTTTTGAATCTCCATCCTCAAGAGGAGCAAGATCTGCACCTGAAAGAGGAAGCGATATCGCTGAAATGATCAAGAAAACTCCTGCTCTGCTTGACCTCTTTGGATCCAAGCACTATACTGTGAAGGAAGATGATGATGCTTCAAGTGATGGATCTTTCCCACTTACACCACATAGCGTGAGGCAATCAAGGATCAATTTGTGTTAAAATCTATGCTACTCTCTATCGTCCACGACAATCATGCAAGCCATGTCAACAAATACATCATCTGTAGAGGAGCAGTTAGCAAACTTGACGGAAGCAATCGCTGACTTGACGAAATGCATGCAAAATCAAGAGGCTAGAATTGACAAGCTAACAGACAGGGAAGAAATCTTGATGGAAGAAGAATCCACCCATGAACCCGGCAAGCTCCTAGAAGTTTTAGAGAGTGAATCTCCCCCACGACAAGTAGCATCCACAAAGTCTATCCCTATCTCATGTGAAGAGATGATTCCAATTGATCAACTAAAGTAGTTCTGTTGGCCCAAGTTCAAATGAAGTTTTGAAGATTGAAAAAATGAACTTAGTCATGAACCAGGTCCATCATGCGAGGCACAGTGTTAATATACTTATACACGTGAGATGCGTGTGAAGAAGATAAGTCTCAAGGATCAATAACAATATCTCCTGAGTGGATTGAAAAGGTTGCATAGGATAAGGAGTTAAAGTCTCCTTATGTGAAAATAACTACATCCTGATAAAGAATAAGGATAGGAGTTTGAATTGTTCTAGGACTCGAATTTGATGAAGGATCAGCAATTCGAGTTTTAATCAAACTCTGATTACTAACTCTATAAATAATAATGCTTGTTCTCTTTTACAGGTATGCACATACGTAGAAGTTAAACTAAATTGAGAGCAAAAGAGCAAGACAATTTTGCAAGCAATTTATGTGAGATTAAAGTGTGCACCCCTGCAGCTACTTGAACGAGATAGAAGAACCAGTTCCATTGTGTTTATTCTTAGTCTACTTCAATTATAGTAAGTGGTTTAAAATTGTACCTTTCTATCTTTCATAGAAGAAATTGTAGTAGGTACTTCGAGTATTTAAGTTAGAGTTAACTTGAAGGTGTCGTAACAGTTGAGGCTGTGTGCCACACTAGGATTAGAGTTAATCCTTAGGTTTACAAATAGTTTTGTAAATGCTGTTTTGGATCAGTGATTTTAGTAAATGTTTGGGAAAATCCTACTGAGTAGTAGGTCGTAGTTTTTTCATCTTTTGAGCCAGGTGTTTTCCACGTAAAAATCTCTGTGTTCTTTATTTATGCACTCTTAATTTTGCAAACAGTCATATTTAAACATCTAGAAGAACCAGGTTCTTCTAGTGCGAAAATTAGGTACCACACAAATCACTCCCCTTATGTGGTATTGACGTTTATAACATCAATTGGTAGCAGAGCAGGTTATCCTTGAAGAGGCTAACAAGTTAGGAGAAGATCAACAATGAGTGCACCACCTGGGAATTGGGAAGGGCAATCCACTGCCAGGCCTCCACTTTTTCAATGGTCAGTACTATTCTTGGTGGAAGAACAGAATGAGAGATCACATTATAGGGGAAGATTAAGAACTTTGGGACATAGTCACTGATGATCCCCTAGCAACCACTAAGAAGAATGTTGAAGGAATTGATGTGCCAAAAACAAGGTCTGATTGTACTACTGAGGACCTGAAGAAGTGGGAGAAAAAGGCTAAGGCCAAGAAGTGGCTTGTATGTGGTCTAGGACCAGACGAGTAAAGTAGGATCCAAAGATGTACAACTCCTAAGGAAATATGGGACACTCTGCAAGTGGCTCATGAAGGAACACCTCAAGTGAAAAGATCAAGAGGAACACTTCTGTATTGTCAATATGAGAATTTTACCATGAAGTAAGGAGAAACTATCCAGGAGATGTACACTAGATTCACCACTTTGACAAATGAACTTAAATATCTTGGAAGGATTATCCTTGAAGAAGACAAGGTTGAGAAGATTCTGACAAGAGTTCTGCCAGTCACATGGGAAAGCAAAATCACTGCCATTCAGGAATCCAAGAACATTGCTACCATCAAACTGGATAAACTAATTGAAAATTTAACGGCTTATGAAATGAGGAGACAAACCATGAAGATGGATACCCCCAAAAACGAGAGAAGTTTAGCTCTAAGATGATGAAGTGGCTATGATCACTAGGGATTTCAAGAGGTACCTGATGAGAGGAAAGGGTTCCTCAAGAGGTATAAACTTCAACAAAACAAGAGCTCCGGAGAAACAGACCAATGAGGGAAGTTACAAGTGTGGTAAGACTGACCATATGATCAAAAACTACCCTCAATGGGAATTGAGTGGAAGAAAGAAAGAGTTGAACGAAGGAACAGGAAGAAGGAACAGGTTTAACCAAAGAGAAACAAGGGATCAACCAAGGCTACAGTTGTTGCTTGGGGAGAAACCTCAGATGAAGACTCAGAAGATAAAGCTGAGGAGGAGCAAGCACTAATGGCCATCGGAGAATCAGATGATGAACAAGAGGTAAGTATTCTTCATCTCAAAGACAAGATTAAATTCTTGTCTAAAGAAAGGCTAGCTGAGCTATTAATAGACTTCATTGATGAGTCTGAGATAATTAATAATGAGAATAAAGTTCTGTCTAGAGAATGTGTGATTCTAAAAGAAAAATGTAAAAGTCTAGAGTCTAGGGCAAATGCGAGTGATAAAAAAAATGTTAAGTCGAAGAACCAGGTTCTTGAACTTGACAACAATTTCCTAGAACTTAGAACTGAAAATCTAAAACTTAAATTAGGAACAGGAAAGAAGATAGCTAATCACATGTATCTTACTCTAGAAGAAAGTTTGGAAAAAATGAAAGATGAATTATACAGGAAAGATGAATTCATCAAAGTCTTAGAAGAAGATCTAGGAAAAGTGAAACATGAACTAGACATAACTTGCAAGTGGAACAAAGCCTCTGATGCTCTCTCCTGGTTGCAAGAGCATCACAACAGTAATAAAAGATGACTTGGTTATGGGACTCAAGCTCCTAAATGGGATCCAAAAAGCAAGTACCTCACTCTTCTTGAAAATAAATTGTGCACACACTGTGGTAAGAATGGTCATTACAAATATGATGTAATGCAAAAGAAATAGCCAATCAAAGGAATAACGTTTTTTGTTAAAGGAAAGAATAAGTTGCCTGGATGGGCAAAAAGGAATTTATTTCATCCTTTTGTTTATAGAAAGGGACCCAAACTAGTTTGGGTTCCTAAGACTAACCCTTGATTTCCCTTTTGCAGGTCCAAGTAAAAGGGAGGAGCCAAACATGGTATATGGATAGCGGCTGCTCAAAACATATGACTGGGGAGAAGGACTAGTTCCTTTCACTTGAGGAATTAAAAGGAGGTAATGTCTCCTTTGGTAATGGAAAGAAAGGTGAGATCATTGGGGTTGGAAAGGTAGGAAAGACTGATTCTCATTCTATAGAGAATGTTTACCTGATAGATGGTTTGAAATATATCTTAATAAGTGTTTCACAATTGTGTGACAGAGGTAACCTTGTGGCTTTTACCTCAATCAAATGATTTTAGTTAACCTTACCACTGACAAGAGTGTTTTGCAGGGAAAAAGAGTTAACATCATTTACATTGTAGATTTGTCAACTCTTTCAGAAAATGAACTCACTTGTTTAAGTGTGTTAGTCAATGATCCCCTCATATGTCTCAAAATACTTGGCCATGCCAGTCTAAATCAGCTAAACAAATTAGTATCCAAGGACTTCGTGATAGGGTTACCTAATATCAAATTCAAGGAAGACAAAGTTTGTGAGCCATGTGCAAGGGGGAAGCAGGTAAGGTCATCCTTCAAATCCAAGAAAATGGTAAGTACGTCCAAGACGTTGAAACTGGTTCATATGGATCTTTGTGGTTCAATGAAAACCATGAGAATAGGTGGAAAGAAATATATGATGGTGCTTGTTGATAATTGTTCTAGATTTACCTGGGTACTATTTCTGATATCTAAAGATGAGGCATTTGAAATGTTTACTGCTTTTGTTAGAAAAACTCAGAAACAATTAGGAAATCAACTTGCATCCATTAGGTCTGATCATGGAACTGAATTCGAAAATACAAAATTTGCTGAATATTGTGATGAAAATGGTATAGATCACAACTTCTCTGCCCTTAGGACTCCACAGCAAAATGGAGTAGTTGAAAGAAAGAACAGAACCCTTGAGGATATGGCAAGGACCACGCTTCTCTCTAGTAAATTACCTCATAGCTTCTGGGAAGAGGCTGTAAAGACTGTATGTTACATAATCAATAGATGCATGACTAGACCTCTCGTTGAGAAAACTCCCTATGAGTTACTTAAAGGGAGAAAACCAAACATATCCCACCTTAGGGCACTTGGTTACAAGTTCTATGTGCACAATAATGGAAAAGACTCCTTAAGTAAGTTTGATGCCAGAAGTGATGAGGGAGTAATCTTGTGATATTTAACACATAGCAAAGCATATAAAGTGTTCAATAAAAGAACTTTGCGTGTAGAAGAAAGTGTGCATATTGTATTTGATGAAACTAACATTCTTTCTGAGAGACAGGAACATGAAAATGAAACCATTGGACTGGTCAAAGACTTGGCTGAAGCATCAGCTCAAGTCAAAGTGGCACCTACAGAAAGAACAGGTGATGAAACAGGTTCTTCCTTAGAGGGCAACCTGACATGGGGAAGAAATCAAAGAGGAATTGAAATAAACTCCTTGAAGGAACCTGTTCATGAACCTGTTTCTCAGCAAATTGCTGAAACATCCAGCAGAAGCCAGTTGGTTGTGAAACCTCCTTCTTCCTTTTATTCCAAAATGAGGGCTACACGGCCGAATCTTTCAATCCGAGGCGATCGAAGTGAGACAGCGTTTCGTCTTGAGCTATGAAGATAGAGACCAATCACTTTGATCGTGGTTGTTCTAGCCAAGCTGCTTCAGATCCAGCTAGCCCTTGAAAGGATTAACTAAACATATCATTACTTAAGAAAAGGTCTTGGCGTCCCCAACCTTGGGGCCTAGTCGCTGGCTTGATGGCTAATCACTAGTCTATGGTACTAAAGACCTTACCGGTCAGGTAAAGCTTGCGCGAAGGGATTCGTTGAACATAGTTCAACTCATTCACAGATATCAAATTTCTCATCCCATTCTGAACATTCTCACAAGTATCAAAGTTCTCATCCCATGGAGATGGAACAGTTACAAGAAACAAGGCAAGGCTGGTGGTTCAAGGCTACAGCCAAGAGGAAGGCATTAACTATGATGAGACCTTTGCTCCAGTTGCAAGACTAGAGGCAATCAGACTCCTAATAGACTTTGCAGAACATATGGAATTCACTCTCCATCAGATGGATGTCAAAAGTGCTTTTCTGAATGGCTACCTCAAGGAAGAAGTGTTTGTGAAACAACCTCCAGGTTTTGAAAGCAAAGAATGTCTTGAGCATGTCTACAAGCTGGACAAGGCTCTATATAGGCTCAAGAAGGCCCCAAGAGCTTGATATGAACGACTATCAAAATTCCTACTGGAGCATGGGTATAAAAGAGGTAAAATTCACAGCACTTTGTTCCTAAAGGCAAAAAGGTAAAGACCTCCTTGTTGTGCAAATATATGTTGATGACATAATATTTGGGGCTACTACTGATAGGTTGAGTAAGGACTTCGCAAAACTAATGGGAAGTGAGTTTGAAATGAGTACGATGGGTGAACTAAACTTCTTCTTAGGCTTGCAGATCAAACAAAGGCCAAATGGGACCATGATCTATCAGCAGAAGTATACGAAAGAACTAATCAAAAGGTTTTAAATGAAGGACTCCAAAGAAATGATACACCTATTACAACTCCACTATATTAGATGTTGATGAACCTGGTTCATCAGTTGATCAAAAGTTGTATAGGGGTATGATTGGTTCAGTCTTGTATCTCACTGCAAGCAAACCTGACATTGTTTTTGGTGTAGACCTTTGTGCTTGTTTCCAGGAAAATCCAAAAGAGTCACACTTGACTGCTATCAAGAGGATATTGAGATATCTGAAAGGCACCACTGATCTGTGTCTTTGGTATCCCAAATGTAGTAATTTTGATCTAGTAGGATATGCTAATGCTGATCATGCAGGTTTCTTAGTGGACAGGAAGAGCACTTCAGGTATGGCACATTTCCTGGGTTCATGTCTTGTGTCATGGGCTACGAAAAAGAAAAATTCAGTAGCCCTATCTACCGTTGAAGCAGAATATGTTGTTGTTGCTCTTTGTTGTGCTCAATTTCTACGGATCAAAAAACAGCTGGTAGACTTTGGAATTTAAGTGGGATGTATTCCAATATTCTGTGATAATACTATTGCTATAAGTATGGCAAAGAACCTTGTTCATTATAAAAGGACCAAGCACATAGATGTTAGACACCACTTCTTGAGAGATAATTATGAGAAAGGATTAATCTCAATAGAATTTTGTGCCACTGATAAACAAATAGCTGACATCTTCACCAAAGCACTGAATGGGGAAAACTTTGAAAGGAACATGTTGGAATTAGGGATGATTAAGATCACCTAAAAAAGAACCAATTCACAATGCAATGAAAAAAAAAAGAAAAAAAAACTTTTTTTGGTTAGAAGTTCTGACTTTATGTAAATATCTAGACTAATTCTTACTCAGTCTCATACTCTAATCAGTACACTCCTGTAACATGTGTTCATTGATCTCTTAAAAAGTTTTTTTCTATTTTGATATATGATGCATAATTAAGAGAAGTTCTACTTGAAGAACCTGGTTCATCAGTATATGCTCATGAGAAAAGGTTAGGAATGTTTATATACTTTGCACAATTAGAAAAATAAATATTCCAATTATGAGCATAAGTCATATTTTAACCAAACTCCTAAAAATATAACCACTGAGCAATAAACCCTAGAGAGGTAAATACATGCTATGTTTTTTCTGATGTAGTCAAGAAAGTAGACAATAGGTCTGTGTTGGTGGGTTCTGTGAGAGATAAAAGTGAGGGAGATTCAAGTAGAAAGGGAAAGAAAAAGAAACATAAAATTCTTTCCATTAGTGGAGGAATAGATGAGAGTGGCAACAAGCTAGGGGGAAGTGAAACTGGGGAGGCTGTTGAAGGCCTTGTACACCTAAGTGAACAATAAGATGAACCTGGTTCATCTGTGGAAGAAACCTTGGCTGACATTCTAAATAAGGTTGAAGCAAGCTATGATCCCAAGAAGCACAAAGCTTCTTCTCAAAAGGCTCCAACCGCCTCTAAGCCAACAAAGAAGAGCAAGGTGTCATCTCCTAAGCCTACTGTCCCTTCAGCGTCAACGGTGAAAGCTACTAGAAGCACGATAAAGCAAAGTGAGGCTGAGTTGCAGAAAGCCTTAGAGGCAAGTAAGAAAAAGAAGAAGGAAAAGGGAAAAGCTAAAGTTGTGGAAAGTTCTGCGGGTGAGGAGGAGGAGATGGAACTGGTCCATCAGGAAAGAGGTAAAACTGAAGAGGTTCCCACTCCTACACCAAAGAGATCCAAGAGAAGTCTTCAGAACATGTATCTACTGAACCCTCCTAGTAAAAAGAACCAGGTCTGCAGTCAAAGGAAAACAAGTGAAAGTTCCTAAAGAAGAAAAAGCATGGAGTGGAGAGGAATAAGAAGAGTAATCTGAAAAGGAATAGGACAAGTTTGTCCTCTTTAGCAGGAGAAAGATCTTGAAAGGAAGAATTCTGAAAGACCTGGAGGAGCCAGACATGAAAAGTTTGGTTGATGCACTGGATGCAAAGGGGTGGACGGACTTGGTTCTTCAACTGGATGGCAGGCTGGCGAGAAAAGATCTGATCGAGTTTATGAAAAATGCCACAGTAGTGAATGGGGTTGTTACCAGCTTGGTGAGGGGAGTAGAGGTGCAGTTTAATGCACCTAAGTTGGGCAGAATTTTAGACATACCTTGTGAGGGATATGATGATTATACTAGGCAAAGATGGCCTTATCTAGATTCTCTCCCGTATGCTAGCCAAATCACCAGAAATTTCTGTGATACCAAGTCTGCTGAAGAAGTTCCTGAGGCTAGGTTTGTGCAAAAGAGTGAGATGAAGCCTGAGCACAAGGTGCTCTCTTTGAATTTGTGAAAAAAGTGTTTGCTGCCCAGACATGAGAGAAGGCATACTGCAAATTACATGGACCTGGTCCTTTTGGAGTGTCTTGTGAGAGGAAAGAAGATTAACTGGCCTGATTTCATTGTCAAGCTACTGGATAGAGTCATCAATGGCTCCAAAGCCCATGCCACACCTTATGGGTTTATACTGACAACTGTATTGGCCAAGTTAGACGTGCCATTGAAAAAGTGGAAGATTGCCTCCAGCAAAGAGTACTTTGGAATTAAAACTCTATAGGCTTGTGACTATCAGCTAAGTGTAACCCCAGTTGAACCTGGTTCATCCTTAAAGACTCATGTGAACAGCAAAGTTAGGGCAATTGTTCTAGAGTTTGGAACAAAAGATGCAGAAATTTCTAGGCTGCAGGCTCGCATTGCTGAACTAGAAAGTGAAAGAAATAGCCTCAAAGCTGAGCTAGCAAAGGAAAAAGAAAAGAGTGAAAGGATGCTCCAAACAATGCTCAATCTTCTTCAATCCCAACCCTCTAGTTCCTCCAAGCTCTAGAACCAGTTTAGAAACCCCCTCAGTGACCCAGATTCGAGACTTTTTTTCTCTGTTTGTTTTTCTTTTTGTGGTTTGTTTAGTAGAAACGCCTCCTAATCAATGACAATGTGCTTTGTTTTATCTTTTCCTATGAAACTTCTTATCTTAATAGTTAAATTCTTTGTGAAGTTGATTATTGATTAACTAAATCATGTTTTCACTTGTAGTTGCCCCAGCGGTCATGAGTATTAATTAACATCTGGGATTCATATAATATGGAACTTTTAGATGATCCCAAAAGGGGGAACAGATATTGTGCTTTTCTTTTTACTATAAAATATAGTGATATTTAAAACCTGATTAAACCTGGTCCTTAATGATAAGTTAAATTAAAGAGTGAAAATTAAGATGAGTTGGGGTCTTTGAATCAATAAAAGCGCAGAGTTTGTCATCATCAAAAAGGGGGAATTTGTTGGCCCAAGTTCAGATAAAGTTTTGAAGATTGACAAAATGAACTTAGTCATGAACTAGGTCCATCATGTGAGACACAGTGTTAATATACTTATACACGTGAGATGCATTTGAAGAAGATAAGTCTCAAGGATCAGCAACAATATCTCCCGAGTTGATCGAAAAGGTTATACAGGATAAGGAGTTGAAGTCTCCTTATGTGAAGAGAACTACATCCAGATAAAGAATAAGGATTGGAGTTTGAATTGTTCTAGGACTCGAATTTGATGAAGGATCAGCAATTCGGGTTTTAATCGAATTCTGACTTCTAACTCTATAAATAATAATGCTTGTTCTCTTTTACAGGTATGCACAACGCAGAAGTTAAACTAAATTGAGAGCAAAAGAGCAAGATAAATTTGCAAGCAATTTATGTGAGATTAAAGTGTGCACTCGTGCAGCTACTTGAACGAGATAGAAGAATCGGTTCCATTGTGTTTATTCTTAGTCTAGTTCAATTGTAGTAGGTGGTTTAAAATTGTACCTTTCCGGTTTTCATAGAAGCAAATGTAGTAGGTACTTTGAGTATTCAAGTTAGAGTTAACTTGAAGGTGTCGCAGCAGTTGAGGCTGTGTGCCACACTAGGATTAGAGTTAATCCTTAGGTTTACAAAGAGTTTTGTGAAGGCTGTTTTGGCTTAGTGATTTTAGTGGATGTTTGAGAAAATCCTACTGAGTAGTAGGTCGTGGTTTTTGCACCTTTTGAGCCAGGTGTTCTCCACATAAAGATCTCTGTGTTCTTTATTTTATGCACTCTTAATTTCGCAAACAGTCATAGATAGTACGTCAAGAAGAACTAGGTTCTTCTAGTGCGAAAATTAGGTACCACACAAATCACCCCCCCCCCCCCTCTTGTGTGGTATTGAAGTTTAGAACATCAAGTTAATTCAAGGAACCATTAAGAACAAAGAATTTGCTTCCAAATCCTCCCTTACATATGTAAAGGCATACACTACAAGGGTCGATATGATGAAGATGCATGTTGGTTATCAACCTCCAAAGTTTCAACAATTTCATGGTAAAGGTAACCCAAACCAACATGTGGCGCACTTAGTGGACACGTGCAACAATGCTAGAACTTATGGAGATTACCTCTCAAGCAATTTGTTAGCTCGTTAAATAGAAATGATTTTTACTAGTACACATACCTCAAGGTTGGATCTATCGATAGTGGGGATCAACTAAATAAAGAGTTCCTCAATCACTTTTATTGTACGAGACGTACTGTGAGTATGATAGAACTCACAAATGCTCATCAACGAAAAGAGGAACCAGTTATTGACTTTACCTATCGTTGGGGGAATACAAGCCTCAACTGCAAAGAGAGGCTTAGTTAGCTTCAGGCATAGAGATCTAAATCCAAGGCATGCATTGGGTATTGCGCTACATATTGCAAGGCATCAAGCATGCCATATTTGAAGAACATGCAACTGGTGGCCATAATATGAAATTGAGCATGGTATCCGCTGGAAATGAAAGGTTGCCCATCTATGAACCTCGCAAAGGGAATGACAAGCAAGAAGTCAGGAAGTGGGGCAAGTTCGTACCCAAGTCTGAAAGTAAAAAAGCTATGAATGTCAACACATCACATGTGAAGTTCACAATGAAAGTAAGCAAGAAGCAGAGTATGAAATCCACTTCTTTTTAAGATAAGCCAAGTGGAAAGTTGACTTCAAAAGAAATGAAAGAGAAAGAGTACCCATTATGGGAATCTTATGAGCCAGCTATTTTTGAAAAATTCCTCGAGTTAAATATCATTGAGCTTATGGAGATGAAGCGACCAAATGGAGCTGGGAAAATAATGACCCAAATTACTGCAAATACCATCGACTTGTGAGCAACCCTCTAGAGAAGTGCTTTGTTTTCAAGGACAAAGTCATGGACTTGGCTCGCAAAAAGAAGATCGTGCTTGAAGATGAGAAAGCAAGCACAAATAAGTCTATATCACCTTTTGCTCATTTAGTCCGAATAAATTATGCAGTATTAAAGAAAGTAAATATGAAGAATTACAGGAGAATGACAAAGTAGAAGTCAATCAACCTGAGGATGATGAAGGACGTTGGTGGCTCGTCGTATGCGCCACAAAAGGAGCCCGTGAAAAGAAACAATGGAACAACCAACAAGTGAAATAATGATTAAAAGACCAAGGAGATGGGATCTAGTTATGCACGTAAAGATAGCGAAAGTGGAGGTGTTGTTGCACCCCCTTTTTCTGGCAAAATCCTGTTTATGACATTTGTGAGGACAACTCATTCCTTTCGGGAATTGGGATTGGTTTAATGAGTCGCCACCTAATGATTAGGTTGCATTAGGACACCAAGGAGGTTTGATTTGAATAACCACAGATTGGGTAAGGGCTTGAAATTATTCTAAGGAGAAGGTGTTAGGTACCATTAGAATCAACTAGTGTGGTTCCCGGCCAGACTATTATTATGAACTTGAGTACAATTAGTATAGAGGCAAATAAGGCTCAAATAAGAGGGGATTTCATCATATAAAGGTTTACTAACAAATGAAGTTGGAAAGAAGAAAGCAGATTTCTTTTTTTTAGAGAAAGAGTTTGAAATTTTTTAAAAGAGAAAAAAAAAAGGAAAAAGGTGTCCTAGGTTTATAAACAATATGGATCACCCCACACAATGTATTTACTCCTCAATGAGGAGCTATATACGGCACTATCGCGTGGTCATCATATCCATATCTACCCTTCCCACCCTATTAAGGTATTAAAGCGCGTAATGGTTTCGTTTACTTATCGCATGCTATTACACGTCCCAATCCCATCAGTCACGAAGGCATTTAGGACTACTAGTCCTAAAGGGGAAGGATATTTAGGCTTATTTGTGGTTTTAAAGGTAAAATAATTATATGGCGACATACAAAAACATATACAGCAAGTTCAGGGAAAGCATATAACAAGTAAAAGGCTCAGATATACCTCCTTTAAACAGAGAAAGCACATAATTAGTATGACTTATACATACTGGTTAAGGTCTGATTAATTACTAAGCATGCAAAAATCTAAAGGTTAAGGCGGACTGATTTATTACATAATTCAGATAAGAAGTCCCAATCAGGCTGCCTATTGGTTGTGGTTACTAATAGAACTGGCTTGCCTAAGTGGGACAAGGATCCTATAGGCATGGTATCTATTGAATTCAGAACGCGATAATAATAAAATGAACAACACTGGTTAAAAGATAATCAGACTAAAGAAAGGCAAGTTTTATGAAGGTTGTAAGTTCTACAACTAACGATACGTTGTTATCACTGGTTTTAGCCTTATACATGTGGGGTGATTCAGATTTCGATTAATAGTTCCTATAGATATGTTTTCTATGCGTTGTTGATTTTTATCCTTTTTATAGACATGGTGAAAATTCCAAAGCCTTATAGACATGATATCTAGATGCTGAATTTTATTTGATACCTATGAACATGATATCTAATTGCAGTTGATTCGTTTAAGACCTTTGAACATAATTGCTAGATGAGGAATGGATATGCAAGATTCAGAAGGACCTATAGGCCTATTTCTATATGCATATGCAGAATTCAGATTTTTTTAGAAATACTTATAGGCAAAATATCTATGTGAGAGTGCAGAATTCAGAAAGGCCTATAGACATGATATCTATGTGAGAAATGCAAAATGCAAAAATACCTATAGACATGATATTTATGGGAGAATGCAGAATTCAGAAACACCTATAGACATGATATCTATATGAGAGAATGCACAATTCAGAAACACCTATAGACATGATATCTACATGAGAGAATGCAGAATTCAGAAACACCTATAGACATGATATCTACCCTTTGCATACATAGTTACCCGCCTTTTTTCACTAGCCATCCCCAGAAATTTATTGTAAATTATTACAGCCCAAAATAAAGTAAAAGAATACATCAGAAATGGAAAGTACAACCAAGTAGAGCCTGATTCGAACTTCATGCCTGAAATATGAGGTAAACCAACTCCAAGAGATCTTGATCCAAAGCCTTTCTCCCATTTGGATGTGTCAAAGTTCCCTAAGAGCCTCAAAGAGGACTCCGGTCAATGCTCACACCCAAATACATTATCAAATTAGGACAAGTGAAGTGCAAAAAGGCCAACTCTCAAGTGTCCAAGTTCAGAGGGAACTCAAGGTCCCAAGGCAAGGCTTACAAGGGGGGGGCAGAACTTACAGACTAAGAGACTGCAAGTGAAAAAGAAAAATTCTGAGAGGAGAAAAGGGGAAATTATAGGGAGATAAGTACACATAAGAGGTTCAGGGGGGATAGGGAAATTGAAAGAGCAAGGACAAGCTATGGGCATGCCCAGTAATGGAGAATGCTAGCACACCCATAAGCCTGTTAGAACACACTATTAGAGGCTAGGATCCCAAGGGATCAGGTTATTGTCATGCCTTAAGCCATAGCTCCAAAACATAAGGGGCAGGGGTTTGGGGATTCATAATAGAAATAGGCAGAAGGAATTCAACATGCTAATTTGAGTGTTGGAACATACATAAATAGTAAGTAGACATGGATACAAAAGCAGTAGATAAACACATTATTGTGGTGCTTAAGCTTAAATCAGGACATACAAGTTTCAAAGAAACAAATAGAGAAAAGCGGTAGGTCTTGTGAACAGGCCACAGTACAGACAAGAAGAGATAATAATGTTGTGTATAAGTGTAAGTTCAGAAAGACTATGAATGTCTTGTGGTTAATGAAAGAGTCGTGCATTTATAGTGTGAAAATCAGACAGAAATAAGGTAAGAAAATAGTTAAGGAACTGAATATCAATTAAGAATCAATCACACAAGACTTTCTTTAATTAAGGAATTCAGATTCAAATGGTAAAAGTTATTTAAGGAAAGAAATCAAGCAGACACTTTATGAAAAGTAGGCAATTAGGGGTAAGCACATAGAAGTTTATTTTAGGGGCAGGGTTTTGAAATACTCGGTTGCATAAATAAGGTAAGAAAACCAACTAGTAGCCAGTAAATAAAGGATCAAAGATTTTGTAATCAATGGTCCATGAATGAACCAAGTCAGAAAAATTAAGGAAAATCAAGTAACTTAAATCGAGTCATAGGAAAATTAGCAAATAAGGAAAGAAATCAATCAAACCTATACTAAATGAAGTCTGAAACTAATCAAGATTTGAAAGCCATTTTAGAGGGAAACTCCAGCACATATAAAGAGCATACAAACATGTTAAGCTGAAAGAAGATGTCGTGTCATTGCAAAATCAGTAGATAATGGACTACAGGAGCATGACTGTCACATAGGTTAGCAATGTAGAAGAGAAGTAGCATCTAGTAGCATACAAAAATCTAGTGTAAAAAACCTTAGAAGAGTTTAGCAAAAGTCAAAATCATATGAAAACCAAGGACTTCAAAGCTCAGCTTAGAGACTCGAAATAGGTCTGAAAGAGATATGGTTTCTTTTGAAATAAAAACCAGTTCGAGCAAATCACATAGCCAATGGTTTCATAATTAGGAACCCGCCCCCTAGATTCTAGGGTTTCTACCATCAATTTAGTGCAGAGATGAGAGGGCAAGTAATTAAGTCGAAACAGGTTCAGAAGTCTCAGAAAAAAACTGAAACCTTCAACATGTTCCTTTAGAAACAGAAACTCATGAGAAACATGGTAGAACAGTAACATGTGAAGCACAGTAGAAGCGCTCAAACAAAACATAGTATAAGAAACTAATACGCAGCATAGTAGAAGATAACTAATCAGAACATAGTAAAGGAAACTTAATAAAAGAAACATAGTAGAAGAAACTAATATGAAACATAGTAGAAGAAAACTAATCAGAACACAGTAGAGGGAACTTAATAAGAAACACACAAGAACATAGTAAAAAAATTTAGTAGAAGAAACACACGAAAAAAGAGAAAATCGGAAAAATATCTAAATAACTCAGAAAATCCCTAGATCAGAAAGAGAGATGGTTTTGAAAGTATAGATTTTTTGAAAGAAAATCATTTAAATTTTAGGGAAAGTGTAGATCTGGAACAGATCTAAAAAGATCAGAAAACCCTCAAAAGCTAGGGTTTTCAAAGGAACTCAAATGATAAGAAAAGCTTGGATCTAAGAAAAAGGAGTCGAGGCTAGGCTCTAAACAGGCACGGCTCACCGGAACAGGCTAGAGATGGCCATGGAATTTGAATCAACAGAGGTGTGGACTCAACTCTCTGTGGCCGAGTTGAGAAGCTTCAGTAACCAAACATGAGGAGCCATAGGCGGCTTGGTGGGTTGTGAAACCACCATGGATTCATATCAGAAGGTGGCCGGAGAAGATGAAGGGAACTCATCGGAGAGGAGCTGAAAGGGGAAGGTCCTAAAGAGAACCAGAGGTAGAGAGATAGAGGCGAGTGAGGAAATGAGGGGTGTTGGGGTCGTTTGGAATTAAAAATGGTAAGAACGAGTGAGGGACATTGATCTTTTTTATCAACGGTCATGATTTAATAAGGTTTTGGGTCGGGTAGGGGTAATTAGGTCCAGGGTCGGGTTTTAATTGAAATGGACTGGGCATTGGGGGCTAAATTTAGGCTATAATTTAAATGCAATTGGGCTATTATTTAAATAGCCAATTTTTCTTTTAAAATTGTAAAAAATAGTAATGAATTTCTGAAAAAATAAATTGGAAGCACCAAAATAATTTATAACACATAATTAACCATTTAAAATATAGGACTTAAATTTTATGAATTTAAAATGTAATTGAATCTTAATATGGCTAATCTTGCAATTATATGCAATTTAGCTCAAAAAATACTAAGTAAATTTGTAAAAATATGCAAAATTACCTTCGCTATATCTTAATGCAACTATAAAATTCCAATAAATTAAATACCAAAATAATACTTTTAGAAATAGTTACTGGTTTTTTTATGGATAAAAAAGGAAAATAAATTAGTTTAAAAAACCTTAAAAATTATGGGGAAAATAGTAAAATACTTGGACATACTTATATATGCATATATATGCCTTTCTGAAAGATAAAATATACGGGAGAAATTAGGTATCAATAGCTGTCCTCTTTATCCGGGAAGGATGGAAGAATTGTTGGGTAAAGATATGAAGACCAATTTTGACCAAGCGAAACGTTTTGAAGAAATTTGTCCGCGCTCTGGTTTCGGAGTTGCCTACATATCCCTGGTCTTACAAGAATCAAGCCACATGTAGTTCGGGATCCGTCGGCGGAGTATGCCGATGGAGGCTTATCACGAACGGATGAAATGTTCAGGCTAGGATGAATGATTAAGGTTTAATAGGGCTGGGGGCACTGGAGTGGGATCTCTCCTGCCGAGATGGCCCTCGCTCGCCAGTTTACCTGCAAATAAACAATACAAAAGTATATGGTGCATAAATTTAAACATGATGCAAGTTCCTGTCGGACCATGAATGTTTACCTCGGACGGTTGGGATGACGTCCTCAGACTATGACGTTCGAGCCATGAAGCGTATAATAAAGGACTCGCAGGCTATGAAATGATGCTCCGGCTATGAGAATGAAGCCTCCGAACTATGATGCTTTTCAATAATGATATGAGGAATATAAAAGGGTTCCTCAAGCCATGGCATGGCATTCTCGGGCTATGAAAATGGTGCCTCCAAACAATGACACCTTTAGACAATTTGACGATCTTTCAGCCCATGAAATGCAGTAGTTGGCGATCTTTCAGCCATGCAAATGTAAATAAGGCAACCATCGTTTAGCCATGCAGGATGTAAAAATGACGTGGCGATCTTTTAGCCATGCAAATGTAAATAAGGTAGTGATCTTTCAGCCATGCAAATGTACATAAGGAAGCGATCTTTCAGCCATGCAAAAAATAAAGTGGCAATCTTTCAGCCATGCAAGAGTAAATAATGTGGCGATCTTTCAGCCATGCAATCGTAAACAAAGTGGCGATCCTTCAGCCATGCAAAAAATAAAGTGGCAATATTTCAGCCATACAAGCGTAAATAAAGTGGCGATCTTTCAGCCATGCAATCGTAAACAAAGTGGCGATCTTTCAGCCATGCAAAAAATAAAGTGGTGATCTTTCAGCCGTGCAAAAAATAAAGTGGTGATCTTTCATCCATGCAATATGCAGATGAAGACAGTGTTTAGTCTAGGAAGGTAGAATAGTAGTCTTATGCAATGCAGAAAAATACAGATGGAGACAGCGTTTAGTCTCGGAAGGCAAAATGGTAGCCTTATGGGTTGCAGAATATGTAGATGGAGACATTATTCAGTCTCGTAAGGCAGAATGGTAGCCTTATAAAATGCAGAAAATGCAGATAGAGACAGTGTTTAGCCTCGAAAGTCAGAATGGTAGCCTCATGCGATGCAGAAAATTTAGATGGAGACAATGTTTAGTCTCAAAAGGCAGAATGGTAGCCCTATGCATTGCAGAGAATGTAGATGGAGACAATGTTTAGTCTCGAAAGACAGAATTGTAGCCTTATGCAATTCAGAAATAAAGCAAAGTGACAGATGGTAGTAGAGTTTCTTAGTTGATAGCAGGTTTCTATGTCGGGATCACTAGGGATATTGTGATATAGAGGATATTATTGGCGTGCTGGGCTGACCAGTCGATGAATGCGACAATCCTGAGAGTTGAATTTATGAAATAGTGTGTAATCCAAATGCCTGCACCCAAAGAAAAATCGTGAATGTTTTAGAGGGGAGGTTAGTTCGTGTCTCGCCGGCCTTGCTTGACATGTTCGGGTTTGATCTGGTGATATGACTTGCGTTATTGGGGTAGTGTTGCTGAACAGGCGACTTCGTTAATAAACATGCATGAGTTTGTAAAATTACGACATAAGCATATATGTAAGAAATAGTTTTTAGATGAACTGATGACTGTGACGTGGTTTGAAATATTGCAAACCTCTTGCTTCAGAATTTTGAGGCTCCTTCTCAAAATTCTACCCCTGTTTAATGGGTTGATACTTCCGACGGCTGCTTATGATGATCGGCTGAAATTACTTCGAAATTTTGAGGGTCCTCCTCAAAATTCTTTCCCAGTTTCCAATTGCGGGGAAAATGAAAATCTATTGAATTGTGACCGACCCATAAGGCTGCCTACGCATCCCCTCTTAAACGGGAATCAGGTCAGACTTATTAAAAGTTACATCATATGGGAAAGTATAGGATTACACATAGTAACGATTGACTGCATCTAAATTGATTGGTTTCGGCCACACTTCTCCATCCATTTCTGCAAGTATAAGGGCTCCTCCTGTCAGAACCCGGTGAACCATGTATAGACATTTCTAGTTGGGTGAGAATTTCCCTTTGGCTTCATCCTGATACGGGAAAATTTTCTTTAACACCAGTTGCCCCGGTGTGTACTGTCTCTGCTTGACTCTCTTGTTGAAGGCTCTGAACATTCTATTCTGATAAAGCTGGTCATGGAAAACTACATTCATTCTTTTACCATCTATAAGAGCTAATTGCTCGTAGCAACTTTTCACCCATTCCGCGTCGTCGAGCTCAACTTCCTGTATGATTCTTAAGGAAGAAATTTCTACTTCGGCAGAAATGATAGCTTCTGTTCCATAAACTAGTATATAGGGGGTCGGCCAGTTGATGTGTGGACTATAGAGCGATAGCCCCCCCCCCCCCCCCAAGAGAGCGACTGATAGCTTTTCGTGCCATTACTTATGCTTCTCTATCATTTTCCTCAATATCTTCTTAATGTTTTTGTTGGCGGCTTCTACGACTCCATTCATCTGAGGCATGTAGGCTGTAGAATTCTTGTATTTGATCTTGAAGGTTTCAAACATAGCTTTCATTAAGTCACTATTGAGGTTGGAGTCATTATCAGTAACGATTGACTCTAGAATCCTAGATCAGCAGATGATACGGTCGCGGACAAAATCTACCATGACTTTCTTAGTCACTGCTTTGTAAGATGATGCTTCGACCCATTTGGTGAAATAGTCGATTGCTACTATGATGAACCTGTGCTCATTGGAAGTAGACGGCTTGATGGGACCACTAACATCTATTCGCAAGGCGGCAAAAACCATGGTAAGCTTGTTGCATTAAGCTCATTTGGCGGCACCTTTATCATGTCTGCATGTGTCTGGAAACGGTGGCATTTTCGGACATACCAAATACAGTCTGTCTCCATATACATCCAAAAGTAACCAGCCCGGAGTATCTTCTTGGCTAAGACAAAACCGTTCATATGTGGACCGCAAGCCCCAGCATGGAATTCCTCTAGCAGTTTGGATGCTTCCTTTGCGTCCGCACACCTTAATAGTCCTAAATTCGAAGTCCTTCTATATAAGATTCCTCCGATGTGGAAGAAATTATTGGATTGCCTCCGAAATGTGTGCTTCTGAGTATGATTGGAAAGTTCTGGGTATTCTCCTCTGGTCAAATATTCCTTGATATCATGAAACCAAGGTTTTCCATCTGCTTCTTCTTCAACATGGTCACGGTAAGCTGGCTGATCGTGGATCTTGACTGGAAAGGGATCAATAAGTTTTTATTCGAGTGTTGTATCATAGATGACGGGGTAGCCAATACATCAGCAAACTGCCGACGCCCCCCTTTTCTCGCGAAATTGGGTTTAGTGACTTTTGGGAGAACACTCGTTCCCTTTTTGGAGTTGGGTTTTGGAATTGAAGAGTCGCCACCTAATGATTAAGTGCATTAGGACACTTTAACGGGTTTGCATTTGAAGAACCAGAATTTGGGTAATGGCTAGAAATTATCTCGAGGGGAAGCTTTTAGGCACCCCTTAAGATCCACTAGTGAGGTCCCGGCCGTGTTATAATTGTGACTTCACAAAACTAAGTAAGAAATTAAAGGTTCAAAATAGAGGGACTTGCATATGACATTACAACTAAGTTGGAACCCTTTTGAAGGTAAGTAGAGAAGGCAGAAATTTTTTTTTACAAATTATAGACTCGAATAGTTTTACAAAAAAAAGGATGAAAGCAAATAAAAGGAGGGGAGTCCTAGGTTTATAATTAATATAGATCACGTCAATGCAATATCCAGTAATCACTCCTCAGAAGAGAGGCTACGTGAGATATTAGCGCATCGGTCATCATCTCCATATTCTACCCTTCCCACTCCATAAAGGTTATTAAAAGCGTGAGTTGGTCACGAATGCTTATTGCGTGCTATTACCCGTACCATCCTATAAGTCCTAAAGGGTACAGGACTACAATTCCTACGAGGTAAAGTCTAGGCTGATCCCTTAGGTTTAAAGAACAAAATGCTAGGCGACATACATAACAAATAGGAACACACAACACATAAAGGCTCATAAATCCCTCCACAAGTAAGCACATGATTAGCACGTCTAAAACACAGTTAAGGTCTCAATGGTGGTAGTTTAAAACAGGAATATTGAAGTTAAAACAGTAGGTTTCAGGAGGATACATTTCGCAACCTAAAAGTGAAAGCAGAAGGTTCAGTTAAGACTAAATGACTAAAGATAGCAATGAGATTTCGAAAAATACAACTAAAGACTGCAGTAAGATCTAGAGATAGAAATCGTTAAAACACATGTTTTGGGAAATAAACTATGGACAATAAAAATAAAGTAACTTGGCAAAATGTAGGATGGGCATTTTAAATAGCATAATCCTTGGTAGAAAGTTTGGAGAACTTATAATGCTAAGTGCCTCATTTTCTATCCTTCTTCTGCCTTCTATTGTTGGGATAGTCTGGCGACTGTATATAGGATTGCTACTATCACCATGAATGATAACTTCTTGGTGATTCCACTCATACTTCACTGTCTGATGTAGTGTTGACACTACGGCCCTAGTGGCATGAATCCATGGTCGTCCCAGCAACAGATTGTAAGATGCCAGCACGTCTATTACTTGAAAATCAACATCAAACCAAGTAGGACCCATTTGCAAACACATGCTAATTTCCCCAATGGTGGACCTTTGGGAACCATCGAATGCTTTAACGTTGATGGCCCCGTCCTTGATCTCGTGCAGTCCCTTTCCCAATATTCTGAGTGTTACCAACAGAAAAATATTGAGGCTAGACCCTCCATTAATCAGGATTCTGGTGATAAAATAATCTTCGCATTGCATGGTGATGTGCAATGCTTTGTTGTAGCTCAACCCCTCTGGTGGCAGCTCATCTTCATGAAAAGTGATTTTTTGACTTTCCAATACATGTCCTACCATGTTTGCCATCTCTCCTCCGGTGATGTTTCTTGGTACATATGCCTCATTCTGCACCCTTAACAGGGCATTCTTGTGCGCATCAGAATTCTATAGCAAAGCAAGACTAGAAATTTGTGCCGATGTTATGTTCAACAGATCAATGACTGAGTATTCTTTGGCTTGTATCTTTCTCCAGAGATCATCGGCCCAGTTTCAGTGATGGTTGGCCGACTAGAGGCCTGCTTGTATGACTCAGCAAAATGTTCCAGAGTATAGACCCTACCGGTCCTCGTCATAACTTTCCTTCTTGCCTCGGATGTGTAGTATCAAGCTATCGCATTTGTATGGAATGGTGTTACGGCCGACATTGTTATTGGAATTGGCGTGCTATCTTTACTCCAAACGGAGCATGCCCCTTAGGCGGTAAAACTGCAACTTCAAAGGGTGTAGGTGTATTTGCTGGTGATATAAATTCAACATCAATCGGCAATGGCGTCTTTGCAGAGGATGGTGCTTCAAACTCAAGTGGCATGGACATTTTTACCTCGACATCCCTAGAGGGATGAATCTGGACTACAATCGGATTAAGGGTGACTACTGGCTTCTTTGGGTTGTCGCATTCTGTGATCAAACCGATCGATCCCTTGGTGTCCCAATCATCCTCTATTTCAATCATATGAACGCCTCAACCCTTGTGATCTGGCATAGGGTTACTATAGATATTTGGAGCAGGCTCCTTTGCCACAATAATCTTGTTATTGATCAAAGAATGGATCTTATCTTTCAAAGAGCGGCATTCATCAATGGTATGCTCTTTCATGCCGGAATGATATGTACATGACTTATTTGGATTAAACCACTAAGAAGGGTTATCCGAAGCAGCAGGGATTAGGGTGACGTAACCAGCAGTTTTGAGTCTTACATACAACTGATTGATAGGTTCAGCAATGGCCATGTACTATTTCAAGGGTCTTCGGTCAAAGTTTGGTTGGGTTCTAGGGAAGTTTTAGTGCGGAGGAGGGGATTGGTAGTAGGATGGTTAAGTGTTGTAGGATTGGTAAACATGTGCTGGTTGGGAGTATTTTGGTGAAGTGGGTTGATATGCGGGAGGTGATTGGTGGAGTTTGGTAATAGGGTGAGGGTGTTTGGTAGTATGGGGTAGGCTGATATGTGATTGGAGGCATTGGGTATGTTTGGTATTTGATGGAAGATTTGGTTCTTTCTGCTACCATTACGACTCCTACGCCCCTTTCTTGGACACACCGCTTGACTGTAAGACCTTGTTTATAGCTTGCAAAGCTTTAAAATTTGTAACCATACCGCTTTAGATGCCCTCTTCGGTCCTTTCTCCCAGCTTGATAATGTCAGAAAATTTGTGGCATTTGATCATCATCAGCCTCTCATAATACTGTGGGTCTTGGTCCCGATTGAAGAATTTGTTCATTTTCTCTTCTTCCAGAGCAGACCTAACCTTAGCATCTTCTGGCCTCCATCGAGTAGCATACTAACGAAATGTTTCTGTGGGTTTCTTTTTTAGATTTTCAATATATAACAAATCAGGTGCATTCTCTGTGTTGAACCTGAATCTATCCATAAAATCAGACGCCATGCTCACCCAGTTTGACCACTTCTTTGGATCCTGGCTAATGTACCAAGATAAGGCATCCCCCTTCAACCTCCTCATGAAAAGCTTCATGCGGATTTTCTCATCTTTTCCTACTCCAACAAATTTTTCATAGTATGTTCTCAAGTGTACCCTTGGATCCCCTATACCATCAAATATCTAGAACTTGGGAGGTTTGTACCCCTCGCGCAGTTCGACATCGGGCTGTATGCAAAGATCTTCATAGTTTAGACCTTCAATTCCCTTACTACCTTCAACGCCTTGACTTCTGCTAGTCAACTTTTTAAGCAATTCTGCCAAATTTTTAATGAGTAAGTCCTTATCATCGGACTCAGGTGCGCTTGAGATAGGCTGGGTGGAGTGTGGCATAGTCTCCACCTAGATGGGGGTATTATATTGGGTGTGGCAATGGTCATTTGTAGAGTTCTGGAGTTCTAGGATGACCAGGGGCGTTATTTGAGGTTTGGCAATTATTGCAATGGTGGTGAGGAGTGGGATGATTTTGTTGCTTTGGGATATTTTGTGGAGGTAGAGGACTCTAAGAATTTGGGAAAGTAACCTCTGGAGTGGTGAGGAAAAAAAAATAGATTTGCCAAATTCCGGACTTGATCAAGTTCCTCCTGAAATTTCAACAGCTTTTGTTCTAGATAGGATGCATTTTCCTTGGGGATCAGAGTACCATGAGGGACCTCTACCCGTTCAGTTGAGTTGTTCGAATCTTCCATTTTCCTTTTGTTCTTGTGTCGGACAGAATTGAGAGGAGGAGTAGGTGGAGGGCCCCTGAATCTCGTAAAATATGATGATGTTGCCAGAGTTCATGAACTAACCTTTAGGCAGGGGAATAAACAAAAAGTAAAACAAAAGGTAATAAGTCAGTGAGTATTATATATATAAATGTTTCAATATCTAAACACACAATGCAGAATGTAAACCATGTCCTAATTTTGGGACCTCTTTATGCCCGAGGTAGGTCTAGCAACAAGTTGATTTGGAGAACTTAGAATGCTAATGTATCATTTCATTGATAAAAAGTAGATGAATCCCAAATCTACACTAAATAACAAGAAATTAAAAGTTTGCTAGTGGTCATTGACTTATTACATTTTGTAAAGAAACAGAAAGAAAACTCCTGTCAATTTGGTCCCAAAAGGACCTTCCCTAGACTCGGCATCTTTGGCAACATCTTTTCCAACTCGCGAAGTCCCAGTAGTAGGTAGGCTCTAGCTAGATGCCCGCCCTCATTTCCCTCAGCATTCTGGCAATCCTCAATTCTATTGAGAAATTTTCCCTCTAGCTCCACTAAACCCCGCTCCAAATATCCCAGTCGCTTGTTGGAACTGACACCCCATGTCTTTCCAACACGGACCTATCACAATCCCAGAACAGATAGCAGCTTATATGATCTTGCTGTTGGGTTGGATTTCCAGGAGGGAAGGTAGATTTCCTAGGTATTTCTGAACAAGCGTCAGATCATTGGAGTGAAGATCCTCCCACCAGCTTAGCAGTTTTGGATGGATGTTAGTAACCATGCCAAATTTGGGGACTCCATGCCTCATATTTCTGCAAGACAAAAGGGTTAGACCCTTACCGCCACTGGACTCGACTATTTAAATATCAATAACTGACATAGAAACATTTAGTTCTCCAAATAAATGCGCAGAACGTGGTAGTGCCCGTTTGGATTTTAGGGAAACCTAGTGGACTTTGAACAAGTCTATCTTAAAGAGTTATTATGCGGACAACATAACTGACTCGGCTAGGTTTGACCATGATGCATGCACATTTAAACAGAGTAAGGTTTCTATGGGGTTTTAGACTGGTACCCCTGAGTGGACAACTCAAGAGAGAAAGGCACGGAACCGTCGACTACACCGTTGATCGATTGTTTTTACCGTAAATATGCCTTTTTGGATTTACGGGTGAAATATCGAAAGAGAGCAACCACTCATTATCAGTGTTGTTATGGTATTTTGTTTGGCACGAGTGGAATATGATGTTGGGCATGATAATGCAACAAATTATACAGGTTGTCATGTATTTGCACATTAGAAAGCAATAAATACAACAATTATCCATAATTTAAAGCAGTAATAAGGGAAAGCAGTAAAGGAAAGAAATAAAGGAAAGAAGCAAAAAGACAAGTCAGTTGTGTAATTAAAGAGGAAATTAAATACTTAAAGGCATTAAATAAACAAAGACATATAAAGAAATGTAAAGTCGCAATAATATTCTGAAATGGTAAAAGCCTAGATAACCCCAGCAGAATCGCCATGCTATCGTGCCCCCTTTTTCTCGCAAAATCAGGTTTAAGACATTTGGGAGGACAACTAATTCCTTTCGAAGAATTGGGTTTGGTTTGAAGAGTCGCCACCTTTTTGGTTTGAAAAAGGGGTCCTGGATTTACTAACAATATGGATCACCACATACAATGCCCAGTAATCATCCCTCAATGAGGGGCTATACGTGGCATTATCGCGTGGTAATCATATCCATATCTGCCCTTCCCATTCTGTTAAGGTATTAAAGCGTGTAAGGGTCTCGTTTACTTATAGCATGCTATTACTCGTCCCAATCCTATCAGTCTCAGAGGCATTTAGGACTACAAGTCCTAAAGAGGAAGGACATTTAGGCTTATTTGTGTTTTTAAAAGTAAAATAATTCTAATGCGACATACGAAAACATGTACAGCAAGTTGAGGGAAATCATATAACAAGAAAAAGGCTCAAATATACCTCTTTTACACAGAAAAAGCACGTAATTAGCATGACTTACACATACTGGTTAAGGTATAATAAAGTACTAAGCATGCAAAAATCTAAAGGTTAAGGTAGACTGATTTATTACATAATTCAGATAAGAAGTCTGAATCAGCCTGCCTGTTGGTTGTGGTTACTAATAGAGCTAATTTAATTTAAAATTTATTCTAAGGCTTGCCTAAGTGGGACAAGGATCCTATAGGCATGGTATATATTGAATTCATAATGCGGCAATAATAAACTGAACAATATTGGTTAAAAGATAATCCGACTAAAGAAAAGCAAGTTTCACGAAGGTTGTAAGTTCTGCAAATGACGATACATTTTTATTACTGGTTTTAGCCTTATATGTGAATGGGGTGATTCAGATTTTGTTAACAGTTCCTATAGACATGTTTTCTATGCGTTGTTGATTTTAATCATTTTTATAGACATGGAAAAAATGCGAAAGCCTTATAGATATGATATCTAGATGCTAAATTCAATTTGATGCCTATGAGCATGATATCTAATTGAAATTGATTTGTTAAGACCTATGAACATGATTTCTAGATGAGGAATGGATATGCAACATTCAGAAGGACCTATAGGCATATTTCTATATGCATATGCAGAATTTAGATTTTTTAGAAATACTTATGGGTAAGATATCTATGTGAGAGTGCAGAATTTAGAAATGCCTATAGATATGATATCTATGTGAGAAATGCAGAATTCAAAAATACCTATAGACATGAAATCTATATGAGAATGCAAAATTCAAAAACACATACAGATATGATATCTATATGAGGAATGTTGAAGTCAGAAAAACCTATAGACATGATATCTACATGAGAGAATGCAGAATCCAGAAACACTTATAAACATGATATCTACCCTTTGCATACATAGTTACCCACCCTTTTTCACTAGCCATCCCCGGAAGTTTCTTACAAATTATTACAGCCCAAAATAAAGTAAAACAATACATCAGAAATTGAAAGTACAACCAAAGAGATCCTGATTTAGACTCATGTCTGAAATATGAAGTAAACCAACTCCAAGAGATCATGATCCAAAGTCGTTCTCCCATTTGGATGTGTCGTAGTTCCTTAAGAGCCTCAAAGGGGATTCTAGGAAATGCTCACACCCAAATACATTATAAGATTAGGACAAGTGCAGTGTGGAAAGGCCAACACTCAAATGTCCAAGTTCAGAGGGAACTCAAGGTCCCAAGGCAAGGTTCATAAGAGGGGCAGAACTTCAAGACTAAGAGAGAGTGCAAGTGCAGAAGCAGAATTCTAAGAGGGGAAAAAGGGGAAAGCAAAGGGAGATAAGTACACATAAGGGGTTCAGGGGGGATAGGGAAATTGAAAGAGCAAGGACAGGCTGTGGGCATATCTAGTAATGGAGAATGCTAGCACACCCATAAGTCTGTTATAACACACTATTAGAAGCTAGGATCCCAAGGGATCAGGTTCAATTCATGTACAATAATTTGCTTATTGTCATGCCTTAAGCCATAGCTCAAACACATAAGGGGCAGGGGTTTGGGGATTTTTAATAGAAACAGGCAGAAAGAACTCAGTATGCTAATTTGAGTGTTGGAACTATACAGAAATAGTAAGTAGACATGGATACAAAAGCAGTAAATAAACACATTATTGTGGTGCTTAAGCTTAAATTAGGACATACCAGTTTCAAAGAAACAAATAGAAAAAAGCGGTAGGTCTTGTGAACAAGCCACAGTGCAGAGAAGAAGAGAAAATATTATTGTGTATAAGTGTAAGTTCAGAAAGACTATGAATGTCCATGTTGTTAATGAAAGAATCGTGCATTTATAATGTGAAAATCAGGCATAAATAAGGTAAGAAAATATTTAAGGAACTGAATATCAATTAAGAATCAATCACACAAGACTTCCTTTAATTAAGGAATTCATATTCAAACAGTAAAAGTTTAATGAAAGAAATCAAACAGGCACTTTATGCAAACTAGGCAATTAGGGGTGAGTATATAAAAGTTTATTTTAGGGGTGGGGTTTTGAAAAACCCGGTGTCACACCTCCTTTTTTAACTCTATACCACGGCGAATGGGCGTAGATAAGGGAATTTTTCCAACTTAAGGACAATCTAAACGGGATTCAATTATTTTAGAGATATTAGAATCACCACTTGGGATAATTAATGGTGTCCCAAGTCACCGGTCTGAATCCCGAATCGAGGAAAGATTGACTCTGTATACAGTCCGCGAGCTAGAAATCTGGGTAAGGAATTTTGCTAACCCAGGAGAAGGTGTTAGGCACTCCCGAGTTACGTGGTTCTAGCACGATCGCTCAACTGTTTTACTTGGCTTGATTAACTGATTTTACTGCATTTTGTACCTATGTGCAAATTTTAGCTTTAACCACTTTTATTAATTTTTAATGAAGATTGCAACGTTATTTAAAATAAGTTTCGGGCCACGTCACATAAATGCACCCGTACCCCGTAACACATTTTATCTAACGTCCAGATTTGGATTTGGGTCACATAAATGTACACCCGAATTTGGAAGGTAAATTTTAAACAGCGCGCCTAAAGCAACTACGTGCTTTCAAGTTTGCGAGGGCCATGGAAATTTTGCTAAATGGCACACCTCGAGTTCTAAGAATTTAAAGGAAAATAAATTAAAATGAGGTTCATGCAATTGTCATTTTTGTTCGGCATGGCGCACCTCAATTTTAAAGAATTTGTACTCAAATGGTGCAATCACGGATGTTCTTGATTTCGACTAGGTAATAAGAGCTATTGTAATGTTAGAGGGGAAACCAACTGGATGGAACTTACATAGGACATAGAGTGCATTCATATATATATATATATATATATATATATATATATATATATATATATACACTTTTATATCTTGCTAATGTTACAAGGCCTGACATAGTATTATCTGTTAATTTATTAGCAAGGTATCTATTCTCACATACGAAGATATTAGAATGAGATTAAACATATATTACGACCTTTAAAAGGGACGATGGATTTGTTTTATGCTAACAAAGGTAGTGCATAATATTATTGGTTATGCAGATGGATGTTATTTATCTGATCCCCATAAAGATCGATCTCAAACCGGGTACGTGTTTACATGTGGAGGTATTGTCATATTTTGGCGCTTCACAAATCTGTTGTTGCTGCTTCTTCAAGTCATGTTGAGATAATAACTATTCTCGAAGAAAGTGGTGAATGCGTACATTTGAGATTGGTGATTCATTTTATTCGAAAAAATGAGTTGAAATGTGATAAAAGACCCATTACTTTATACAAAAATAATATTGCATGCGTAGCCCTATTTAAGAGAGGATTCATAAAAGGAGATAGAACGAAACACATTTCACCAAAATTATTCGTCACACATGATCTCCAGATGAATGGTAATATCGATGTTCATCAAATCTGTTCAAGTGACAATCCGACAGATTTGTTTACTAAATCTTTACTAACTTCAACTTTTGAGAAGATGGTATGCAAAATTAAAATGTAGAGACTTCAATATTTGAAACAAGGTTTTCATCAGGGGGAGTAAACTACACATTATACTGTTTTTCCTTACTAAATTTTTTTCCCACAGTGTTCCCTATAAGATTTTTAACGAGGCAGCTAGGATATGCGTATTACTAAATATGTATACTCTTTTTTCTTCATTAAGATTCTTTTTCACGAAATTTTTCCTAGTAAAATTTTAATGAGGCATATTATCTTACTTCGACTGATAAATCCAAGCAAAATTGCTATATCGTCAATTCAAAGGAGAGAAATGAGTTTGGATATAATGTTGATTCAGAAGAATTTAACTCTTATAGAATTGATGAAGAAGGGGATATTGATTATCGAACCTATTCGGTTGTCTGTAAAAAATAATGGACAATTTAATATGTATCAAACCATAGGTATTTCATTGGTTTATAAAAGTAAACACCAAACTAATCAAAGATACCCAGAACAAAGATATATTAATAAAAAGAATTATATATATATATATATATATATATATATATATATATATATATGCTCATTTAGTATTCCATTGTAAATAAGCTTCATGGAGAAGTTTATCCATAGTAGACTCCACCGTAAATATATTGATCTATCTAGTACTCTATTATAAATAAGCCTCTTGAAGGAGCTTATCATTTTGATACTCTATTGGATAAATATAACATCATGTAGAAGATTATCTATAGCTGGTACAATAACAACTTACAAGAAGCTTAAATAACAACTTGCATTAGGAGCTTACAAGTAGGTTACACAGCAGCTTGTAGTAGTAACTTACAATAAGCTTACATAGAAGCTTGTAGTAGCAACTTATACAACAATTTCCTTTCTTTTATAAATAAAGAAAATTTCAATTCATTATGCACATCGGTTTGAAGTGAATAATATATCAATTTCTCTCTATACTTGTCTTTGGTTTATTTACTTTACTGTTGCTATTTTATAACAATTACTAAATTGTTTTTGTAATAGAAAAAAAATCTTCGACTTCTTCCTAGTATCACCCGATATCACATATAATAAAAAATATAACTTTATTTAACTATCATAGAAATACAATATATGAAAACAAATGGAATATCTTTTATGATATTTAGGCAAGATCTTATCCAAATAATCGGTCAAATTTATCATTTACCTTTTTAGTCGGTGTATGTTAATCATATGAATATACATATATTATACATGAATTATATATTTACCAATTATTTTAGTTTAAGAATTTAAGTGAACGACTATTTGGATTAACTATTTTATTAATAAAAAAGAAAAAGGAGACTTGCCTCATTTTTTTTTTAAGATTAAGAAATTTGAATCTGAATACACATCTGAATATCAAGATGTATATTAAGATTAAAACATCTGAATCTGAATACATATTTGAATATATTAACATATATATATTAAAATCTGAATACTAAATAATTAATACTGCTTGATATTTAACATCTGAATATATAACATTTATCTTTATTTTGAAAATTAATAAACATAAAATTCAATGAAATACTAACTAATCCAATATTCTATTAATAAAATATATAGTATTTTAAAATATGATAGTTGTTGATGGTGACAGCTAATAGGTGATACCGACTAGAGACAGTAGTTGGTGGCAGTTTTGATTGATGTTAATGGTTCATGCTAGTAATTAGTAGTGATTGGTAGTGGTTGCGACTATGACTGAGGATGGTGGTGGTGGGTGGTAATAGTTAATAATGGCGGGTAGTGATAGTAGTTGTGACTAGGAAGGTGGTGAGTGAGTGGTGGTAGGTTATAATAATGGGCAGTGCTGGTTGTTGTTGTTGATGATGATGGGGTGGTCAGTTATGGGAGTTGAGGTGGATCAGTATTGATCGTGGATGAGAATGATGGTGGTCAGAGTAGTAGGGATAGTGGGTAGTGATGGTCGATACTTGTGGCGGCTATGATTGATGATGATGGTGGCGTAGTAGTGATGGAGGTGGTGGTTGTGGTGGTGGTTGAATGTGGTGATATAACAGCATGGCGATAGTTGATAATGGTAGGCGGTGCAGCAATTAATAACGAGTATGTGATAGTATCTTAATAAAATTAAATCTCTATTATAGATCTTAATTATAAAGATTTATTCAGACATATTAAGTGATTGTAAAGTAAAAAAATAAATATATTAAAAAATTAAAATATAAATAATTAAGATTCAAATTTTAAAAATGAATGCAATTAATATCTGAGATATATGAATGATTCAGAAGGTAAACAACCGAGGCCTTACAGAGTCCGAAACTGAAATGAAAATTAATTGGACACACATTTTTAATAATTAAAAAAAAAAGAGTTACACAAATAGGTAATCCGCAGTATTGTACTACGAATTACTTTAACGGAAATTTTGCCGTTAAAGCAATTCGCAGTATAGTACTGCGAACTATTTTAAAATTTTTTTTAATGTAATTCGCAGTACTATACTGCGAATTGCTTGGAGCAGTATAGTACTGCGAATTATATGGGCCCACTAATAATTTAACTAACATAACAATAATTCAAATATGTAAAACGTAGTATAATACTGCGAATTCCTATACAAAAATTCTGCACCCCAAGCTCAGACTTGCCTTATTTATAGGCGTTTCAATTTTATGAAAATTTATTCAATATTTAACTTCAAACACACGTTCATACTTCTCTCTTCTTCTTATCAATTATTTTTTTACAATGTCTGAAGTGCCAAAAATAAGGGTTTCACTATATTGGAGGGGTGAGATTGTGGTGAAGAATAACTCTGTGAGGATAACTCACCTCTACAGTGTCATGTTAAATTGTCGCTTACTATGGAGTACGATACATTGGTATCGTTGTTACATAAAAAATGAGTGAGAGGAGGTGTTCGGTTAACCTTAAGGTAACCGGTAGATTTCCGTATTCAGTGACTCCGCAGGGGTTTGCTTATTATTCTGAGTTTAACATCGAGGATGATGAAACTCTTATACATTTTTTTTTGTGGATTCCTGATGAATGCATGGAATTTATTGTAATAAAATAATTAGAAATGTACGTCAAGGTGGAAGACGTTCCCAGTAATAAGGGCGTGCATAGCAGGGATAACCCCTATCATCGGGATATTATTTTGGAGCAGTTTTTGCCAGACAGATTGCTAATGAAAGAGCTTGCCTTGATTTAAACTTGCCACCACCGGCGAATGAGCAGCCACAAAATAATTTTTTGACTTCATATAATCAACAAGAGAACTGGTGAACTTCAATTTTACTATGCTTTAGCGATGTTTATTTTATGTTTTAATTGGATTTGTATTAACACTCATATTTTTCATAGGGGTACCGTCCTGATATGAATTGTACAAGTTATGACCCCGACCCTAGTTGGAATATGCATAGTTTTGGAGTATTGGACCACGGTGGTCCATCCGCGAGTCATGACCAACAAGAAAATATCCATCAAGACAGTACGACTTGTAAGTAAAGTGATATAGCGTTATCTAAAGTATTTTTCTGGAGTTTTGGGTAACTTATTTTTTTGTTTTTCTTTGTGCAGTGAAAATGAGCTTCTTGAAGCTCCTAACCTTACACAGTTGCCCATAGATGACGTATTTACTCGTGATTTGGCAGATGCGCAGAGTTAGGAAGATGATAATGATTATGACAATAATGCGGATGAGTCTGGGGATGACACACCCTTCCATGATGTGGGTGATGATGAGGAGGAGGAAGTGAATGTTGAACCTGAACTAACGAGGGAACATGTGAATGTTGAACCTGAGCTGATGAGGGAGTATGTTCGTCCACCTCCCGCTAGACCAAGAGTGTACGAGTCTCATGTGCCATTTTCATGAGCGGAATATTCCTACCTTGATAATTTGCCAAGCATGTCAAACTTGGATTCCCTCACAAGGGATGATGATGAATTTCGGTCACAGATGTGGGATAAGTCTAGACGTTGTTCTGACAAAGGGCATATATTTCCCCAACAAAGCTCTCCTAATTAGGGCTGTAAAAATCTACAGTATAAGAGGCCGTGAGATGACGGTAAGTGAGTCAACTACGGAGAAATACAAGGTTGTATGCCATAGGTGGTTTTTGGATTGTCACTGGATGTTAAGTGCCATCAAGAAGAAATCCAGTTTGTGGAAAGTTGGTAAATTTATTAGTGAGCACATATGTGAAATGGAAAAATACAATGAGAATCACTTCAACTTGGATGTAGACTTGATTTCTCTTGTCTTGATTCCATATTTGGAAGTGTCCATTAGGTTCTAGATTAAAGACTGTATTACAGTCGTCCGCCAGGAGTATGGTTGTACTATAACCAAAAGAAAGGCATATCTCGGTCGCAAACGTGCCTTTGAACTTATTTATGGAAACTGGGATAAGTCTTTTTCAAATCTGCCCAGGTACATGGCCGCACTGCAACACTTTAACATGGGACTATTGTTGAATGGAGGCGTGAGCGGAGTCCAGACAGACCCGAATATATTTTCAACTATGTGTTCTGGTAATTTAAACTGGAAATTGATGGTTTTGTGCATTATCGTCCTGTTATTTCCATAGACGGTGCTCAGGTTTATGGGAAGTATGATATTAAGTTTTTTATTGCAGTTGCAGTAGATGCCAACGGTCAAATATTTCCATTAGTTTTTTCCATATGTGACGACGAAAGCAAAGAGACGTGGACGCTTTTTTTGAACCGCTTAAAGCAACACGTTGTCAAACAGCGTTCAGGTATTTATCTAATATCTGATTGGCATGGTGGTATTTTAAGTTTTGTACATCACTTGCCTGATTGGCAGGAACCATATGCATACCACCGTTACTGTGTGCGGCACCTGAAGGCCAATTTTCAGAAGAAATATCCTGACAAGGCCTATGACTTAATGTGGATGGCTGCAACTGAGCACTAGCAGTGCAAATTCACGATGCGCATGGAAGCGATCCGGCGGTTAGAACCAAGAGCCTATACTTGGTTAATGGGGCATGAGCTTCACGTATGGACATTGCATATTGATGGCGGAAGACGATGGGGAGCCCTCACAACAAATGTGTTGGAGTCATTCAACGGCTTATATAAGTCTGCTCGTGTACTGCGTGTCACTGCCATAGTCCATATGACATTCAAATAGAGTGCGGGGAGGTTTGTTGAAAGGCATGCAACTGCCTCAGCATTGATGGACTGGGGTGTTGAATTTGTGCCAATACCCATGAGAAGATTTGAAAGGTCCAGGAGGCGAGCACAGTGGCATTCATTTCTTTAGTACGATCATGAACGGGTGTTTTTGAAGTTAAGATAGCTATCAGCGGACACCGTGGGAATAATCTGCATACAGTGAATAAAAATAGAAGGTTGTGTTCATGTGGGAAATGGACCATCTACCACATGCCGTGCGCACATGCGTTGAAGTGCTTTCAACAAGTTGTATATGGGGCAACAAACTATATTGATAGGCAATACAATGTTGCTGCATACGTAGACACATATTGTGGAAAGCTGCAGCCATTAGGTGCTAAGCATTATTGGTCGCTGGAACATTTTAAGATGGTTTCTAACAAGGACTATTTGCGCAAGCTGCAAGTGAAAAAGAGAACGTGCATACAGAACCAAATGGATGTTGGTGACATAGTTTATGCACGTAAATGTGGCATATGCTCGCAAACTGGACACGACCGTCGTAAATATCCTTCAGGTAGTGTGCGTGGTGGTGATAATCCTAGTGCAAGTTCGTCCAATGTACCCAACTATCAAGGATACCCCTAGTGAATTATTTTGGAATTATTTTTTGTAATTAAATGTCTATACTTGTGTTTGTTTCAATATATATGCAATAAAATAAATTTCCACAATGTTGTTACATCTTATTTTTTAACGTTATATTTTGATATGGTTGCCAGTAAACATGACCAAGAATGTGGTATAAAAAAATCTCGAATTAAAAAATAACTTAAATATGTAAAGCGTGGTACAATAATGTGTTTTATCAATTATCTTGTCATTCTCAAAAAGCTGTAAAGCGTGGTTCAAAAGCTTGAATGATTGAAGAAAAAGTTTTTTTTGCAGAAAAAGTAAATATGTAAATCGCAGTATAATACTACGCTTTGTTGAGTTGTCATGTCTTTCAGAAAAAATTGAAAACCATGTAAAAACCCTATTCTTTTATCAAAATAATTTAATGTGTAAATCGCAGCATAATACTACGTTTTGTGTGAAGTCTTGACTATGAATAATAGTCGCATGCTACTTATATTCTTCGCTTAACAATAACCGAAGTTTATCTATAAGAAATGTCTGAACAAAACGTTTACATCCCAAGGTGCTACTACGGAGAAAAATACAGTTTCTTCTAATGGCGGCCAGATGGTGGACGCCGCTACTGGGCATGTAAGAACAAGCTTGACGAGCAACCCGACAAGCCTACATGTGAATTCAAGGTATGGATGGATGAAGAGTGTACAAAAAAGTACTACAAAGGCAAAAGTTATGATCTTCATGTTATGTGTTCGAGCCAACATGAGCAGGAGCTCCAAACCAACCAACAAATTGAGGAGTTGAAGGTGAAACTCAATGAGGCAGAAGAAGAGAAAAAAAGACTGGAAGACCAACTCGAGTGGTTGGAGCGAATTGTAGGAAGCAGATCGTGATTAAGCAGTCGCTTGTATGTTACAAGCGTAGTAGTTTATCTTTATGTTTTCCTTGTCTAGTGTTTTTATTAGTTTACTGTTTGTATCTTTAGATTTGTCGTGTTTAAGTTTGTGTTTACCCGTTTAAATAAAAATGTTGTTCAAATTCTGTTACAAAAGATATATTGTTAAAATACAATTGTTGTCATTATTTATATAATGTATTATTTTCTTCATATAATTGTTGAAATATTTAACTTATTATTGCTGCTAAAGAACACCAATCTTAAAATTTTAAAGAAAAATGTATATGTAAATCACGGTATAATACTACGTATCATTGAGTTGTCATGTCATTCTGATACGGCTGAAAACCATGTGACAAAAGCTATTTTTTCAAGAATAATTTAATATGTAAATCGTAGTATAATCCTACGTACGGTTGACTTATCATGTCGTTCTGAAAAGGCTGAAAACCATGTGACAAAAGCTGTTTTTTCAGAATAATTGAATATGTAAATCGCAGAAAATTATATGTGTAAATCGTAGTATAATACTATGATCTATTGTAACTTCTTGCCTATAAATAAAGAGCGCATTCTAGTTATTCTCTGCACTTAACAACAACCTACAATCGAGCTTTTCCATAAACCCAAACTTCTCTTTAAGAAATGTATCAACGACCCTTTCATTCCCCAAAGTGCAACTGTGGAATCAGAACATGATGTACGATGATTGGGAAGAAGCTGGACCCCGCTATTGGGGTTGTATGAACAAGTTTTATAGGCAACCCGACGTACCTATATGTAATTTTAAGATATGGGTTGGCAAACCATGTGAACAAGAATACTACAAAGACAAGCTGTATCATCTTCATGGTGTGTGTACGAGGCTGTGGGATAGAGAGCACCAATCGAAGCAAGAAATTGAAGATTTGAAGGCGAAGATCAAGGAGGTGGAAGAAGAGAAAAAAATTGGTAAAGAAACTCGAGAGGATGAAGCATAGAATACTAGGCGGTCGTAAATAAGCAATGACATTTATGTGTTAAGTGTTGTAGTGTATCTTCATGTTTCCTTTGTTAAGTGATTTCATTAGTTCTACTGTTTGTTTTTGTGTTAGGTATGTAAGGCTTGTGTTTGAGTTGTAATGGTTAAGTAAAATTGTTGTTCAAACGCAATTAAAATAAAATTGTTATTAAAAAATAGTTGTTAGCATTATCTACGTAAAGCACTATTTACACAAAGTTAATACATAATTAAATCAGTGAGTACCACAGCCTGTGTGCTTCAGTGCTGCTGCTGGCCTAAGTCGCATCTTCTGTCGCTCGGGCACACTATCTGGATCATCATCATCAAGCCGCCTATTTATGTGAGGATGTGCAGCAGCATCGACACTACAAATGGTAGGATCGGAAAAATAGGGCGTCGGGCCGTCAGCAACCTACAAAACAAGAAGTAATCTTAGCCTGTGAAAATGTATTATTTTGATTTTTGTGTTTAAGTAAAAGAAATATTTTCTCACCGTGGTCTCATCGGCCTCCTGGTATATGTATCACCGCATATAGTGTCCTCGAGCATGGGCTGGGACGAAGACTGCATAAGACCATTAAAATTAATTAATTGCAACTTATTAAGGAAAAGAATTTAAATTGAAATATTAAAGTAATACAAACATACTGCCACATGTGGTAGATCCGCATGAACCATTGTGGATGAGGGATAACTCAACCTGTGCCCGACATCCACGTCCTGGGTTGGCCCATCCTGAGCTGCAGTAGATGGGCATGCGAAGTACTGATCTACATCCTCGTCGAATGTAACCGTGATAAACAATGATCCTGACGGGGTGATCTGCGATACTGGCAAAGATAGATGAAGGTTATATGAAGGCATGCTGCTGGAAGGCTCATCTGCATGAGGCATATAACCCTGATGATCATCTCCAAGAGCCACAAGTCCAAAGTCCTCGTCATGTCCCTCAGCTGGTTGGTCGACAGGTACCTCAATGCCCCTTGCTTGGCACTACCTCCTCGCCGTCCCCTGTGACCCCGTGGGGCACCCCTGCCTCGTGAGGCACCCCTCCCTTATGCCCTACCCCTGCCTTATGGGACTGCCCTACCCCGATGGTAGGCCTCTGGCGCCCGCATACTGAGCCTTGTGGTCCAACCTCTCGACATCTCTCGCCTGCAACAATGTCAGATGGGCCATCTGTGCCACCTGCCGGCCATACTCAACCACTTCAGGGATGTCAGCACGTGCTGCATCTCCTGTCCTAACTGGTAGAGCCGATAATGCCCAATAGTCTGTGAAACATTTAAAATATTAATTAAATAATTCTAGATCACAATTATAAGATATCAATAAGCCACAAAAACATACCAGTGCCTCGTGCCTCCCGGCGTATGGTCTGTAGCAGTCGCCAAGTACATAAATGGGGTTCCCGACCATCAGTCGGGTCTGACAGCGTTACCACTCAGCATACAGATGATTAGTGGCCTCCTGGGTAAATGTAGGTGGTGACGGAATACGCTCAACTCGCTCATCCCAATAAATTATCTGCTGATGTAGCCATCCTATATACTGCTGGTCCATGCTGGCACGGTCGTCCCACTGATAGTGTGTAGCCTCCCATCCAGGCTCCCTCGGTATAGGCTGGGGATGGTGAAACTGTCGAAGCACATGCTCTGTGGCATGATACTCAACGTGATCGAAGAAGATCATCGGGACGGAGGTGCTCCAAAGCAACTGATCGACTGAGCAACAAGCGGGCAGCTGAGCAAGCAACTCGATGTTGTACGACGTCCAGATGAACTACCAAATAATAACATAAAAGTGAGTACGCGCAACACAACTCAATTTAAACCAAGCAAGTGTAGGTACATGTTTACCTTTCTGTCCACCAACATATCTAAAACATCCCTGAGAATGGGGATATTATGATGCACGTCGGTCCATCAGTAGTTCCCACGCCGGAGAATCCACCTGACAGCTAGAGAGAGAAACGGATAATCCACCTGACAGCTAGAGAGAGAAACAGATAATCCACACCAGGAGGAAGTGGTGGTAGAGGTGGCTGCAACGGCATGATCCGCTGCCAGGCCCAAACCTATGATAAAAGGTTGATGTAAATTTTATGAGTCATTTCACGGTATAGAATTCAGAGTAAAGAACAAAGTATTCGAAAATTTTATCACCTGTAGGAGGGGCAGAATACCACATATATCCACCGCTGGACCTATGCTCGTCTGACACATGCTCCTATACAGGTGTGCCAGAACAGCAACACCCCAGCTGTACTGGGGTAACTCATCCAGCTGCTGAAGATGATGGAGAAAACGCATACTCATTCTACTCCCCGAGGTGTTCGTGAACAAGACATACTCGAAAAGCAAGAGCAACGCCAACAGCGTGTACCTATCAATCCAAAGATCCCCCGTCTCGCCAATAATGTCTGGGTGCAAAAACACCATCTGATCTCTAATGGATGACAATGCAACGTGACTGCCCCCAGCGTCACCCTGAGGTCTAAAACCAGTCAACTGCCCCATCATATCCAAAAACTATGCACGCGTCATGCCTCTAATGTACTGGGGCAGTGCCACGGCACGTCCATCTACGCGCAGCCCGTATAAAACCTGAACATCCTCCAGTGTGATGGTGTCCTCTCCAGCGGGCAAGTGAAAAGTATGCGTCTCTGGCCGCCACCGCTCTATCAAGGCCGTGATGAGAGACCAATCAAGATGCATCTGTCCAAGATCAAAAATCGTATATAACCCCATAGCCTGGAGGCGCGCTACTATGCAATCATGGAAAGGATGCGCCGCAATAAACTCCTACAAATCGTCAGGTCTCCTGGCCGGAGAGCCTACATCGACAGTTGTCCCTCCCATACAAAGGAGGACCTATGGTCACCTTGCAACACTAATAGCTGATCCTCGGCAGGTCCAGGATGCGCGGGCGGAGGAAAGACCATGTCGTCTACTATAATTTAAACAAAATAAATTGTTTGTGTTAGTTTAATAAATTAAATAATTAATTATGTTTAATATTAGAGTGAATTGTTATGTATGGGCTCCAAGCTTGATTTTTAATGCCCGCGAGTTATCCTTAATTATTATGCGTGCCAATTTCAATAATTTTTAGAATTTTGTTACCTCAAAGAATTAAATTATAAATTTTTGAATTGCAGTGAATAATTATGTTTGGGTTCAAGGCTTGATTTTTGAGGCCCGGTAGCACCGAGTTATCCTTAGTTATTATGCATCTCAATTTTAACATTTTTTAGAATTTTGTTACCTTAAAGAATTAAATTATAAATTTTTGAATTGGAGTGAATAGTTATGTATGAGTTCCATGCTTGATTTTTGAGGCCCGGTAGCACCGACTTATCCTTAATTATTATGCGTGTCAACTTCAACATTTTTAGAATTTTGTTACCTTAAAAATTAAATTATAATTTTTTGAATTGGAGTTAATAGTTATGTATGGGTTCCAGGCTTGATTTTTGAGGCCTTGTAGCACCGAGTTATCCTTAATTATTATGCGTCTCAATTTAAATATTTTTAGAATTTTGTTACCTTAAATAATTAAATTATAAATTTTTGAATCGGAGTAAATAGTTATGTATGGGCTCCAGGCATGATTTTTGAGTCACGTTAGCACCAACTTATCCTTAATTATTATGCGTGTCAACTTCAATATTTTTAAAAAATTTTTACCTTAAAGAATTAAACTATAAATTTTTGAATTAGAGTGAATAGTTATGTATGGGTTCCAGGATTGATTTTTGAGGCCCGATAGCGCTGACTTATCCTTAGTTATTATGCGTGTCAACTTCAATATTTTTAGAATTTTGTTACCTTAAAAATTAAATTATAAATTTTTGAATTGGAGTTAATAGTTATGAATGGGTTCTAGGCTTGATTTTTGAGGCCCGGTAGCACCGAGTTATCCTCAATTATTATGCGTCTCAATTTCCATATTTTTAGAATTTTGTTACCTTAACGAATTAAATTATAAATTTTTGAATTGGAGTGAATAGTTATGTATGAGTTCGAGGCTTGATTTTTGAGGCTCGGTAGCACCGAGTTATCCTTAATTATTAAACGTCTCAATTTCAATATTTTTAAATTTTGTTACCTTAAAGAATTAAATTATAAATTTTTGAATTGGAGTGAATAGTTATGTATGGGTTCCAGCCTTCCAGGCATGATTGGAAAGAACATTATGTTTAATATTGGACTAAATAACTAAGTATGGGTTCCATGCTCGATTTTTGAGGCCCGGTAGTACTGACTTATCCTTAATTATTATGCGTGTCAATTTCAACATTTTTAGAATTTTATCAGCTTAATAAATTAAATAATTAATTTTATTTAATATTGGACTGAATAACTAAGTATGGGCTCCAGGCTCGATTTTTGAGGCCCGGTAGCACCGACTTATCCTTAATTATCGTGCGTGTCAATTTCAACATTTTAGAATTTTATTAGCTTAATAAATTAAATTATTAATTATGTTTAATATTAGACTGAATAACTAAGTATGGGCTCTAGGCTCGATTTTTGAGGCCCGGTAGCACCGACTTATCCTTAATTGTTGTGCGTGTCAATTTCAATATTTTTAAATTTTTATTAGCTTAATAAATTAAATAATTAATTATATTTAATTTATTTATTAAATTAAATTATTCATTTCGTAAAATGTAATTGGTTAGAGTACTTAAATTACAGAGACTTTACGCTAAAAGGCTCTACATTTTACTATGCTAAAAGGTTCTACACTTTACTATGCTAAAAGGCTTTATATTTTACTACGCTAAAAGACACTATATTTTTTTTGGTAATTAAACTTTGTATTAATCACCAAAATGTTTGTCATACAAAATAATAGCGTAGCTTTATACTCAGCTGCCTATCAAAAAATGATCAAAACAACTAACCTATGCTGTCCAAAAGTTCAACATTATAGTAAGGTGTACTCTTAGCCTAGGAGGAGCTCTAACATTACAAGTATAAGCAATGCTTCTAAGCAATTTGTCACTGTTACAGAAGGTGTTTTCAAATATTCTCGCATTCCTTTCCAGCCATAGGACATAGAACATTTCTGTCAAGGTCATTTTGACTATATGAGCTCGAGGAGATTTCCCTTTAGCCTGCTCAATGAACCAGTGGACAAATTGAGACCAGTTCTGTCCAGTAGGTTGCTTAGCTCCAATCCATTGCAATGTATGATATCAGCTGGGATGCAAAGGTGCAGTCCAGGAACAGGTGTTCTCTGGTTTTCACAGTTTGTTGACACATAACACAAGTGTCTTCCACATTCAGGCTCCATTTAATCAACCTATCTTTGGTAGGTAGTCTGTCTTGTAATAGCAGCCACAGGTTGAAGATTGCTTTAGGTCGAGCAGCATTCTGCATTGTTAAGTTCTTCCAAAGGACTCTAGGTGCCTCTCCAATCTGTTGTAAATAGAGCATTCTTATAGTGCAATCAGGTTTATGCAACAGTTGGTGTTGTTGCAATAGCACAGTGCCTTCAATGATCTTCCGGACCATCCAACTGGCTTGTTTAGGCACAGTGATGGTCTCCAACTATTTCTGTTTGATATAGACTGTGTGGATCCATTTCACCCATAATGCATCCTTCGTGTGTGCCAGATCCCAACTGAGTTTAGCAACAGCAGCCTTGTTCCACAGTAAGAAATTGGTCAAGTTCAAACCTCCAGCAGACTTTGGCAGACAGATTTTTCCCCAAGCCACATATGCTTTCCTTGTTACATTAGCTGAACCAGACCATATGTAGGATCTACATATTGCTTCAAGCAGTTTTATAACTTTGGAAGGTATGAGGAAGAGTTGAGCCCAATAAGCTTGAATACCAAAGATAACTGATTGTACCAACTGGATTCTACCAGCATATGATAGTTGCCTAGCAGCCCAGGATGTAATCCTGGCAGTAATCTTGTTGACCAGTGTTGCCATTGAAAAACAGTTAGCTTCTTGGTAGCCAAAGGTACTCCCAAGTATTTAAAGGGAAGTTCTCCACGTACATATCCAAGATGATCAATAGTTTGCTGTTGATCCCCAGGCTTTACCCCTCCAAAATAAACAGCACTCTTATGCAAGTTGGCTTTCATACCAAAGGATGTAGTGAAATGAGAGAAATATGTAAACATGGCACTTACAGACTGAGGTTCTCCTTTGACAAACAACAATAGGTCATCAGCAAAGCTTAGGTGAGTTATTCCCAGTTTTTTACAGCCATGATGAAATGTGAAGCCTTTAGCTTGCCTCAGCTCTACCAGAGATCTACTAAGGTACTCCATCACAATAGCAAACAGGAATGGAGATATGGGATCCCCTTGTCTCAAACCTTTGGCTGCTTGGAAAGGTTCTGTAGTTTCTCCACTGACAACCACTGTATAGCTGACAGTTTGGACACACTCCATGATCCATCTTGTAAATCTGGTAGGAAAATCCAGAGCTTCCATAAGCTGCTGCAAATAACACCATTCGACTGAATCATAAGCTTTCTGTAGATCAATTTTGATCATACATCTGGGAGATATATGTGACCTAGAGTAATGCTTTATCAATTCATGTGCTAGAATGGCATTATCTTCAATTCTCCTTCCTGGAATGAATCCTGCTTGTGCATTACAGATGATACTGCTCATGACCTTCTGGAGTCTGTTGGCCAGTAACTTGGAAATGATTTTGTATAAAACTGAACATCAAGCTATTGGTCGGAACTCTTTGACTGTTTGAGGATTGGACACCTTGGGAATTAAAGTGAGGGTGGCACAGTTTATTGGTCTATGCATTTTGTTGGTTTCAAAAAAATTCTTGACTGCTTGCAGTATCTGTTTCCCAATGATAGGCCAAGTGTGTTTAAAGAACATGGCATTATACCCATCTATCCCTGGAGCTTTATCATTACCAATTGCCTTTAAGCTGTTTAGAATCTCTGTGTCACTGATGTCAGCAGCTAGTTCCACCTTCTGGTGATGTGATAGGCTAGGACCATTGCTCATATACAATTTGTTAACAGCTGGGAGGGAAGTGGCTGCTGTCCCCATGAGTGATTTATAGAAATCCTTAATCTCCTTCTTTAGGTCAGCTGGATCAGTTATCTTCATTCCCCCTTCTGTGGTCAGTTCAGTAATCCTCTTATACTGGTTTCTCCTTCATTACAGCTGAGAAGTATTTGTTGTTTGAATCTCCAAGTTGGATCCACCTGGCTCTAGATTTTTGTTGCAATGCTGATTCTTCAATCGAAGACCACTTTTCTAATTGTTGCACCAGGTCCTTTTCTCTCATCTGTAAGGCTTCTGTATAGGACATAGTCATCGGGTGTTGGACAGTTTCCAGTTCCTTTATGCTAATCTCAATCTTCTGTGCAATATTCTTAAAATCTCTAGTATTTAGAGAATTTAAGGCTGGTTTGAGAGATTTGAGATTGTTCCACACCCCTTGAAGGGTACACTGAGCATTGCCTTTCCAGTTAGCTTTGATCAGAGGTTGGAAATCCTTATATTTTACTATGCTAAAAGGCTATATATAAATTTATCAACAATAATGTGAACATAACATTAACAATACAATTGAACATAGTAAATAATATTATTTAACAATACAAATTATTTATCAAATTTTAATACAAATTATTTATTAAATTTTAATAATTTTTTATCCCAAAGCAAATAAATCAATCCGGATATATGAAAGATAGAAATTTAAATACAAACATAACATAAATTAACATGGAAACACATTAAACAATACAAATACGCAAGTACTATACGAGTTTCGGCATAAACTAAATAGAAATACCTCGATTTAAGTTTTTTGAATTTGATTGAAATCGAATTTTTTCACCCGAAAGACGAAATCTAATGCTTGTCTTGACTGTGGAACCTACACTCCTTCCTCTTTAGGTGACGTGTAGGGCCCAATTTTTTTTAAAAAAATTGACCCGGGGGGAGGGGGAGGGGGCGCTTCTTTGAAGAAGAAGAGTTGTATTTTATTAGGACAATTCGCAGTATAATACTGTAAATTACTCAATTTTTAAAAATATTTTGCAACACAATAATGCGAATTATCTTAACGTCTAAATTTCCGTCGCAGTATAATACTACAAAATATCTATTTGTGTAACTTATTTTTTAGCACTAAAAAAGTATTTTTTATCAAAAAAACATTAATTAAGTTTTGGTCCCAGGCCTTACACAGGTACCCTTGAACTTCTCAGGATACCAAGCAGGTACACACACGCGCGCGATAAGCCCACGTGATAAACAACGTACAGGGTTAATTTGGTAATTGTATCATCTGTACAAAAGCCATTGGAGAAATGAAAGCGACAAAGGACTTGAATGAAGGCAGCTGTCAGATTGTCAGCGCCAACTCAACTACGCACTCGCCGTCGATCTTCTAATACTCGTCTCTCCCCGTTCCCCAATACAAAGAATATCCTTCACCTCGCCGGGATATTCTGTCGCCGCGACATAAGCACAAGTATAAATACTTAGCTACAGTATTAGACTTCGACTTTGCGTTTTGATACTTGGAAAGGGAATTAGGGTTTTGAGAATGGGGGATTCCCTGGAGCGTTTGGGATCCGAAGGAGCAATGGGACCGGAATCGAGTATAATGAAGGAGGATTTGTGTATGGATATAGATCCTCCCTTCAAAGAGAACCCCGCCACTGCTGAAGATTGGCGCAAGGCGCTTAACAAGGTTGTTCCTGCCGTCGTCGTTCTCCGAACTACTGCTTGCCGAGCATTTGACACTGAGTCCGCTGGTGCCAGTTATGCTACGGGCTTTGTTGTTGATAAGCATCGTGGAATTATACTCACAAATAGACATGTCGTAAAACCTGGTGATAATAACCATTCCTTTACTAAAATGTTATCTTTTCAAGTTCAATTTTTTGCGTGATGGAAGTGTTGACTGTTATTTGCATTTTAGGACCTGTGGTGGCGGAAGCTATGTTTGTGAACCGTGAAGAGATACCAATCTATCCGATATATAGAGACCCTGTGAGTTCATTTCCAAGCTCCGTCTTTGGTATTTCTGTGCCACTTCGTTTTTATGTTCTTTGTCCCAATCTGTAATGCACTCTTTTCATTTTTAGGACGTTTCCAAATTCGATTAACAAAATAATTGTATACAACTTGCATTTATGTGAAACACTTTTTATTTTAATCTGTCCAAAAAGAATGATACTTACATTCTATATTTAGCATAAATATTTAGTTAATTAATAGTAAAAAGACACCGATTCACAATTATGGAACAATTATCAATCATTTAACTTAATCAAATAACAATGAAGCTAAGTCATGTTAAATGAAAACGAGGTTCTCCAACAATTCTGAGTGACTAATTGTCATAATGTTTATATTTTTTGTTGCTAAGCATATATTTATATATTGTTGTATTAAATTTGTAATATTTGTAGCTGTATCCAGGTACTCCAACCCTTACTCTTATTCTGTCCTTGAATCTTAAATGAAAGCGATGACGGGTCAGACACTTATTTCATGCCCATATCGGGTATTCACACCCGTATCCGTATCCATGTGACAAAGGATAAGTCCTCCTTCGACCACCCAATCCATTAGTCTACTAAGGGTCTCCATCACAAAGAAAAACAATAAATGATACTCCCTAGATTTTATTTTAGATGTTGATGTCTGATTGGAGACGAGTTTAAGAGAAAAAGAAAGATAAACATGCCAAAGTTCCATGGCTATAAAAATATTTCATTAAGGCAAAATAGAAAATTCAAAGTTAAAGAGTTTTAACAACAACAACAACAAAAACAAAAAACCCAGTTTGATCCCAGCAGGTGGGGTCTGGAAGGGTAGTTAAAGAGTTTTCAAACACAAAAATGTGTAACAAACCAAATAGAAAAGAGTGTTATATCACATGGGAACTGAGTGGGCCTATGTTGATTTCAATTTGATGCTATATATAGGTTTATTATGAAAATTGCTGAAGAATACTTGACAATCATATTCCATACTTGTTTTATCATGAATAAACCTTGTTTATCCATCTTCTAGGTTCATGACTTCGGATTCTTCCGTTATGATCCTGATGCAATACAATTTTTGAGCTATGAAGAGATTCCTCTTGCTCCGGAGGATGCTTGTGTAGGGCTAGAAATAAGGGTTGTTGGTAATGACAGTGGAGAGAAGGTATATGGATCAAGATTTTATCCCAGTGTCTTACTTTATTTTGTTAACTGATGCATCCAAGCTGTGTACTTCTTTACATGAAAGGAATTCGTTACGTTTTTGTTCTGTTAAACTTGTCATATTCAGTCATATTATGACTAATGTATCCTGTAATTGATCAGAAGGGAATGAAGTGAAACCTTGCCTACTCGTTATAAGAATCAGTAAATAGGTTAAAACTTTCGGGAATGAGTGTTTCGACTCGTAGTAATTTAGATGGCAGTGTCATACCTGTAGAAAAAATCACATGGTGGAGGCATCATGGTTCAAAAATAAATTGGAGGCCTGATATTATTCAAAACTTGTAGAGGGGGTACATAGCTCTTCATGTGTTATTCCTTCTCAAAAAACTCCTGAGGTGTTGTTTTGTTTGTGAAATAATCATGTGATTATTGAATGCTTATGTGCTATATGCCTGGACTTCAAGGTCAAGCATTAGAATGCATAGGTTGTTCAACTTTGACCTATATGTTGCTGTAGCTTGGCAGCATGAAACAATGTCTTTTTCATCCAAAGCACCGAAGACAAGCTAACTGTGACGAGTCTTTACCTTTATTAACCAAATTTGTACTCTCTGATCCTGCATTTGAGCTGGCGTGAACAGTCAAGGTTGCCTCTTGAATACAATGATTATGGTGGTGTTTATGCTGATGCATTTATATTATTTTGGAGTGCCTTTGAGGCCACTTTTAATCGTTCGAGGCCACGGATTTTTGGATTAAGGGTTATGTTGCAACGCTAAGACCATCATAGAGTCCACTTAAATTTACTTGACCTAGTAGCAGTGTAGATTTACTTGATCTGTAGTTGTTCGCAGGTCTTTTCTAGTCATTTTGATGGGTGTTAGGAGGTTTTGCTTGTCTTTCTGCACGAGCAGTTTGAAATTTTGGATTCTTAAGGTCTTTTAGGAGTTTGGTTCCACTATTACTGAGTTGTCCATCATCTTTTCCTGTTACCAACATTGTGTTACTGCTATAGTTTATTGTTTTTCTTGCACGGCTCTCAGATTTGATGTGTTACGTGATTTTTCTTTATTAGATCGTTCCTTTACTGACATATTGATGCAGCTAATTTATGGTTTAGCTTGCTGCATGGTTCTCAGCTTTGTTGTGTTACATGACCTTTCTTAGGCTCTCGTTCTTTTCCTTGCTTCCTTTTGATTGTTTTTGAGGGGCTATATAAGCTATAGACTATTTCACATCCTATTCCATTTTGCTGTATTCTGGTTTCTGCAGGTGTCTATTTTAGCAGGAACGCTTGCTCGTCTTGACAGAGATGCTCCGCATTATAAAAAGTATGTGCTAGTTTACCTAAAATGTCCATTAACCTGGAGATCTAACGTATTTCACTAAATGTTATGAGCCATAGGATTCTCATTAGTGTTTACAATATCCTTCAAGATTTCTTTGGCGGATCTTATTATTTGTAGTAAGCTTGTGTTTTAAGTACTAAACACAAATTGTAGGCGTCTGTTGTTTTGAGCTGCTCCTTTTCCTCTGATTGATTTCGGGTTGTGCAATTATGTGACATGATGACTGCCCTAAAGCCAGGTTTGTAATGTTATGGGATATCTTTTATGCGATGAGCCAATCTTCGTAGTGTTTGTGACGGGATCCACTTTGATTTTGGTATTGCAAATGTTTGGTAGTACAACATATTCCTTTTGATAACTCCTGTGAGAATGCACATGAGAACCATCTATTTTTTTAATAATGGTACGATAAGCCCAATATATAGGTCATATTCTACTCCTACAACATATAGGACTAGGTCATATTCTACTCCCACTACATATGGGACTGGGACATATTTTATTCTTACTACATATGGGGCTAGGACACATTCTACTCCTAATACATATGAGACTAGAACTACTTACACATAACTATCTAACACTCCCCTCAAGCCAGTGCATATAATTCATATGTACCGAGCATGTTACATATGTAACTAATACGAGGACCGGTGAGGGACTTGGTGAAAATATTTGCAAGCTGATCATTCGATATACAAGGCCACAAGACGCCCCGAGCAGCAAAACCAAATGGTTGTTGATAAATAGAATTTGGTCGAAAGTTCGCCAAAAAATTTGAAAATAGTGAGGCAAAGCCGAATTCCACACTTCAAAATAGGTTCTAAAACACCACTAGAAAACAGAAACTTTTCTGGAAATTACTGTTTACACAGGGAAATCGCTACTCACGTCGGGAAAAGTGCATTTCGGAAAAAATAAAAGTTGTCAGAATTTGATGTAATTTATATGGCTAGACTCATCACTGGACTAGTAAGTTATTGGTGGAATGGCTCACACGTGCCAAAAAGTTATTGTAGCTGGGTTCCGGCGGCAAGTGGAGGCGCGTGACTTTCTGCCAGAGCGATTGATTGTCGCCTGACTTTTCCGAACAAGATGATAGTGTTGGTTTTTGCACAACACTTACTGATGAAGAGATAATAACACATGTGAGAAAGCACGGGAGAAGAATATATATCTTGATATTAAACATGATACAATGAGCCCTATATATAATACATATAACCTAACCTACTCCTAATACAGTTTGGACTAGAGTTCTACTACAGTTATAGTTCTACTATATTTACACTTCTAAGACTCCCCCTCAAGCTGGTGCATATAAATCATATGTACCGAGCTTGTTACATATGTAGTTAATACGAGGACCAGTGAGGGACTTGGTGAAAATGTCCGCAAGCTGATCATTTGACTTTACAAACTTTGTAGCAATATCTCCCGAGAGTATCTTTTCTCTGATAAAGTGACAGTCAATCTCAATGTGCTTAGTTCTCTCATGGAACACTGGATTTGACGCAATATGAAGAGCAGCTTGATTATCACACACAAGTCCCATCTGACTAACATCACCAAATTTCAGCTCTTTGAGCAACTGTTTGACCCAAACTAGCTCACATGTCGCCATAGCCATTGCTCGATATTCTGCTTCTGCACTAGACCGAGCAACCACATTCTGTTTCTTGCTTTTCCAAGATACCAAATTTCCTCCTACTAAGACACAATATCCAGAAGTAGAACGTCTGTCAGAAGGCGATCCTGCCCAATCAGCATCGGAGTATCCAACAATCTGCTCATGGCCTCGATCCTCAAACAATAAACCTTTACCTGGAGTTGATTTTATATACCGAAGAATGCGAAAAATTGCATCCCAATGACTATCACATGGCGAACCCATAAACTGGCTCACAACACTCACAGGAAAGGAAATGTCAGGTCTTGTCACTGTAAGATAATTTAGTTTACCGACTAACCGCCTATATCTTTCAGGATCGTTAAGAGGCTCCCCCTGTCCTGGAAGAAGTTTAGAATTCGGATCCATTGGAGTGTCAACAGGTTTACAACCTGTCAATCCTGTCTCCTCAAGAATATCTAAGGCATACTTCCGTTGTGAGATCACAATACCTGAGCTAGACTGTGCGACCTCAATACCCAGAAAATACTTTAGTGTGCCCAGATCCTTAGTCTGAAAGTGTTGAAAGAGATGTTGCTTCAATTAGTAATACCATCCTGGTCATTGCCGGTAATAACGATGTCGTCAACATAGACCACTAGATAAATACAGAGACGTGAATCAGAATGCCGATAGAATACAGAGTGATCAGCTTCACTCCGAGTCATGCCAAAGTCCTGGATAACAGCGCTAAACTTACCAAACCAGGCTCGAGGAGACTGCTTTAGACCATAAAGTGACCGGCGCAAGCGACATACAAGGCCACGAGACTCCCCCTGAGCAACAAACCCAGGTGGTTGCACCATATAAACTTCATCCTCAAGGTCACCGTGTAAAAATGCATTTTTAATGTCCAGCTGATACAGGGGCCAATGGCGAACATCAACCATAGAGAGAAAAAGGCGGACTGATGCTATCTTAGCCACGGGAGAGAAGGTATCACTGTAATCAAGCCCAAATATCTGAATATACTCCTTGGCCACAAGACGAGCCTTAAGATGATCAACCTTACCATCTGGACCAACCTTGACTGCATACACCCAACGACAACCAACAGTAGATTTACCTGAAGGAATAGGGACGAGCTCCCAAGTACCACTCGTATGTAAAGCAGACATCTCGTCAGTCATAGCCCAAATTCAAAGTTGTCGGAATTGAAAAGTAAAAATATGGATAGGCTCGGAATTCAAGGTGGAGCAAACTGTCCTGAAGAAATTCTGGCCGGAAAGTACTGTAGCTGCCCGGAAAGTCAATAAAGTCGCCGGAAAAAACTGAAAGTTGTCGGAATCGAACGGAAAAAGTATGGGTAGGATCGGAATTGATAGCCGACCAATCTGTCCTGAAGAAACAAACTGAAAAAGTGGCCGGAACTGCCCTCACGCACCGGCGCGTGGGCTTCACGCGCCGAGGGTTCTGCCGCGCGTCACGTGTGTTTCCGGTGATTTTTTCTAGGGTTGGTCGGAATTCTCTCCCGAACCTCGTGGTGGTCTCGGATTTTGCACAACACCAACAGAAAAGGTAGTTTAGTTACGGACAACCTGTTAAGTCGCCGGAAAATTGCACGGCGACGAGGTCTTCTTCCCGGAAATAGCTGGAATGACGCACAACTATATTATTCTCACCAAAGCTCTGATACCATGTGAGAAAGCACGGGAGAAGAATATATATCTTGATATTAAACATGATACAATGAGCCCTATATATAATACATATAACCTAACCTACTCCTAATACAGTTTGGACTAGAGTTCTACTACAGTTAGAGTTCTACTATATTTACACTTCTAACAACACAAATAAATCTTGAGTCGTCAACCGCGACTCAAACCGAAAAAAGCACGGTGACGGACTTTTTTGTTAAGATGGGACTGGAATTTTTGGGGTTTGGTCGCACAAAGGTTTCAAATCTGATGGTGCTACTGGTATATGCGTAGTACCACTTAGCAGTGATGAACCCTGGGACTAAGATGAAGTTGCCGGAAAATTGCACGGCGATAAGATCTTTCTTCCTAGATGTCACAGAAATGGCGCACACCGATAATTTTCTCACCGAAGCTATGATACCATGTGATAATGCATGTGAGAAAAATCTATTTTTTTAACAATGATACAATAAGCCCTATATATAATACATATTCTACTCCTTATAAAAAAAATTATACATATTCTACTCCTACTACATATGAGGCTAGGCCATATTCTACTCCTACTACATATGGGACTAGGACATATTCTAGTCCTAATTTATATGGGATATGACTATTTACACATAGCTATCTAACAACTCGAATTTTTGGTGCAGGGATGGATACAATGACTTCAACACATTCTACATGCAAGTAAGCAGATCTTGTGATATTCGATCTAGCGGTAGAAATTTCGATTTTTTAGTCTTTGGAAATCTGCTCTATTTATTTGTTCAGAGTGCGCTATTATCATATATATGTTAAACATGTAACTTGTCGAGGACCATTAATCTATGCATGAGAGAGAAGGAAATGTGGCTTAGAACTTTAAGGAGCCTGTGTGGACAAAAATCTAAGACACTGGTTGAAATCTTATACAAAGTTTATTCATGGACTAGTAGTCTCTAATAGGATGAAAGCAGAGAGAAAAAGGCATGGCGAATAGGATGTGGTGCCTCTAGCTCTTTTATGGGTATCCTGGGTGGGGGGTAAGAGGTATAAGAGCTTTTAAGGGAGTCGAAATGATCTTGTATAACTGAGGCTAATATGTTCTTCTTAGTTAATTTTGGTGAACCCATGAAGTGCCTGTTAGCACAGATGCTTGGAGGTTCTTCCTTAAAGACATTTCTTTTGTCCAAGTTTTCTACTTTTTATACACCAATTGTACAGGGGAAGACTTCCCACATCAATAAATTATTACTATATCAAAAACGATATCAGTGTGGTAGTGTGGTTGTGAGTCCAGGGATGAGATGGTTGTGAACTTGTTTAATGTTTACGCATCTAAGAGATATTTCCATAGACTTTACTTGTGGGATTACAGTAGGTATTTTGTTGTTGCATCTAAGAGACATTTCATTGCCTTACTGCAGTCTAGAGATTTTTGGGTGGTTGGTCCAGATAAGAGTTTAGCAGTTAGACCAGACAGTTTCTGTACAGTTTAATGATCCTTCTTATGGCTGCATTTAGTATTTCTGAGTAGCAACTTAAGGAAGGAGATTGCTGACGATTTGGTTTGCCATTGTATATCATAGATACCAAATGTTAATTCAAATGTTGTCCTTATACAAACTTTTCATGTTCTTGATCCGAGAAAAAAGAATTCGGCTCATAGGTGGGGTTGCTTATTGCATTCCAGGAAACTTCTAGTTTCACCACCCCAACTTTTCGGGAACTATAGTTATTGAGTTGCATTTTTGTTCTTTGTCTACAGGCTGCCTCTGGGACTAAAGGTGGTTCAAGTGGCTCCCCTGTAATAAATTGGCAAGGGAGAGCTGTCGCATTGAATGCTGGGAGCAAGTCATCAAGTGCTTCTGCATTTTTCTTGCCTTTAGAACGAGTTTGTACACGTTCTTTGATCTTCTCTTTGTTAAAAACCTTTCTGATGCTCTATTTCTGAACTGTGGAAAGTGTGTTTTCACTTGACTCTAGATAAACTAGAATTTTTTTTAAAATTTAACTAGTGAAAAGTATTGTTAGAGATGAGTGCTTTCCAACAATACTATAGCATTGCATGTCCTTCTTGATTCCTTGAATGGGCAAACAGTACACTATTTATACTTCTTCGAAATTGGCTATTTGCGTTTTGATTTATATTCTGCTAGTTCTTCAATTTTTTTATTATACAGGGAAACCATATCCTTCATTTGATCATCCTTTTTTTTTTCTTTTTTAATTCTGGGTTTCTGTTGTCACTGTGCACTAGTTCCTGTTATGCATGACGGCGAGTAGGTATTCTCCATCATTTGAATTGCACTCCTGTAATCTATGGGATATAGGATCCAAATTCTTTATATCCTGAAACAACAGATAAAGTGATTTCTTTTTCATATTTGGTCTTATCCTGTTATTACTCATGCATCATCCTTGAAATGGGTTCATATATGGGAGGGGATTTGAAATCTAAAGTTTCTTCATATGACCTTCCACTCATTTTTTTTCTTCTTCATTATTTTATGACCTATTCCATACTCCATTTACTATCAAATAAAAGTTCTTTTTCCTTTTAGATTATTTTCTTATGAAAATGGGAGTACTGATAGTTATGAGCTTTCCATATTCTGCATGTTTATTTCTATTTTATTTCATAAGCGTTTACATTTAATTGTTTGTTACGATCTCAATTTTTAAGTATGACTCATGTTGGTGCCTTATTTGGTCGCAATTCATATTTTCTGTTTCCCTGAAACCTTTCTTCCCCCATATTGCCGGAGAAAGTCTGAACTTTCTCCATTATTAAGTTAATTAATTACTCGATTAATTAACAGACACAATCATTTTGTATATTTATTTTTTTCTATATAGGTTGTCAGGGCACTAAAATTCTTACAGGAAGGAAGAGATCTTTCTACAAATAAATGGGAGGCTGTCGCTATTCCTCGTGGTACGCTTCAGGTTTGTTAGTTCTTTTCTTCTGGAACCCATTCCCCACCCTCTGCTCTCTCCGTTAGGATTTATTTTTATACCTTATTCCTTCTGAAGTGATATTGCTCCTTTTGTTGCTGGCTTTCTCGATTTGTTAGTTGTAAAACACTATTTTAATCCATTCATTTACATCTAGCTTTAGTCTTTGTCAAGAAAGTAACTTGGTGCAGAAATAATCTCTCTTCTGATATTCACGCTTCCTTAAACTGGAAATGATAAATGTCGTACTGCCTTCCAGAAGTATTTTAACTTATAGTCTCTGGTTGGATTCTTTTAACAAGGAGTGACCAGAGTACATTGCTTCTGATACTAAAAATATAAGGAGTGTTTTTCTAGTACCAAATGTATCTACTCTTGCATCTGCCCTCTTCATATGACAGATGATTGATTTTAGAAAGAACGGGTGTCAGAAAGTGTATTTTGATGTCATGTTCTGTATCATTTGTATTGGAAACAGCCTCTCTGCCCTTTGGGGTAGGGGTAAGGCTCGTCTACATATTACCCTCCCCAGACCCCACCTGGTGGGACTATACTGGGTAGTTGTTGTTGTTGTTCTGTATCATTTGTGGCCACAGGCATGGTCAGACATTTTTTTGATATGTATTTTAATAATTCATTCATGTTAGATAATCCTCGATATGATCTTCATAGTATCTGATATATGTGGATTTATGTGTTAACTTTTGGTCTACCAGATAATATGTCTTTTTGTGTGACCTTTTCTTCCACGATAAATATTACTATATTCTAATTGAAAGTTTTTGGAGTGGAATTCTGTCTTCACTGTGTTTTACTTCAAACATGCTTGTCCTCCAAGTCTCAGCTACCTATTAAGGGGAAATTTATTCCTCTTTTCCTTTTTGTGATGGTCAAGTAATGAAAAATTGTCAGAATTCAGACACTTTCAAGCTGGTGACCTTCACAAATAAAGATACTGATCCTTTAGCATGTCTTACTTCAGTCTGACAGCTTAGTGTGCTACTTATCAGAGTCTCTCGTGATATCATAATTTAAACTTGAAACTCATATGCAGACATGTTTAATTCTAAAATATATTTATGATATAGGTAACTTTGATCCACAAAGGATATGATGAAACTCGGCGGCTTGGCCTCCAAAGTGCAACGGAACAGGCAAGCACCTAAATTTTTTGTTGCAAGCTCTATTAATAATATAACCATACAATTAACTTTTGAAATTGGACTTATATAGTTGGTGCGCAATTCCACTCCACCAAGTGAAACTGGAATGCTAGTCGTTGATTCGGTGGTAAGTGCACTTCTTTTCAAGTGATCTTGCCACAGTTATGTTCTGTGTATCAATGCTTATGCTCTATCTGGGATTGTTACAGGTGCCCGGTGGCCCAGCTCATAATCATTTAGAGCCTGGTGATGTGCTTATTCGTATGAATGGGGAGGTTAGTCTGGCTTTGATGTTTTAGGACATCTTATATTGATTTTCTCTGGCCTCATTGTGCTCTGTTTCTCGGTATAACTTCTTAAATTTTTTATGTAAGAACATCTACTTGGCTCATATCTGGGACTCGTCGTCCGTTTTCTTTTGCCTCTATCACTGCATATAGATTATGCAGAGCTTCTTCAATTGTCACGAACCAACAATTGGACCCGGTCGAATGAGAGACCTAATTTGACGAAGTCATGCACTTGTCAGTCCTTCCCCTTTATGGTGTTCGACATGGGCAAAAGATAGTTCTAGTTCTCCAATTTCTTTCCTCTCAGACCAACACGAGTCCAGAAAATTTACATTGTATGCAATTGTTACCTTAGATAGTTGGAACATCATTCATTTGATGTTTCATAGCACTAATTTACCTCCTGTAAGCTTCATTCAGGTGATCACTCAGTTCCTGAAGATGGAGACTTTACTTGATGACAGCGTTGAACATAAAGTTGAGCTTCAAATTGAAAGGGGTGGAACTCCTTTGACAGTGGAATTGGTGGTGAGTGTTGTCTTTGATGTTGAAATCCTTTTGCTTTATTTTTTTTTGCATTTATGTTCTGTTACAACGCTGTTATAAAAAGATTAGGGTTTTGGTTCATCTCAGTTAACTTAATTTGTTAATTCATCCAGGTTCCAATATACTTTTATCATGCTAAGTGTAGGGGAGATCTCAGTCAATAATTTTGTGATTTGAATGGATATCTCTGAATATTTCGTTGAATATCGGTATTGCTTATTGAACTGACCGATCACATTACTAATCCTTGATACACGCAAGAGATAATCATGAATACACACAAAAGGTTTCTATTATTGACTGAGCATTCCCATGCATATCTTACAAAAAATATGCTAGAATCCCATTTTTCAAGATAATGTAGGCAATGAGTTACGAATAGCCATAACAGCAATAACAGAAGGCATAATAAAAACAAACTTTTAGACCTTTGAGGAAAATTTATCATCTCCAATATCTATATTGATATATTACCGCCATGACCCTATCCAATATGACATGACTAACGAAAATTAAGAATCACATGAGTATACGGAGCGTATAGAAGTAGGACAAGCATCAACATCATAAGTACAAGCATCATAGTATATGTTTTGGGATTGTAAGATACAGATGTTATCACACACAGATTGCTTGGTCATGAGACACTACGGGGCACCTTATTGAATGTTATCATGTGATGTAAAAACTGTGACTAGAATGAATTTTGGATACATTAAAGTTTGGATAATATTAGCTTGCGATGAGTTTATATGGAGTAACATGGTCAGTGAAGATTCATATAGCCGGCCCCAACTTGTTTGGGACGGAGGCGTAGTAGTTTTGTATTAATGTTTGGGGAGTAAAGCAAAATTTGTATGGTATTGCTCAGTTGAATATTAGAAGTTAAATTTTGTTGCAGTTTCAGTTGAATTGTGTGACCACCTCGTCCAAAAGTTTAAGCTACTAGAGATGAGGCACATTTTTTTTGTTTCCTGTAGTTTTACAACGCGCCCACTCATGTGCGGGCTTGACTATCTTTCTTGGGGCAATTTATTTTGATTATGGGTGACAGTTAGGCTTGATTCAAGACCTCTGCTAGATTGCTTTGCTACCATGTTGAATTGTGTGACCACTTTGTCTAAAAGTTTAAGCTGTTAAAGGGGATGTGAATTGTGTGACCACTTCGTCTAAAAGTTTAAGCTGTTAGAAGGGACACAATTGTTTATTTATTGCAGGTCTGCAACACAAACGACTGGTTATTGTTTGTGATTTTGTTTTTCATTTTTATTTTATTATTTGTCATATTCTAACTGGGTCTTTTGCATGTCTATTTCCATGCACATGGTGCACATTACTGTTGGATACCTGGAAGTATTATGTTAGCAGTTGGTTGGTGTGTGAACACTAGTCCGTGTTAAGTTTCTTAATATTTGGGTTGAGTATTTGTTAAGGGTTTCTTTTTAGCAGAAAGTTGGGGCAATATTTCATGGTATCCAGTGGTAGTTCAACTCAAAAAGATGAAAATAAGCTACGATAGTAGTTTTCCATCAGGCTTTGGTCGATGGAATCAGAAGGAATGATAGAGATGACAATTATATTTTAATGTGTGAATATGCTTCCCTCCCTTTGCTTTTTCTATAGCTATTCACTCGTACGGAGAAGTTGTCTTTGTGGTTAGCTTAGTTTTGTTGCAGCATTTTCTTCCTTTATCTGAATAAAAAGAACAATGCTACTGAATATTTACGCCTACAGTCTCGTCAATAAGGTGAATTTTGACCTCCTCAAATAACCAATTTTACTGATTTGGAGAGTAAACTGTAATATCAAAAGCAGGAGGTCTGTGTGTGCACTCTGGGGAAAGACTACCATCAAAATATGCTTAAAACAAGCCTGAGAAGACTTTTTTTGAACACAATGGGAGAGATTTAGTAACTTTAAATGGTCAAGAAGATACGGAAGGGGGATAATATGATCCTGCTTAACCTCTACTAATAGCATCTTCTTACTATGGCAATTTAGCTTTGTCGTAAAATTCAGTTGCAAAGTGGACTTTTAACTTCTATCTATGGTGGTTAACCTTAAGCATGACGATCAGTTGCAAAACATGGTCTTCTGAGAGCTCTAAGGATTTTTTTCATGAGCAACAAATCTTATTGGGATAAAGCCTACATATGACTCCCCGGCTTTTTTTTTTCCTTCAGGTTCAGGATTTGCATTCAATTACTCCTGACCGCTTCTTGGAAGTCAGTGGTGCAGTTATACACCCCCTTTCATATCAACAGGTTTGTGAGATTTTGCTGCAAGTGCCTCACCATTTTTGATGCGTCTCTAGCAGCGTTGGTTATCTATAACAACAACAACAACGACCCAATAAAGTCCCACTAGCTGGGGCTTGGAGAGGGTAGTGTGTACGCAGACCTTAACCCTACCCTGATAGGGTCATCTATAAATCCTGTTAAAATGAGTTCTCCACATTATACCCATTCCTATGTGAAATGAATATTTAACTGGTCGCAAGGGAAGAATTGGTGCTAGGATGCTCTATTTTATGACTTGCTGTCTGTTTGGCTTGCCTAACATGCTTGTTTTACAGTTTTAGAAGAAATTTAGCAATCTGTTTCTGGTTTATGCAAGATATTGTTGATCTAGCCAATTGTTCATACTCATTTCTTTATTCTGAAAGACAGCAAGACTCCAATTGTAGAATTGGATAGTGGCTTTTATCTGTTTCGCCCATGCCTTTCTGTATGTCTTTTGTTTTGCTGCTATATAGAGCATAACAAGCTTAGGGGAGGGTTCAGATGGAGGCACATAAAAAACAAAGTAGTAAAATTCTTGGTATGTACATTTAGTGCCTTGGGGCTTAGGCGAATGCGAGTTTTCAAGTGTTTTTTTCCATAGTGTTAATGTGGAGGATTATGGAAGTTTCAAGTACAGCACTCTGACTTATGAGAACCACAATCTGATAATTCAGTACATTGGATTTAATCTTGTTTACAACTACCGTGAAAACAAATTTTCTTCAGACGGCATCTGAAATGCTGTCATCGTCTGAATTTTGGTTCATGAAAATTGAAAGCACCAGCGGCGTACGCAGGAATTTTTGTAAGCGGTGTTGTAATTTATAGAACTGGAATATTATTTTGATTATCACATTTTTTTAGACAAGAAATAACCTTAATTTATTGGTTTTGTTGAGTCTTAAGTTAAAAAAGATTTTGAGTACAATTCTACTTCATCACAATTTTTAAATACAAATGCTCTCTCAAATATTTATATTTACAAAAGAAAAATGTGCTAGATGGGGTTTGAACCTTTGACCTCTTGAAGCAAAATCAAGCACAAAACTAACACACCAAGATACAATTTATGTCAAGTAGTGTTATTTTTTCCTACTTGTACGTTTTCGTACGATATTAATACATATATTTAATAAAATTTTCCGATTAAGCGGTGTCGCATGACAGCGCTTTAGGAAGTGTGCATCCGCCCCTGGAAAGCACGTATCTTTGTACATTTTCTTTCTCTATTTTATCAATTTGCAGTTCTTTTGTTATTCTTCTGCATTGTCCTTGCGCATGACTCATGTCCAGTGCAGCCACCTTAGACTATTAAACTCAATAAAGCTCCCAGTCAACTACATGAAGATGCAGAACAGAGTTCAGTATGTGGGGTTTTTTGCCAGACATCTGATAGCTGAATAGTAACACGTGTCTAGAATACCATTTGACATTGGATGGTTCAGGAATTTGTAATCCGTTAGGTTCTTGTGGTTAATAATTTGGTTCTAACAGTTCTCAAACTTCTACATTGATTCCGAAGTAACTTGATTGGGAACCCTCTCATTTACTTTTTTCCATGTTGAACTTGGAACATGGTCTTGTTGCTCTACTTGCATTTCCGTCTGTTTTGTGTCAGAAGGTGGTTCATGTCTGGCAAGCAAGGAGCGCTTTGTCAGGGATTTTTTCTTGTCTTTCCATATTATTGCAGATACTTTATGAGGGTTGGAGCTCTGGATATGTTCCCCGCTTCTTGAAGAAAATTAATTTCTATATCCCTTTTTGTCAGTCCTAATGGTGTAATTTGTATTTGAGGGGCAGACATATGTTTTCTACTTTTCTTTGAACTTATTGATGGAGACTGTTTCTTTTGCACAGTAAGTGACCTGTTATGCTCATATTTATTTCTCTTCCCTTCTCTGTAACATGTGATTGGAGCAAGGCTGTATCCGGTTCTGGGTCTATTTGGGTTTGCGGTTCCGGTTCTGGCGGTTCTGAAGGTGGAACCAGCCCGTGACGGTTCCGGGTACCATCCGGTTCCGGTTCTGGCAGTTCCGGTTCCGGCGGTTCCGGCGGATCCCGGCGGTTCTGAAATTTTTTTTTTTTTTAAATCAATATCTTGTATAGTAGTCATTAGTATATTGTAGAATATATTTTATATGGTGTACTATGTTATTAGTATAGTATATATTGTGTTTGGTAATTAGTATATATTTTGTATAAGTAGTGTATATTTTGTATATAAGTAGTATATATTGTATTTAAGTAGTATATATTGTATATAAGTAGTGTATATTGTGTTGTAGTTAGTAATTAGTATAAATTGTATATAAGTAGTTTATATTGATAAAAGAATGTTGTCATTAGTATATTGTGTTGTATGTTATATATTGTATGTTATATAAATATTCAAGGATTGATATAGAAGTAAAAACAAAGAAATATTGAGACAAAAGATATTCAAGGATATGATAAAGAGCATATTTATTGACCAAAATGGCATATCTTTCTTAGTCTTCCTTCCCCCAATGGAATGAGCACAACATGGTACTAATACCACCATTAAAAGGAAAAAAAACTAAAAGAAGACATGCCAATGTACAAGTTACATCATAATTTATGCATTATTTCTAACAAATCTCATAAAACCTTCAAGGTGTAGAGGTGGTTGTGTTGGCGGTGGTGGAAATGAAACTTGTTCATCACCACTTCCGGGTAAAGTTGCTTCCTGAGCAAGTTCTGCTATCATTTCTTCATACGCCTCATCTATTTCTGGTTGTGATTCTGCTAGGCCAAAGTTCCTTCTTTCTGCGCGGATCCAATCTCGAAAAAGCACTGATTTTTCCAAGCTGTCCCGCATCGACGCTCTATGATCACCTATTGTAGTCTTGCTTGACTAAAAGCGCTCTCCGATGCAACAGTTGACCCTTGAATCGACAGAACATCCCGAGCCATCCTTGCAAGAACGGGAAAATGCTTTTCCCTTGTCTTCCACCATTCCATGCAGGATTAGAAGCAAAAGAATAAGGCAAACACATAACAATAATCATTTTCGCTAATTCTTCACGATCCTTATTTGGATCGTAATATAATATACCTCCGGTGACTGTGTTTATTCCTGGTTGAACTAGATTTGAACCAGTACTTGGGTTAACTGTAGAATTAGCACTTGTCCTCCCCTCTTGTTGTGCTTTCAATTGCAAATATCTAGCCTTATCGCTAGGGTGTAATCTTATATGCTTAACTAAACTACCCGTGCCGCTGCGATCTCCAGTATACCTATGAACAAGTAATTTCCCACAAGATTTACACTTAGCCTTATTTTGTTCTCTTAGTTGAATAAAAAATTGCCAAACTAATGATGTTTCTGTACGTTTAGGAGGTTGTCTACTAAAAGTGGGAGTTTGTACGGGTGGGTGTGCCGGTTCATCACCTAAGTTATGAGCAGGACTAGTAGGTGTATCATCTAAATCTACTGGAGCTTGGGTTTCATCATCATCATCATCCTCATTTCCCTCTAAGATAGGTGCATTAGGATAAAGAGCATTCATAATATCATCTTCTATTCTATCACCAACTGCTACATCATGTAGAAAATCAATATCGCTAAATTGCAAAACAAGGGTGATATCAAGGATTCCGAAAGGTTCATCAGGATTTCTAGGTTGGCTACTACTTTCAACTTGCTTATCTTTTCTAGGTCGGGGAGCCGGGGGAGGGGTAGTATTTTGGCCACTACTTTCACCGGTTTTAGGTTTTCCTTTACCGAACATTTTTTTCAACGAAATGCCATAATAATTATAATTAAGCAAACTAACAACACAAAAAAATACTATTAGCACGTAAGAGTTGAAACGAGTTTACCGGATTGACGAACAACTTCTTGAAAATTGAAAATCGTTGAACTTGGACACTTGAAAACTTCAATTCAACAACTTCACAATTTTTCACGAATTTGCAACAATAAATTAAGCACTTGCACTAGAAAGATTGAAAGAGAACTTGAGAGAGATTGAGAGATATTGATGAATAAAAATGAAAGAATGAGGGGGTATTTATAGTTGAGAAATGGGAAATAGTGTAATTATATAAAGTTTGGGGTTAAATTAAAGTTTGGGGGCCAAATGACTATTTTTTAAACTTCCAAACGGCTACTTTTTGCAAAGAGCCGTTTGGAAATAATTTTTAATTTTTTTTTTTAAAAAAATGCCCGTTGGGAACCGGCAGAACCGATTGGAACCGCCAGAACCGGTCCAGAACCGCGAGCCGTTTCCGGTTCTGGCGGTTCCAACGGGTAGAACCCGCCCCGCCACGGTTCCCTGGAACCGGTAGAACCGGAACCGCCGGAACTGGGCCGTCGGAACCGGCAGGGCCGCGGTTCCGGTCCGATTCCGGTTCGGAACCGCAAAAATTACAGCCTTAGATTGGAGCAGTCATTTCTACTTTTATTCTCTCTTTCTTAATGCAGTATTAATACATATATTTAATAAAATTTTCCGATTAAGCGGTGTCGCATGACAACGCTTTAGGAAGCGTGCATCCGCCCCTGGAAAGCACGTATCTCAGTACCTTTTCTTTCTCTATTTTATCAATTTGCAGTTCTTTTGTTATTCTTCTGCATTGTCCTTGCACATGACTCATGTCCATTACGAGCGCAGCCACCTTAGACTATTAAACTCAATAAAGCTCCCAGTCAACTACATGAAGATGCAGAACAGAGTTCAGTATGTGGGGTTTGTCGCCAGACATCTGATAGCTGAATAGTAACACGTGTCTAGAATACCATTTGACATTGGATGGTTCAGGAATTTGTCATCCGTTAGGCTCTTGTGGTTAATAATTTGGTTCTAACAGTTCTCAAACTTCTACATTGATTCCGAAGTAACTTGATTGGGAACCCTCTCATTTACTTTTTTCCATGTTGAACTTGGAACATGGTCTTGTTGCTCTACTTGCATTTCCGTCTGTTTGGTGTCAGAAGGTGGTTCATGTCTGGCAAGCGAGGAACGCTTTGTCAGGGATTTTTTCCTGTCTTTCCATATTATTGCAGATACTTTATGAGGGTTGGAGCTCCGGATATGTTCCCCGCTTCTTGAAGAAAATTAATTCCTATATCCCTTTTTGTCAGTCCTAATGGTGTAATTTGTATTTGAGGGGCAGACATATGTTTTCTACTTTTCTTTGAACTTATAGATGGAGACTGTTTCTTTTGCACGTTAAGTGACCTGTTATGCTCATATTGATTTCTCTTCCCTTCTCTGTAACGTGTGATTGGAGCTCTCATCTCTGCTTTTATTCTCTCTTTCTTAATGCAGGCTAGAAATTTCCGCTTTCACTGTGGTCTTGTCTACGTGGCAGAAACAGGGTCTGTACCTTTTCATTTCCATGTTTAGATGATCGCAATGTCGCAATCTTTGGCTTAAGTTATTTAGCTTTACCTAACCGATAATATTCTGAGGTTTCTGGTTTATGTGTGTTTTTCTATAAGGAGATTTGTAGTTTAAATTTAATATTCTGTTGATGCAATCTTTACAAGTTTTTGACTGGAAAAAGAATTTTTGACAGTTGTGCACTACTTTGCTATTGTAGATATATGCTATTTAGAGCAGGAGTTCCTCGCCATGCCATCATCAAGAAATTTGCAGGAGAAGATATATCAACTCTTGAAGATTTAATTTCTGTTTTATCTAAGTTGTCTAGGGGTGCACGAGTACCGTTGGAGTATATAAGCTACAATGATCGTCACCGGAAAAAGGTACTAGTAGTGCCTCTTTGCTGATGTTGATTTTCACCACTTGTGCTCTGCTATCTTCCAGACAACAATCATTGCCTCTTTAACAGCTGCATCTAGTTCCTGCTTTCAACCGCCCTTTCCTTCTGTTGCTTGGCAAAACATGATAATTTGTTCATCTACTAATTTTGGGCTGCAAAGTCACAAGTGCCGGTCTCTGTTGGTTTTACTTTTTTTGCACTAACCACGGGCAAAAGATATGGATCCTTGTGGGTCTGCAGTCGGCTATTACTACTGATATGTCAGGGTGAAAGTAGAGTATCAATCTTATTGGAGATTGTCGACAACGACAACAACAACAACAACATAATTCCCACAAGTGGGATCTGGGGAGGGTAGTATGTCCGCAGCCTTATCCCTACCTGGAGTTGGTATTTGAGAGGGTCGATGAAATAAAAAGAAAAATTAATAGCATGTGGAGTTGTGTTGTCACCCTACGTTTTGGGATCATTGCAGGAAAATGTGAATATGTGCATCACTTTTATGATTTTGTCTAAATGGTCTTTGAACCCTAGAAAACATCAGAAGAATTGTATATTATCCTCTTTGACAGTTTTGGCGTTTTAGGATGGGGGTGATATAGATGATCGCAAATTTTACCTGCATGTAGACGCCGTTAGTCTTGTTTTTTTTTTGGTCTTGTTGTTTAGTCTCCTAGTGTAGTTAATCATTTGAACATGAAGCCTGGTGAACCAGTGATTTGCTGAGTTATGAAGGTGAGCTGCTGTCAGAAACATATTTCAAAAAGTTCCCCGGTATGAAAAAAATTAGTCTGGTTTCTATTTCTATAAAGAATAAAACAGTCCATGTTTTCACAGATTCTCCCTTGTACTACTGGAAATCAATTATGTCTGCTAATTTAACTCAGCTTGTTAGTCGATGTAGAAACATTCCTCTGGCGCTTTTATTATCTCCTTGTACCAAGGCCCTCTCATAAGAACTTCTTTTGCTGCAGTCAGTCCTGGTCACAATTGACCGCCATGAATGGTATGCACCTCCTCAGTTATATAAACGTGATGACATCTCTGGCTTATGGACAGCGAAACTTGCTTTGCCACCTGAGTTCCCGCTTCTATTCTCTGGCATCCATCCAGGCAAACAAGATTTATCAAATCATACCGTTTCTTCTTGTGCTAATGAGGGTAGTCCAAAGGATAATAAGCCTCAACAAGTCAGCCAAGAATCAATGGACGGTGTAACCAATATGGAAACTAGTTGTGACGATGTTACCGAGGGACCAAACAGTCAGGATGATTCTGATGCTGGAACTAAGAAACGCAGGGTGGAAGAAAACTTTTCTGCAGATGGCAGTGTAATAACTGACTGCTCTTTAAATGGACATAGAGAGGAAAGGTTCGATGACTCTGGCTCCCTAGAGGATGCAGCTCTAAGAGATCGAGGTGCTGCACTTGCAGCAGCTAATGCCTCCATTGCTGAGCGTGCGATAGAGCCTACTCTTGTGATGTTTGAGGTACCTATTGTTTTCTCCTACATCTGTTCCGCGTGTTACTGGAGTTGGGTTTTGTTTCCTAAGCAGTTTCACTTACTGAACATTGGTCTTTAGGGTTATTTTTGTTACCAGTATCGAGAAGCATGCTAGTTACTGTCCGATACTATTGCATGCTATTTTATTTTATTTATAGTTTTTATGTTTTTTATTTTTAGGTTTTTATGTTTAGATAATTATTTACGTTATTTATGTTGAAGTTACTAATGCTCTTTTGTTGTTTTTGTTTTTGTTGTTCCTTTCCTTCACTGAGCCGAGGGTCGATTGGAAACAGCCTCTCTACCCTTTCGGGTAGGGGTAAGGCCCGTCTACATATTACCCTCCCCAGACCCCACAGACAAAGACATTCAGATATGAAAAAGATAAAGAAAGACGTGTTAAGCTTGTGTTTTCCCAGCCGACTCGCACACGACCGTCTTTTTTTCGATTGAAGAGTCGGACTCCCTGACATTGCCTTTGCATCGCAAGGAGGAAGAAGGGTCTATGCCGAAAGATAAAAGGGTGCTGCATGTATAAGTCCAAAAGAGCTATGATGACTCTCGAAATGGAATTGGAAGAGCAAGACGGGCTAGGGCTGGCACATTAACAGGATATTCAATTTGTGATAACGATGGCCAGACCCCACTTTGTGGGACTATACTGGGTAGTTGTTGTTGTTGTATCGAGAAGCAATCCCTGTACTAAATTATGCTCTGATTTTCAGCTGTTCTGTTGCCATTTCGTTGTGCTTCTGTATTAATGATCTCCGCATTAGTAATACTGTAAGGGTGTATCGCTTTATTCTGATTCCACGTGCAATAAAAATACATGTCTTAGAGTTATACGTGTATATCCAAAAAATTAATTACTCGTCCAGATTCTAATAATGTTGAATCAAACATCTGATAGCAATTACGTGATTCACTCATTCACTATATCATATGACAATCTCTATATTGTGATGCATGTATATTGTATAACTTGTTTGCTAACCACAACCCCTTCTCCTTTCTTCATGATTCCTGGGAGGTAAATTTTATCATCTAAGCGGAAGAATCAGTAGGTGTATGTGTGTATAGAGCACATCTCCTCTTTGTTTTTTGGCAGCTGTAATTGGGAGGTATATCTAGACACGTATGGTTCTCTGGTTATTCCTATATCCATCTTCTAGGTTCTAAGTGTCTCTCATAGTCTCATGATTATTTACCTCATAAAAAATAAAAAAGTGCATAATCTGGAATACTGGGCTCGAGAGGAACAGAAGATGTTTTGAGGGAAAGGAAGAGATTGTGTGAAAAAAAGACATATCCAATGTTTGAAAATGTGGTGTAATGCTAAATTTTTCTACTGGAATTGATGTAATGCTAGAGTTCGGAGTCCTTGCAGTTTAAATGATTCATACGCTGCAATATCCTTGTATTATGCCCCAGTATTGGCTTGATTTTGGTATCTATTAATAAATTATCTTTAACTTATAAAAATGATTTGAAAATTGCAGGTCCATGTACCATCATTATGTATGCTTGATGGAGTTCACTCACAGCATTTTTTTGGAACTGGTGTAATCATATATCATTCCCAAAACATGGGCTTGGTTGCAGTTGACAAAAACACTGTTGCAGTATCAGTTTCTGATATAATGCTATCATTTGCTGCTTTTCCTATCGAGATTCCTGGAGAGGTAAAACCTATTGTTGTTAACACTCTTACCTGCTATATCAGCTAATTTGTGTTGAGCAGCTCGGTAATATTTTCAGGTAGTTTTCCTCCATCCTGTCCATAATTTTGCTCTAGTTGCATATGATCCTTCTGCTCTTGGAGGTGCTGCTGCTTCAGCTGTTCGTGCTGCTGAACTTCTTCCTGGTGAGTGCAAACTTCCTCTCTGATCCTTTATGCATTACCTTTCTTAGACTTCACCAAAAAGATGCCTTTCTTTTTGTTGTTGATGCTGATGGATTGACGAAGTGTGATTTGTTTTCATTCTAGTTGCTTTTTGTGCATTGTTGTTACGCTCCTGGGTCAAGAATGTGACTGCAGTCGAAAAATAGAAAAGTTCCTACTTGTTAGATGGTCTTTTAGACATCCAGCTCTGATCATAATGTGCTTTAGGTTCTTTAGAACATAATCCCACTTTAGTACCATCTGTTTTCTTCTCTTTTTACTATATCATCGTTTAGGTGATTAGGCAGGACATAGTATGAATGCAGATTTCCGAGGTCATGGCCCTTGATAGGAAGGCCTGGAGGTCAAGCATTAGGGTCGTAGGATAGGGGTAGTAGAGCTTTCCTTACTTCATACTGGGGGTGAGGCGGGGTTGGATTAGGGTTGATCTAATTAGATGGCTCGCAATTTATGTTGAACTTGTGAGAAGGCACGGGAGAAGAATATATAATTGATATGTAAACATAATACAATGAGCCCTATATATATAATACACATAACCTAGCCTACTCCTAATACAGTTTAGACTAGACTTCTAATACAGTTAGACTTCTAACACTCCCCCTCAAGCTGGTGCATATAAATCATATGTACCGAGCTTGTTACATATGTAGTTAATACGAGGACCAGTGAGGGACTTGGTAAAAATGTCTGCAAGCTGATCATTTGACTTTACAAACTTTGTAGCAATATCTCCCGAGAGTATCTTTTCTCTGATAAAGTGACAGTCAATCTCAATGTGCTTAGTTCTCTCATGGAACACTGGATTTGACGCAATATGAAGAGCTGCTTGATTATCACACACAAGTCCCATCTGACTAACATCACCAAATTTCAGCTCTTTGAGCAACTGTTTGACCCAAACAAGCTCACATGTCGCCATAGCCATTGCTCGATATTCTGCTTCTGCACTAGACCGAGCAACCACATTCTGTTTCTTGCTTTTCCAAGATACCAAATTTCCTCCTACTAAGACACAATATCCAGAAGTAGAACGTCTGTCAGAAGGCGATCCTGCCCAATCAGCATCGGAGTATCCAACAATCTGCTCATGGCCTCGATCCTCAAACAATAAACCTTTACCTGGAGTTGATTTTATATACCGAAGAATGCGAACAACTGCATCCCAATGACTATCACATGGCGAACCCATAAACTGGCTCACAACACTCACAGGAAAGGAAATGTCAGGTCTTGTCACTGTAAGATAATTTAGTTTACCAACTAACCGCCTATATCTTTCAGGATCGTTAAGAGGCTCCCCCTGTCCTGGAAGAAGTTTAGAATTCGGATCCATTGGAGTGTCAACAGGTTTACAACCTGTCATTCCTGTCTCCTCAAGAATATCTAAGGCATACTTCCGTTGTGAGATCACAATACCAGAGCTAGACTGTGCGACCTCAATACCCAGAAAATACTTTAGTGTGCCCAGATCCTTAGTCTGAAAGTGTTGAAAGAGATGTTGCTTCAATTTAGTAATACCATCCTGGTCATTGCCGGTAATAACGATGTCATCAACATAGACCACTAGATAAATACAGAGACGTGAATCAGAATGCCGATAGAATACAGAGTGATCAGCTTCACTCCGAGTCATGCCAAAGTCCTGGATAACAGTGCTAAACTTACCAAACCAGGCTCGAGGAGACTGCTTTAGACCATAAAGTGACCGACGCAAGCGACATACAAGGCCACGAGACTCCCCCTGAGCAACAAACCCAGGTGGTTGCTCCATATAAACTTCATCCTCAAGGTCACCGTGTAAAAATGCATTTTTAATGTCCAGCTGATACAGGGGCCAATGGCGAACAGCAGCCATAGAGAGAAAAAGGCGGACTGATGCTATCTTAGCCACTGGAGAGAAGGTATCACTGTAATCAAGCCCAAATATCTGAGTATACCCCTTGGCCACAAGACGAGCCTTAAGACGATCAACCTTACCATCTGGACCAACCTTGACTGCATACACCCAACGACAACCAACAGTAGATTTATCCGAAGGAAGAGGGACGAGCTCCCAAGTACCACTCGCATGTAAAGCAGACATCTCGTCAGTCATAGCCTGTCGCCACCCTGGATGAGACAATGCTTCACCTGTAGACTTAGGGAGGGCAACAGAGGACAAAGAAGATAGAAAAGCATAATAGGGTGATGACAAACGATGATAACTTAAACCAATATAATGGGGATTAGGATTAAGGGTGGTCCGTATACCTTTCCGAAGTGCAATCGGAAGAGACAAGTCCGCAGTAGGAGCAGGGGCAGGTGCAGGAAGTGAATCAGCCGGGCCGGATGCTGGGCGAGGACGACGATGATATGTCAAGAGTGGAGTGTCTTGTGCATGGAGTCTAGGAGGAGCCACAGTAGGTGGTCCAACGTTCGGAATGGGTAAGACTTTTGTAGCGGAAGGTGAAGGAGGAGAGATAGACTCACTAAAGGCCGGTATAGGTAAAACTTCAGATATAGCCAGATGGTCAGAATGGTCAGAAGAGGTAAAGAAAGGCTTAGACTCAAAAAATGTGACATCGGCTGACATAAGGTACCTGCGAATATCAGGTGAATAACAACGATAGCCCTTCTGAACACGAGAATAACCAAGGAAGACACACTTGAGAGCACGAGGAGCTAACTTATCTTTCCCAGGAGCTAAGTTATGAACGAAACAAGTGCTCCCAAACACACGAGGGGGGACAGAGTATAAGGGTGACTGAGGAAACAATACCTCATGCGGAATCTGATTTTGGATGGGAGATGAAGGCATCCGATTAACCAAATAGCAAGATGTGAGAACTGCATCGCCCCAAAAACGCAGCGGAACATGAGATGCAATGAGAAGTGTGCGAGCAGTCTCAATAATGTGCCTATTCTTTCTTTCTGCAACCCCATTTTGCTGAGGGGTATAAGGACAAGAGGTCTGATGAATAATTCCATGAGAGGACATAAATTGCTGAAATTGAGAGGACAAATATTCTAAGGCATTATCACTGCGAAGGGTGCGAATAGAAACACCAAATTGATTTTTTAATTTCAGCACAAAAATTTTGGAATATAGAAAACAACTCAGAACGATCTTTCATTAAGAAAATCCAAGTACATCTTGAATGATCATCAATGAAACTAACAAAATAACGAAATCCTAAGGTTGAACATACTCTACTAGGACCCCATATATCCGAATGAACTAAAGAAAAAACAGACTCTGCACGACTCTCAATACTACGAGGAAAGGAGGTGCGGGTATGTTTCCCGAGCTGACATGACTCACACTCTAATGTGGATAAACTGGACAAACGAGGCACCATCTTCTGAAGTTTGGACAAGCTAGGATGTCCTAAACGACTGTGAAGTAGGTCTGGAGGATCTGCAGCTAGACAGGCCTTAGAGGATGTTAGGGAGTGAAGGTAGTAGAGTCCGTCTGATTCAAGTCCTGTTCCAATCGTCTGTCCCGTACTGCGGTCCTGCATAATAAAAGAGTCATCAATAAAGTATATTCCACAATGGAGGGCACGAGTCAAACGACTCACAGATGCAAGATTAAAAGGACAGCCAGGGACATAAAGGACGGAATCTAGAGTGACAGAGGGTAGAGGAGTTGCTTGTCCAACTCCTTTTGCTTTAGTTTGAGACCCATTAGCTAAGGTAACGTTGGGAAGAAACTGTGAATACGTAATATCTGACAAAAGGGATTTATTACCAGAGATATGATCAGAAGCAGCTGAGTCCACCACCCATTGTTCAAGAGGACTAGACTGGGAAACACAAGCAAAAGAATTACCAGCAACAGAAGTATCAGGCTGAGCAACAGTGGCTACTTGTGGAGACGTCTGCTTACTTGCTCGATATTTAAGGAACTCATTATACTCCCTTTCAGATACAGAAAATCCCTGGTTACCTGTAGGCTCGGTCTGAGCAACATAAGCATTTTTTGTTGGTCGACCATGTAAAGAATGGCACACATCACGAGTGTGACCAAGTTTATAACAATAAGAACACTTGGGTCTAGATCTTCCAAAACGACCTCCTCCTCGTCTATACTCCATAGTATGAGAAGCCCGATTGTCCACGGATTGGGAGACGAGGATAGATGAATCAAGTGTCTGTGATGAGCTCACTGGGTGACTTGGTGCTGCAGCAAGGCGAAGTAAGCGAGAAAATAATTCATCAACTGTGGGGACAGTCGGACTAGCCAAAATCTGATCGCGTACTGAGTCAAGATCATTAGGAAGCCCAGCAAGAGTAAGAACTAGAAACAGCTTTTGTCGTTGCTCTTGCTGCTTTGCAACGCTAGCAGAAACTGGCATCAACGTCTCAAATTCCTCCATAACTGCCTGCACTTGACCCAAGTAAGTAGACATATCCAATTCCTGTTTCTTCAAATTTGTCATCCGCGATATCACGTCATAGAAACGAGATATGTCATTAGTGTATAAAGTACGAGCCTTTTCCCAAACCAAATAACATTTTTGGAATGGACGAAACAAGGGCATCAACTTGGAATCAATAGATCGCCACAAAATACTGCATAACTGAGCATCAATCTTCTCCCAATGTGCTTTGGCTTTTGCATCTCCGTCACTAGACTCTTGGGTTAGATGATCCTGAACACCTTGGCCTTTACACCACAACTCGACAGACGAAGCCCAAGCTAGGTAGTTTGAACCTCCCATTAAAGGTTCTGAGGTAATCATAATACCGGAACTGCCAGAACCCTGGTTTTTAGGCCCGAAAGCATCTAGTCCCAAAGACATCGTTGGATTATCAACTGAAAACTCGCTGAAACTGAACAGAGGACTGAAAACTGTCGCTGCCGGAAAACAGGATTACTGTAGCTGCCGGAAAAGCACTGTAGCTGCCGGAAAAATACAAAGTTGTCGGAATTGAAAAATAAAAATATGAGTAGGCTCGGAATTTGAGGGCGATGATACTGTCCTGAAGAAACTTTTTGAAATTCTGGCCGGAAAGTCTCTGTAGCTGCCGGAAAAGTCGCCGGAAAAACTGAAAGTTGTCGGAATCGAACGAAACAAGGATGGGTAGGGTCGGAATTGAAGGCCGACCAAACTGTCCTTCTGGAGCAAACTGAAAAAGAGGCCGGAAAGGCCCTCACGCGCCGGCGCGTGGGCTCACGCGCCGAGGGTATTGCCGGCGCGTGGGGGCGCGTGGCTGGCTGGTTTCCGGTGATTTTTTCTGGGGTTGGTCGGAATTCTCTTCCGAACCTCGTGGTGGTCTCGGATTTTGCACAGAACCAACAAAAAGGGTAGTTTTAGTTACGGACAGCCTCTTAAGTCGCCGGAAAATTGCACGGCGACGAGGTCTTTCTTCCCGGAAGTAGCTGGAATGACGCACAGCTATAATATTCTCACCAAGGCTCTGATACCATGAAAAGAATGGACCTTGGGCCTAACTCAACCCCAAAAGCTAGCTTATGAGGTGAGGATTGCCCAAGCCATATAAGGAGACCAAGGACCTCAAATCCCTCCGATGTGGGACAACTCAACACCCCCGCTCACGCCCAGATCTCTGGAGCGTGGACAACATAAATGGGGGCCCAACATCGGTAATAATAATTGGGACGGGTCTGGCTCTGATACCATGTGAGAAGGCACGGGAGAAGAATATATAATTGATATGTAAACATAATACAATGAGCCCTATATATATAATACACATAACCTAGCCTACTCCTAATACAGTTTAGACTAGACTTCTAATACAGTTAGACTTCTAATACACATAACAGAACTCATACTATTCTTGCTGTTTATCTTAGCCCCGGGCACTGTTATTGCATGTCATTCATCTTTTGGTTTTTATGCTTCTGGTACTATTACGGTTTCTACTGGAGTTGCTAATAAATTCTCTTTTCTTATTTTCTTATTTCCGTCTTTCTAAGCCGAAGGTCTATCGGAAACAGCCTCTCTGCCATAGGGCAGGGATAAGGTCTGCGTACACATTATCCTCCCCAGACCTCACTATGTGGGATTTTACTGGGTAGTTGTTGTTTTTACTATATCATCGTTTAATATTATTGTATGGTTAGTGGTCTTGTAACCTAGATGGGTTTTGATAACAGTGGTATCCCGCTCCTTATTGATATACTCTTGCCAGAATGGATCTGTTATATAAGCTTAATTTACTGTGCCATTGATGTATATTAAAAAGAAGATCCTTCTTCGAATGTAATGACGATCTTATGATGAGTGGGATACCTTTGAATGATTATTGAAGTGGAATCCATGCAGGTCCTATTTAACTTGATGTGCTTATATGTCTTCTAAAAAATGTTGTCTTATACAACTACTATGCCTCAGTTCCAAACAAGTTGGGTTCGGATATATAAATCCTCACTGACCATGTTCCCCATTGAAATTCATCTCACGTCAACATTTTACTAAATAAAAAAGTATGATAAGTACTAGAAGTTATCTATATTTTCTACAGGAATAAGAATCTCTAATAAGGCAGACTCCTAGAAAGCATAGGAAAGATGCTATCTTATCCGCAGTATTATCTGCTATTGTTTTTAAAACTATTTTCTTGCGAATAGATCCTGCTCTTCGTCGTGGAGATTCAGTATATCTTGTGGGATTGAGCAGAAGTCTGCAGGCAACTTCCAGGAAATCAATTGTGACCAACCCTTCTGCTGCTGTGAATATTGGATCTGCTGATTGTCCACGATACAGAGCGACAAACATGGAAGTGATTGAGCTTGACACGGGTAAAACTGTCCCACTTGTCTTCCTGATTAGTAATCCTTTAGTAGCTTGGCATTTCGTTTTAGCATTTCTTTGATGCTATCATGATTCTCGTTTTCAGATTTCGGAAGTACGTTTTCTGGTGTGCTAACTGATGAGTGCGGCAGGGTTCAAGCTTTATGGGGAAGCTTTTCAACACAGGTTTGTACTCCCATCTGGCACTTCTCTCTTGGATGAAACTAGTTTATAGCTTCTTTTTTGATAAAATAACTGGGTTTACTTCTTCCATTTTCTCAGCTCAAATATGGTTGTAGTTCATCAGAAGATCACCAATTTGTCCGGGGTATTCCAATTTATACCTTAAGCCAAGTCCTTGGCAAGATTATTTCCAGTGCCGATGGACCTCCTCGTCTTATAAATGGTTTGCAAAGGCCTATGCCACGATTAAGAATATTAGAAGTTGAACTTTACCCAACTTTGCTTTCCAAAGCTCGGAGTTTCGGACTCAATGATACTTGGATCCAGGTAAGCTGCTACTTCTGAAGATATCTGTTTGGCTTGCTTTTCCTTTTGGACATATCTTACTTCGAGTGTGATATTTTTCTTTTTTAAGTTATCTAATTTAAAAAGATTTACTTAGCCAATCCACCTGTAGAAACTAGATGTATTTCTTTGAAATGTATATCCTTTAAAGCTTTTTCTAACAACTTAGGCTACCTTCATAGAGAACTAGGTGAGGATTATTTGATGGTGGCCAGGTGTCTTCGTATTGTAGATTGTATGTATATATAGGCGTGGCCCATGTTTGTTATCCTGAACAGTTCTGGAATAGTAATGTTTGTATATGCTACTTAAATGTGGAAGGGGGAGAGCCTTGGTAGGTCACGGGTTCGTCCAGTGGAAGCAGCCACTAATGCTTGCATTAGGGTAGGCTTTCTACGTAACCCCTCTTGGGGCTGCGGCCCTTCCCCGGACCCTGCGTGAATACGGGTTGCCTTGTGCACCGGGCTGCCCTTTTTATGCTAGTTAAATGTGAAAAAACATGTGCACTCAAATGGTAAGATCCAAATCTTATGTTTTTGAAATACAATTTACTAATTTTATCTTGTAGCTTTTTTAAAATTTATTGTGATAAAAATTAAGTTTAAAATACATTGATATGTTAAAATAGCTGTGGCACACAAATAAGGTACTATTATGTTTTACTCTGCACTTCCTGCCCTGACTTTAGTCTTCTAAAATTTACAGGTAAAAAAGTGATGTTGAACCCAGCCAGTTCCATATTGTATCTATTGCAATTTAGTGCGCCTTCTATGTTTGGAATTTTATTGGATGGGAGATCCGTGGATCTGCACATCATCATTGATCACGAGCATCTCTGATTGCTTGAATTGTTTGCCCTAGTTTTTGTTATTAAAATTTTATAACGGTTTATGTTCCTGTGTATGCCTCTTGTTGTCTGCTTCAGCCCCATTTAACCTTCGTTTTTTGGATGGTATATATTTTATAATCAAGACTATGTTTTATGATTAGTGAGTATAAAACATACTTAGATAATCATCAGAAGATGTTTGAAATGGGTGCACCGTATGCGTGTTATTATGTAAGCATTATCTTTACATCTGGCATATCTTCTAGGCCCTCGTAAAGAAGGACCCTATAAGACGCCAAGTTTTGCGAGTTAAAGGTTGCTTTGCTGGATCAAAAGCTGAAAATTTATTAGAACAAGGGGACATGGTCTTAGCAATTAATAAAGAGCCAGTTACATGCTTTCGTGATATCGAAGATGCATGTCAATCATTAGACAGGTCTGATGACAGCGAAGCAAGGCTTAACTTGACAATTTTTCGTCAGGTGAGCCTTTGGAGTATTTCTTTTTCATTTTCTTCCCCAAACTTTTTCATATATTTAGCCAAAAGGACTTCACTACTGTTAACCTTCCTTGCTGTCCTGCTTGACTCAGTTCTTCATTCTCTTAGATTCTTTTAAGTTATTTGATGAATTTTCAGGGCCATGAAATTGAACTACTTGTGGGAACAGATGTGAGGGATGGAAATGGAACAACTCGTGCTATAAATTGGTGTGGTTCTATTGTCCAAGATCCTCATCCAGCTGTACGTGCACTTGGATTTCTTCCCGAGGAAGGACACAGAGTATATGTAGCAAGGTGAGTAGTTGCTAGACTGGAAGGCTCGTTTAGATGTTAATAAAGTTGGAAGCATGTTTCTTGAGAAAATTGCAGCAAAATAATTGAAAAAGGAAATAATTTTCTTTTTACGCGTTTGTGTTAAAATGAAGAGTAAAGTCCAAATTAGGGACTAAAATATTTTTTTTTTCAAGTTTCCTATCCCTATTAGTAGACTTTATTTGAAAGAAACTAGAAATGTTCTCGTGTTAACCAATTTCCTCATAACTTATCAACTGAAAATATAGAGTTTATTATAATTATTCCTTGTCTATATATTTTAAAAGGGAGGAAAAAGCTCTCTCGCAGCCTAGAAAGAAGCCACATGGCATAAGTAGTTTCCCCTCTCTCTCTCTCTCTAACGGCTATTTCTCTCTCTTCTCTCTCCTCCTCGATCCCTCTCCTCGTCTGAAGCAACCACTGCCGGTTCCGACAGGTAAGTCCCCCCCCCCCCTCCTCTCCTTTCTCTCTTTTCTCTCTTCTCTCTCTTCTCTCTCACCTTCTCCGACCATACAGTGCTGTCGGAGCACTATTCCGACAACCCACGGTGGTCGGCCTTTGTCACCTCCCACACCATCGAGGCACCCAACGTCAGGCGCACACCCCTGGCAATTTCTGTCACCAGATTCTGCCTCATGCGCCACCTGTGCCCACCCACGCGCCCCGCTGTCAGACACGTGCCGGGCGCGTGTGACCATTTCCGGCCACTTTTCCGCTGGCTCCTTTTACACAGTGTTACTCCCTCACTGTTCCGACCAACCCGGTAACCCCGAAATTTTTCTCGGGCCACTTTGGTTACCTACTGTTCACTGTTCCTTTCACAGTGTTACATTTGCAGGTTTGTTACTCAATTACAATTTCACGTGTTCTGTTATTGCCTAAGTGAAAGGAATCTTAATTTCTTTCAGTTTAGAGGTTTTGAACTATCGCTTTTCGTCGGAAATTTTTCTGGCAACTCCCGCGCTTTTCGTTCCATTATTTCCGCTGCCTGTGTGGGTGTGTGTGGGTGTGTTTTGTTTTTTTGGACAGGTGTCTATTCAGCCGGCGAGATTTTCAGACAAGCCACAGCAGCCTCGGAGACTACCGTTCAGACTAGCAGCAGGACGCAATAGAACCACACGTTCTGATAAGCTTCAGGAGAAATTGGGCGCATCGAAGCATATTTTCAGGTTTTTCTACCGGGAATTGGTACCTCCCGCCCCCTTGTTTACTTTGTGTAACTTCTTACATATTTTAGCTTTCAGTTCGATTGTGGTCTATTTTGTTGTTATCTATCTTGCACCTTTTGCGTATTCTGTTTTAGTTGTGTACGTATGCCACTGTTCCCCATAGTTGGTTGGAGGGATAGTGGCCGCGGCGGGGATGTTAGCGTAAGATCATGTCCTCGGGGGGTGGGGGTGGTTTCGGGAGTGAGTAGGGGAGCAGGGGGTGGTCATGCGGGTGGGGCGGGAGGTAAGGGTGGAAAGAGGGCAGCGAACGCTCATAGATTAAGGATTGGGTCATGGAACATAGGCACGCTGACGGGTAAGTCCATAGAGTTGGCGAAGATTCTTCAGAAGAGGAGGGTAAACATAGCGTGCGTCCAGGAAACCCGGTGGAAAGGGACGAAGGCGTGGGATGTGGACGGGTTTAAACTGTGGTATTCTGGGGTCGAGAGAGGTAAGAATGGAGTGGGCATCTTGGTGGATGGGGACCTAAGGGAGTCCGTGGTCGAGGTTAGGCGAGTGAATGATAGGTTAATGTCTATCAAGCTGGCTATTGGGGGTGGCGTTCTCAACGTCATCAGCGTTTATGCGCCGCAAGCGGGTTTGGACGAGGAGGCCAAGAGACGCTTTTGGGAGGTCTTGGATGATATGGTAAGTAGTATTCCTCAATCTGAGAAGTTAATTATTGGAGGAGACTTTAATGGCCACATTGGGGCTGATGCTGGTGGCTATGATGAGGTGCATGGAGGCTTCAGCTTTGGGGTTAGGAACGGAGGGGGCACCTCGCTGCTTGATTTCGCTAGGGCTTCTGAGCTTATGATTGCGAACTCGACCTTTCAGAAGAGGGAGGAGCATTTGGTTACCTTCAAGAGCTCAGCAGCGAGGACGCAGATTGATTATATTCTCATCCGAAGGAGCGATAGGGGCCTGTGCAAGGACTGCAAGGTTATTCCAGGAGAGTCTCTTTCTACTCTCCATAGACTCCTAGTGTTGGATGTCGGTCTCTGGGTGAAGAGGAAGAGGAGGGGCGCTCGGGTTCAACTGCGGATAAGATGGGGCGCCCTGTCTAAGGATAAAGCTCAGGAGTTGGAAAGGAGGTTAGTTGAGGGCGGAGCTTGGAGGAGTTCTGGGGAAGCGGGCGCTATGTGGACAGTGGCGGCGAACTTGATTAGGGGGGCCGCACGGGACGTGCTCAGGGTGGCCAAAGGATATTCAGGCAGACATCAGGGCGAATGGTGGTGGAATGATATAGTCAAAGGTAAAGTGGAAGTGAAGAAGGCGGCGTTCGCTAGGTTGGCAGGGAGCTCAAGCGACGATGAACGGCGAGCGAACAGGGCGATCTACAAGGAGGCAAGGAAAGAAGCAAAGATGGCAGTCACGGAAGCTAAAAACGCGGCGTTTAGTCGCATGTACGAAGAGCTAGGGGAGAGAGGTGGGGATAAGAAGTTATTCCGGTTAGCTAAAGCGAGGGAGAGGAAGGCACACGATCTAGACCAAGTTAGGTGTATCAAGGGCGAGGATGGTAGAGTGCTGTTGGGGGAATCTCAAATCAAACAGAGGTGGCAGGAGTACTTCCGGGACTTACTTAACGAGGTGGGGGATCGTAACATAGAGTTAGGGGAGCTGGAGCATTCAGAGCGTCATAGGGACGTTGGGTACTGCAGGCGCATTAGGAAAGAGGAGGTCATGGGAGCTTTGCGTAGGAGGAGTAGGGGTCGAGCGACCGGGCCGGACGATATCCCGGTGGAGTTCTGGAAGTGCATGGGTAAGTCTGGGGGGAGTGGCTATCCAGGTTGTTCAATGCGATCTTCAGGACCAAAAGGATGCCGGATGAGTGGAGATGGAGTACAGTGGTGCCCTTGTACAAGAACAAAGGGGACGTCCTGTGCTGCAACAATTATAGGGGTATCAAATTAATAAGTCACACCATGAAGGTTTGGGAGAGGGTGATTGAGACAAGGGTGAGGGGGGTGACATCTATATCTGGGAACCAGTTCGGTTTCATGCCGAGCCGTTCCTCTACAGAGGCTATCCACCTTGTCAGGAGGTTGGCGGAGCAATTCAGGGATAAGAGGAAGGATCTTCACATGGTGCTTATTGACCTGGAGAAGGCGTATGACAAGGTCCCAAGGGAGGTGCTATGGAGGTGTTTGGAGGCGAAGAGCGTGCCGGAAGCCTACATCAGAGTAATCAAAGACATGTACAATGGAGCTATGACTAGGGTTAGGACGGTGGGTGGTGAATCAGGCCATTTTCCAGTGGTTACGGGGCTCCATCAAGGATCGGCGCTGAGCCCTCTCTTGTTTGCCTTAGTGATAGATGCTCTTACCCGTCATATTCAAGGGGATGTGCCGTGGTGTATGTTATTTGCTGATGATATAGTATTGATTGATGAGTCGAGGGCAGGAGTTATTGAAAGGTTAGAGGTATGGAGGCAGACTCTCGAGTCTAAAGGTTTCAAAATAAGCAGATCTAAGACAGTATACCTGGAGTGCAAGTTTAGCGCCGATCCGAGCGAAGTAGGCATGGACGTGATGATTGGCTCTCAGGCCATCACCAAGAAGGACAGCGTCCGTTATCTTGGGTCAGTGATTCAGGGGGACGGTGAGATTGACGGGGACGTCACACACCGTATAGGAGCAGGGTGGGCTAAGTGGAGGCTTGCATCAGGAGTCCTGTGTGACAGGAAAGTTCCACACAAACTCAAGGGGAAATTCTATAGAGCCGTGGTTAGACCTGCGATGCTGTATGGGGCGGAGTGCTATGTTCAGAGGATGAGGGTCGCGGAGATGAGAATGCTTAGGTGGATGTGCGGGCACACCAGGCTAGATAAGATTAAGAATGAAACTATTCGAGAGAAGGTGGGGGTGGCCCCGGAGGACGAGAAGATGCGTGAAGCGCGACTGAGGTGGTTCGGGCATGTGCGGAGAAGAAGTCCAGATGCTCCGGTGAGGAGATGCGAGCGGCTGGAGATCGTTGGCGGTCGGCGCGGCAGAGGGAGGCCCAAGAAGTATTGGGGAGAGGTGATTAGGCAGGACATGGCTAGGATGCAGGTTTCCGAGGACATGACCCTTGATAGGAAAGTATGGAGGTCTAGGATCAGGGTTGTAGGATAGGGGCCCCTAGAGTTTTCCGTTCGCCCATCCCGGGGATGGGGGTGGATCAGCAGGGTTACTCATAAATGAGTTGTGTCTATTGTACGTTACTATTACTTGCTATTGCATGTTGGTATTTTGTTTCCTTTGTTCGGTTTATTATTAACGCTATTTGTACTGGAATTTCTAATGCACTAATGCTATACTGTTTCTGATTTGTTTTTGTCTTTGTTTTGTTTTACTGCAGTTTTTCACCTAACCATATGATCCGAGGGTCGATTGGAAACAGCCTCCCTGCCCTTCCGGGTAGGGGTAAGGCTCGTCTACATATTACCCTCCCCAGACCCCACCTGGTGGGAATGTACTGGGTAGTTGTTGTTGTTGTTGTTAAATAAAATATTTAATAATAATAAAACAAAAATTATAAAAAAAATTGTCCAATCAAATTGGAGAGTAGTTTCAAGTTGGATTTTTAAAATTATTTTAAAAAAAAACTGAAATTAAATAAAATGAAAAAACTGCCAATTTAAAAATAAAAAGTTTTCCTTTTAAAAAATAAAAAAGTTTATTTATTCAGATACTATTGAGAATAATAGAATAAGATAATAAATAAAAATATGTATCATCTATTATTTATCAAAAGAAAGTAGCATTCAAAAATATAAATAAAATAATATGCTAATAAAAGTTTCTATTAACAATGCAATAATACTAAATATTAGATAATATCTATATCTATATATTATTGAAACGAGAGGAAAAAACCCTCTCCTTAAGTCAAGTGGCAGCCTAGAAAAAACCACATGGCATTAGATGCCTATATACAACAACAACAACAACAACAACAACAACAACTACCCAGTATACTCCCATCAGGTGGGGTCTGGGGAGGGTAATATGTAAACAAGCCTTACCCCTACCCGACAGGGCAGAGAGGCTGTTTCCAATCGACCCCCGGCTTATAGGATAAAGGAAAAACAGTAGTAAAACAAAAACAAAGACAAACACAAACAATAGAGCATTAGAGCATTAGTAACTCCAGCAGAAATAACGTAAATAGCGTAAATAATTATCTAAACATACGAAGCATAAATACAATCGCATGCAATAATATCATACAGTAACTACCATAACTAACAGCAATAGGGGGGACATAAGCTAAAACACAAATCATCTATGGGTAACCCTGCTGACCCATACCCAACCCCGGATGAGGCGTACGAAAAACTCTAGGAGCCCCTATCCTACAATCCTGATTCTAGACCTCCAGACTTTCCTATCAAGGGTCATGTCCTCGGAAACCTGCATTCTAGTCATGTCCTGCCTAATCACCTCTCCCCAATACTTTTTAGGCCTCCCTCTGCCTCGCCGACCGCCAACAACCTCCAGTCGCTCGCAGCTCCTCACCGGGGCATCGGGACTTCTCCTCCGCACATGCCCGAACCACCTCAGCCTCGCTTCTCGCATCTTCTCATCCACCGGGGCCACCCCCACCTTCTCTGGAATAACTTCATTCTTAATCTTATCTAGCCTGGTGTGACCGCACATCCACCTAAGCATCCTCATCTCCGCAACCTTCATTCTCTGAACATGAGAGTTCTTCACGGGCCAGCACTCCGCCCCATACAACATCGCAGGTCTAACCACGACTCTATAGAATTTCCCTTTGAGTTGGTGTGGAACTTTCTTGCCACACAGGACTCCTGATGCAAGCCTCCACTTTGAACACCCCGCTCCTATACGATGAGTGACGTCCCCGTCAATCTCTCCGTCCCCCTGAATCACAGACCCAAGGTATCGCACACTGTCCCTCTTGGCGATGGCATGGAACCAATCATCACGTCCCTACCTACTTCGCTCGGCTCGGCGCTAAACTTGCACTCCAGGTACTCTGTCTTAGATCTGCTTATTTTAAAACCTTTAGACTCGAGAGTCTGTCTCCATACCTCTAACCTTTCAATAACACCGACCCTCGTCTCATCTATCAATACTATGTCATCAGCAAATAGCATACACCAAGGCACATCCCCTTGAATATGTCGGGTTAGAGCATCTATCACTAAGGCAAACAAGAGGGGGCTCAACGCCGATCCTTGATGGAGCCCCATAACCACTGGAAAATGGTCTGATTCGCCACCCACCGTCCTAACCCTAGTCTTAGCTCCATTATACATGTCCTTGATTACTCTGATGTAGGCTTCCGGCACGCTCTTCGCCTCCAAGCACCTCCCTTGGGACCTTGTCACACGCCTTCTCCAAGTCGATAAGCACCATGTGTAGGTCCTTCTTCTTATCCCTGAATTGCTCCGCCAGCCGCCTGACAAGGTGGATAGCCTCTGTAGTGGAGCGGCCCGGCATGAAACCGAACTGGTTCCCAGATATAGTTGTCACCTCCCTCACCCGCGCCTCAATCACCCTCTCCCAAACCTTCATCGTGTGACTTATTAATTTGATACCCCTATAGTTGTTGCAGCACTGGATGTCCCCTTTGTTCTTGTACAAGGGCACCACTGTACTCCACCTCCACTCATCCGGCATCTTTTTGGTCCTGAAGATCGCATTGAACAACCTGGAGAGCCACTCCCCTCCTGACTTACCCATGCACTTCCAGAACTCCACCGGGATCTCGTCAGGCCCGGTCGCTCGACCCCTACTCATACTACGCAAAGCCCCCATGACCTCCTCCACCCTAATGCGCCTGCAGTATCCAAGGTCTCTATGTTGCTCTGAATGCCCCAGCTCCCCTAGCTCTATGTTACGATCCCCCTCCTCGTTAAGTAAGTCCTTAAAGTACGCCTGCCACCTCTGTTTGATTTGAGATTCCCCTATCAGAACTCTACCATCCTCGTCCTTGATACACCTAACTTGGTCTAGATCACGTGCCTTCCTTTCCCTTGCTTTAGCTAACCGGAATAACTTCTTATCCCCGCCTCTCTCCCCTAGTTCCTCGTACATGCGACCGAACGCCGCGTTTTTAGCTTCCGTGACTGCCATCTTTGCTTCTTTCCTCGCCACCTTGTAGATCACCCTGTTCACTCTCCATTCTTCCTCGCTTGGGCTCCCTGCCAACCTAGCGAACACCGCCTTCTTCACCTCCACTTTTCCTTTGACTACATCGTTCCACCACCAATCACCCTGATGTCTGCCTGAATAACCCTTGGCTACCCCGAGCACGTCCCGTGCTACCCCCCTAACCAAGTTCGCCGTCACTGTCCACATAGCGTCCGCTTCCCCAGAACTTCTCCAAGCTCCGCCCTCAACTAACCTCCTTTCCAACTCCTGAGCTTTTTCCTTAGACAGGGCGCCCCATCTTATCCGCAGTTGACCCCGCCACCACCCCCACCCCCGAGGACATGACCTTACGCTATCATCCCCCACCGCGGCCACTATCCCTCCAACCGACTATGGGGAACAGTGACGCACACACGCACTATAACGAAATACGCAAAAAGGTACAAACTAGATAGCAACAGAATAGACCTCACTCGAAATGCTAGCTAAAATACGTAAAAAGGTGCACAAAGTAAACAAGAGAGCGGGAGGTACCAACTCCCGGTGGAAAAACCTGAAAGTATGCTTTGATGCGCCCAAGTTTTCCTGAAGCTTCGTGTAGTTCTATTGCGTCCTGCCGCGAGTCTGGACGGGAGTCACCGGGAGTGCTGTGGCTTGCCGGAAATCCTCGCCGGTAAAATAGTCACATGTCCAAGAAAACAGAAAACACCCACAAAAAAGCAGAGGAGAGAATAGAAAGAAAAGAGCAGGAGTTGCCGGAAAAATTTCCGGCGAAAAGCAAGAATTCAAGAGTAGTAGTAGTAGTAGTATCTTTTTTAATTTTAACCACAAAAGAATAAAAAGAACAACTGGATGGGGTGAGACTGTAAAAGTACGAAAAATTTGGGGTTTTAGAGAAGCCTCTAGTCTATTCAGAAAATGAAAAGCGGAGTATAAGGATGCATAAATTATTCAAAATACTTTTAAGGCCAAAACCTTCGCAACGAATCTAGAAATAGGACGTATTTGTTCTTATACCTTACTTTTTAAAAAATACTGGATACTCATATAAAAATACAATCAGTATAATACTTGAATATGCATAGAATTATAACTAAAAAAATGTTAAAATGTTCATTCTCACGATTAGGGCTAGAACGACAACATCAAAAAAGGAATCAAAGTTTCCATAGAAATAAAATTCTCAAAACGTGTCGTACCGGGAGAAAGGGCCAGCGCGGAGTTTGTGACGGTGACGGAAATATTTCGCCGGCGAACGGAAGTTACGCTATTGAAATCATGGTGAACAGTTGATGTTGAAACCCTGATGAGGTGTGGTTATACCACCCTCCTCCCAGTACCAGATTTTGAAGAAATTAGAGGGCCGCCGGAGAAGGGTCGCCGCAGGGGGAGGGGGGTCGCCGGAGGGAGGGCTGGGAGCTGGGTAGGGGTTGGTGGAAGTGAACGTTGGAAGAAAGAGAGAGAGAGAAGCAAACTGTTACCAGATGTTATATAGATGCCTATATAATTCTCATTAATTTGATAGAGACTTCATTCATTAAATTTCAGATAATATTATTGAGAACAATAGGATAAAATTTAAAACAAAAAATATATATTTCAAGAGTAACAATATATATCTTCTATTACATTAACAAATAAGATGATAAATTGAAATTTATTAAAGCAATACAATCTGATTTGTTTAAAAAAGCTTGATCTTAATTTAATTTATTAATATTTTTTAATATTGCCCTCGCATCGCGCGGGTACGATTGCTAGTTATTATTAAAAAGAGAAAGCTCGAGATAGAGAGAATAATTGTTGCTAGTTAGTAAAATTATTAGATGTGCTGAAAAACTATTTGTTGGGCATGAGAAATCCCTGATCAGCATGTAGCAAGGACTTTTGTTTCAGACAAAGGGCTCGTTGAGCCTTTCTAAATTTCATGATACTTGCATTTGGTAATGCTTCTAATGTAAAAGAAGGAGAGGGCAGTTGGGCATCTTTTGTTGAGTTAGCTATTTGTCCACTATTATTAATGCCTAAAGTAACTCTCAGGTGGTGTCATGGAAGTCCAGTACATCGATATGGTCTTTATGCCCTTCAATGGATAGTTGAAGTCAATGGTAAACCAACTCCCACTTTGGATGCCTTTGTTGACGTGGCGAAGGTATGACTTGTTATTCTGAGATGATTTGTAAACGTTGTATGTATATGGAAAGTTATGAATATCATAGTTTTTGGTTGAGATCCTGTTACTATCCTGGTTCTTACGCGTAGCTATTTAACCTTACAGGCAATAGAGCACGGAGAGTTTGTCCGGGTACGAACAGTCCACCTGAACGGGAAGCCTCGAGTACTTACCTTGAAGCAGGATTTACATTACTGGCCAACATGGGAGCTGAGGTTTGATCCAGGAACTGCTATGTGGCGACGCAAAACAATCAAAGCTTTGGACTCTGGTGTTTTGTGAACTTACTCGGCTGATTAGGTTTTTCTGTGGGGAGTGCAAAATTGGAGAACGTGTAGAAAGTTCACCGGCTGCGTTGGTAGTTAACCTAACTTATTGGAGTTGAAAATCGCCATACATCAATATATGCAAAATCATATAAAGCAGGTGTCCGGCTTTATATACTATTTGTTGTAAATGACGATTTATCGGATGAAATTGATAAGTGGTAGAATTTTAGACAAGTTATAAGTGCTAGCGCTATACATATCTGTGAATCAGAGTATGTAAACCATGAACTAGTAGGGGACTTTTTGCCACCAGATTCTTGGTGATCCCCCTTTTTGCCCTCTAGGCTAAATCCATTTTTTCTTTTTGAAATCATTGTGTCAGTTTAGCTGATAGTGCTATAATATTTTAGAGCTGTATTCCTTCTCTGACATCTCCAGAATTTTGGCCTGTTATGACTAACGTACTAACTCGTCGTAGAAAAAAATTGTATGGGAAGAAAACAGTTGGAAGAAATGTGATGTTCTTTCTTTCAATTTACTACTCTCAATATTAGACAATTATTGAAATTGAGGATTTGAGTACTTATCACTTGTACTGTTGCCCACGGAAGAGATGCAGGTAAAAAAATAGTCTGGAAAAAAGTCATTACACTACAGATGAACCTCCTAACGAAAGCCAAATGCTAAAAGAAAATTGGTGTGCTGATACAAAATCGTACCTTCATTTGGTGCATTACTGAAACCAACTAAGGAAAAATGTAACTAGTATCAATAACTGGCTGTTCATCCTTTTGATTGTACCATAATGACTGGCAGCCGATGAGTAATCGGATGGTGGTGGTGGGTTCTTGTAGTAGAATGGCAAGTAAGGCAAAATTGGATTAGGAGGTGGAGGGCCATACTCGTACACTGGTGGAGGGAAAAAGTATCCACCCGGCGGCAAATAATACCCCAACGGTGGAGGATAATAGACTGGCCCTGAAGGTGGCGGCGGTGATGCAGCAGCGGGAGTTGGTAGCTGCAGTGAAGGTGGCGGCAGCGGGCAGTCGGTAGGGGTGGGTGGAGGAAGGCAAGAATAGGGACATTCATTTGGTGGTGGCGGAGAAGCATACAGAACGCCTTCATTAGAACTTTTTACTTCAGACTGAGCCTTTCCAAAAGAATAACTGAAAGTTAACGTTAGGATCATCAGTGGAGTAAAAAGCCAAAATTTTGAGGCCATGGTGTTTTCAGAAATGGAGTAATGGATGACAATTGGGTAGATATATATACAAAAAGGAGAAGGGATCCATTCGAGATATGAGGAGGGTACCTTTTTTGTCAGCTATATGGTTGGTTGGAATAAGTGAGTAATTGGAAACTTTGAAAGCAACTTTGATGAGTAAATGTTTGATTGAATCTCTTACTTTTGAAGCATCTTACGTAAAAATGCAATCAACGGGTTCCTTTTGGCCTTTTTGCCTAATTACATGCATTATCAATGTGAAAATTTACTGTATCATGTCACTTATAGGGTCATTTTATTTTATGTAAATTGTATGATAAATTAAGTGATAACCTTGTAAATATGATAACTAACTTCGCTATTACATGCTAACTACATTGATAGCGTCAACAAACGTTTCACTGTTTACTGTTAATGTATACTTTAGTCCTTTTTATAGTACTAGTACTTAATAGGTTGCACTCACCAATGTATCAGCGTATGAATCGGTGCAAACGAAAATGTCGTTCTAGCTATTCCCTCAACCGTATTTCATTTAGTCATTCTACTATTCAGACCGCAAAGTAAGAATTATCACGTTGATCTTGATGAAAACTCTTTCCCCCTATATCGCTAGCTTTCGAATACATTCCAAAGTCATAAAAACAATTCTTTTCGTTTAAATAATACAAAACCATTAAAAATGATAGCTCTAGATTTGAAATTAATATTCTTAACGCCGTGAAATATAAAAGACTTGTACATTCTATTCGTAAATTTATATCAAGATGAATTTTTTTCAAAATATTCAAAGGAAAAAGAAGGCGAAGGGACAACAGATAATGGGCATGAATGCGAGCTTGGCTGCATGTGGCTGAAAAGTGCTTCGAGTTTGTGTATTAGTCTGCCCTTGGAACCCAAGGCAACAATGATTGAATCTTTATTCCGTGCAAATCAAAGTTTATTAATCTAGTTATAACGAAACAAAGAAGGAATTATTGACTCAATAGTTGTCACTTGACTCCCTAAATCAGATTGCTACATGTATGGGGTCTATCTCTTTAGTTTTATTATCAATCTTCATATATCCTTGAATTTCTCAAGTTCATCAAGTTGGTATATATTATAGTTATATACGCATGCACGTAAAATATTCACGAGAATCGAATCTACCTTTATATATACCTTTAGGTGATATGTCAATTTCCATGTACAAAAGTAGAAAATCACTCCCTTATCCTCACCTGTAATTCTAAACTATTTGAGTTGATTAAACCTGGCTTATATATGTATCATTTGAGAGTGGGATGCTTAATTTGAATTGAGTAATAAGTTCGTATAATCAAGAAACAAAGCTACTTCTTTGTGTAGTAATTAGTAAATGACGAATTACTATTAGCTTGTAAAGATTGGTCTAGAGCTTCTGGATTTACTTTTGGGTTTAAAATATAGTTTCCTGCTCAAAAGATAGTTTGCTCTTTTATCAAATTAAAATACATGTATTGTCTATTTCAGCCTAGCTAGTCTGGTGAACTATGTCGAGTGGGGAAGGAGAAGAACAGAAAAGGCTTAAGAAAAGGTTTATGTAACTAATTTATTGAACTGCCGTGGCCGATTAACAAGTAGGACTAGTTCGGTATATAATGTGAAAGTGAAGTTGGCAATGTTGGAATAATTTGGATAAAGAGCTTTTGTAACTTGTACTTCATACAGCACTTGTGATACACAAACTGTACGAAAATACTGGCTCCAAGTCTCCAACAGTAACATCTCTCTTTAATTAAAGGTGACTTAAGTTGGTTTAGCGAGTCAGGAATCGGAGAAATTTAAGAGAAAGGTGCTCCTAGCTAGATAATACTACTAATATTCTTGAAAGGTACGAATATAAAATATTAGATATTGCTAAAATTGAAAAGTGAAAATTGAAAAAACATTAACTAAAACACATTAAAATTGAAAATACATGACAACTTAAAATACATTAAATTAAAATAAATAAAAATTGAAATTATGGTAAATAGCATAATAACTTAGTAGGGAGGTATGTCATTTCAAGATATACCAAAATTATTGTAGTATTGAGTGAATGAGGCTGTGGATTGTTGTGGTTGTGACTGTGGATATTCTTAACTTCTTTTATACATTATTCGTTGTTGTTCTTGTCGCATAAATTCACGACGAGTCGGATCGACAATAGAATCCACATCAATCATTAAAACTTTATTTTCTTCTTTCATTTCTTTTACTCTTAGTTTTTCTTTTTGAAAAGTCAAACTTCTTTTTTTTTCTCGGCTACATTATTCATCACCTCAACCATCCAGTTAATTTATGATTGGATTTCTTCATATAATCTTCGTCAATTTTTCTCTTTATTTTTGTTTTCTTCACCCCACTAGGCCGTTATAATGCTGTGGAATCACCTGCAACATCCTTATTTAAATTTAGTGAGATTTTTGATAAGTTAGGAGATGATAGATAGGGTAAATCAAGTGTAGGATTCTCAGGCTCCGATGATATTTTAGCATTGCCTTGCTTTCTTGATTTTTTCTTCCAAAATCACCATCTTTAAACATCTCAAAATCCTTCTATATGGGAGGTTCATCTAATAAAAATGATGATTCAAATTACTCGTCATCATCATTATCATCTTTAATTTTCGATAATGAAGCCGATATAGAAATGTTCAAGCAAGCAATTCAGATGAATAATTATATGTTGTAGTGATTGCAAGAAAATCGAAATAATGATCCTATCAGAGTTGGATCCATTCCAAGTCATTTGGAAATCAATCAAGATCGTGAAGGTGTTGATAGTAATTTATTTCTCGATTTTTTTTAGATTATCCCCCTTTAATGATCGCCAGTTTCGTCGTAGCTATCAGATGTCCCGTAATTTGTTCCTCCGAATAGTTGATGAAGTTAAAGGTCATGATATGTACTTTGTACAATGCACCGATGCTATGGGTAAATTTGGATTATCTACACTACAAAAAATTACAGCCGTATTTAGAATGCTGGCATACGGTTTGCCAGCAAACGCCACTGATGAATTTGTAAAAATTGGAGAGTCGACTGAAATTGAGAGCATGCAGAGATTTTGCTGAGCTATAGAGAGGTTTTTGGCGAGCAATATTTGAGATCACCAACACCTAACAATGTTGAGGCTTCCGCACATCGGTGAACATCGTGTCTTTCCAAGAATGCTAGGCAGTCTAGACTGCATGCATTGAAAATGGAAAAATTGTCCAACAACATGGACTGGACAATATGAAGGTCGTAGTGGATCCCCAACAATTATTTTTGAAACTGTGACTGATTATGACCTTTGGATATGGCATGAATATTTTGGTATGCCCGGCACCAATAATGACATTAATGTTTTAGAGTCATTATATTTGTTTTCCGATCTTGTTGTAGGTACTGCTCCTCCTGCCCATTATGTTATTTAAGGACAAGAGATTAATATGGGTTATTATTTAGCCGACTGTGTATATCCAAAATGGTCAACCCTTGTGCAAACTATCCGTGAGCCATGTTATTTTGCGATGAAACAAGAATCATGTCGAAAAGATGTTAAACGCGCATTCGGAGTTTTGCAACAATGTTTTGCAATTGTTGCAGGACCATCACGTTTTTGAAAAAAAAGAAGTGCTACATGTGTCACGCCCCCTTTTTTCTTGCGGAGTCCGGGTTTTTACATTAATCAGGAACAACTCATTTTCTTTTGGGAATTAGATATTTGAATTTGAAGAGTCGCTACCTAACAGATTTAAGGTGCGTTAGGTCACCTAGAACAAGTAACTCATGAAACCAATTTGCATTATCAGCGACTTGTGTAAGGGCTCAAAATAACCTTGGGGGGAAGGTGTTAGGCACTCCTCGTGGTCCACAATGGCGGGTCCCGACCGAACTCAAATTATGTGAATTAGTCATTTAACAGGTTGGTAGTCTAAGTACACATATGTAGATAAGATGAAGGAAGTCCTATATTTATTAGCCAATAAGATCACATCTGTACAATATCCGATAAAAATTCTTCAACTAGAAGGGTTACACGTGGCATTGGTGCATAGGTCATCATATTCTTTACTACCCAATTACCCATCCCTTGGTCATAGCCTAAAATGTTTGATCCATCTTATGATGTATCTTATGCGTGTACTATCCCTCCCTTTGCTTATATAGTCAGAAGGTATTTATGACTTCTAGTTAAGGTGGATCTAGACTCTCCTACAGTAATTAAAAGGAGAATACTTTAGGCGACAAGCAAAACACGTAGTACTGGACCAAAGATAGAATAGTTAAAAGGGTCACATTTTTCCTCCACAAATAGAGCAAGTAAGTGCACCTCTCAAACAACAGATTTCAGATATTTCAGAAGGGTCTTAAAACAGGATGTCTAAGTGAGCATGACAAGCAGAGAATGTACATCATTGTGTTAAGGCGAAGTGGTAGAGACCTAATCAGTTTGCCTACTGATTTTTTAGAACTTGTTGAATTAGGGCAGTCACAAATAAGCAACGCATAGTTTCACAATTTTATTAGACCTATATTACCTATAGGCTTGCCTAGGCGTAGATCTATAATATCCTGTCATAATTCTGAAAATCAGTTTATAACAATTTGAATTTTATTAAGTCCTATAGGCATGCTGGTATAGGTGCTGAATATTGCATTACATGACTAGTTTATACACACTTATCTTTATGACATCTAAGTGTTGAGATTGTTTTTAGACAACTTTTCATAAACGAGATAGTTATTGATGTAGATATGGTTTAAAGCGAACACAAATACAGTCCGAAGGCAGGATCTTTAATGCACAAAGAATGGACTTCTTTATTAGGCAGAGTTATACCATTAACTTAATAACACGATTCCTAGGGGATCAAGATTATGCAGCAATAGAATTTGTAACAAATGAGTTAGTAAACCTATAACATATTGTCTAGCATGTCAAATGATCCTAAGAGCATGGTTTCTAATGCAGGTAAACATAGTGTAGACCTAATGCTTGATTTCTAATGCAAGTAAGCATAATGTAGGCCTGGAAGCATGATTTCTACCCGGTTTCCCCACAAAATCATATAAAAATCCCCCTTTTACTAATTTCTCCAATATCTATTTACAAAGATTATTATTACAAACCAACATTAATAACGAATTACAGAAGTGAAATTGCTACAACTATATGGAGCTTGAATATAGGCCCAAAAGATAAACCTGGTAAACCAGGCCTTCAACCTGTCAAAATGACATAACCTCGTAGTGCACCACTCGCGGGGAAGGTGTTAGGCACTCCTCGCGGTCCACGGGTCATGACTGAACTCAAATTATGTGAATTAGTCATTTAACAGGTTGGCAGTCTAAGTACACATATGTAGATAAGATGAGGGAAGTCCTAGGTTTTATTAGCCTATAAGATCACATATGTACAATATCCGATAAACCTATCTCAACTAGAAGGGTTACACGTGGCATTGGTGCACATGTCATCATATTCTTTACTACCCAATTACACTCCCCATGGTCATAGCCTAAAACGTTCGAGCAATCTTATGATGTATCCTATGCGTGTACTATCCCTCCCTTTGCTTATATAGTCCGAAGGTATTTATGACTTCTAGTTAAGGTGGATCTAGACTATCCTACAGTAATTAAAAGGAGAAAATTTTAGGCGACAAACAAAACACGTAGTACTGGACCAAAGATAGAATAGTTAAAAGGCTCACAGTTTTCCTCCACAAGTAGAGCAAGTAAATGCACGTCTCAAACAACAGATTTCAGATATTTCAAAAGGGTCTTAAAACAGGATATCTAGGTGAGCATGACAAGCAGAGAATATACAACATTGTGTTAAGGTGAAGTGGTAGAGACCTAATCAGTTTGCCTACTGATTTTTTAGAACTTGTTGAATTAGGGCAGTCACAAATAAGCAAAGATAGTTTCACAATTTTATTAGACCTTGATTACATATAGTCTGGCCTAGGCGTAGATCTATAATATCCTGTAAACATGTTGTCCAAATGCAATCAAAATTCTGAAAATCAGTTTAAAGCAATTTAAATTTTATTAAGTCCTATAGGCATGCTGGTATAGGTGCTGAATATTGCATTACATGACTAGTTTATACACACTTATCTTTATGACATCTAAGTGTTGAGATTGTTTTTAGAAAATTTTTCATAAACGAGATAGTTATTGATGTAGACGTGGTTTAAAGCGAACACAAATACAGTCCTAAGGCAGGATCTTTAATGCACAAAGAATGGACTTCTTTATTGGCAGAGTTATACCATTAACTTAATAACACGATTCCTAGGGGATCAAGACTATGCAGAAATAGAATTTGTAACAAATGAGATAGTGAACCTATAACATGTTGTCTAGTATGCCAAATGATCCTAAGAGCATGGTTTCTAATGCAAGTAAACATAGTGTAGACCTAAAGCTTGATTTCTAATGCAAGTAAGCATAATGTAGGCCTAGAAGCATGATTTCTACCCGGTTTCCCCACAAAATCATATAAAAATCCCCCCTTTTATAATTTCTCCAATATCTATTTAAAACCAACATTAATAACGAATTACAGAAGTGAAATTGCTACAACTATATGGAGCCTGAATATAGGCCCAAAAGATAAACCTGGTAAACCAGGCCTTCAACCAGTCAAAATGACATAACCTCGTAGTGCACCTAATATATCATGGTGTGTCAAAGTATCCAAGGGCCTCAAGGACCCCGGGAAATACTCACACCAGAAAAACTTTCAAAGTAACCCTTTGTGAGCAATATTGGAAAGCCAACTCGAGTGCATCAAAGTTCAGAGGAGCCTCATGGACTCCTAAGAAATGCATAAACTAGAGGGGAGGGACCCTAGGTATTCTAAGAATAGGAGTTCAAAATAGGAGACAATTTTTAAGAAAATAGTTCTGGATCCTCAAGAAGTAAGTAGCAAACAAGGTCATTCAATCACTGTAACTCAACCAAAGGCCCCAACAAACAAATAATATACAGAAATAGGGTAACTTAGAGTTTCAAATTAGTTAATTAACCGCCACGAGGTGAGCATTCAGTCACATACAGAAGGATAATTGGGCTGGGGGAGTCATATTGGTCAGAGGTGAACATAAGCATGAGTTTAGTTCATATGGAAACACATAATTCTAACTAAGCAAGAACATGCAGATTAAGAGTAAGAAACACATGGGTTCAATGAGATAGAAGTAGACATATTATTACAGTCAACACAGATGTAAACATGTTATTTCATTAAATGGGTAGACATACTATTGCAGTAGACACATAAGTTTGATTAATTGGAAAGAAGGAATATTAATTATAAGGAAACATATCGAATAGTAGCAAGTATATAGTCTAATTGAACATGTTGGTTAGGAGCAATATGAAGCACATAGGTTTAATTAAATATAGGCAGGCTGATATAGAGATCCTACTAGTTCATAAAATGGACATGCTGGGAATAGGAAGCACACGGATCAAATCATACAAAGGTTTTCATGATAGTAAAGTGATAGCATACCAGTTAAAGAAGCAAAAGTAGAAGGTAAAGTAGGCAGGATTCAGCAGTCTAGTCCTGGCTTTCAGCTGACTAGACAAATAATGAACACAAGTAGCAGAGACAGATGCGAGTAAAGTTGAGTGTGAATGTGTTTTGTGAACTGTTGTTCATGTATTTAGAAGAATCAGAATGGGAGTATATATAACACTTAGTGAGTTAAAAATAAATAAGGTAAAGAGTGAATCATAGTTGATAGAATAAGGGTAATCAAATAAATCAATCATCCAATTAGAAAGTCAATTCATATAGAAGAATCCAGAGGATACCCCTTAGAATGAGGAGAGTAAATTAACGGTACAAAATTAGGGCTCAAACAAGTTAAGAAATCATTCTCATACCATATAAGAATCAATCAAATCTCTAAGCCAGACTGATAGTTCAAATAAGGCAAGTATTACTAATTAAAGTCACAAATAAGGAAATAGGTAAAAATCATAGAGAGATCCTTATCCTAACAAGAAATATGATTCGAATCCCCAAATAAAAATCAATTAGCATACTGGATTAAAAGAAATAAACAAACAAGGGGAAGATTAATAAAATAACTTGTGCCGAAAATAGAAAGACCTAAGGTTTAAGCATATACACAAAAATTAATCAAACCAGTAAATAATAGTCAGATTCAACACTTGGAAGTTTGAAAATTGTTTGAAGAGAACTTAGGACGAACCCTAGTTCTTAAAAACCTATGAAATCAAATAATGATAAGAGAAATAGAAAGTTTTTCATGGAAAAATACCCTATAATACTCAGAACGTTTCAGATATACAAGGATTTGAACAGACCCAATTAGTCATAAGACTAGGGTTTTGGAAAATGATAGAGACGAAAAGAAATCAGTCTAAACCCATAGATTTGACCCAAAAATAGAAAGAAAACAACACTTACAAACGGAAATGGCCATAGACAGGCATGTGAAAAAGATTAGAGAAAAATCAGGTTGAATCTCTTTGATATTCTCTCATAGATCAATGAAGTCGAACAACCAGAAGACGTAGCAGGACAGCAAGAGCCAAAAAATACAGAGAAACCCCATAGATGGGAAGTTTTGCAGGTGATGGCGGCTAGGATTTAGGATTAGGTGGAGAGAGAGTTGAGATATGAGGGAACAAAAGGCAGCAAAAATGAAAGAAATTGATAACAACATGATAGGGGATTCAAGAATTACTAAAGAAAAACAAGAAAATCAAGAAACCTGCGGAAGCTAAAAGAAAATGAAGAAAAAAAAGGATGGAAAATAGAAGATAGGTTGAATTCAAGAAAATCTTTCTTGAATTCAAGAAGTATATTCTTGAAGATTAATCCTAACACCAATAATTATCTAATGAAGAACTAATCGCCTTTGGTAAAGGTTAGAAATAAGAGATAGATTGTGAAACCTGGCCCTTTAGAATAACAAGAACAACAATAAGCCTAAACTTATCACTTTTCCTGAATACATATAAGTGATATAAGATTTTGAAGAATTTATCTTATCACCTTAAGTCTCGAAGGTTGAAGAATAAATCCAAGAGTAGCCACATACAAGAGTGCAAAAACAATTATCACAATTTTTGTCGATAATAGTTTGAATAATATAAGTCTAAAAACAAAGAAGATACCCCTTTATATAGAGGGGGGTCACGAAATTCTACCTATGAAACAAGAAAATAAATTCCTAAACTACTTTGGACCACAAGTCCAACTACCGTAGGAAAAAGAAAATACTAGGAAGAAAAGACCAAGTCCTTATTGGAAAGTAATTCCAAAAATCTTATGAAAATAAAATATAACCTTAACTAACCAAGGAAAAAATAAATATAGTCCCAAAATATATGAAAATAAGTCCCAAACCAATCTTGAATAGAATCTTGAAAATCTTAGAAATCTTGAAGGAATTTTGCAAGAAACTTGGCATTCAACATCTAGCATGACTATTGTACCATTATAGGACATCAAATAAGTCTTTTTATGCTATTAAAATGTGGCTATATGTAGGACATCATAGGCTGCAAGTTTGGACACATTTTACGTGTTAAATTGGTCCAACAATGGCCTGATTTGGACCTTCTTCAGAGGATGTTTCTTGAGATCTAATCCACCTCTTATTGGACATTAATTTTGGCCATAAAATAATTATAACACCTAAATAACTCATATCCTTTATCCTTGAGCTCTCCCCCTAACTAACTTGTTTGATCGTTCCTGATGTCCAATGACCTTGTTTTGCAACTTTTTAGCTTGAGATCTTGTTAAAAGCCCTCTTTGAGATTCCAAAGATTCATCCTTGAACTTTAATAGATTTGAGCTTCCTAAAATTTTATCACAAATGAGGGCTTTAGGGGGTCGTATGGGATTAATATGGTAAGTTTAATCGCGGACCGTTGATCTAAAAGATCAACGACCATGATTAAACGGAGTGGCTGGGCTGGGTAGGTTTAATTGGGTTAAGGTTATTTAAATTGGGCTTGGATTTAATTGGATTGAGGGGAGAATTAGAATTTGGGCTAGTTTAATAGGCTACGTTCGAAAGTAAAAGGGTTATTTGTTAAATACTGATTTAATTAATAAAAATAATTTTAAAATATAATTACCAGATTATAAAAAATATTTTAATGCCTAAAAATATTTTTAAATAATTATCTAGCATTTAAAAAATATAAAAGAATGTTTTTTGGTAAAGTAATGTAATAATGGATGCATGAGTCATAATTGCAAAACAATTGCAATTGTAAGACCAAAAAATGTAAATGTGGCTATTTGTGCAATAATTAAAATTTAGTGCAAGTATAAATGATAAAATTAAACCACAAAATTATTATAAAATTATTTGTGGTGGAACTAGTAATTGTTTGCATAAATAAAAATACTGGACTAATTAATTAGAACCCTTAAAAATGCAAAAATAATGGAAAAATATTAATTGATGCTAATGCATGGTTTTGGAGGTATATATGCATTATAAAAATATAATAGAAAAATATTAGGCATCAACAATTTTTCTTCCTTAACCGGTAAGGATGAAAGAGTTTTCAGGTAAAGAAATGATGGCCAATTTTGACCGATTGGGATGTTTTGAAAAATAGAGGCCGAACCCTAGTCTCTGAGCTGCCTACATATCCCTGGCTTTACAGGAACCAGTCCATGTGTATTTCTGGACCCAACGGTGAATGAAACCGATGGAGTTGTTACAAAAATGGTGGCCAGTTTCACCAAAGGTTCTTTTGTGAAGGGTAATGTCTGATGGAGTTCGGATTTGAATCTGGAATGCAACGGATGCATTATAGGCAAAATACTTGAGTGGTTATAGAGTAAGGTGGGTTGTTGATGGGAATCGGTTATAATGGCAAAGTGAAAATGGTATGAGCTGAAACCGGAGCAAAGGCAGCTCCTATTTGAAGAACGGTTACTTCCTAGATTTCCTGCAAAACTTAAAACACAATGCATGCGAGTATATAAATGATGCAAATTTCTTTTGGACCACGAAAGATTTTCTTTGGATAATGCGGGTGACGTCCTTAGACTATGAAGTCCTGGGCCATGAATTGTGAGATACGAGATTCGCAGGCCATGAAATGATGTTCTCGAACCATGAAAATGGTGCCTCTGAACCGTGCCACCTTTGAATAATGATATGCAAATTTTAGAGATCCTTAGGTCATGGCATGTTGTCTTCTGGCTATGAGGATGATGCCTTTAGACAATGACGCCTTTGGACAAATTGGCGATATTTTAGCCCATGTGAGGCAATATATGATGCTAAAATCAACAAGACAAGGCTTAGTCTTGTGAGGTTGAGGGCAAAGCTTATCCTGAAAGAGGAGAAAATAGATAGTTCCAGAGAGACAATGCTTAGTCTCGGCAAATAAAGACGATGATTGGCCTTATGCAAATAGGGGCAGAGCTTAGCCTCATGCAAGATTCGGGATAGGGCTTGGTCCTGTGCAGATAGAAGGCAGAGCTTAGCCTTATGCACATATGGAGGCAGGGCTTAGCCTCATGCAAGATTTGAGACATGTCTTAGTCTCATGCAAAGAGAAGGCAATGCTTAGCCTTATGCAGATATGGAGGTAGTGCGTAGCCTCATGCAAGATTGGAGACAGAGCTTAGTCTCATGCAAAGAGAAGGCAATGCTTAGCCTTATGCAAATATGGAGGCATGGCTTAGCCTCATGTAATATTGGAGACAGAGGTTAGTCTCATGAAAAGAGAAGGCAATGCTTAGCCTTACGCAAATATGGAGGCAGGAATTAGCCTCATGCAAGATTGGAGGCAGAGCTTAGTCTTATGCAAGAGATGGCGGTGCTTAGCCTTATGCAAATATGGAGGCATGGCTTAGCCTCATGAAAAGAGAAAGAAATGCTTAGCCTTATGGAGATATGGAGGAGGGCTTAGCCTCATGCAAGTTTTAAGACATATCTGATTCTCATGCAAAGAGAAGGTAATGCCTAGCCTTATGCAGTGAACAAGTAGCAAAAAAAAGTAGAGTGTTTCTTAGCTGGAGATATATCCGGTGTCTGGTGGCTCGATTGATAGTGATTTTGCTGCGTTTATATATTTGCGAATGCTACTGTTATGTCAGATGTGCATGCACTAAGGAAAAATTTTAAGTTTTGTGAGGGGAGGTTGGTTCGTGCATTCGTCTGCTGGCTTTGCTCCGCTTCATTTTGGAGGCCTTGTTTAAGTTGCCCTGGGTAACACCTGGCTGTCACGGAAATAAAATTTTCGAAAATATGCATTTTATTGATGATACTAGAGTTATTTTTAGAAAACGCAGTGAAATATTGAGTAATTTTAGATGAACTAATGACTATAACACATTTCACAAAAATTGCATCTTTCTTGTATTAGAATTTTGAGGGCCCTCCTCAAAATTCTGCCCCAGTTTAGTAAATGATCCTTTGACCGTTTGCGAGTGAAAAAACTTGTTGAACCTTCTTCGGGATTTTGAGAATCTTTCTCAAAATCCCACCCCAGTTTCTTAACCAATTTCTGACTTTTTGGCATATGACGGTGTCGCCTGGACTTGTTATGAAACTTTATGGGTACTCCTCAAAATTTTGCCCTAGTTTCTGGTTTTGGGGTGGGGGGCGGGGAATGAGAATTTTTATTATGATATGGTCTAACCCATAGGGTAGTTTACCTATCCCTCTTAAATGAGAATCAGGTCGAGCGTAGTTCAATTACATCAGATGAAAAAAAATCTAAACAGTAACAACATAGTATCTCTTTACTGCGTCTGAATTGATTGGATTTGGCCAGACATCTCCATCCATTTTGGCAAGTATGAGTGCTCCTCCTGTTAGCACCCTATGAACCATGTAGGGAACTTGCTAGTTGGGAGAGAATTTCCATTTGGCTTCCTCTTGATGCGGGAAGATCTTCTTTAGTACCAATTGTCCTAGTGAAAACTGTTTTGGTTTAACCCTTTTGTTGAAATCTTTTTACATTCTATTCTGATAAAGCTGACCATGCGTTCATTCTTTTCTGTCTATAAGGGCCAATTTCTCATAATGGCTCCTTATCCATTCTGAATCGTTGAGTTCAGCTTCTTGTATCATTGATGCTAGAGTGGCCAGTGCATGTGCGAACTCGTTTTGATTTCTAGTAACATATTTGAACTCTCTATTTGTGAATCTTTTCATCGATTCCTATACATGGTGCAAGTATGGTGGTATCTTGGTGTTCTTCGTAGACAACTCTCTTTGAACCTGATGTACCAGAAGATCCGAATCTTCAATTACCAGTAACTCTTGTATATTCATATCGATGGCCAGATTGAGCCCCATGGTGCAAGCCTCGTATTCTGCCATGTTGTTGGTGCATGGAAACCTAAGCTTCACGAATACAAGGTAGTGTTGACTTGCTTCTGATACCAAAACCGCTCCAATGCCCATTCATTTGAAGTTTGCAGCTACATCGAAGAACATCCTCCAACCGTCGTAAGCTTCATTAATGTCCTCTCCTATGAATGACACTTTTTCATCGGCAAAATACATTTTCAAGGGTTTGTATTCTACTCCCACAAGATTTTCAGCAAGATGGTCTGCCAATGCTTGTCCTTTGACCGTCTTCTGAGTTACGTAGACAATGTCGAACTCACTTAGCATATATGCCACTTGGCTAATTTCCTAATCGGCACGAGCTTTTGAAATATATACTTTAGAGGGTCCATCTTGGATATGATGTACTTGGTATAGGCACATAAGTAAGGCCTCAATTTCTAAGCTGTCCAGGTCAAAGCACAACAAGTGTGCTCCATCAGAGAGTATCGTGCTTCATAGGGTGTGAACTTCTTACTCAAGTAGTATATGGCTTGCTCCTTTCTCCCTGTCTCATCATGTTGTCCCAAAATACATTCGAAAGCTCTATCTAATATAGATAGATAGAGTAGCAAAGGTCTCCCAGGTTCTGTAGGGACTAGGACTGGTGGTGTGGACAAGTACTCCTTGATTTTGTCGAAAGCCTTATGACAATCTTCTGTATAACTTGTTCCAGCATCTTTCCTCAACATCTTGAAGATGGGTTGACATGTGATTGTGGACTATGCTATAAAGCGACTGATATAATTGAGATGTCCTAGGAAGCTCATCACGTCCTTTTTGCTCTTTGGTGGCGATAATTATTGAATAGCCTTAACTTTGCACATGTCCAACTTAATGCCCTGATAGCTAACAATGAATCCTAATATCTTTCCTGCGGGAACCCTGAATGTACATTTTGGGGGGTTTAGTTTTAAGTTGTACCTCCTTAACCTGCAAAGAACTTTCTCAAGTCTGCTATGTGATCTGCGGCCATCTTGAATTTGATAATGACATCGTCAATGTACACCTCTATTTCTTTGTGTATCATATCATGGAAGATGGTTGTCATGTTCTCATGTAAGTAGCCCCAGCATTCTTTAGACCAAATGGCATTATCTTGTAGCAGTTCACCCCCATGGTATAACAAAAAGCCATTTTGTCTACGTCTTCTTCATCTATCCAGAACTGGTGATAACCCGCGAAGAAATCTACAAAGGATTAAAGCTCCTTCTTGGCGCAATTGTCAATCATGACGTGTATATTTGGCAGTGGAAATTCATCCTTAGGACTTGCTTTGTTTAAGTCTCGATAGTCAAAACATACTCTGACTTTCCTATCTTTCTTCGGAACTGGTACAATCTTGGCTAACCAAGTTGGGTACGTAACTAGCCTGAGGACTTTGGATTTGATCTATTTAGTAACTTTTTCCTTGATTTTTAGGCTCATGTTTGGTTTGAACTTTCTAAGTTTCTGCTTCACTGCAGACACATTGGATTGGTAGGTAACTTGTGAGCCACTATGGATGTGCTCAAACCAGAGTCATCATATGACCATGCGAAGATATCCTTATATTCCCTCAAGAGACTAATGTATTCCTCCTTCTCTATTAGTGATAATTGAATACATATGCGAGTCTATTTAACAGTTTCGACATCTCCTAAAATTTACTGCTTCATTTTCTTTCAGGTTGGACTTCGGCTTATTCTCAAAGTTCTCTACCCCTCGGACAATTTCCTCAGGTATTTCATCATCTTTCCCCGAGTCACTAACCTTATATTGTGTTGTCTCATTATATGTTATAATCGTTGGTTCATCACAAAAAATAACAATAATGCTATAGAAAGAAAATGTGAAAGACAATAATGAATAATAAATAGAAATGGATTGACTAAATTCAAAAATATCCAGAACAAGTACACCTCGATGAATCAAGCAATTATTTTGAAACAAAATGCGTCTTTAAAACAAAACTACTGAAACATCTGAAATGCACATATATAGAAATTTATTAGGCTAAATGCCAAGCTACCTAGGGACTCGGCGGACCCGAGATGGTTTGGTGGTCCAATTCCTGAAAACAGATCCTTTCCCCACGTATGAATGGTGAGGCCTTCTTTCTCATCCTCCTCAATTATCACACTGCAATTCATATCCTCGTCCTCTAAGAACAAATTCCTTAGCGTAGCTATAGCTTCTTCCTTTATGTTCCACATAAAGTATCAGCTTGATGAAAAGTTTGACCCAGATACGGCACTGGTTTCTTGAGAGGGTAATAAGGTCCACGCTATGGAGGCGACCAATCATCATACTCTTGCCATGTATACTGGCATCTGAGCCCGAAGGTTATACCATGGCATTTCAGTTTCATTGGTTTAGTAATGCCCTGGAGATTCTTCCCAAGACCTTTGCTGGGTTCATACCCAGACCATGCCAATATGCTTTGTATTTTGTTACTCTACCATTTGTCCTTCTCAACTGCATTGACATGTTCGATGTAGTGATAAGTTTTCCCTCCTAGCCTTCTTCTGTATTTGGGATGGTTTGACTGGTGTAAATAGGATTACTTCCATCTTCGTAAATGATTACCTCCTGATGGTTTCTTTCGAACTTCATAGGCTGGTGTAGTGTGGAAGCCACAACACCAGCTGCATATATACAAGGTCGACCCAATAGAAGATTGTATGTAGCTGATATGCCAAGCACTTGGAATTCAACATCAAACCAAGTTGGTCCCATATACAACCAAAGATTAATTTCCCCAATCGTAGCCCTTTGAGACCCATCAAAGGCTTTCACGTCCATACTTCCTGCCCTTATTTCATGGAAACCTTTGCCAATCTTTTTAGAGTATCCAACGGACAAATGTTGAGGCTTGAACCTCTATCGATAAGGACTTTTTTCAATGAATTTATCTTCAAAAGTTATAATGTGATATGCCATGCTTGGTTATGATTCAACCCTTTAGGAGGTAATTCATCCTTGTGGAAGGTGATTTTGTGGCTTTCCAGCACTTGCCCCATCATGTTGGCCATTTCTCCGCAGGTGATATTATTGGGCACGTAAGCTTCAATTAACACCTTCATCAAAGAATTCATATGCACCTCTAAATTTTGCAATAATGATAAGTTGGATATCTGGGTGGGGGTTTAGTTCAAATGATCAACAATGGTGTATTCTCTCTCCTGTACTTTCCTCCAAAGATCATCCAGTCTAGTTTCAATGATAAGTTGTTTTGTATCAGCCTCCTTACTCGATCCTCCCAAGTGTTCAAATGTATAGATCCTTATAATTCTAGTCATTCCTTGTGCAGCATCAGATTCTTCCATTTTGCATTTTCCATTTCGCGTAGCTTCGGCAACATAATCCCAGGGGATGGCCTTGGAATTGAAAGAAGGTGTGGTTGACACTATCACTGTGAAAGGCGTGGCCACTTCTACCTCAAATGGAATAGGTGTAGCTGTAGACGCAGCTACCACTACCTCAAATGAAACTGATGTAGTTACCTCAATCTCAACTGACGACTACGTCTGTATCACAATCAGATTTAGTGTGACTATAGGTTTAAAGTCATCGCCTTCCCGAATAAGATCGATTGACCCCTCAGGATCCCATTCTTCATCCGTCTCTATCATTTGTGTCCCACCCTTTGATCTGGGTGAGTGTTGTTGCAGATTTTAGGTGTAACTTCCTTGGCCGGTATGACCTTGTTGTCAATCAATGTCTGGATTTTATCTTTCAATGTTCGGCACTCGTCAATGGTGTGCCTCTTCATAACGGAATGATACACACATGTTTTGTTTCGGTTGGCCCATTGAGATGAGTTCTCTACTGCCAAAATAGGAATAAGAGTGACATAACCAGCGGCCTTCAACCTTTTGTGCAACTTGTCGATGGGTTCAACAATAATGGTGTATTGTTTGGGTGGTTTGCAATCAAAGTTAGGTTGAGGTTTTTAGTAATTTGGACGACTTGGAGGTGAATGATAGGAGGCTGGCTGGGAGTTATAAGTATGATAGGTGGTGGCAGGTAGAGAATATATAGGAGATAAGGGTTGGTATGTGGGTGGAGGTGTTTGGTATATGGGTGGAGGCGTTTGGTATGTGAGTGGAGATTTTGGGCCTTGAGCCACCATTAGCGCCCTACATCTTTCTTATTTGATATGTCGCCCGATTTCAGTGCTTTGTTCATGGACTATTGTGCCTCAAAATTCGTCACCATCCCTTTTTTGATACCCTCTTCAATTCTTTCCACGAGTTTGATGATATCGGAGAACTTGTGATTCTCAATGATCATTAGCCTCTCATAATACTGTGGATCCTATGCCCAGACGAAGAACTTGTTCATTTATTCTTCTTCTAGTGCTGGTCTGACCTTGGTTGCTTCTGACCTACATTGAGTAGCATGCCCACGAAAAATCTCGGTAGGCTTCTTCGTTAAATTCTGGACGTAGAAGGCATCTAATGCATTCTCTGTGTTGAACCTGAACCGGTCCATAAATTCTCATGCCATACTCACCCAATTGGCCCACTTACTAGGGTTCTGGCTTATGTACCAGGACAAGGCATCTCCGGTAAGACTTCACATAAATTGCTTCATTTAGATCCTTTCATCTTCTCTAACCCCCACAAGTTTGTCACATTAAGTTCTCAAACGAACCTTGAAATCACCTACTCCGTCAAATATTTCGAACTTGGGAGGTTTGTATCCCTCCGACAATTCCACGTCTGGTTGTATGCATAGGTCCTCATAATTCAGATCTTCTATCCATTTGCCTCCTTTGGCACCCTGAATTTGACTTGTAAATTTCTTGAGTTCCTTAGCTATGTTCTTGATAAGCATGTCTTTCTTAGCGGATTCTGGTGTTATATAAGGTTGTTTTGGTGAGTTCCAGGGACTTGGGTATAGTGGTGGTCGTTGGCTGAGTTTCGAGGGTTGAAAATAGGTTGTGGTGTGTTCTAAGGAGTGTGATAGGTAGTGGCTTGTGGGTACTGGGTTTTTTGATGATGGTGTTGTGGTGGAGTTGCATATTAATGTAGTGGGGGAGGGTTTTATGGATTCTGGTTTGGTGTATTTTTGGGAGGTGCTAGGTTTTTGGTGTTTTTTGGGTTGATATCAGGGCCGTTCAAGGTGAGGGATAGGTTCGCTAAGTTGCGGACCTGTTCCAGTTTGCCATGTAACTCCAGTATCTTTTGTTCTAACCGTAAAACCAAATCATTTGGTGCCGAAGTACTCCGACAGTCTGAAGTTTCCGCGTTTTCAACATTCTCCTTTTGAATACCACTTATGCTCTTCATATTACTTGGAGAAGGAGGAAGTTGGTGGGGCTTGTAGATATGGTGTGATATGGTGTGATTCCAATATGTGTAAACCAGCCTTAGGGGATGGGGATAACAAGGAATAAAGAAAAATAAAAAGGTAAACAAGTTAGTAAGGGTTCTGATATGTTCACAGTATTTAAACACATATTGTGGGAATGTAAATTCGCATTCTAATTTAGGAGCCGCCTTGTTCCCGAGGTTGGCCTAGCGGCAAATAGATTTGGATAAATTCAGTGCCAATAATTGCGTTATTTCATTACTGTAAGAATAGACGAAGCAAACGACACAAGTTTTACTAATGGCACATTTTTACCTTATTACATTTAAAAACGAGTAAACCTAATCTACTTGGTCCTAGAAGGACCCTTTCCAGACTGGATGATCTTGTCGATTAGTTCTCCCAGTTCGCACATGTTCAGTAGTAAGAATTCCCAGGCCAAATGTCCTCCTTCGTTTCCTTCAGCATTCTGGCAATCGGTGATTCTTTTTCTCATTTTTCTTCCAATTCCATCATTCAGATATTCCAACTTTTTGCTGGATTTAACAACCCTTTCTTTCCACTCATTGATTATTTCCATGTCTGCTCTATATTCTCAGCTTCAAACTCATGAATTCTTTTGTTCAACTTGTTATACTTCACCTCTGGTTTGGAAAATACGTCTATGACTCTATTTCCTGGACCAACCCTTGGCTCGAAGATTCCTACTACTTTATCATCCAACCATAAAGGGTAGAAGTATGAGTGACCTGCATGATATCGGTCCAGCTCGATGGTATACTTTTCCATGATAATCTTCAAGTTCCACATGTTTGGTGCTTCATTCTTATATGGGATGGCATCACCCTTAAAATTGGCTATGAAGTGACACATTTTAGCGACTCATGGTACAACCTACCTCCTGCTTGCATGTCTCATAACCCTAAGGGGAGCAAAAGGGAATAATGGTATATGCCCTTTAACCCATTCAACACCAAGTGTGGGACATCCCTGGATCTGACGATAACTCGTTGGTTGGGAATCTCTTGAACATATATTGAACCCAGTCCTCAGTTAACTTGTTGAAAAACTGCACCCATCCTGCAACATCTTTAGGTTATGAAAACATGTCTGGAATATAAGTCATTCTCTTAGGGTGATGGAAAGTTATGTGATCATTCCATGGCCTTCGTGGAAACTCTTGGGCAGTCTTGACCCCTTTGGAGATGATCTAACAACCAAACCTATAACAACAAAACTGCAACCCTTGAAGAATATGAAACCTTTCTGACAGCGTTCCAAGGCCCGGTACATATCTGCAAGTATCATAGGGACAATGGTATATGTTTGACCCTTCGATCCCGTCCATCAAAGTTTTGGCCACTATGGCCAGCCTTATATGGATTTTTTCCCCTTGGATTGGGAACACTAGCATGTCCAAGAAACACACAATTAACACAAAGACCCTATGATGAACCCAACCCAAGGAGGTGATGGAGAACTCATCATCGAAAATATGGTAAGAGCTATCGTGACCGTATCGTTCATAGAGGAAGTCTAAAGGTATGTAGGAGTTTTTCAAGCACTTCAAGAATTCATTCTTCTTTAACACCATCGTCTTTAGAAACACCTTAGTGGTGCGATTTTCTAGTGCCAATAAACCAGGGCTATCCCAAGTTAGCCTAGCAAATCCCTCTATTTCTTCCAAGAGGGGGGTCATTTCTATGTCTCCAAAGCGGAACACAATCCTTTCCTTGTCCCAAAACATGGTGGCAGCCTCGATCAACATTTTGTTTGGATGAAGATCCAACAAAAGAGGAAATTTTTTGAAGAATAGTTTCACATGATTTTGGTGACTTGAGGGAAGGTCCCTCCGCCAATCTAGCAAAAGAGAAGGTATGCTACCGACTATGCCGAATCTGGGGACTTCGTGCCTCATTTTCTGCAAAACAAAAGGTGGTTAGGCCCTTTCCCCCTCCATGTTCGTCTATATATATAACAATGATTAGCATATTGACACTTATTTCTCCAAAACTAATGCAAACAATTGTGGTTGCGTCCGTTGGGATTATGGAAAACTCAATGGACTTTTGGGTGAGGCTTGTCTTAAAGGGTTATTATGTTGACATCATATTAACCCCGCTAGGTTTGACCATGATGCATGTACAATTAATCAGAGTAATGTTACTATAGAGGTCTAGAATGATACCCTCAAGCAGACAACTTGAGGGGAAAAGGCACAGAACCAGAACCATCGAACGCACCGCTGATCGACTAGTTTTACCACTTGAGGGGTGATATATGGGAAGAGCGCAAACACTCATCAAGCGTTGCTATAGGATTGATTACGCACAGGTGGAATATAATGCTGAGCATGATTAATGCAACAATAAATAGTATGCTTAAATAAATTATAAGCAGTTACAAAAGGAAAACAAGGAAACAAGTCAATTTCAAGAAATAAAGGAAGTCATAAATTCTTGAAAAATAAGCAATTAAATCTAAGTAAATGGGGGAAAGGGAAGGGGTGCAGTGGATCAACCATGCTTAAGACTAATTAACAAAAATAAGTTCGTTATGGTAAGATCCTAAAATATCCCCAGCATAGTCGCCATACTGTCACCCCCCTTTTCCTCATAGAGTCCGGCTTTTGATATTCACCGGGAATAACTCATTTTTTTGGGGAATTGGGTATTTGAATTTGAAGAGTCGTCACCAAAAGGATTTAAGGTGCGTTAGGGAAACTAGAACAAGTAACTCATGAAATCGATTTGTATTATCAGAGACTTGGTAAGGGATCGAAATAACATTGAGGGGAAGGTGTAGGTACCCCTTACAGTCTATAACGGTGGGTCCCGGTCGAACTCAAATTATGTGAATTAATCATTTAACAGATTGGCAGTCTAAGCACACATATGTAGATAAGATGAGGAAAATACAAGGTTTGTTAGCCTATAGGATCACATCTGTACAATGCCAGGTAAACCTTCCTCAACTAGAGGGGTTACATGTGGCATTGGCACACATGTCATTATATCCATTACTACCCAATTACCATCCCCTTGGTCATATCCTAAAGCATTCTAGCAACCTTAAGATGTATCCTATGCGTGCACTACCCCTCCCTTTGCTTATATAGTCCGAAGGTGTTTAGGATTTCTAGTTAAGGTGGATCTAGACTCTCCTACAACAATAGAAGGAGAAAATTCTAGGTAACAAAGAAAACACGTATTACTGGACCAAAGTTTGAACAGTTAAAAGGCTCACATTTTACTCCCACTATGTGCACATATCAAACAACAGCTTTTAGATATTTAGAAAGGTCTTAAAATAGGATATCTAGGTGAGCATGACAAGAAGAGAGTATACAACATTGTGTTAAGGAAAAGTGGTAGAGACCTAATTAGTTCGCCTACTGTTTTTTTGAACTTGTTGGATCAAGGCAGTCACAAATAAGCAAGGCGTAGTTTCACAATTTTATTAGACCTTGATTACCTATAGGATTTCCTAGGCATAGATCTATAATATCCTGTAATCATGTTGTTTAAATGCAATCAAAATTCTAGGAATCAATTTAAAACAATTTGAATTTTATTAAGTCCTATAGGCATGCTGATATAGGTGCTGAATATTTCATTACAGGACTAGTTTATACACACTTATCTTTATGACGTCTAAGTGTTAATATCGTTTTTAGAAAATTTACATAAACGGGATAGATACTGATGTAGACATGGTTTAAAGCGAACAAATATAGACTTAAGGTAGGATCTCTAATGCACAAAAAATGAACGTTTTTATTAGGATGTGTTATACTATTAACTTAATAACATGATTCCTAGGGGATCATGATTTTTTTTGTAACAAATGAGGTGGTGAATCTATAACATGTTGTCTAGTATGCCAAATGATCCTAAGAGCATGGATTCTGATGCAAGTAAACATAGTGTACAACTAAAGCATGATTTCTAATGCAAGTAAGTATAATGTAGACCTAAAAGAATGATTTCTATCCGGTTCCTCACAAAATCATATAAGAATCCCCCCTTTTACCAATTTCCCTAATATATGTTTTCAAAGATTATTATTACAGACCAACATTAATAACGAATTACATAAGTGAAATTGCTACAACTATAGGGAGCCTGAATATAGGTCCAAAAAATAAACATGGAAAAACAGTCCTTTAACCAGTAAAAATGCCATAACCTCATAGTGCACCCAATGTATCCTGGTGTATCAAAGTTTCTAAGGGCCTCAAGGACCCGAGCAATGCTCACACCAGAAAAAATTTCAAAATAAACCTTTTTGAGCAAGTTTGGAAAGCCAACTCTAGTATATCAAAGTTCAGAGGAGCCTTATGGACTCCTAATCAATGCTTACTCTAGAGGGGCAAGACTCTAGGTGTTCTATGAATAGGAGTTTAAAATGGGAGATAGCTTTTAAGAAATTAGTTTTGGATCCTCAGGAGGTCTGTTGCTTGCCCAAGTAGGGGAAGGGATTAAACTAAGGCAAGGTTTACTTATTCCACTCTAGTGCTGGTAGGAGGCCTCCTTTCAATAAGGAGCAAACAAGGTCATTTAATCACTGTAACTCAAACAAAGGTCCCAACAAAACAAATAATATAGAGAAACATGGTATCTTAGAGTTTCAAGTTAGTTAGTTAACTATCACTAGGAGCGTTCAGTCACATACAGAGGGATAATAGGGCCGAGGGAGTCATATTGGTCAAAGGTGAACATAAGCATGAGTCAGGTTCATATAGAAACACAAAAGTCTAATTAAGCAAGACTAGACAAATTGATAGCACGAAACACATGAGTTCAGTCAGACAGAAGTAGACATGTTATTGTAGTCAACATCGAATTAAACATGTTATTGTAGTAAACATATGAGCAGACATACTATTGCAGCAGATACATCAATTTGATTAAGCAGAAATAAGGCATGTTAATTATAAGGAAACTTATTAAATAAAAGGAAGCATACAGTCCAATTGAACATGTTGGTTAGGAACAATATGAAGCACATAGGTTTAATTAAAGATAAACAGGCCGATATAGAGATCCTACTAGTTCATAAAATAGACATGCTGGGAATAGAAAGCATACATATCAAATCATACAGAGGTTTAAATGATAGTAAAGTGAGAGCATATTGGTTAAAGAAGTAGAAGTAGAAGGTAAAGTAGACATGATTTAACAGTTCTAGTCCTGGCTTTCAGTCGACTAGACAAATAATGAACACAAGTAGCAGAGAGAGATGAGAGCAAAGTTGTGTGTGAATGTGTTTTGAGTAATGTTGGTCATTTCTTTAGAAGAATCAGAATGAGAGTATATATAGTACTTAGTGAGGTAAAAAAAGGTAAAGCGTGAATCATAGTTCATAGAATAAGGATAATTAAATAAATCAATCAGCCAATTAGCAAGTCAATTCATATAGAAGAATCTGGAAGAAACCCCTTAGAATGAGGAGAGTCAATTAACAGTACAAAACTAGGGCTCAAATAAGGCAAGAAACCATTCTCATACCATATAAGAATCCATCACCATATAAGAGATACTTATCCTAACAGGAAAATTTGATTCAAATCCCAAATAAAAATCAATCAGTATATTGGATTGACAGAAATAAACAAAATAAGGGGAAAATCAATGAAATAACTAGTGCCAAACAGAAAGACCAAGGGTTTATGCATATACACAAAAATTAATCAAACTAGTAAAGAATAGTTAGATTCAGCACTTGGAAGTTTGAAAATCGATTTAAGAGAACTTAGGACGAAACCAAGTTCTTAAAAATCACTGAAATTAGATAATGATAAGAGAAATTGAAAGTTTTCCGTAGAAAGATACCAAATAATACTCAGAACATTTAAGATCTACAAAGATCTGAACAGACACAAGTAGTCATAAGACTAGGGTTTTGGAAAAATGACATAGACGAAAAGAAATCAATATAAACCCATAGGTTCGAACCAAAAATAGGAAGAAAACTACACTCACAAACGAAAATGGCCATAAACAGACATATGAAAAAGTTTTGAGCAAAACCAGGTTGAATCTCTTTGAGATTCTCCCATAGATCAATAAAGTCGAACAACTAGAGGATGTAGTTGATCGGAAAGGGCCAGAAAATACAAAGAAACCCCATAGACGAGGAGTTTTACAGGTGATATCGGCTAGGTTTTAGGATTAGTTTGAGAGAGAGTTGAGAGATGAGGGAACGAAGGGAAACGAAAATGAATGAATGTGGGGTTTAGGTGGTCGTTTGGGATTAATATGGTAAGTTTAATCGTGGACCGTTGATCTAAAAGATCATCGTCCACGATTAAACGGAGTGGCTGGGTCAGGTAGGTTAATAGGGTTAGGGTTATTTAAATTGGACTTGGGTTTAATTGGATTGAAGACGGGAGGAGGGCGGGGGAGTTAGAATTTGGGCTGGTTTAATAGGATAGGTCAAAATAATAAAAGGGTTATTTGTTAAATACCTATTATATTTATAAAATAATTTAAAATATAATTAACAAAATATAAAAAATGATTTTCATGCATAGAAATGTTTTCAAAATAATTAACCAGTATTTAAAAAATATAAAAGGCTATTTTTTGGTAAAATAAAGTAATATGCATGCATGGGCCACAATTGCAAAGTAATTACACTTGTAATCCCAAAAATGCAAACGTGGTTATTTGTGCAATAATTAAAACTTAATGCAAATATAAATAATAAAATCAGAACATAAAATTATTATAAAATTATTTGTGGTGCAACTAGTAATTGTTTGCATAAATTAAAATATTGGAGTAATTAATTAAAACCCTTAAAATGCAGAAAATATTAAAATATTAATTGATGCTAATGCAAGGTTTTGGAGGTATATATGCATTTTAAAAAATATTATAGGGATCAAATAGGGTATCAAAAATATGATATAATGACTATATGTATTATACAACACAACATGATAATCGAGAATGAGCGTGGTCATAATGCATCAATTCAAGATGATTTGGAAGGTCCACCTCGAAACAGTAGAAATGGCAGTAGATAAAAATCAATGATTTCAAGAATTTTTAGCTCGACATAGAAGAATTAAGGATGAAGATGCTCATTTTGTACTTCGTAATGCATTAATAGATCATTTATGGGAAAATACTGGAGGTTGGAGTTGAATAGTTATATAGTACTTCGAATGAATTTTATCGTTATGTAATATGTATTTAATTAATCTTGTATCTCAATAATTTCACTATTATTTGAATTATTAGTTAATCTATAATAATTTCTTACAAATTATAATATTTAAATTTTATGAAATTATTTTAATGGAAATTACAAATTAAAGAAATAAAAGATGGAATTCATTTCATGAAAATTAAAAAATAAAATTGAAATGAAAGTAACTTAATATAAAAGAGAGAGAAGAATATAAAAAAGTTTGGGGAAATAAAATAAGGGAATCGTTGGAGTAGGTTATCCCCAAAATAGAAAAATTCCCATTTTGGGGACCAAAAATAGAGTAAAGGTTGGAAATATCCTTAATGATAAAAGAGGTAGGGATAGGGGTGTAGAGACAACCACCATTAAATAAATACATAATAACTCACTAATGGGTCTCTCTCGCGCCGAAGTGGGATGTAAACCCAATTTTCTAACTTTGGCATAAATAATACATCAAGGAAAAAGCAATTAATTTTCAGATTTAACTATCTTTGCGGGTTTAAGGGTTTCACGTTTTCCTTTACGACCAGTATTTTATGGCTTTTATCAAAGCTATTGCTCAAAATTTCTACAAATTAAGAGCTTCAATAAAGTTAAACTTGCTCGATTTTTTTGTAGAAAAAAATCCCAGCGACTTGCTAAAGGAGGTTGGGTGAATTTCTACTAGCCCATATCATGTGGAAGATTAGAACATATATTATAGGACTAATTTGCAAAAATAAATAAATAATGACAATGAATTCTAAAATATATGTACTGATTTATTTTATATATTTGTTTGACTCGAAAGATATCAAAACCTTTTGGAACAAATCAATCAAAGAATATGAAGGAATAAGTTTTAGTCAGACATAATAAATTCCAGATCAAAGAGCTAAATAGAGTGGATTGCATATATGATCAAAGATGTAAATGATCTAATTAAGATTCGACATTGTATCTTCCATCAATTGACTGGAGAAATAGCTTTTTACAAGTTTTTCTATAGATGATTTCTCTTCTCTCTAGAGTCCAAGAAGGGAGCTTTCCTTTTGGAGAAAGGACGAAGAAAAAAAGTTTCCCTCATCGAGGGTTTTCCCTTACTATATATAATCAGGACACCCTTGCCCTTTACTTAGTCCGATGCCCTCTTGCCTTCAATGTATTCTGGTCACGCCTTTAGGCGCCGTTCTTTCCAACTCGATGGATGTAGGGAAAAAGATACAGAGTGAGCTGCTTCATCTTTCATTACTCGATCATTTAGGCGAGACGTTGATTAGTTTGGTCGTGACAGTAAGATTTTGATCAATACAGTTCACCCATCCATCTGTCAGGGTCGTCCTCTATCGGGCTCAACATACATATCACGATTGTTACGAACTCGAGCAAAATCTGACTTCTGACTTTTCGTTCCTTTGTTACATTTCTTGGGTTTTTGGAGAATTGGCGGTGTTGTTTTGATACCCACTGATCGTTGCGATATTTTCATAACCGAAATGTCATTTGGTACCAAAGTGCTATTTCGTGGTTACTGCATTTATGGCATATGTTCCTGGGGAACTGAAACATTTCGTACCCTATCAGATTTAATTGGAGACTTTTGAATTTCGTGCTTAGGGATTTATGTCTCTTATAAATAGAGGGGGCTTGTTATTTGATCGAGATATTTCTTTACTTTTTGCTCTTAAGGCATTCTTTAGATATATCCCTTTCTGGCACTCCAAATTTTCATATGCCTTCTATTAACTGAAAAATTCCATATTGTCTTTCTGTTATCTTTTTCTCACATATTTTTGTACAAAATGGTTGAAGATACCACTCGCACCGATATCCCTATCGCAGTTCTGGCACCAGAGAATGCTGCTCTGGACACCAGAGGGGAAGATGCGGTGGAAGACGAGGAGGTTCCGTCGATAGCTGAGATTTTGCCTCGTCTTGGAAGAGAATCAATTGACTTCAGCATTTGCGTCAGGGAAGAGCTGGAGCCTGTCCCTCTGTTATGAGAGCAGAGATATTGCAGAATTGAAAACCTAGTGGGAGATTCCTGGCTATGCCGACATGCGACCGGCCGAAGGAAACGACATAGTTCATTTGGACTGTCCTGGGTACTATGTATTTTACGCTTACCCCTTCTTTGTACACTACCTCTTTCTCTCCTGGTGTTCTGCCGTTTTTATGAAGTATGCCCCGCCCAACTATCACTGTACCTGTACAAGCTATCCCTTATGTTGCTCTAGTTCGTGGAACTTTCTGGTCGTGAGATCACTCTAGACCATCTGCTCAGTATATTCTCCCCTCAACTCATCCATGTGCACAATGCTTCACATGCGTCCTCAGGGGTCGAAGAGCCTGGTGGTAAAAATGGATGACAGGGCCAACCACTGCTTTTATGAGAATTATTTTTATGTGTGGACTGAGCGGATCCGATGGGGTTCTCGGATGTTGATGTCACACCTCCTTTTTATACACCCCTGGAAGAGTGTATAACAAGGAAGTTTTTTCCAATTTAAGTGACAATCTACACGAGATTATTTTATTTATTAAATTCAGAGTCGCCACTTAAGATAATTTATGGTGTCCCAAGTTATCGGTTTAAATCACGAATCGAGGAAAAGATTGATTCTAATAATAGTCCGCGAACCAGAAATTCGGGTAAGGAATTCTGTTAACCTGGGAGAAGGTATTAGGATTCTCGGGTTTCGTGGTTCTAGTATGGTCGCTCAACTGTTATAATAGGCCTATTTTCTGGTTTTAAATATTTTGGCCCTATGTGCAATTTTAACTTTTCAACTACTTTTATTTAATTAATTAAAGGAAGATTGCAACGTCATTTAAAATATATATTTCGAACCGCGTCATATAAAGGCATACGCAGTCCGCAACACATTTTATCTAACATTGAGATTTGTATTTGCGTCACATAAATGTACACCCGAGTTTAGGAAGGTAAATTATTTAACTAACACGTCTAAAGCAATTACGCATTTTTAACTTTGCGAGGGCCATGAAAAATTCGCTAAATGATGCACCTCGATTTCTAAGGATTGAACAAAATTGATTAAATGCGGGCCATGCAATTATCATTTTTTTGGCATGGCGCACCCCAATTTATTTTAAAGGGTACTAAATTCGGAGGACCATAATTCTTTGTGTTATCTAATGTGGCACACCTCAATTTAACTATAACGATCTACTGATTGAATCAGACTTGAAGGAGTTACAGTTACTTTTAAACTAAAGTGCGAACTTAAAATGTCATTCAATGGTCCTATAAAGAGGAGGGTTTGATCCATTATTTATTAAAATAAGCCTGGGCTTGGCACCAGGCCCAACAATTCATTGAAAATTTCCGCCTTGGGGAAGAGAATCACGGGAGTGCCTAGGGCAGCAAACTCCCTTTTACACAATAACTTTGACCTTTAGGCCCATTAGAGGCCCAAACTTTAAAAAATGTAGGTTGAAGGTAGAAGACCCAAAATCGAGCCCGAATGAAAATAAATTGACATACAAACCAAAGAAATATGCCAAATTAACTTGGTCATCAATATCTAACAGCCTGACATGCAGGAAATATTAAATGCTTTTAAAAACCATCTTACGTACATGCCTTGATATCAAATTCCAAATTTATGCTAAACAGATTTCATCAAAAATAAAGCAAACTCTTAAAACTCATCAGTTAACGCAAACTATGCTCATAATGGGTTGGTCTTATGAAGACCTTCAACATTAAACTGCTGGATTCCTCTTCACCACTATTCACGTACCAATTTACACATGATAACATATTTGAACACAGAATAATTAAATCAACATATGCTAAATCTTCATACATCAGCCTTCAAATACTGTATATAATCACTATTGCAGAAGAAATTGTTTAATCCTTTTCAAAGAGAATGCTACAACATATCCAACAGTTCACATACACAATAGATTCCAACCATTTTACAAGCCAACGTACTGCCTTTAAACACTCATTCCACCATTACAAACACAACCTTAGGCTAATAACGTAAATAAGCAAGCATTCATGAAGCAAAGCTAAATTACTACATAATTAAATGAGTTTAACAACATAAAAGACATTTGATAAACAACATGTCCTGAAACTTCCACCGGATCATGTAACTTCAGATTTCCAACTTTTACACATATAGAGGGCTAGAAAGTACCTGGATATTACAAAAGGAATAAGAGGTGAAAGCAATGAATAGCAAAAGCAGGCCAGCAATGTGATAATATTAGCAAAAATCAATTCCACCCAGCAAAAGAATTGTAAGCCACAACCAAACTCAAGTAAAAAAACTCTTCAACCAACATATTCAGTCCATGTTTGAAATCCAACCTAATAAAATGAAAAATCCCTTTCAAATCCCAGAGAATCAACCCCAATTTCTAATTCAAACCATTTTAAAACCCTAAATGAATCACAAGTTACTTCAGAGGTTGAAAATTTCAGGAATCAAAGAGGGAAATTCAGTACAACAGTATTTTTCTCTCAAAATTCTAGTCATATCTATTTTTTTTATTTTCAGCTCTTAATCCTTCTCAATCTTCCTTGAGAGGCAAGGTTGAGATGCCTTTATAGGCAAGCAATAGGGCAACTATTAGATTTTATTTTTCAATTCTAGTCCTTTTTCTAATTCTTATTTTTGCTACTTGATCCCTCAAATTTTGGCTTGCTAGCCAAGCAAGGCTATTTTCAGCTTTCTAAAAGCTTCTTAAATAGTTAGGAAAAGGTTCCTCACCAACACTATCCAAATTACCCCCATATCCTTGAAAATTAACCTAGCGGACCAGCCTAGGTCAAATTGACCCAAGGCAAATCAAATCTTGGCCTTTAACCTTTTGGATTAACCCCTTTCTTTGGGCTTTTAAGACAAACCTGGATTTCAAAATTCGAAACCAAACACATGACAGAATCTTAACAAAAAGACCAAAACACTTTGAAATAAAAAAAAACCCCCCTTAATTGAACAGCCCCCCTTTAGACCAAAATTAAAAGAAAAACCAGCAAACTAAAACACAATCAGAGTGAAGACCGGTTCATGTGAAATGAAATCATGCAGATGTAATTCTAATAAAATAGATGCAAAGACGAATAAAAAGCATATCAAAGAAATTATAATAAATAAAGAAAAATAGTCACAATGAGAAAAGAATCGTGCAAACCCAGAAAGCAAATGAACAGAAATACCTAAAATGAGAGCTGACTTTGAAATTTCCCTAAATTCTCGATTCTGACCAAAATGGGCCCCGCTCATGTGTTCTCATATGAAAACGCATGAGCAAGGCTAGTTTTAGTCCTAACCCACCCAAACTCTGACCTTAACACTCTACAACCTTGGCTTCAAAATGAAATTCGACAAGCTCTAAGGCCATTGAAGGAAACAGACTATGGATTTGGAAAGAGGGAGGTGCGGGGGGCCTTTGGTGTTAATTTGGTGGTGAAAGGAGGTGGTGCCGCCGCTGGAGAAACTGTGGCAGCGCTAGGGTTTGGGTCTTTGAACTGATATTTGAGCAATTCCGGATTGATTATGGAGAAACGGACCGGGGCTCTGCATTGAAGAGGTGTAAAAATGGTGCCGATTGGACACCGGCTGCCACCGTAGGCGATTACTGGCGGGCAACGGACGGTGGTTTTAGGGCGGAGTTTCGTGGAGCATTCAAAGGATGTGAGAGACGACGAGTTTGGGAGGGGGGATTCAGTCATATATATATATATCATCAAGACCCATAGTTCCCTACCGTTGGATCTAAATGAGATCAACGGTTGGGATTCATGAACTATCGAAACATGGTTGTTTGGCTTAATGGGGTTAATGGACCGGGTATGATGAGTTTTGGGATGGGTATGGGCAAATCTGGGCAGGTATTTCATGGATTTGGCCCAAAGTTGGTCTTTTATTAATAAACCCCATTTTTCTTTTCATTCTCTTTTCATTTTTTTTTATTTTCAGAGTTTTTGTTAAATAAAAATTAAATGTAGAAAGACTTGATTTAATTCCAAAAGTAAACTAATTGCTTTCTCAATAATTAATTAAATCCTAAATTAAAAAGAAAACTATGATAAATTCAAAAACTAAAAACAAAAAAATACAAAAAGAGCTATTTTTGTTATTTCCTTTTATTTTTGTAATATTAATTAAATAATTAACCTAAAAATATAAAATTAGATACTAAATGCAAATGCAATGTATTTTTTGTTTTTTAATGAAATAAAATGCACAAACAAAATGCAGACAATTAACAAAAATCCAAAAAATTACAAACACTGAAAGAAATTACTTTGTGTTGACTTTATGAGTAATTCGTATAAGGCAAATCTCACGTGCTCATAGCTGCCCCTCTTTGCTCGAAAACACGAAGAGTTTTTGGGAAAAGATAATATGAGCGGATGCGAGCGATTTTTGCTCGTTTAAATACTCCACGGGAAGCATTTTTGAAAGATTTGACCGCACCCTGCTTTTGAGGTTGCCTACATATTCTTTGCTATAAAGAAATCAGGTCAGTGTTGTTCAGGAATGTTTGGTAGCTGGGACTATCATAAAGCTGTGATTTCACTGCTGCTGCTGCTGCTTACTGAATCCCTTATTACACCATGTAAAAAATAAAAAGACTCTAGACTAGACTATGATCTATGCATTACAAAAATCCAATCTATATCTTCAAACTTGCTCTTGTGGTTCTTGTTTCCTTGTTGACTTGTGTTCGCCTGGTGAAGTCTCTTTGTTACTGACTTGAGTTGCAATCTGAGTTGCTTTTCCTTTTCTCCAGGTGGATGCCTGATTACTAGCTTGAACTATATTACTTCGAAACTTGGATCGTCTTCCCTCGTTCTCCAGGTGGTTGCCTGATTGCTGAACTTGAATTGTGTTCCCTTGTTCTCCAGGTGGCCTCCTAACTGCCAAAACTTAAATTATATTCCCCTGTTCTCTAGGTGGGCTCCTGACTGCCAACAACTTGAACTGTATTCCCTTGTTCTCTAGGTGGGTGCATGATTATCAAAGCTTGAATTGTATTCCCTTGTTTTCTAGGTGGATGCCTTTTTACCAAAACTTGAACTGTATTACCTTGTTCTCCAGGTGGGTGCCTGACTGCCAAACCTAAAACCTGTATTCCCTTGTTCTCTAGGTGGGTGCCTGATTACCAAATTGAACTGCATTCCCTTGTTCTCCAGGTGGGTGCCTGATTATCAAAACTTGAATTGTAATCCCTTGTTCTCTAGGTGGGCGCTTGATTACAAAAACTTGAGTTGTATTCCCTTGTTCTCCAGGTGGGTGCCTCATTATTAAAACTTGAATTGTATTCCCTTGTTCTCCAGGTGGGTGCCTGATTTCCAAAACTCAAAACTGTATTCCCTTGTCCTCCAGGTGCGCGCCTGATTGCCAAAACTCGAAACTACATTCCCTTGTTCTCCAGGTGGGTGCTTGATTACCAAAACTTGAACTGCATTCCCTTGTTCTCCAGGTGGGTGCCTGATTACCAAACTTGAATTGTAATCCCTTGGTGGGCGCTTGATTACAAAAATTTGAGTTGTATTCCCTCGTTCTCTAGGTGGGTGCCTAATTACCAAAACTCGAACTGTATTCCCTTGTTCTCCAGGTGGGTGCCTGATTGACAAAACTCAAAACTGTATTTTCTTGTTCTCCAGGTGGGCACCTGATTACCAAAACTTGAATTGTATTCCCTTGTTCTCCAGGTGGGTGCCTGATTACCAAAACTCAAATTGTATTCCCTTGTTCTCCAGGTGGGTGCCTGATTACCAAAAATTTGAGATGTATTCCCTTATTCTCTAGGTGGGTGGCTGATTACCAAAACTCGAACTGTATTCTCTTATTCTGTAGGTGGGTGCCTGACTGCCAAAACTTGAAACTGTATTCCCTTGTTCTCCAGGTGGGCGCCTGATTGCCAAAACTTGAATTGTATTCCCTTTGTTCTCCAGGTGGGCTCCTGATTGCCAAAACTGAATTATATTCCTTTTGTTCTCCAGGTGGGCTCCTTATTACCAAAACTTGGATCGCGTTCCCTTGTTCTCCAGGTGGGTACCTGATTGACGAAATTTGAATTATGTTCCCTTGTTCTCCAGGTGGGCGCCTGATTGCCAAAACTTGAACAATATTCCCTTGTTTTCTAGGTGGGATCCTGATTTCCAAAACTTGAATTGTGTTCCCTTGTTCTCCAGGTGGGCTCCTGGTTTCCAAAACTTGAACTGTATTCCCTTGTTCTCCATGTGGGCTCCTGATTGCCAAAACTTGAACTATATTCCCTTGTTCCCCAAGTGGGATCCTGATTACCAAAACTTGAATTGTATCCCCTTGTTCTCCAGTTGGGCTCCTGATTACAAAAACTTGAATTGTATTCCATTGTTCTCCAGGTGGGCTCTTGACTACCAAAACTTGCATTGTATTTCCTTTTTCTCCAAGTGGGCTCCTGATTACCAAAACTTGTATCGTACTCCCTTCTTCTCCAGGTGGGCTCCTGATTGCCGAAAACTTGAATTGTATTTCCTTGTTCTCCAGGTGGGTGCCTGATTTCAACAAGACAGACAAGACAAAGAAAATTTTCTGCCCCAGTTTGGTAGCTGGGCACATAGTTGAGTGTTAAACTGATCATGTTACCAAATATTACTAAGAATTGGAAAGCTAGATCCCATTATCCATGAGGGTCATGACAACTCTTGATTAAACGACAATTTAAAATCTAAGTTATATCTTCAAAAGGTATTACTTCCACTATATCTTGTTATCTAAGAAAGTATTAAAGCTACATCCTATTATCCAGGAAGGACCTGACAACCCTTAACTAATGACAATTTTAATACTAAGCTATATCTTCTGAAGGTACAACTTTCACTACATCTTTTTATCTAAGCAGACCTTAAAGCTATGTCCCATTATCCAGGATGGTCCTGACAATCCAAAGTCAAATTTCATCCTAAGAGTGACAATTCCTTATGGCTGAATTATACTACTCTACAACAGATCCTACGCTAAATTTTGTTATCTAATAGAAATCTTAAAGCTAGGTCCCATTATTCATGAGGATCCTGAAAACTCCTAATTGAATCCTATCTTAAACATGGAAACTTTGAAACCAACTAATATTCCTTGGGGTACATTTATGCCAATTTTACTACTTATGATAGTTTTGAATTTTAAACTAGGTCTTGTTTCAGGAGGGTCCTGAAAGTTTATGATCATACTTATCTGGTGCTTGCTTTTCCCCTATAGAGGGTTTCCTCGAGACAATCGAAACTTTCTGCCCCTGTTTAAATTAAAGAAAAATCTTGTCAGTTTGAAATGTGGTGTTTAGTTTGTGGCATTCTTGCTGAACGTGGCCTCCCTTCTGTCATGCTTTGTTTTGACTAGCTTCCTTGAACTGGCTATGAACCGTCTGACCTTCTGATTGACTTTCAAAAACCCTATGACCTTGGATGAATCGAGTGTTGTGTACCCAGACCATTGTATTACATCCCTGACCCCTTTATCAGAATCTTTGCATCTCTCATGAAAATACCAAACCATTCCACCGCTGAGGCTTCCGGTGATTCTTTATATCCCGTTTTACATCACGCTGACTTTATTATGTTCTGGCCACACTGTTCTTTGCATTTTAGGAAGTTTGTTGTAAGGTTTGAAATCCTTTCTTACTTGTTCAAAATAATTGACCTTGAAACACCTTAGAGGAATAGAAACCCAAAAGAAAATTACATGCAATGATTTTGAGAGTTAAGGATAAAAAGAATCCAAATCTGGATGACTGCTAAAAGGAAAATACAAAAGAGACTTATCTAAGTAGAACAACTGGTAACAATGATCATGACATGTATTTTGGATTAACCGCCCCAGTCCCTCTAAACAACCAACTTTGAATTGCCATACTTGTGAGCATGTAATTTTTGCCCTATACGAATTACTTCCGTAAATTCAAAACAAAATTATTTTGCTTGTTTAGTTGCAATCTTGATTTTTCGTGGCATTATTCTGTTAATTGTGCGCACTTTGTGCATTTTAAAAAACAAAAATGCAAAAATACACGAGGCATTGCACTTAGGAGTAATTTTGCATTTTTAGAAATTAATTAGTAATTGGAAAAGGAAAATTCAAAAAAATGGTTTAATGTGCACTTAAGAATAGTTTTAGGTAATTTTGTTCTTCCTTTTAATCTATTATGGGGCAATAATTATTGAATGGTTAATTAAGTTTTTTAGATTAATTAGGATTTTGTTTTTAGGAATTCAAATAATAAAGAAAAGATTATAGGAACACCTGAAAATTCAAGCTAAGTACATATACTCTTTGGGCCAGTTTGATAGAAGACCCAGGCCCAAATGCCCAGTCCAATTGTCCCTCGACCGGGTCTAACCCCAGGAGTGCCAAACAACGTCGTTTGGTCCCCTTTAATCTCATCCCTCTATCGCCCATCATCCAACGTTCCACAGGAGACATATCATTTCAAATAAAATTGTCCGAACGTGTGTAATAATATCAGAGACCAATTCCTCCTCGTACAGTTCCACACCGCTGTAACGCCGCCAATGAGCCACTCTAACCCCACCGTCCATTTTGGGACGGAAATCGTCGCCGCCGACCCCAATGACTCCCAAATTTACACCATAGAAGCACCTCAACCTCCTCTTCCCAATCCTATGAAGATCATCCCTCGAATCACCGCCGATGTGCTCAAATATTAGATCAAAATACGACAGCTCTGCCGTCTATGGCGGTTGCCGGCGGCAAACCACTCCCAAATCAACATCAATAAATCTCCTCACGACCCTCACCGTAACCTTGCCAGTGGTTACCCTTGAACATAGCCACAACTCGCCAAATATTCGCCTGAAGATGGTAGCTCAACAATTCACGGCGGTGGCTACCACCCAATACCGTCAAACACCAACCTATCGACACCCCATAACCCCATTTGCCTCCCTCATGTCGAAATGTCGTCGTTCTCCTTCAAGTTGTTGGGTCCCTGAGGTCAAATTTTGAACGGATTGTTGGTTTTCTATCTCAAGTTGTGACTGAATTCCATTTCAAGGCATTCTCAATTAGGTAAAACTTTCCTATCTTGTTTAATTGTCTTGTCATTCTCCTCCTCGTCTTGTTTTCTTTTTGATTCACACGTCAAGTCTCATATTAAAATTCTGTTCATCTTGTTAAATCAATTGCATAGGTCTTACTCTTGGTGTGTTTGTTTCAAGTTAATTAGCATAGGTCCAGAACTGTTTAGTTATTGCTTAGTTTCATTGCGAAAAGTATGTAATCAAGTCCCCGTTTGTAGGAATAGTCTAAATGACATTGGAAATGCTGGTTGTGTTCGTTTAATTGCTAGCAGGTTTTTTTGCATGCTTGTTGATCTTGATCCAATTGATTCATGTTAGTATAATGGTTAATACTGACTTAAGATTGCCATTTCCTTATTTTAGCTTTTATTTATGTGTTTAGTTCGGATTGGTGATAAACCCTGTAACCTTAAGGTTCAGATTGTTTAAACTCTACATATTTGATTTGAGCATCGTATTGTAATGGGTATTAAATTAATGCAGTGATGGTGTAGTTGGTTTGGGACATCACATTTTATGTTTATTATGATTGTTGTTTGAGTTTTGAGCTTGATTGGCAACATCAAGCCCATTTATGGAGTTAGTTCGGGTTTTATGACCCAATTAGCTGAGCCAGTTGGCCCGGGGAGGTCAGGGTAAAAAAGGGTGCTGGGGGAGGGGGGTAATTTAGGCATCTAAGGATTCGAGAATCTTGGATAACAAACAAGAAGCTTCTAGTAGGAGTCGATTAGCCAAAACTTTAGCAGTGACTTGGCTAGCAAGTCATAAAATCAAGGACTTAAAGGGAAAAAAAATCTGAAGTTGCCCTATGGCCTTGCCTATAAAAGCAACCATTTCTTCAATGATGAGGGGGCGAGTCTTTAGAAAATATATACATACAGCAGATCAAATTATTACTGTTCCATTGATTTACTTCCAAAAGCATCCTGTTCAGATAGAAGTTTAAGAGTTGCTATTAGGTTGAGACCTGGGGTTTTGTTGGCAATTGGAGTATTTGTTCCATTGATTGTATCGTGTATTGATATTCCGTTGGGTTTAGATGGCTTTACTATAGTTGTGATTTGCTGATTTATCCTCTATTTCTGCTGATCTCACCTTCATTTCCTATTTACACTTTCTAGGTACATTTACTGAGCTTGAAGCAAATGTAGAAGTCCTGTTGATAATTGAAATGAAGTCAGCTGCATTTTGTTAAATTTGTTGTTTATTATTCATACCTTTTGAGTAGATTCTTTGATTTGATCAAGTTCTCTGAATGTAAACCAATCTGGGACTATTTGGACTGTTAGATTAGTGATAATTGTTAGTTGTTACAATTTGGTTCTGGGTTTCCTAAGGGATTTGAAGAACTGTTTGGGCTGTAAAAAATCCTTATATGATATTTGCTATTAGTATAATTGCACATAAGATTTCCTAAGTGTTAGCTAAAGTCGGACTTGATAGTTGGTAGTGCAGATGATTTTGGTTTCATCACTTGCGTAATATGAGCGAGCATGTAATAAGTATTTGCGCAAGCCAAGCCTGTTTGGGCTGATTGGCCCACTTGGCCCACCAACTTCAGTAGTTAAATATATCACTGCGATTAGACTTGTATTTACGTTATGGCCCAAAGTATAGTAATGAATAATGACTCTTCTCATTTGAAGGTTAAGTGAAAGGGTTGCCCTTGGATCCAAGATTAGGGCTGCCAAGCTTGGCTTCATTGAGACCCAGCTGATACATGAACCGAGGCCCTTCGAATGTGGCATTGACAATAAACCCTCATAGTTAACTTTTAGGATCAAATAGTTTCCGTATCAAATATTCCTTTGGGTCATCTCCTGTAAAACGTAGAATTTAACATACTTAGAATTTGAGATGTGTCGTTTTGTGAATATTCACGGCCTCTCACGAAGATAATAACGCGCTAGTCGCCTTAGGAAGCGTCCTTAATAATTCACCTTTCCTAAATGCGGGTGCACATTTATATGACCTAAATCCCAATCCCAACAACATTCGAAAGTGTCAAAACCACGGGTGCATTTATGTGACGTGGTTCGAGGCATGTTTTGAGGGCATTGCAATTTTCCTTAAAAAGCAATAATAATGAAAGTGGTTTAAGGTTAAAAAGCACATAAGTTAAAAGATGTTTTAAAATCAGATAATGTAAGCCAAATATAACAGTTGAGCGACCGTGCTGGAACCACGGAACCCGGGAATGCCTAACACCTTCTTCCGGGTTAACAGAATTCCTTACCCGGATATCTGGTTCGCGGACAGTAAACAGAGTCATTCTTTCCTTGATTCGGGATTCTAAACGGTGCCTTAGAATAATTGTTATATTTAGCTTTGTTTATTATCTTATTTTACATGGTGGCTTAATGTGCATAATGATGCTTTTACTGCTTTGATATTATCTAAACTGTACATATAAACTGCTACGAAACCCTTCTCTTCTCACCTCTAGGGATGTGCTTACTGGTTGAGACTCCCTATTCTGTTAGTGTCATACCCTGAAATAAGAAAGAGGTCGGATAAGTTACTAAGCCAGATGGCCGTTTGGTTCCCGGTACGTAGCCCTCTCTTCGACTCGAGTTGTCCGCTCGGGTACACAGTCTAGACCCTATGCCAAGGTTTTAACTTAGAATAACTTGACCTCATGCCGGATCCCTAGTAGGAACGCTTATTTTCATCATGAATTTGACTTAGGGGACTCAACACAGGGGTTGGGTCCGTCTAGGACAGGTAACCTGGAATGAAAAAGACCATCCTGATGCATCATTGTGTGTGCATTTAACTGTTTGGGATTTGCATGTTGACCGACTTACGAATAAGAAAATAAAACATAAATATAGCAGTATTAGGGATGTTTAGTATTAGCCATCTGTCTAGTAAAAATCAATGCTCAAATAGCGCCGAAATGCTGCCGAATTTCTGAAAAACAGAAGAGGAAAAACAAAAAATGAGGCTGTTTATAGTGTTGATTTTGATGAATTATTTTTCCCGAACTATGCAAGTTTGATTCTTGTCGGAAGCGAGATACGTAGGCAACCCCCATGGGGTTGAACCTCTTTTTTGCAAAAATAACCAAAACAAGAAAAAACAAATGTTCGATTTTATTCATCTTATTTTCTGAAATAAATCCCGTGATGCCATCACCGCCAAAAATAGCCAAACGTTCCTGCAAGGGACGTCGAACGGCTAACTCCACACAAATGCCACCTCCGAATCTTATTTTGGCCGGCGAGCGAGCACAACCTTAATACCTTCCTTCGGAAGTGCTGAAAGGCTGTATTCGCAAAAGCCAGGCTCCAGTTTTAGAAAATAAATTTCAAAAAAGGAAGATGACAGTTTTGATATTTTGGGGAGTCAAGTATCAAATTTTGAGATGCTAATTCACCTTAATAAATGTGTAGAATGAGCATGATAGCGTTCATGAAAAAAATTCCTATGGTGCTACACCTGTGGTGGAATGACATGGGGAAGCAGGGCAAAACATGGTCAACACGCATTTGGGAGGACTTACCAGGCTGCCAAAAATTAACCAGAGGGGAGATATTCTAAAGGCATTGATCATATTTTGGGACTCAGCTCACAATGTCTTCCATTTTTTGGATTTTGAACTTACATTGACGTTGGAAGAAATAATTTGATACATTGGGATCCCTACAATTCCTTTAAGACACCAATACCTAATTGCACCAAGAGCCCCTGCCGTGTACAAGTTCGTGGACTCTTTAAAAATCAGTATGAAGGTTCACAACCCAGACTTATCTGCTGGCTTCTGCACCCCGCAGTTCATATATCAGAGGTACGGGCATATAAGGGGATTCAATAACACGGACAATTATATTTGTAACAAAGAGAACCAACTCAAGTGGGAGGAGCATCGATGTTTTGCATTCATGGTATTTTTCCTGAGCCTTCTGGTGTTTTCGCATAAAGATGGAAATATCGACATACGAATAGCAGGGGTCGTCAGCACTTTAATGACTCAGCCCAAGAGCACCTTGGCTCCTATGATCTTGTCCGAAATCTTCCGCGCTCTCACCACATGTAAAGCAGGAGGAGATTTCTTTGAGGGATGTAACCTATTGTTACAAATATGGATGGTTGAGCACCTATGCCACCGGCCTCGGTTCATGAATTATGGGTCACCAACAAAGAGCTGCATAGAAGAATTCTACAACATGGTTGATGGGTTTATGCTACCTAAGGGTGTCACAGAATGGGTGTTGCGTCTCCGGGTTGTCACTGCAAATAAAATAGAGTGGACATTCGGGTGGCTCCTAGTGGATGAAATTGTGTATATGCCAGCCACCAGGCCTCATTTCTTTCTGATGGGTCACCGAAGTATCCAACCCTATGCGCTATACCGAGTGTTAAGGCAATTGGGTAGATGCCAAATGATTCCCCGAGATAAGGACTTTGGTCACCAAGCGGTTGAGATTAGCCCCAATGGTCAATTCCCTGAAGCCATCGTGTGCCAAATATGGAGTGAATGTCAATACTTGACATCGGGTACTCGAGTATGCGACATATCGAAAGGTAAGGTTGCACCGGGATACAATGCCTGGTATAGAAAAGAGACGGAGCCCGGGAGGCCCGCTAAAAGACCACATCTCCAAGAATTTGTTGAAACATCACAGGAACAATGGGATTGGCTAGCCAAGGAAAATTAGTACAGAGCCACCATAAGAAGATTAGAAAAGAAAGTCCAAGAACTACAATTTGGAAAAGGCTTGCAAGCCGCAACAACCGAGGGAGAGAAGAAAAGATTAACCAAAGAAAATGAGGCGCTGCGAGCCCAGATCTAGAAGATGAAAGCAGTCGCAGAAATACTACCAGGAGCGCGAAGGATGAAAAACTCATAGACAATTTGAGGCGAAAGGTAACCGAATATGGGTTCGACTTGAATAAGGCCGAAGGTGAGCTGTCTAGGGTTCGAAGACAATTAGATAAAAATATAGAGGAACAAGGCCGCATCATTGAGAAATTAAAGGAAAAGCATGACAATGAGGTCGCTGGGTTAAAGCGAAAAGTTATCAAGCAAGTTAGGGGCCTCAAGACGGAGAGGGACCATTTTTATGCAGCAATAGCAAGGTTAGAGATGGATTTGAGGCAATTCCAGGAACTAAACCAGGTCGCCGAACGAACTCTAGAGGCGAGGGCTGAGCAAATTGGGCGTTTGTGGTAAGAAAAGGGTATTATTAGGGAAAAATTACGGGCAATCGTAGACTACATTACCACAAGGTGCAGCCATTGTGAGGATATGACAAAATCCATGTTCTTTGCCACCGCCATGACTTTTGTCCGACAAGTGATATAAGACCTCTACCACCTCCAAGGGAGTTTAGCACATAAGCCAGCGGGAAGGCTGAATGATGCCCGCGAGGCCTAGGAGCACTTGAGGCATTAATGTACTCCTAAATATTGCACTTTTAGTTTATTAGTTTTAAAGTCTATTAGTTTAAACGAGTCTGTATTTTCTTTATGCATAATTGGTTGTTGTTCGAGTCTGTAGTTCGTTTATCAGCATTTGGTTGTTGTTCGAGTCTGTAGTTCGTTTATCAGCATTTGTCTAATCTATCACCTTTCAAGTCGTTGTAATTAAAGTATGTTGTTATAGAAATCTTCCAGAATATGTTATGCTCTGCTTTTTTGCAAGAACTATGCTCGGTCTGATTCATGCGGTGTCATGATACGTAGGCAATCTACATAGGATTCCATCAAAAGTGAATATAATTGGAAATTGAATAAATATGGGAGAGGGAGGGAATAAGCCTAAAACAAACGGAAGCTTCGCAAATAAAAGTCGGCATGACGCAAGCAACCAACGCATGTAGGGACCAAGTGCCATTTATGTGCATACATACCCAATGTGTGGCCATTTATGTGTCAAGAACCTAACCACTAACGAGTCTTTGGTGTTGTGACTTCCAGTTCCAAATTAGACAGGTGACTGGTACTCAGAGGCATTCTGGAAACTCACTCCTACAACACGCGATCGAAAAGAAAACAAACCAAGAAGCTGATGTCAGCATTATTGACCCCTCGAAGGAGGCAGAGGAATTGGACGTTAATTCTATGAAGGAGGAAATGTATTAGCTTAAACACCAAATGGCTAAGATGTACCAGGCATGGGCAAGAGAACAGCCGCCCCCGACCTATCCTGCCAACCCAACCTTCATCCCGCCACTGGCCCAAGCACCTGACCAGTCCGTCACTAATCCTCCTCCAAGTTTTCCTATATACTCACAGCATCAAGGTGCTACCTCTCAGCCACCAGCACCACTACCCAAAGTCACTCCTTACTCTCCCCCATCAATCGCTTCTATCTATGTGGCACCTCCTCCTCCTACACTGCATAGGTCATCCAACGAACCACTGCTTCAAGCTTATGACCCTCCATACTATCCCCCAGAACCTGCCTACAAAGCCCAGGAGCCTTACTCCTATGCTCCTCGTCCTTAAATCTCAACGGGAGCTGAAAAGCCGATCAAAAATTTCGAGTAGGAAGAAATGCTTAGAAAGGTCCGGAGTCTTGAACAATCAATCAGGGACATGCCTGGATTAGGAGGCCAGGTGAGCGTGGCATTCAAGGGTCTTTTCTTATTCCCGGACATACAGTTGCCTCCAGGTTTCAAAATGCCTAAATTCGACTTATATAATGGTCACGACGATCCAGTCGCATATCTGAGAGGGTTTTACAGTAAAATGAGGGGAGCAGCGGGAAAAGATGAACTACAAATGGCATACTTTAGCCAGAGTTTGAGTGGATCGGCATTGGAGTGGTATACTCGATAGGATCCTAGTCGGTGGTATACCTGGGATGACTTAGCGCAAGCATTTGCATGCCACTTTCAATATAATCTCGAGATTGTCTCGGATCATCTATTTCTGACAAAGCTGGAGAAGAAACACAACGAGAGTTTCAGGGAGTACGGTTTCCGGTGGATGAAACAAGCAGCCAGAGTTGATCCTCCCATGAAAGAGAGTGAGATGGTTGACTATTTTCTGCAAGCTCTGGAACCTACCTACTTTGGGCATTTGGTATCAGCAGTTGGAAAGTCTTTCAACGAAGTGGTCAAGAGGGGAAGCATGTTCAGGAAGGCCTCAAATCCAATAAAATCATGAGCTACTCTGCAATTAAGGCAACTACTCAAGCCATCCAGGGTGGAGCTGGAGGAACTTTCGGGAAAAAGAAGAAGGAGGAAGTAGAGACAGTGAAGTCAGGAACTTGGTTTTGGGCCTCGAGCACCATATCACTACCGCCAGCCCCGTCCTCACCACCAGACATACCCACACACTCTATATGGCCCGCCACAACATTACTTTCCGCTGCCAGAACCTCGCTTCGCGGTCCATCATGCGCAAGCATATACCCAACTCCCGCTCACACACAATGGCATGCGCCACCCCCTCAAAACACTTACCCAAATCCACAAAATCAATACCCGCCTCCAAGAGCTTACCAACAAACCCCAAGACTTGCCTTCCGAGGCAATCCGGCCTGAGAAATGAGAGGGTGCAAAAAGAGAAGACTTCATTCTGCTAGGAGAATCTTACACTAGCCTATTCAACAGGCTGCGACAACTGGACATGTTGAGACCAATTGAGCCGAAACTGCCAAACCCTCCTCCAAAGAATTTAGATTATTCAGTTAGCTGTGAATACTGTTTTGGCGCACCTGGGCATGACACCGAAAAATGTTGGCATTTAAAGAACGCCATCCAAGAGCTTATTGACTGCCACAGGATCGAGGTACAGACTCCAAAAATGCCTAATATTAACCAAAACCCGCTGCCAACCCACTAGGAAACCAACATGATTGAAATTGAGGAGACAAGGGGAGAGCCCAAAAGACCTTCACAAACAATAATGATGATCAAATCCAGTAAGCCAATCAAGGTTGCAAGCAGCAACAAGCTGGTAACTGGGGCAAAAGAAGGCAGTAAAACTGTTGCAGTTCAGGGGAGCTCAGCATGCGCGGTTGCATCAAAACGAGAACAGGCAAAGGTAACAGCATATGGGGCAACTATAAAACCCGTCGTGGTTGTGGAGGGTGTCCGCATCGAGCCAGTTATTGTGAAACCAGTAATCCAGCCACCAATCATCAACAGCAAAGCAGTTGCTTGGAGGTACGAACAAACAATAGTGATGTACAAAGGGGAAGAAGTTAGAGAGGAAGTGTGTGAGGTACGAGGCTTAACTCGATCAGGAAGGTACTTTGCCCCCGAAGAGTTGAGAAAGGGCAGAATCTCTAAGGATAAACCTGAACCAGTGAAGAAAGTTGTATCAGAAAAAGAGGTAGAATAATTCTTGAAGAAAATGAAAATGCAGTTACTCCATCATAGCACAGTTGAGAAAAACTGTAGCCCAGATCTCTTTGTTATCCTTACTAATCCACTCAGATGAGCACCGTCGGGCGTTGATGAAGATTTTGAATGAAGCTCATGTCCCTGATAAGATAACGGTGAACCACTTGGAAAAGATTGCAAACAAGATATTCGAGGTAAACCCGGTCACATTCTCTGATGATGAATTGCCTATGGAGGGTACTGAGCACAACCAGGCCCTTTATCTGACTGTGAAGTGTGAATATGCTGTGGTCACCGAGTTTTGGTCGACAACGGGTCCAGTGCAAACATTTTTCCACTATCCACGTTGACCAAGCTGAAGGTGGAAAATGAAAGGGTTCGCAAGAATAACATCTGTGTTCGAGGCTTCGATGGCGGAGGTAAAGACACCGTAGGGGATATAGTGTTGGAAGTAACTATAGGGCCCGTCGAGTTCATTATGGAATTCCAAGTGCTGGATGTATCAGAATCTTATAATATGTTGTTGGGTTGGCCCTGGATTCATGCAGCCAAAGCGGTGCCATCTACACTGCACCAGATGGTCAAGTTTGAGTGGGACAGGGAAGAGATTGTCGTGCACGGAGAAGATAATCAGTGTACCCCAGGTGACACCATTGTGCCTTCCATTGAAATTGAGGACAACAAAGGGCCATGGGTTTATCAGGTGTTTGATGCGGTATAAGTACAGAAGATCCCAGAAGGTGAAGTTGTTGCAACCCTAATGATAACAACTGCATCCGTCATGGTCGCTTCAGAAATGTTGAGAAATGGTTTTATACCCAGCAGAGAGTTTGGAGCTTCTCTGCAAGGCATTGCGCAACCAGTGTCTGTTCCCTAGAATCTAGACACTTTTGGCTTAGGGTTCAAGCCCACAGCCGCAGACATAAGGCGAGCCAGGAAGCTGAGACAGAAGCCCGGGTTCTCCCAAAGCCTATCCCAAGGTTGTCCAAATTATTTGTCAAATCCAGTAATGGCCCCAGACCTAAGACTTCCGGCCTACTGATCGACGCGGACGAAGATCTTGATTAGGGGTTAGAAAGGCTGTTCAATGAGGTGAATATGGATGAGGCGGGAGAAGGATCAAGTGGGGCAGACGTGCAGTTTGTGGGAACACGCGCAAAAATCAATAATTGGGAAGCCACTCCTCTTCCCAATCAGAGGGAGTCGTGGTAGTCGGCTTTGATTTTCCTTTCAGTGTAGTTTGTATTAGCGTCAAGTTTTCAGCTCAGTTTTATTTCCGTTCGTTTGGATGTGCAAATCTGTTATTTTTTATTCTAATGAAATATAATTTCCCTTTCACCAATGCTGATAGTTTCCATTTCTCTTTACTTTTCTTTCTTTTCTCTTTTGTACAGTTGTTTTTATGTTGGTTCCAGTGATCTGACATGCATAAGGACTCCCCGTCCCAATATTCAAAACATGTCTAGTCCAGAAATAATAATTCAAGTAATAGAACACGAGGATGAACCAGGGTATGATGAGGAAGGGGCATGGGATGAGGTTAATAATGAGATGACCTAATTCAAAGAGAAACCCAAACCAAACCTGAATGATACATAGGCAATCAATCTAGGAAGTCTGGATAATATCAGAGAAACAAAAATAAGTGTTCACCTGGAGCCACAACTTAGGGAAGAAAGAATTGAGGTATTGCTGGAGTACAAAGATGCCTTTGCATGGTCCTACGACGACATGCCCGGATTGAGAACTGATTTGGTAGTCCACAAATTACCTACTGACCCAGCTTGCCCGCCTGTTAAGCAAAAGTTGAGGAAATTCAAAGCTGATGTGAGCGTGAAAATCAAAGAAGAGGTGACCATGCAGCTTGAGGCAAAAGTCATTCACGTCACACGATACCCCACTTGGTTAGCAAATGTTGTGCCTGTGCTGAAAAAGGACGAAAAAACCAGAGTGTGTGTTGATTACCGCGACCTCAACAAAGCAAGTCCAAAAGAAAACTTTCCCTTTCCTAACATCCATATACTGATTGACAACTGTGGGTAGCATGAGATTGGGTCATTCGTGGATTGTTATGCCGGGTACCACCAGATTTTAATGGACAAAGAAGATGTGGAGAAAACATTGTTCATCATGCCGTGGGGAACGTACTGCTATAGAGTCATGCCTTTTGGTTTAAAAAACGCTGGGGCCACATACATGAGGGCTATGACAACCATTTTCCATCATATGATACATCAGGAAATTGAGGTCTATGTGGATGATGTAATAATCAAGTCCATGAAGTAGTCTGATCATGCCAAAGATCTGAGGAAATTCTTCCAGAGGATTCGCACGTATGACCTCAAACTCAAACCGCAAAATGTGCGTTCGGGGTCCCCTCGAAAAAGTTGTTCGGATTCATAGTCAGCCGCCGTGGCATCGAGCTAGACCCATCAAAAATCAAAGCTATACAGGAGTTGCTGCCACCCAGAAACAAAACATAAGTAATGAGTCTACTGGGAGACTGAATTACATCAGTCGATTCACCGCCTATCTCACAACCATCTGAGAGCCCATCTTTAAGCTGTTAAAAAGGATGCTGCGGTGAAATGGACGGGAGAGTGCCAGGAGGCTTTTGATAAGATAAAGGAATATTTGTCAAACCCATCAGTATTGGTCCCGCCAGAACCAGGAAGGCCCCTGATCTTATATTTGACGGTCCTGGACAACTCATTTGGGTGCATGTTGGGTCAACACGATGTTACCGGGAGAAAAGAGCAGGCCATATACTACCTCAGCAAGAAATTTTTGGCCTATGAGGTTAAGTATACTTATCTTGAAAGGACATGCTACGCCCTGATGTGGGTAGCCCAAAAGTTGAAGCATTACTTGTCATCATACACCACTTATCTCATCTCACGACTGGATCCATTGAAATACATTTTTTAGAAGCCCATGCCCACAGGGAGGCTCGCAATGTGGCAAATCTTGCTCATTGAATTCGACATCGTCTACATGACCAGGACTGCTATGAAGGCACAGGCATTGGTAGATCATCCCGCATATAATCCCATAGATGAAGAATATGAGCCCTTGAACACATATTTTCCGGACGAGGAAGTGATGCACATCAATGAAATGGAAAAAGATGAGAAGTCGGGATGGAAATTGTTCTTCGATGGGGCCGCCAACATGAAAGGCGTCGGGATAGGGGTAGTACTCATTTCTGAAGAAGGGCATCATTACACGTCACCAGCTCAACTCCGCTTCTATTGAACCAACAACATGGCTGAATATGAGGCATGAATTTTAGATTTGAGATTAGCAGCAGACATGGGTGTCCAGGAAGTCTTGGTCTTGGGAGACTCGGATCTTTTGGTACACTAGATTCAAGGAGAGTGGGAGACAAGGCATTTAAAGCTCATACTATACAGGCAATGCTTGCATGATCTTTGTCAATGATTGCGGTCAATAGAGCTTAAGAATATCCCCAGAATTCACAACGAGGTCACCGATGTCCTGGCTACTTTGGCATCAATGTTACATCATCCGGACAAGGCTTATGTTGACTCGATACACATCCGGGTCCATGATCAGCATGCTTATTGCAACATGGTGGAAGAAGAGATTAACGACAAGCCTTGGTTCCACGACATCGAGGAATATATCAGGCGAGGTGTGTACCCGGTACAAGCCACGAGTGACCAGAAGAGAACAATCCGTCGTTTTTCAAATGGGTTTTTCTTTAGTGGAGGAATATTATACAAATGAACTCTAGATCTTGGTTTGCTAAGATGTGTAGATGCTGGGCAGGCGACAGTTATCATGAATGAGGTGCATGCTGGCGTCTGCGGGCCGCACATGAGCGGATATGTTTTGGCAAAGAAGATTATCCGGGCAAGGTATTATTGGCTTACCATGGAGCGGGATTGTATCAGCTTTGTGCGCAAATGCCACCAGTGTCAGGTACACGGAGACCTAATTCATTCTCCTTCGTCAGAATTGCATACGATGTCGGCACTGTGGACCTTCGTTGCTTGGGGCATGAATATTATTGGGCTAATCGAGCCAGCAGCCTCTAATGGACAAAGATTTATCCTGGTAGCTATTGACTATTTCACCAAATGGGTTGAAGCCAAAACCTTCAAGGTAGTGACCAAGAAGGCCGTGGTCGATTTCGTGTACACAAACATTATTTGTCAGTTTGGGATCCCCAAAATTCTCATCACTGATAATGGGGCAAACCTCAACAGTCAACTAATGAGGGAGGTATGTCAACAGTTCAATATCACACATCGAAACTCCACCCCGTACCATCCCAAGGAAAACAGAGCGGTCGGCAGCCAATAAGAACATAAAAAAGATACTTCGTAAAATGGTGGAAGGATCTAGGCAGTGGCATGAGAAGCTGCCTTTTGCATTGTTAGGCTATTGCACCACTGTCCGCACTTCAGTGGAGGCTACTCCACACTTATTGGTATTTCGCACGAAGGCAGTGATCCCGGCCGAGATTGAAATCAACTCTCTTGGAACCTTGGACGAAGCGGGAATCGACGATGATATGGGTCAAAGCTCGGTTGGAACATTTGAATTTGAATGATGAGAAAAGATTGGCGGCGGTCTGTCACAGCCAGTTGTATCAACAAAGAATGCCAGGGCATAAAATAAGAAGGTGCATCCCAGAATGTTCAAAGTAGGTCAGCTGGTACTAAAGTGCATCCATCCTTATCAGGCCGAGGCAAAAGGCAAATTCGCTCCAAACTGGCAAGGGGCATTTATCGTATCAAGAGTGTTGTCCAATGATGCATTGTATCTGATGGATGTGGAAGGGAAATGTGCAGAAATGGTTATCAATGTGGATGCTATCAAAAGATATTATGTATGATTTTCGTTAGAATATTGTTTATACTTGACATTTGTTTGTACTTGGCAAATTTCGAAGATTGAAATGACGAATGCATTTTGTTCTGCTACCTAAATACTTTATTCTTTGGTAACCCTTTGAGCTTTAATTGTTTTCTTTCGTACCCCTCTTTCAGAATTAATAACAAAGTCAGAAATGCAAGTGTGAGAAGGAAGTAAAAGGAAAAGAACGGAAAGAATGAAAATAACGAAAACAAAGGAAAAGAAAAGAAAAGGAAAAAAGAAAAGAAAAGAAAAACAAGAAAAGGAAAGAGAAAAGAGAAAAAGAGAAAAGAAAACAAGAAAAGAAGAGAGAAAAGGGAAAAAGAAAAGAGGAAAGGAAAAAGAAAAGAAAAAGAAAACAAAACAAAGAAAAAAAGGGAAAAGAAAAATAGAAAAGGGAGAAGGAAAACGACAACAAAAACAAGGAATTGGCATGAACTACGTTTGACCTGATTCCTTTTAAAAGGATACGTAGGCAGCCTCACGATTCGGTCTCATCAAAATAAAAATCCAAAAGTCCCCAAGCAAGAAACTGGGGTAGAAATTGTGTTTGTTATAAGAATTTGATTCTGAAAGTTGCAGTTTAAACCCATTTGAATTGTTTTGAGCCTTTGATACTCTTTATTTCTAACCTTATCCAAAAGCCTACATTACGGTCCAAAGAAAGACCTTCTGATCAGTCTTCAAAAGATGTCGAGTCGAGCAGGTGGAGGATATTCATGCCAGGGACAACACTCTGCGCCAGACGAGAGAGATGATAAAATGAGAGAGTCATATTGGTGAAAACCCTCACGGGCACCATAAGGCGACGAGAGTTTGAGGGAAAATAAAATGAGAGTCTTATCGGTGAAAACCTTCACAGGCACCGTGAGGCGAAGGTAAGGCAAAAGCAAAGCCTAGAAAGGGGCTATTGATGGATGAACACAACAGGGCAAGACGAGTTAGGGTTTGAAGGATTGATTTGGGAAGGTCACAACAACAAAAGCACGACAACAGTAGGTCGGTCATCGAAACAGATTGGGTCGACTAAGCCGAAGTGTATGTTATGATCATGAAAACCAGCTGCTCCTCTTCAGATAAGTCTTCTTTCTTTTCTTTCCAATAGTCAGCGAGTCCGAAATTCTCTACCCTAAATACCATTCAAAGTCTTTGCATTTCATTTTCTTTCAAGTCTAAAAACTTTTGTTTAAGCCAAAGAATGGAACGTCAAAGCCGATTATCAAACTCCCAAAGGAACAACGCGCATGCCGCCCAAAGGCGTAACAAAGATAACAAGTGGGGAACAGCAAAGGGAAAGATTCATGCAAATTGTAATTCATGGAAGAGACAAAAACTGGCAAAGTGAAGAAGTACCACACAGAAAAGGGTATGAAAATGAAACCCCCAAGATTTTGGGGTCAGCCAAGCGTCACAAAGCCGCAAGGTTTGACCAAGCGTTATATGTCGGTCATCAGGGAAAGACATAAAGAATTCCGGTGAATGATCGAACGTGCAACATAGGGTGAGAAGCGAAATGAGGGCATAAAGGCCAAGAGTCAGTCGAGCATCCCAAATGGACTGGGTAGTCTCAGGAAAGGAATAAGGATTCCTGGAGGGGGCTCGGTTATGTAGCCAAGATGAGGAACAAAACGAAGACACGAGGAGCAAAGGATTAGCCAAGGATAACACCCGAACTCAACGAACGTTAAAGAAGAGTATAAGGCTTCTAGCGAAAGGGGAAAAAGCGCAACACAAAGGTGGAAATGGCCAGGAAAGTCGACCCAGCATGATATATCAACTCGTCAATATCGGGAAGAGGCAAAAGGGAATTCTGGTAAAGGGTCGGAAATGCAACACCAAGATAAGAGACAAAACAAAGCCATGGGGGTCAGAGGGTCAGCCAAGCATAATACATTGACTTGGCGATCTCGAAAAGGTGCATGGATTTTTGGCAAAAGGGTTAGAAATGTAATACAATTATGGGGAGCAGAATAAAGCCTAGAGATTTCGAGGGGTCATCTGAGCAGTTCCAGCAGCTATTTTCAATATGTGCAAGGGAAACACAACGGAACACGGCAACGGGAGGCTATCTTCAACAAGAATTCTGCGAGCTAACCATCACTTTTCAAACTAACAAGTTTCCTTTGATTAACACATGGGCAGAAATTTTCAGAAGAGCCCAAAGAGGGCCGCCAACAAGAGAAGGTAGGCGCACAGCAGGTATGATCCAAATCCCAGAACCCACCTGGAAGTGGGATTCAGTTAAAATTCAAAAGGGACATAGCATGTCATAAACACCCTCCCCAGCAAAGAGCAGAAGGGGACAAATTTAACTAGAAAACCCAATAGGAATAATTGAGAGTTAAAAAGCATGCAAGTTGAGATGGAACACAGTTTAAAACTCAAACAGGTGCGGGTAATATAGGCACACGCCAACACCTCCCCAATAAGAGTCACAGAAACAACCAGGAATTAGAACTGCATTTAAGTTGAAACTCTCAGGACCCTCCTGGAAAATGGGACTCATTTTAAGGTTAGGAGTAATCATGGATAACAAATGGCATAAAATGACTTGTATGTCAAAGTAGGATTCAATTAGAGTTGTCAGGACCCTCCTGGAAAATGGGACTTAACTTAGAACACAAACAGTCGGGGGCATGGTCATACCCAAATACTTCCCCAAATTAGAGTCAGTAAGAGTCATCAGAACCCTCCTGAAAAATGGGACTTAGGTTAGATATTTTCCCAATAAGAGTCAAGAGAAGTCACCAGGACCCTCCTGAAAAATGGGACTTAGATTAGATATTTCCCCAATAAGAGTCGATATAAATCATCAGGACCCTCCTGAAAAATAGGATTTAGAGCCAAAATCTCCCCAGCTAGAGTCAACAAGAGTCTATAAGGTCATTAGGACCCTCCTGAAAAAGGGGACTTGGAGCAAATATTCCCCCATCTAGAGTCAAGAGTCAAGAAAAGTCATCAGGACCCTCCTAAAAATGGGATTTAGAGGGAAAATTTCAAACTTCCCCAGCTGAGTCAGCAAGAGTCATCAGGACCCTCCTAAAAAATGGGACTTAGATTAAATACTACCCCAGAAAGAGTCAACAAGAGTTGTCAGGACCCCCTCCCCCCGGGTAGTGGGACGTAGCCCTAAATACTGACCCCCAGCTGTCACCTTTTTGTCATCAAATTAATATTTTTCAGGACCCGCCTGAATAATGGGAGGTAGTTTCAATTATTAGTCACTAGCATATCCCCTGCAGATATAACTCATAGCAATACATAGTGAAAAATAATACCTTTTCAGAAACACAGCATAATCTTGAAACTGTCAGCAGTTGAGAATTGTCAGGACCAGTTTTGTAATCAGGCGCCCACCAATAGAATAAGGGAATATTTTTAAAATTTTAAGTTTTTGTAATCAGGCGCCAACCTGTAGAACAAGGGAATATTTTTCAAAATTTCAAGTTTAATAGTCAGGCGCCCACTTGTAAAACAAGTGCATATTTTTAAAAATTGTAAGTTTAGTAGTCAGGCACCCACCAGTAGAACAAGGGAATATTTTTCAAAATTGTAAGTTTTTATAATCAGTCGCCCTCCTGTAGAATAAGGGAATATTTTTCAAAATTGCAAGTTTTTATAATCAGGCGTCCACCTGTAGAACAAGGGAATATTTTTCAAAATTTCAAGTTTTGTAATCAGGCACCCACCTGTAGAACAAGGGAATATTTTTCAAAATTTCAAGTTTTATTAATCAGGCACCCACCTGTAGAAAAAGAGAATATTTTTTCAAATTTTAAGTTTTAGTAATCAGGCGCCCACCTGTAGAACAAGGGAATATTTTTCAGAATTTCAAGTTTTGGCAATCAGGCGCCCACATGTAGAACAAGGGAATACTTTTCAAAAAATGCAAGTCTTGGTAATCAGGCGCCCACATGTAGAACAAGGGAATATTTTTCAAAATTCAAAGTTAAGTAATCAGGCGTCCACCTGTAGAACAAGGGAATATTTTTCAAAATTTCAAGTTTTGGAAATCAGGCGCCCACCTGTAGAACAAGGGAATATTTTTTTCAAATTTTAAGTTTTGGTAACTAGGCGCCCACCTGTAAAACAAGGAAATATTTTTCAAATTTTAAGTTTCAGTAATCAGGCGCCCACCTGTAGAACAAGGGAATACGTTTCAAAATTCAAAGATAAGTAGTCAGGCGCCCACCTGTAAAACAAGGGAATATTTTTTAAAATTTCAAGTTGCGGCAATCAGGCATCCACCTGTAGAACAAGGGAATACTTTTCAAAAAATCCAAAGTTTGGTAATCAGGCACCCACCTGTAGAACAAGGGAATATTTTTTAAAATTTCAAGTTGCGGCAATCAGGCACCCACCTGTAGAACAAGGGAATACTTTTCAAAAGGTAATCAGGCGCCCACCTGTAGAACAAGGGAATATTTTTCAAAAAATGCAAACCTTGGTAATCAGGAACCCACCTGGAGAACAAGGGAATATTTCTCAAAAGTCAAGTTTTGATGATCCCACCTGTAGAATAAGGGAATATCTTTCAAATTATAAGTTCAAGTTTCAGGCAACCACCTATAGAACGAGGGAATGCTTTCAACGGAGTGCATCTCAATACCAGCAATTTGGCATCAAACATAGAAGAAGAGAAAACAAGAAGACAACAAGGCAACAGGAGTTCCACAAGAAGAAATACCAGACACCAAGACAACAAGGAGTTCCATAGGAAGAATTACTAGTTAATGAAGCAACAAGAAGTTCCACATGCCAGAAATGCAAGACAACAAAGCAACAAGGATTCAGAGCAAGACGGAAGAAATAGATAGGTTTTCTTGTAATCCATAGTTCATAGCTTAGTCTAGCTTCTTTATTTTGCACAATGGTGTAATAAGGGGGTCTAATAGCAGTAGCAGCAGCAGCAGTAAAATCACAGCCTCGGTAGCCCCAGCCACCAAACACTCCTGAACTATTGACCTGATTCCTCTTCAGCCGAGGATATGTAGGTAACCTCTGAAGCAGGGTGCGGTCAAACTTTTCAAAAAAGCTTCTCACCGAGTATTCAAACGGGCAAAAATCGCTCATGTTCGCTCACTTATCTTTGCACGAAAGCTCTTCGTGTTTTCGCGCAAAGAGGGGCAGCTGTGAGCATGTGATTTTTGCCCTATATGAATTACTCCCATAAATTCAAAACAAAATAATTTCGTTTGTTTATTTGCAATTTTGATTTTTCATGGCATTATTCTATTAATTGTTTGCAGTTTGTGCATTTTTAAATAACGAGAATACAAAAATACATGAGGCAAGTGCACTTAGGAGTAATTTTGTATTTTTAAAAATTAATTAGTAATTGCAAAAAGAAAATTTAAAAAAAGGTTTAATGTGCACTTAAGATTAATTTTAGGTAATTTTGTTCTTCCTTTTATTCTATTATGTGGCAATATTATTGAATGGTTAATTAAGTTTTATAAATTAATTAGGATTTTGTTTTTAGGAATTCAAATAATAAAGAAAAGATTAACGGAACACCTGACAAGCTAAATACATATACTCTTTGGGCCAGTTTGATAGAAGACCCATGCCCAAATGCCCAGTCCAATTGTCCCTCTACACGGACCAGCCCCAGGGGTGCGAAACGACGTCGTTTGGTCCCCTTTCATATAGCCTCCATCGCCCATCATCCAACGATCCACATGAGACATAACCTTTCAAATAAAATGGTCTGAACGTGTGTAATAAAATCATAGACCAAATGTTTCCTCTGCGTACAGTTCCACACCGGTGTAACACCGCCAATGAGCCACCCAAACCCCACTATCTTCCGCCGGCTGGAAATCGCCGGCAGCGGCATAAAACCAATGCCTCCCAAATTTACACCATCGAAGAACCTCACCCTCCTTCTCCCAATCCCATGAAGATCATCCCTTGAATCACCGCCGATGTGCTCAAATATTAGATCAAAATATGGCAGCTCTGTCATCTACGGCGGCGGCCGGCGGCAAACCACTCCCAAATCAACACCAATAAATCTTCTCACCACCCTCACCCTAACCTTGCCAGTGGTTTCCCCCGAACATAGCCATAACTCGCCAAATATTCGGCTGAAGATGGCAGCTCCGCCATGCACGGTGGTGGCTGCCACCGGATACCGTCAAACACCACCCTATCAACGCCCCGAAACCCCATTTTCCTCCCTCATGTCTAAATGTTATTGGTCTCCTTCAAAACCACCCAGGATTACACACTCTTAAATCTAGGGTCCCTGAGGTCAAATTTCGAACGGGTTGTTGGGTTTCTATCTCAAGTTGTGATTGAATTCCATTTCAAGGCATTCTCAATTAGGTAAACCTTTCCTATCTTGTTTCATTGTCTTGTCATTCTCCTCCCCATCTTCTTTCCTTTTGATTCAGACGTCAAGTCTCAAATTAAATTTCTGTTCATCTTATTGAATTAATTGCATAGGTCTTAGTCTTTGTGTGCTTGTTTCAAGTTAATTAGCTTAGGTCCAGAACTGTTTAGTTATTGCTTAGTTTAATTGCGACAACTATGTAATCAAGTCCCCGTTTGTAGGATTAGTCTAAATGACATTGGAAATACTGGTTGTGTTCGTTTAATTGCTAGCAGGTTTTTTTTTGCATGCTCGTTGATCTTGATCCAGTTGAGTCATGTTAGTATAATGGTTAATACTGACTTAGGATTGCCATTTCCTTATTTATTAGCTTTTATTTATGTGTTTAGTTCGGATCAGTGATAAACCATGTAACCTTAAGGTTCAGATTGTTTAAATTCTACATATTTGATTTGAGTATCATATTGCAATGGGTCTTAAATTAATGTTGTGATGGTGTAGTTGGTTTGGGACATCATGTTTTGTGTTTATTATAATTGTTGCTTGAGTTTTTGAGCCTGATGTGCAACAGCATGCCCTTTTTTGGAGTTAATTCAGGGTTTATGACCCAATTAGCTGAGCCTGTTGGCCCGGGGAGGTCAGGGTAAAAATAGGGTGCTAAGGGATAATTTAGGCATCAAAGGATTGGACAATCTTGGATGACAAACAAGAAGCTTCCAGTAGGGGTCTATTAGAAAAACTTTAGTTGTGACTTGGCAAGCAAGTCATAAAATCAAGGATTTAAAGGAAAAAAAATATGAAGTTGCCCTATGGCCTTGCCTATAAAAGCAACCATTTCTTCAATGATGATGGGGCTGGATCTTTAGAAAATATATACATATAGCTGATCAAATTATTACTGTTCCATTGATTTACTTCCAAGAGCTTTCTATTCAGATAGAAGTTTAGGAGTTGCTATTAGACTGAGACCTGGGGTTTTGTTGGAAATTGGAGTATTTGTTCCATTGATTTTATCGTGTATTGATATTCCGCTGGGTTTAGATGGCTTTACTATGGTTGTGATTTGTTGCTTTTTCCTCTATTGCTATTGATCTCACCTTCATTTCCTATTTACACTTTCCAGGTACATTTACTAAGCCTGAAGCAAAACTCTTGTTGATAATTGAAATGAAGTTAGCTGCATTTTGTTAAATTGTTGTTTATTGTTCTTACCTTTTGAGTAGATTCTTTGATTTGATTAAGGACTGTTTGGACTATTGGATTAGTGATAATTATTAGTAGTTGCAATTTGGTTATGGATTTCCTAAGGGATTTGAAGAACTGTTTGGGCTGTAAAAAATCTGTATATGATATTTGCTAGTATTATAATTGCGTCTAAGATTTCCTAAGTGTTAGCTAGAGTCAGACTTGATAGTTGGTAGTGCAGATGATTTTGGCTTCATCACTTGCGTGATATGAGCGAGTATGTAATAAGTATTTGTGCAAGCCAAGCCTGTTTGGGCTGATTGGGCCACTTGGCCCACAACTTCAGTAGTTTAATATATCCCTGCGATTCAACTTGGATTTATGTTATGGCCGAAAGTATAGTAATGAAGGTTAAGTGAAAGGGTTGCCCTTGGATCCAAGATTAGGACTGTCAAGCTGGGCTTCATTGAGACCCAGTTGATACATGAACCCAGACCCTTCGAATGTGGCATTGACAATAAACCCTCGTAGTTAATTTTTAGAATCAAATAGTTTCCGCATCAAATATTCCTTCAGGTTATCTCCTGTAAAACGCAAAATTTAGCATACATAGAATTTGAGATGAGTCGTTTAGCGAATATTCACGGCCTCTCACGAAGATAATAACGCGCTAGTCGCCTTAGGAAGTGTCTTTAATAATTCACCTTTCCTAAATGCGGGTGCACATATATGTGATCCAAATCCCAATCACAAGAACGTTAGAATGTGTCAAAACCACGGGTGCATTTATGTGACGTGGTTCGAGGCACGTTTTGACGGCGTTGCAATTTTCCTTAAAAAACAATAATAATGAAAGTGGTTTAAGGTTAAAAATCACATAAGTTAAAACATGTTCTAAAATTAGATAATTTAAGCCAAATATAATAGTTGAGCAACCGTGCTGGAACCACGGAAGCCGGAAATTCCTAACACCTTCTCCCGGGTTAATAGAATTCCTTACCCAGATTTATGGTTCGCAGACTGTAAACAGAGTCATTCTTTCCTCGATTCGGGATTCTAAACAGTGACTTGGGATACCATAAATCTCCCAAGTGGCGACTCTGAATTCTCTTAAATAATTGAATACCGTTTCGATTGTCTTTTAATTGGAAAAACTCCCTTATCTACCCCTTTCATTGGGTTGTAGTAGCCAAAAACGAGGTGTGACAATACTTTGTTGCCCCGGAATTTCATTACCTCATTTCTTCACCCAAACCTTAACCTTGTTCATCCTGCAGTATCCTGAAAGGTTTTCAATAACAGACCTCTCTCATTTGTCTATCCCTCAACTCACTATCGCCTTAAGGTGCACATAAAGGTTTTCACCAATAAGACTCTCTCATTTTTCATTTCTCTCAACTCACGTCGCCTTACTGTGCCCGTGGGAGTTTTCACTGATAAAAATCTCTCATTTCTCATTATTTTCCTGCTTGGACCAGAGTATTGCCCCTGAAGTGAATCACCTTTACTTGCTCGACTTGGCATATTTCGACGATTTATCAGAAGGTCTTTCTCTGGACCGTAATGTGGGCTTTTGGATAGGGTTAGGAAAAAAGGGTATCAAAGGTTCAAAACAATTCAAAATGGGTTAAAATTTACAACTTCAGAATTAGATTTCTTATAACAACTGCAACTTCTGCCCCAATTTCTTGCTTGGAGACTTTTGGATTTTTGTTTTGATGGGATCGAACCATGAGGCTGCCTACGTATCCTTAAAAGGAATCAGGTCGAACGTAGTTCATGTAAGAAATTGCTTTGTTTTTTGTGATTTTTCTTTCCTTTTTTTATCTTTTCTTCTTTTCTTTTCTTTTCTTTCTTCCTTTTGTTTTGTTGTTTTGTTGTTTTGTTGTTTTTCGTTTTCCTTTTTTTCTCTTTACTTTTTTTTTCTCTTTTTTTTTATTTCCTATTTTTCTTCTCATTATTTTTCTTTTCTCTTTCCTTTACTTTTCTTTCACGCTTGCGCTTCTGATTTTGCTAGTGATTCCGAAAGAGGGATATGAAGGAAACAAATAAGGCTAAAAGGGGGGTAACAAAGGATAAAGTGTTTAGATAACAGAACAAAATGCCTTCGTCTTTACAATCTTCAAAATATTCCAAATACAAACAAATACAATTTAACCAAAGATCGATGTCTACATGAGTTGATTCTTGAGGAATCCGATAGTTCGCGGTATTTCATCCATCCGGGTGCCGCAAAGATATATCAGGACTTGAGACAACACTATTGGTGGAGGCGGATGAAGAAAGATATAGTTGGATTTGTAGCTAGATGCCTCAACTGTCAGCAGGTGAAGTATGAGCACTAGAGACCGGGTGGATTTCTTCAGCAGATAAAGATTCCGAAGTGGAATTGGGAGCGTATCACCATGGATTTTGTATCTGGACTCCCACGGACCTTGAAGAAGTTCGATGCCATTTGGGTTATTGTGGATCGGTTGACCAAGTCCACTCATTTTATCCCTCTGTGTACCACTTATTCTTTGGAGCGGTTGGCGAAGATTTATATTCGGGAGATTGTCCATTTGCATGGTATTCAAGTTTCTATTATTTCAAATAGAGGTACTCAGTTCACATCACGGTTCTGAAGGGATGTTCGCAGGAATTGGGTACTCAGGTGGAGTTGAGCACAATATTTCACCCCTCATATGGACGGACAGTCCGAGCGCACTATTCAGATTCTTGAGGATATGCTCCGCACATGTGTGATTGAGTTTGGAGGTTGTTGTGATCAGTTCTTGCCAATGGTGGAGTTTTCTTACAACAATAGCTATTAGTCCAGCAGTAAGATGGCACTGTATGAGGCTTTTTATGGTAGGTAGTGTAGGTCTCCGGTGGGTTGGTTCGAGTCGGGTGAGGCCAGGCTATTGGGCACATATTTGGTTGGAGAAAGTTAAGGTTATTCAGGATAGACTCCGCAAAGCCCAGTCCAGACAGAAGAGCTACGCGAACAGGAATGTTCGTGATGTTTCCTTTACGGTTGGAGAGCGGGTTCTGCTTCTGATTTCGCCTATGAAAGGGCGTTATGAGATTTGGTAAGAAAGGGAAGTTGAGTCCAAGGTTCATTGGCCCTTTTTGAGATATTGAGGCGTGTTGGGGAGGTTGTTATTAACTTGCCTTACCTCCCAGCCTGGCAGGGGTTCATTCCGTATTTCATGTGTCGGTACTCCGGAGATACCATGGTGATCCATCAAACATGTTGGATTTCAGTTCAGTCTAGTTGGACAAGGATCTATCTTATGTTGAGGAGCCAGTTGTTATATTGAACAGGCAAGTTAGGAAGTTGAGGTCAAAGAACGTTGCTTCAGTAAAGGTTCAGTGGCGGGCTCAACTGGCCGAGGAGGCGACCTAGGTGACCAAGCAGGATATGCTCAGCCAATACCCTCATATTTTCACTACTTTAGGTATGTCTGTATGCTCGTTCGAGGATGAACAAATGTTTAAGTGTAGGAGGATGTGACAACCCAGCCGGTCTTCTTAAGAATTAACGTCCCGACCCCTATTAACTGTTTTCCCCAAGTTTATTTCTGCTAATTTCATTTGCTGGGACATTCTGTTTTGAATTTCAGAGAGTTTTGGGACATTTAGTCCTTAAATGAGAGCTTAAGTGTTGAAAAGTTATCCATAGTTGGAAAAATATGAAGACGGCCTTGGAATGGTAATTCGATGGTTCTGTTATCTTCGTTAGGTGATTTCGGGGTTAGGAGCGTTTTCGGATTGTGTTTTGGAGGTCCGTAGCTAATTTAGGCTTGAAATGCCAAAGTTTGAATTTTGGATGTTTCCGGTCCGATAGTTGGATTGATCTGAGAGTCGGAATAGAATTCCGGGAGTTGGAGTAGCTTCATTATGCCACTTGGGATATGTGTGCAAAATTGCAATTCATTCGTATGTGGTTTGGTTGGGTTTTTGATCGAAAGAGTGTTTCAGACGTTTTTAGAAATTTAAGCTTGAATTCAATGTGAATTGATGGATTTGATGTTGTTTGAGGTGTTTTAAGGATTGGAAGTTTGAATGAGGTTTTATGATGTGTTGGTACTTTTGGTTGAGGTCCTGGGGACCTCGGGTAAGTTTCGGATGGTCAATCGGACCATCTTTGAAGTTTGAAATTTGCAAATTTTGGGAGTTCAGATGTTGCAAGTATTAACTTTTCGCATTCGCGAAGAAGGAATTTGGAAGGCAGGAAGATAAGCCTTCGCGTTCGCGTCTTAGCCAACTGATATGAACAAAACTAAGCAAACAAAAGTCATGAATCTCAAAGTCATACACCACACATAACATTTCAAGTCCAGAAGAAAATAGAAGGAACAAAGAGTTAAAGGAATCGGACCTCACGAACGAAGTTCGAAACAACTAATCCAGCCCGAACGAAAATGATGGACCGCACCTCGGATGACAAATCTAATGATCGAACACCCGTTTCAACTCCAAGCCATTTTGATAAACCAACACAAAGATACGAAACTAAAGCAAAAACGTCAAATAAAGCCAAAGAAGAAACACGAGGAGTTCGGCAAATCTCGATTCAATAGGAATCAGCAGTAAACCATGGCGTTTTAAATTCACAAACAAATTTTAAAGCCCAAAAAATTGAGAAGCCTAGCGAGGAAAACCCAGATAGACATCGAAACTTCTTTTCTTCTAGTTTTGGTCTTTGATTTCTCATTTTTTGGAGCTCTTTTTAAAAAAACAATGTCCGAGATTCAAATCTACTAATCCAGAATCTTATTTTCTACCATTTAGGATTTTTTGTATAAATATGCCATTTTAAGAAAGGACAAGAGAAGAATTGCTGGTTGTTGTGTGTTCGACGTGGGGGGTGGTCGTTCTGATTTCGGCAAGCTGCTGCGACTAGTTTTCGGCAAACAACGGCTGGTCTAGGGTAACAGAGGTTCACTGGGTGAGGGTGTGGCTATTGCAGTCCATTTAGGCGAGCTAGGATTGGAGTTGGGAAGTTGTGGTCGTTGGTTGCTCGGCGTGGAGATGGGACGGCATTAAGGGCTAGTAGGGCTATCCGGCGTGGGAAGCCGATGGAGAAAGGTAGACTGGCAGTTGCTGGTGGTTATAGACATTACGGTTTTTGGTTTTGAAGATGATGAAGAAGGCTCCTAGGGTTTTTCATTTTTGAAGGTGAAGGCTCCAATCTAATGGGGTGTGTCCTTCCAAAAAACAGATATTGTCCTTAGGTGTTAAGCTAGCTCTTAGGGTTTAGGCCTAAAATGTATTGTGCTGATGGGTTAAGGTTTGGGCTTTTTTATTAATGGGCTAAGAGGTTGGCTTAATTGGGCTAAAAGCAAGATAAAAATTAGTCCAAAAAATTAATTATATTCCCTCCTCCCTTTTTATATGTAAAAATAATATAGCAAACAAGGTAAACTATTAAAAATACTTATTAATCTTACTTAAGAAATAATTGTTAAAATAGCACTAACAATTAAATCAAATCTATTTTTGGTATTTTTCAAGATTAAAAATGACTACAAAATATTAATGAAAATATTCCTTGTAATTTTTATTTTTTGTGATAAAATAAAGTAAAAGAGTCAAAACTAGTTTAGCTATATTAGACAAAAACTAAATATTCATATGCTAAAATATGTAATATCTTGGGGAGGGTCAAAAATCACTTGTCTACATTCATGATGTATTGTCCTGTAATGTAAAAAGTAAAGAAGGGACAGAAGGAATTCCATTAATACTTGCAGGATATATCTTTATTGATTCAAGAAAGATGATAACAAATATTTGTCGCCAAGATCTACAACTTCTCGTGCTTTTCTCTTGTAACATTCTCCGGTTCTTCTACCTTTTTCTTATGTAGGAGAGAGATCCCCTTTTCTTGTTATTTTTGCCCTATTAATATAGTAAATATTCCTTTTTATAGAGGGCCTTATTTTGTTCGTTGTGGGTTGGACTGTCCCGCTTAGATGTTACGACATATGCTCACCGTACGAGCTTTCAGATAGTTCGATCCGGGCAGTGGCCGAGATACATGTTGTTGTGATGTTTTATAAATACGACCATGGCTCAGTCGACCCCTTGCCTTTCTTTTTAATGTTGATCAACGCGTGGATAGATTTCAGCCCATACAGTTAGTCCCTCTGCCTATTGAGGCTGCTTGTTAGCGAGCTCGATGGGTGGACTCTATTGATTTGAGAAGGAGAGATCTGAACACGTAGTGACATGGATGAGCACCTCATGGCGAGTGAGCAACATGACGTTTCAAGAAGTGAGTCTGACCGTTACATCACTATGGCACACGTTTTCTATGCTTTGCGTTATTTCCAATGCGCTTTCAGTTTTCTAACTTACGGCGCTTAGTTTCCTGCTCAGGGCATTTATATCCCTATAAATAGGGGAGAATCCTTCATTTGAGAGTTATTCTTCTTAATCGTTCAAGAGAGAATTTTTCAACTCTTCTTCTCCAGTTTCATAAATTTCTGTTTCCGTTAAAATTTGTTGTGACCACCACCTTTTTCCCTTATCATTCTCATTTCTTTCGGTTAAAGAGAAAATGTCTTGTGCTTCTTCTCACTCCGATATAACTGCTGGTGATGCGGTGCCGGAAAATGATGCACCCTTAATCGAAGAGGGGGTGGAAATAGCAGAGGATGTGGGCTTTCAAATGGTAGATAAGGTGGTTCCTCGCCAAGGGAAGGCGAAGACTGATTTTAATATCCTGCTTGCGATGCGCCAGAGCATGTTCCTTCCACAATGGACGTTGTGGTGCTCACGGCATTCAAATCCAAATGGGGGATCCCTGATTATATTGAAATGGTGCCGGCAGGTAAGGACATAGTGCATCTACACCACCTCGGCTACTACGCGTTTTACGCATATCTCTTTGTCATCGGGTGCACGCTTCCCCTTCATTCCTTGGTGGTGGATTTCTTCCTATTCTATGAAGTGTGCCTGGCTCAATACTCTTTGTTCTCATCAAATATGCGGGTCTGTCCGGCCGAGGAATCTCTCTTGGACACATGCTTCACCTCTTTGCTACCTATTTTCTTTAGGATACGATGATTCACATGCGTCACCAAGGAACAAAGAGTTTAGTGGTGAAAATATACGACAAGGAAAATAACCATTTGTAGGAGAGATTCTTCTACATCCATAAAGAGCACGTTGTATCAAACCTGACGGGGTTTCCTGAGACGTGGAATTTTTCCCTTTGGTTTTCTTTTCTTTTCTACTTTATGCATTTTCTCTTAAGATGGTCGTCAGTCGTCTCCCTTTAATGAACTTGTTGAGGGTTTATCTATGTTCTTGTAGCCGTGATAGTACATTCTCCGTCAGTTGCTGATATTCACAAGTTGGTGAGCGCGATTCTTCCTCATACAGCCGCAAGCCTCTTGTCGGTGAGTTGGATCGTTGTGGTCTGTTAGTTTGTTCTTTGCTTCGTATTTTCTTTTAACTTATCCTTGTTTAATTAAATCCTTCTCGTTGGTAGGTTGGAGAGGAGTGAGAAGGGTGTAGGCTCCTGCGCTCACTTTTTGTCAGCAAGCTTCCTCTACTCGACCCGTTCAAAGGGAACCTACGGGTGATAGCACCCAACGTGTGGTTGCACGATAGACCATTTTGGCGATTTGGCATGTTCATTTGAAGGTTGCTCCCCAATCGGATACTTTGGTTCTCGCCATCCATTCAATAGTTGGGCCTTCCCGCTACAGTATCCAAGATGTACCATCAAAGACGCGCGGGTTGTCAAAGGGAGCATCTTTGGTTGAGACGTCCTTAAGGGGCGACCCTATTTTGGTAGTATCTGAAGCTGGTGGTTATACCGACTGGGGTGTAGAGATAATGCCTATTCCGGTTGCAAAAGAGACTACCATAGGGGGGCGGGGGGGACAGTGTTCGCGAGGTGCCGTGGCTATTCCAAGTAGATCATCGTCATCTTGGCAGAACTACGCCCCTTCTTCGGCCAATGAGAAAGGGAAATGCATCATAGTTGAGGATTATGAATCCAGCTTCGACATTAACCCTGAGTACACGAAGATGTTCTAGGAGGGATTTACCAGGACTAAGGTAAAGGGCAGAAGGCCCTTCCCGCATACTCAAAATACTATCGAATTTCAACCTGTTGCAGGACACGGTGGATTTGGTGTTACAGGTTTATCTTCTATGCTTTGCCATTGAAAGCGGGTCCTTTAGGAGGTCAGCGATTCTGGGTTGTCACGTGGTGTGGCTGCGATGGCCTTAAGGGTGAGTTCCCTTTGGTTTTCTTTGTTTAATGACATTTATGTTTACTAAATCTTTCTCTCCTCTCTTTATTTTTTAGACTTACATGCTGGAGATCGAGAGTGCTCGTAGGGCTGAGATACATGCAGAGATTTTTCTAAAAATGGCCAAGAAGTATTGCCGATATCGTAATAGAGATGTACGAGCAGCTTAGAGCGGGTGTCAGTACCCAGTCCGCTAGGGAGGAGTTGGAGAAAAGAGATGAGGTGCTGATTCGATCTATCTGCAGATACACCAAGCTTAAGGAGCTACTTTACGCCAAAGACGAGGAGCTCGAGTTGGGCAAGGGGTTGCCGCGGTGTGCGAGGACCTTCAGGTGATGCCTTTACTAGCTGAGCTTGAACAAAATGCTACAGAAGTCGACGCTATAAGTCAGAATGGATGGAGAAGGTGGCTGAGCTAGAAAAGAAAGTGGCCGAGTTGGAGAGAGCTAAGGGTGCTTGAGTGTCGGCTATAGCAAGGGTGGTGGCACTGGAAGACATTATCCACATTCTCAGGTCTGAGCAGGAATCGAAGAGGGCAACGACCACTCTGAGGGAGGCGCGCATCGAGGAGCGTATTGATGGAATAGATTGGGAAGCTTCGAGCCTAGGAGATCGGGTAGTGGCACTTGAGGCCGAGAAGATGCAACTATTGGCTCAGGCTATACCTCGAGAATCTGCCTCTGATACTATCTCCCATTGTTTGCATGAGCTATGGGTCCATTCTAAGACCCAAAGATATATATACAAGCATTTGTGGGTGGCAAAGAGTGTTCTTGATGTCTCTTTCGAAGATGCTCGGGCGAAGGAATGTAATTCTCATCTTGCATGTGGATACGACCCTACGGCACCAAAGGCCTGTAAGGGTGCTGAGATCGAAGGTGGATTTCTTTCTAACAACGATGCTGGGGAGAACATCGGTAGAGATGATGTCGGGTGAAAATATTTCTTGCAGCGTTTGTAGTTAGTTTTTTTCGGTTACTTGTTTTCAAATTTTTCTTGGGGGCCTGCTTTTGTCCTGTTGCAAGGAGAAACTATTGCGTATGTACATTTTATGAACAAGATGGTCGCTTTGCCTTGGGTTATGTATCTTTCAACTTTCTTTCTCCCTCCACCCCCCTTTTTTTGAAAAAGATATTCGGACATCCCTGCAATGAGTCCCTGCTTTTTACTTGGGGGTTTGAATAAGGTCGAACTTAGAGCTGCTCGAGCAAGATCGAATGTGAAGTAATTCAAGCGAGGTCGAATTTAAAGTAACTCTATCGAGGTCGAATGTAAAGTAATTCGAGTGAAGTCGAATGTATAGTAATTTGAGCGAGGTTGAATGTAAAGAAATTCGAGCGCGGTCGAATGTAAAGTAATTCGAGCGAGGTTGAATTTTGGTAGCCTACCAGCTATTCATCCTGGCTAGATACTGAATGGAGAAGTACTCACTAGAAGACAACATCTACATCTTATAGCCCTTTTCACAAAAGAAGATGTGATTGATGCACTTAAGGGAATAGATAATATGAAAGAACCTGTATGAGATGGGTTTAATGTATGTTTCTTAGGAAAGCATGGAACATTATTGGAGATGACATTGTAAATGCAGTGCTAGAATTTTTTTTACTGCTGTGAGAATGATCAGGCCAGTCAACAACAAAACAATTACACTTATTCCTAAAGTAAAGAACCCAACCCCAATCAGAAAAGTATAGACCAATCTCATGTTGCACCATAATATATAAGATCATATCTAAAATCCTTACACATAGTTAACACAAGTGATGAATACACTGGTGGATGAGAGCCGGGAAGCTTTTGTCCCATAGAGGCTTGATAGACAATGTGCTACTTAGTTATGAGTTAATAAAGGGTTATGGTAGGATATGGGTCTCACCTAGATGTATGATCAATATTGATATGCAAAAGGCATATGACTCACTTGAATGGATGTTTTAGGAGCAAGTATCAACTGGACTGTGTTTTCCTAAGATGTTCATAGGTTGGATTATGGAGTGCATCAGAACTGTGTCATACTCCATCACTGTTAATAGTAGCCCTACTGTTCCATTTGAACAAAAAAAAAGGGTGAGGCAGGGTGACTCAATATCTTCATTATTATTTGTACTAGCAATGGAATATCTTACTAGAATCCTAAAACAATTGAAGGAGAAGCCTACCTTTAATTACCATCCAAGGTATGAAAAACTGAGTAATTTCCAGCTTAGTTTTGCAGATGATTTGTTACTATTCTGTCGAGGTAATGTGATATCTGTACATCTGCTATATGAATGTTTCAATAGCTTTTCAAAAGCATCAGGCCCTGCTGCAAACCAGAGTAAAAGATACATGTATTTTGGTGGAGTTCCAACAGTAGTGCAATAGGAAATTATTCAAGTTACTGGTTTTACCATTGATGAACTTCCTTTTAGAAACTTAGGAGTTCCATTGAGTTTAACGAAACTGTCAGTAAGTCAATGTCAATCTCCACTAGATAAAATGCTAGGGAGAATCAAGTAATGGACAATAAAATTTCTAAGTTATGCAGGGAGACTACAATTGTAAAGAGCATGTTAATAGCCATTCAAGCTTTCTGGTCACAAATCATTTCATTGCCAAAGAAAATTATCCAATTGGTTGAAGGCAATTGCAAGAGATTTCTGTGGACCGGTGACACAAATGCAAGTAAAAAAGCATTGGTGGCTTGAGATAAAATGTGCAGGCGAAAATCTAAAGGTGGATTAAATATCATTGATCTTGGTACATAGAATAGAGTAGCACTATTAAACACTTATGGAATATTTATAAGATGAAATATAAACTGTGAATAAGGCGGGTGCATGTCTACTATATAAAAGGAAAGATTCCATGGCAAGTGGATGTGAAGCAAGCTTCATGGAATGTTAGAAAGATACTGCAGGCTAGCAACTATATAATTGAAGCTAGGTTGGGTATTGGGAAGGAGCTAATGACAGAAACATTCTCTATCAGGAGATTATACAATCAACTGAGAGAAGATTTTTCAAGAGAGAACTGGAGCAGATTATTATGCAACAACAAAGGCTGCCCAAGATGGAGATTCATATTGTATGTTTCAGTGTAGGGGAAGCTATACATCAAAGACATATTGAACAACTAGGGTATACAAGTTAATCAAAACTTTTCACTATGTGATCAAGAGCTGCAAAGCCCTCAACATGTTTTCTTTGTATACGGATTTTTCGCAGAAGTCTGTTGTAAACTGTGTTATCATAGATGGGTGTTGTACGAAGGATAAAAGGCTGGGATGAGGAACTCAGATGGGAAACAGAACATGTGAAAGGTAAAGGTTCAAAACCCATGATTTACAGAATGAGTATTACAGGTGCAGTATGCCAACTATCGATGGAAAGGTATTTCAGCAAGAAAAGAGATGCAATAAAGACATTACCAAGCAGATAATACAAGAAATACAATATATAGGTCATAGGCAGATTAGTTTAAGGAAAGAGCTGCAAAAGCTAAACTTTTACCCTTAGAAATGTTGTTAGGGAGGATGAACTGTACTGAGTTTAGGGCAACATCTCCAAATTTGGTGTCTTTATACTTGTACATATTTATGTGATAATAAAAGTTTAATTATCCTAAAAAAAAAAAAAAACTAGTCTTGGTGGCCAAGTAACAAATCTTGGTGACCAAGTAGCCAATTGCAAACTTAGTGACCAAATAACTAGACTACTAGTTAACTTGCTTTCAAGTAATTTCATAGTACATGAACATTCAATCCTAATATTATTTATAATACAATAGAGATACTTCAAGATAGGCTGTTTTTTACTAGTAAAGGATTCCAAAATTGTTCTATTGAAGTACAACTGACGTAGAGGATAAATCAAAGTAATTCACTAGAGATACTTCAATTAAGTGATACTATAATTGCTCAATGTAAAACTAACATATCTGTCTACACCATCTCTGTCGCATGTGTTGGTATAAATTAGATCATAAACATGCATTGAGAACGCGCCTTTATATATATGGCTTATATATTTAATACTAGTCTTAAATAGATTAGTCGGGAGAAGTAACATGATGAGTTATTAATCACATCTAAGTATAATCTCACTTAATGAGGTTTGAGAATGATAATGCGTATGCAGACCTTACCCCTACCCTGTGATAGAGATAACATTTTCAAATAGACCATCAACATCTTTCTCTCCAAGAACTTCCCACATTATTCTTGAGTAGATTTGAACTCACAACCTTTTAGTTGGAAATGAAAGTTGGTCACCATCGAAGTTAAAAAAGGTCTTTAATTATCTACATGTTCTCTGTCTATTTGTTTTAAAAGTGTTAACGGATAGTTTTGAAGTGTACCTAAGCTTTTTCTCTTAATGCATTTCTGTCAAAGGGTTAGTCCCATTGGAATCTGAAAGATTTCTGTCTAAAGATCTTCCTTTCCATCAATGTTCAGGAGTTGGTACCCAAAACCCAAGAGTCACAAAGGAGTCCTGCCCATGTAATACCCAATGGAATAAACACTTGTATCTGACACAACCGAACCCTTCACCCACATAATTGTATTCATGTATCTTTCCAAATAAATAACATTATATTATTGACTTTTTTTTTTGGTTTTTTGAATAAGGAATCCTTCAGAATATAAAAGAATATGAAGACTTTATCCAGTATTCAAGTACATATTCAACCCAGTCATCTTCAGTGGTAAGTCCCTCACAATATGTGTCATTCATACAAACAGACGAGAAATTAAAAAGAATTCATAGAAGGCTCCATGCTTGCTTTACAAGGATGAATATAGCCATAAACAGAGACTTTTGAATATCACATTCTGAGTTCCTACCTAGCATTAGGCGTTCTCTCTATATATATATATATATACCTTATGGGTGTTGACTTCAACTTTTAGCTTTAATGCATGAAATAAGTTGTACAAGGAAGAAACGTGCACATGATTCATGGTATTTTTGAAGTCTAGCTATAATGGATTTGCTATTACTTAATGCTCCCCATTTCAATTTATTTGTCTTAAATAGTATTATTATGTCATAATATTTGTATGCCTATAAAATTAATCTTTTTCTAAAATTTGTTGTTTTAAAAAAATCATAATATTTTTTGTATAATTATTAAAGCTTCATATTAAAAAAATATAACAATATGCTAATCTTGTTAAAATTGACTAATAAAAAAATTGTGTCAATCTTTGTAAAATAGAGGAAGTAATATTATATTTTAAGGACACTGTAGCTGCCTAAATAGCGACCCAAGAAGGAAATGAGGATCGGTAGATGGAAAAACTCCAATCAGATTTTTGGCAGGACGTTACTGCGTGTGTCTGCAAAAGAGAGAAAACAAGCTACTGACATGTGCTTCTCCATTCTCCAGGATTATTATTGTACTATTTTGGCAGTACAAAGGTACAGTCTTTTGTGTCATTCTATTCTCGTTCCCTTTGAATTAGAAATGGATCCTATTTTCTCCACTTGTTGCCTTCTCGCTCCTCTTTTGTAGAACCGCATACTCCTATTAAAAGAAGGCGAAATATATTTAGATACACTTAAAATTGATATAGTTTTTATTTAGACATATAAACTCAAAGGTGTTTTTATTTAGCACTTATATTATCTGAAATTTATTCTAATTAAATTTTCTTGCTGAGTTTGACACATAAGTGAATTTCTCCGCTATAGGTGCCTAAAAACCTCAAAACAAATTTTTTATTTTCTTCTTCTTCTCCCTCAAAAACAAAACAGATTAGTCAGTTCTCCTCACTGTCGGAATCCGGTGATTGATACCAGCAGCCTCATCTTATCTAAAAAACAAACGAGCCCCTCTTCTTCTTCAACACAAAGAAACCAACTGCACCCCATCTCCTCATCTCCAATCGTCGCCGCGACAAATCAGGCTGCTCTAAGAGATTTTCGGCCACTATGTTGATGCTGGAGTTTACCGCCGGTGGCTAACAACCCATCTCCAAGACCATAGCCGCCAGAACTCCAACCCAGCCGCCTCTTCATCTTGCTTAGGTCATCGCTAGCCGGAGAGAAGTAGTTATTAGAATATATTGTGTGTATCTTTTTATTATTAGTAGAATATTCTTTCATTATTGTACAGTCCTATAGTTGGTAGGATTTGATTTCTTTCGTTATTGTACAGTTCTATAGTTGGTAGGATTTCATACCTCTCTGTACTCTATATATATACTTCTGTGAGCAATACGAGAAAATTAATTCTTTCAAAACTCTCTACATGGTATTATACGCCAGTGGCTTATCGCCAAAGAAACCCTAATTCTTCCCTATCCGCGCCGCCGCCGCCGCTGCACTAATCGGCAGCCTGCCGCCGCCGACCTTCTCGGCCCACCACCTCTCTCTGGCGCCTTACCGCGTCACCGCTGCACTAACCGGCAGCCCTCTCTCTCTCGACGTCGATCAGCGCCTCCTCTGCCTCGCGCTTCATGGCCGCTACGACATCCAACGATCTTCTCCAGCTGATTGCCATCAATGCATCGGCTCATATCCCACTTAAATTGGATTCCACTAATTACCTGGCGTGGAAATTTCAATTCCGAACCCTTCTTACGGGTTACGACCTCCTCGGCTTCTTGGACGGATCGAAGTCGTGCCGACCAGCCACTATCGTCGACAAGGAGGTAACTTCCCCCAATCCAGCATATCCTTACTAGATTCGCCAGAACAACCTTATTCTCAGTGCCATCATCTCGTCGATCACACCGACGATCATATTGCCGTCGCGGAAACCTCTAAAGAGGCCTGAGACATCCTCGCGCGGCACTGCTTCTCGTGGTCGTATCATGGCTCTCAAAGAGCAGCTCCATAATCTGGTAAAAGGTTCTAAATCTGTTACTGATTTTACGGTATTCGCGTGATTGTGGACGATTTATCTCTCCTGGTGTTACTGTTGATTCTGAGGATCTTGTCATTAAGGTTCTAAATGGTCTTGATGATCCGTATATGGAGCTCTCTCATGCTATCCAAGCCCGTGAATCTCCAATCTCTTTCGCTGAATTACATGACAAGTTGCTAAGCATGGAGGCTCATATTACTGCCCGTGCGCCGGCCACATCCGCTGCATCTGATTTGGCTCCGTCGGCTGCCTTCATCACTGGACGACAGTCCGACTGTAACCGCTTCGGTGGCCGCGGGCGCGGCGGTGGCAGCCGTGGTTTATCCTCCGGCCGCGGTGGTTACTCCAACAATGGCCAATCTCGCGGGTACAATGGGAAGTGCCAGCTCTCCCGTGAATTTGGCCACTCCGTGCGCCGCTGTCCGTCCCATCCTATTTCCGGCGCAAATCAGCCCCCTTACGATGGACCACTGCCGCGACCGGCATACGCTGCATCATCTTATCCGACTGCTCACACAGCCCATCACTCTCCATCTGATTAGATCCTGGACTCTGGTGCCACTCATCACATAACCAATTATCTTGCCAACATGTCTCTTCACAGTCCTTACACTGGTTTCGATGATGTGGTTATTGGTAACGGTGAAGGTTTAAAAATTACACATATTGGCCAACTTTTCAGTTATTCATCTCTTTTATTGCCTGGGGCTCTCTGTGTTCCGCATATTCGTAAAAATTTGATCTCTGTTGCTCAGTTATGTCGTCACAATAATGTTAATTTTGTTATTTCTGATACTGATTTTCAGGTGAAGGATCGTCGCACGTGGGCAACACTCGTCAGTGGCCCACGTAGGAACGACACCTACTACTGGCCGGCGGCTTCCCGTCTACCGTCTGCCCTCACGGCAAAAAAGCTCCCTGCGTCATTATGGCATTCTCGGTTTGGTCGTTCGTCAGCTAAAATCCTACGTCATTTAGTGTCTTCTAGCAGTATAGCGTCCAGTAGCGTGTCTGATTTTGCTTGTGTCTCTCTTGCAAGCTTCATAAGTGTCATAAGTTACCTTTCTCTGAGTCAAGTTTATCTTCTACTGCTCCGCTGGAGCTTATTTTTCTGATGTATGGACCTCTCCAATTATCTCTAACGAAGAATTTAGAGAAATGTCAGTACACCCTCACCGCCGAAACATCACATATTGGGGCGCGTGGATTATCGTACTATTTCGACATGACAATACAAAAACAGACATCACCATTTAGTGACTTGTATTGCCTCCTCTCCATCGAGATTGCGCCTACTGGTTGGTTGGTTTTGAGGAGTTTTGTGTCTCTTTTTATTGTTAGTGGTAGTACGAGAAAGAAATAGTAGCTAGAAGATAAAAGAGTACATTCTAAATTCGCTTTCTCAATAAATTAAAGTTCTTCCCTTTTTATTCTTGTTCTCTGCTTCTCCAAAAATATGGTCATCAACCAGTAGCGGAGGTATTTCATCTTCTTCTTCCAAATCATCGTCTTCTACTTCTTCTTCTTCATCTCGTTCCCCATTTTCTCCTTCAAATCATCACCTAAATCCAAGACTAAAATCTATGGAAGAAGTTTGGAAAGACATTAATCTTTCTTCACTTCAAGACCATACTACTTCTTACTCTAGAGATCATGACCATCATCAAACTGCTAATTTTGGTGGTATGATTTTACAAGATTTCTTAGCTCGGCCTTTTGCTACTGACCCTCCACCACCACCAGCAGCCTCTCCTGTTGCGGCTACTACTATGCTGAATTTGAACTCAGTTCCAGAGCTTCATTTCTTTAGTCAAAACTCAATGTTGCACCCACCGACACCTATTTCTCGACTCCCATTTGAGGGCTTGGCTTATTCAGCTACTAATGGAAGAAAAAGGATTCCTGAAATAGAGAATAATTCTGCAGGGGACAGGAGAAATAAAAGGATGATCAAGAACCGTGAGTCTGCTGCTAGATCAAGGGCTAGAAAGCAGGAAAGTAGCTAGCATTTTCTTAATCATATGTCGTTTTATAATTGTTTTCTGCTGTGTTGTCGAATTTTAGCAATAAACTATGTTTATTCAACTAAAGATGGTCATTGTCCCTTTACAAAAACAATATAAAAAAAACAGAAAAGGACATTAAGTAAGAAGGAAAAAACCATTATTCAGGGGCATGAACATTTTGTTGGGACCTAGTTATTCTTAATCTTTGCTCCTTTTCTTTATGTGTCTTCTTGGTTTGGACTATATGCTAAGTTTTCTCTCTTGTTTTTTTTCTCCATTCATTCAGGCGTATATGAACGACTTGGAGCTAGAAGTTGCCCACTTATTAGAAGAAAATGCCAGGCTCAAGAAACAACAGCAACAGGTCCTTTCTTTTTACTATGTTTTCCTTTACATTTACTTTGCTCTATTGGTAAGCAACCTCATTTCCTCCAACAACCGAGAGGTTGTGAGTTCAAATCTTCCCAAGAGCAAGGTGGGAAGTTTTTGGAGGAAAAGATACCGGGGTCTATTTGAAAACAGGCTCTCTACCCCACGGTAGGGGTAAGGTCTACGTACATATTATCGTCCCCAGACTCAGTAAATGAGATTATAGTGGGTTGTTATTATTGTTACTTTTACATTTACTGACATTATTCATTATGTTAACAACTAGTGAGGAGTGATTTCTTTAATTAGGAAAAAAAGAATATAAAACAATCATCATTTTAACTTGTTGTTCTCTTTATATGGCCAGTTACGCTTAGAAGCAGCTGCTCAAGTTCCCAAAAAGAAGTCTCTCTATCGGACGTCAACAGCTCCATTTTGAGAAACCTCAGAGGAAGTTTGATAAAAAGCAGTCTACTAGTGTAGTAAATTTTAGAAGAGTTAATTGTCAAGTACTAATTCTACTCTATAGCTACTAGTATTAAAAACTATTTCTTCTACTCTTCCCATTTTCCCTTTTTGTAATATCAACTGTTGTTTGATTGTGGCCTTGTGTGGGCCGGTCGATGAATAGGTTGTGATTTAAGGAAAGTATAGGGCAATATCAAATGGGAAGGCGGTTTAGTCTTTTATGGCAATGAAAACAAGCAAACTGGAATTTTTATTTCCTTCTTTTATCATGTTTGGCGCTTGTAATTTGGACCATTTATGTCTCCCTGAATTCATTTGTTCCAACTACCTCTAGCTTTCTAAAGTAGGCATCTGCCTTTTATCTGTGCCTAGCTAGTTTTTTTTTAAAAAGTAGTCCTAAGTATAGCTTGCCAGATTAGATTTTTAATTTCTAATTTTGAAAGTATTTCGTAAGACTAATCAAGCTTTCGAGTTTGAATAAAAATATTCTAATTAGTAGAAAGCATTTTATTAGTTTTGAATATGGGATGTATAAATAAAGTAAAGTGAGTGGCTGGGAGAAGATGAGGCCTCGTGTTATGTCGTACTGTCTGTAGTGTTATAGGTTGGCTGAAATAGAGCATGTTAAGTCGCATCACACAAAAAAAAGTTGGGGAATTATATGCTTGTGGAGAAGAGGATAGAACTGGCTTTTTTTGTTGGCTATCACGTTCGTTAATTTTTTTTAAATCTAATGTGCCAGTAATTTAGGACCTAAAAAGATTGCTGGAGTATATATTATAGCATGTTTCAAGCTTCTAAGATTAATTTATTTCAAAAAGTGTTTTATGGTCTTTAATAGTGAAAGATAATTTATATTTGGTTAATTAGTTTGAAAAGTAATTTTAAGCAATAATTTATATTTGATTAAGCTCTAAAAATTTTAAAATTATCTTTTTTCAACTCAAAAACTGATACAGCATTCACTCAAAATTCTTTTTAAATATTTGACCAAACATGAAAAGAAAAATTGGTTGAAAAAAGCACTTTTGGCCACACAAAAAAAAATTTGGCTAAATATGCTTGGGAAATTTGCAGTCGTCATTTGACATTTTCGTGCTGTTTCTTCTATTCCAATAATATATTGAGTTGAAAAGGAGAAAACCCAAAAAAGGAGGAGTCATTTTCAAAAGTGGAATGATACTATCCATGCCTATTGGAACCTTAGCCCATGTTGTTAACAGATGTTAATGTGGGGCAAGTCTTTAAACTAGGTTCTGACATCTGTAAATGATGCATCTCCTTTTTATCTCTCTTTCTTTTGGATTTCATTATTTCTCTTGTTTGCATCATTGTATTCGAGAAAAGAGGTTTTGGTTGCAACAATTAAAAGAATATGTGTCCAGTTTTTGTTATCCGACCGACTGCTTTTGTACCATGTTTAACAACAACAACCCAGTATAATTCTACTTAGTGGGGTTTGGGGAGGGTAGTATGTACGCAGACCTTACCCCTACACTTGGGTAAAGAGACTGTTTCCAAATAGACCACCGGCATCCTTCTCTCTAAAAACTTTCCACCTTGCTCTTGGGAAGACTCGAACTCACAACCTCCACTTCCAATCGAGAGGTTGTTTGGAGAATTAAGCTGGTTTACAACTCCATCTTCAATACTTCGTAAAATACGTTGTAACTGATGCTATTTTATGTGCAGAATCGGTTATCATTGAGCTACTGTTAACCAAAAAAGTACAACTTACTATATATAAAATGAAGAGGACAACCAGAATAACAAATCCGTTATCGTCCAGCGGTTAGGATATCTGGCTTTCACACAGCAGACCCGGTTCGTTTCCCCGTAACGGAATTCTTTTCAAATTCACAACTTCTTTTTTTTTAAATTCACAAGTCGACTGCCTAAAACATTAGTTACATTGAAGTTTAACTCAATTTTAACGAGAATATTGAAAGGGCTTAATGTAACCTACTAGGAAGGATAATTTACGAGAGAATGAGGTAATTTTTTCCTCAAACTTTTCTCTCTCTTCTATATTATATTATTATCTTTTATTTTATTTTTATTTTTTAATTTTAATTAAACAATTCCATCTTTTATTTTTATTAATTTGTAATTTCCATAACTAAAATAATTTCATAAAATTTTAAATAATATAATTTGTAAAGAAATTATTATAGATTAATTAATAATTCAAACAAAAGGACAATCATTGCAATATAAGATTAATGTATTTTCAATTGTCATGTATTTTCAATTTTAATGAATATTTATTAATTTATTTTCAATCTACATTTTTCTACTTTAGCAATATCTAATATTGTATATTCGCACCTTTTAATTTTACCAATATCTAATATTTTATATTTGCACCATTCATTTTTTGAGATAATTATATATTTTTTGTAAATTATAACTTATAATAAAATTAACTTATAACCTTACATAAAAATAATAAATATGTGAAAATTAATTTATCAAAATTATACACCAAAGTTAAGATATAATATTAATATTATAAAAATATTATATAAATATAACTAAGTGTATATAAAAAGATTAAATAAAAAATTAAATAATAAAATAATAATAATAAAAAGGTAATGAATAGTAATTGGGAAGATGAATAATGTACCCCATATGTAAGGGAATACTATTTATCTCCCACTTTGGAGACAAAAATAAGAGTGGGTTTAAGTAAAATTTCTCCAAAAATTACCTCTTTTCCTCTCCTTCTTCCTCTTATTTGGCAGGATTTATTATGAGTTTGCTTCCATAATTGGCCATTGCCGGTCAAACTAAATTAGTTTTTAAATAGTGCTGCGTTGTGGCTCGGGCCTGAACCGGATCGAACTGGGCCCGCGGTCCTAGCGAGCCTAAAGGGCCTGGTGGGCCGGTCCTGGTGGTCCTAGGCCAGGTGTTACTTTTAGGCCCGTGACGGGCCAGTCCGCATTATTTAGCTCGGGATCGTCAGCCGGTCCTGGCGAGCCTAAACGGGCCCAACGGCTATATTTTTTTTTAAAAAAAAATTGGTTTTAAAAATTACCAACGGACATATTTTAAAAAGTAGCCGTTTGGGCTACTATTTGACCGTTTGGAGGTTTAAAAATTGTCCTTTTGCTCCCAAACTTTATATAATTACATTTTTACCCATTTCTCAACTATAAATACCCCCTCATTCTTTCATTTTTATTAACCAATTCATCAATATCTCTCAATCTTTCTACTACAATTGCTTAGTTTATTGGTAAAAATTCGTGAAAAATTGTGAAGTTGTTGAATTGAATTTTTCAAGTGTTCAACGATTTTCAATTTTTAAAAAGTTGTTCGGCAATCCGGTAAACTTGGTTCAACTCATACATTTTAATAATATTTTTTTGTGTGGTTTAGTTTGCATAATTAAAATTAATATGGCATTTTCTTGGAAAAAATATTTGGTAAAGGAAAAGGTAAAATCGGTGAAAGTAGTGGCCATAATACTACCCTTCCCCCGGCTCCCCGACCTAGAAAAGATAAGCAAGTTGAAAGTAGTAGACAACCTAGATGTCCTCCTCCTCCTCCTGTAATGCTTGATAGTGATCACCCTTGTTTTTAATTTACCTATAGTGAATTTCTACATGATGTTGCAGTAGATGATAGATTAAATGATGAAATTATGAATGCTCTTTATCCTAATGAACCTATCTTAGAGGAAAATGAGGATGATGATTATGATGATGAAACCCAAGCACCAGATTTAGATGATACACCTACTAGTCATGTTTGTTAGATAATACGCTTAACGCTAGAGGGGGGTGAATAGCGTTATAATAAAATTTAGCGTAAACTTGCGGAAATTAAAATTTGCAGGAAATAAATAAGTGCGATAAATAATAAAGTACGCACCGATGTATTCTGGTTCACCACAACACGTGGCTAGTCCAGTCCCCGAGAGACTCTCTCGAGATTTTCCACTAACTTGTCAAGCTTACGGGTGCTCAACAAACCTTTACAGCTTAAGGACACAAGCCTTAACACCTTTGCTTGGAGATACAACACTCCAAGACTTCACTGTTAAGCTTACGGGTGCCTAACCAACCTTTACAACTTAAGGACACAAGCCTTAACACCTTTGCTCGGAGATACAACACTCCAAGACTTCAACCAAGGAAACACAAGTTCCTTACAACAAGAGAATCACAATTCTCTTACAAGTGTACAAAAAACTAAACACTCAAACGAAGCACTCCTTAATGAGTAGATATGAGTAAAAGAAGTAAGCTCAAGATCACAACAACTATGGACAAGACTTTGGCTCTCAAAAGCTTTATGAAATGAATATAAAATGATAAACAATAGTATGCAAGCTTATAGCAATAGAATGATCAGTTGTGTGTTGTTGTATTTAAAACACTGAAATGAAGCTGTATTTATAGTTGAAAAACTTAGCATTACCGTTGCCTAATTGCCAATTAAGAGTTGCTGATTTTACTCTGTGACAATCGATTGTCAGGAAGCCACAATCGATTGTTTGCCAATTGTTCCAAAAATCAATCCCAAATTTTACGCTTAACAATCGATTGTCCAAGATCAACAATCGATTATTGGCAACGTTCAAAAAATCATTTCCAGATTTTACGTAAAACAATCGATTATACCAAATCAATAATCGATTATTCAGCAACGTTCAAAAAATCCTTTCCAAATTTTAATTTCAACAATCGATTGTACAAAATCAACAATCGATTATTCAGCAACGTTCAAAAAATCTTTTTCAGATTTTAATATCAACAATCGATTGTACAAAATCAACAATCGATTACTTGACGGTATTTGAAAACTTTACGACAACGGTCAGCTTCACAATCGATTGTGCAATGTTAACAATCGATTATTTATCAGACTTTGAAAATCATTTTAGACACTGCCTCGTGACAATCGATTGTTATATACTCACAATCGATTATTTAATAACTTTGAAAAAGTCTGGAAGTCACTGCCTCAACACAATCGATTGTCATAAGTTCACAATCGATTATTTTGTGACTTTGAAAAATCTGAAGGACACTGTCTCTTCACAATCGATTGTCATTAGCTTCACAATCGATTATTCTGAGTTTTGAAAAACTTTGATGGACACTGCCTCATCACAATCGATTGTCATAAGGTTCACAATCGATTGTCATGCAGGTTTGAAAAACCTGATGCTTACTGCCTTAACACAATCGATTGTCATTAGTTCACAATCGATTGTCATGCAGTCTTGGCTTAACATAATCGATTATCATAAGTACATAATCGATTATCTTAGTCCAGTTTTACGAGGCATGTTTAAAAATTATTTTGACTAATGAAAATATGCATGATTTAAAATCATTTAGCATTAAATTAAATATGCATGATTTTGTAAAAATAATTTTACGAGAAAAGCCATGTCATGAGTCAAGTTGTCGGATCAAGATCACTATTAAGAATGACTCATTTAAACTATAAAACTTTGTCTTGTGCTTGAATCTCCTTATCCACCAATTGTGCGCTTGTACTTGAACTTCGCATATATCGATTTGCGCTTGTTTGTCATTCATCAAAACCTACACATAAGAACACACGTTTTAGTATAAAGCCTTGAGAACGTGTTTCCAACAATTTCCCCCTTTTTGATAATGGCAAACTTTAAGCGGGTTATGCAAATTAAACAATTTATAATGACGATTCAAGACAAGTAAAGATATGCAATAAGTATGCGATTAGTTCCCCCTCAATATATGAATTCCCCCTCAATTTAAGCTTATAAATATTGAGAGTGCATACCCGTTATCTTCCCCCTTTTGCCATTAGCAAAAATAATATGAGAAGATGCCAAAGATGTAAATAAAACTTGTTTATTTATTGGAAAGAAAACGTGATTACTTAAAGAGAGTACAATAACTCAAGTAAAGCAGAACAATCGATTATTGATACGAGATAATCGATTATTAGACGACAGAAACCGATTTTTCTGAAGAAGACTTGATTATTGCGCGTCATGCTTTATTATTCCCCCTACCTTTAGGGCGATACCTGCAAAAATTCGTTAGACGTCTCCGACGCTCAAGCTAGAAATCATGTAAGATAAAAAGATGCAATGCATGACTTAGATCAACGTGGAGTCAAGAATCCCGAGTTCACTACGAATTCGGAAGAAGGACTCTTTCTCTAAGGGTTTAGTGAAGATGTCGGCCAATTGGTCTTTGGTTTCAACAAATTCGATTTCGACATCGCCCTTGAGAACGTGATCTCTTATAAAATGATGTCTTATTTCAATGTGTTTTGTTCGCGAATGAAGAACGGGGTTCTTTGTCAAGCATATGGCACTAGTATTATCACATTTAAGAGGGATATGATCAAGACTTAGGCCATAGTCCAAGAGTTGTTGTTTCATCCAGAGGATTTGAGCGCAACAACTCCCCGCGGCTACATATTCAGCCTCGGTTGTGGACAACGCAACACTTACTTGTTTCTTGCTAAACCAAGAAACGAGAGAGCTACCGAGCAAATGGAAAGTGCCACTAGTGCTCTTGCGGTCCAATTTGCATCCAGCAAAATCGGAGTCGGAATAGCCAACGAGTTGGCATTGAGAACCTTTGGGGTACCATAGACCCACATTTGTAGTACCAACAAGGTACTTCAAAATCCGTTTTACCGCAGTAAGGTGAGACTCCTTCGGACACGATTGATAACGGGCGCATAAGCACACGCTAAACATGATGTCCGGACGACTAGCAGTAAGATAGAGAAGAGAGCCAATCATACCTCGATACTTCTTAGTGTCGACTTCCTTACCTCTCATCTTTGTCTAGATGATCGGATGTGCTCATGGGAGTCGCCATTGCTTTTGCATTGTTCATTTCAAATCGTTTCAGCAATTCTTTGCAATATTTGGCTTGGCAAATGAACGTACCTTCTTTCATTTGCTTTACTTGTAATCCCAAAAAGAATGTTAACTCACCCATCATAGTCATCTCAAATTCGCTTGTCATTAAATCGGAAAATTCCTTGCATAAGACATTGTTAGTAGCACCAAATATGATATCATCCACATATATTTGAACTAATAAAATATCATTGTTTTTATGCTTAACAAAAAGGGTGGTGTCAACTTTCCCCCTAATGAAATCATTTTCCAATAGAAATTTACTCAATCTTTCATACCAAGCTCGGGGAGCTTGTTTTAAACCATAGAGAGCCTTTTTGAGTTTGAAAACATGATCGGGAGATTTAAAATCTTCAAAACCGGGGGGTTGTTCAACATAAACTTCTTCTTGTATAACACCATTTAGAAAAGCACTTTTCACATCCATTTGATATAAATTGAAATTCATAGAAGAGGCAAAAGCGAGCAATAGACGAATAGCTTCTAATCTAGCTACGGGAGCATATGTTTCTTCATAGTCAATACCCTCTTCTTGATTATAGCCTTTTGCTACAAGCCTAGCTTTGTTTCTAGTGATTACACCATTTTCATCTAGTTTGTTTCGAAAAACCCATTTCGTACCAATTATGGTATGATTTTCGGGTCTTGGCACCAAATCCCAAACGTCATTCCGTTTGAATTGGTTAAGCTCCTCTTGCATTGCCAAGGTCCAAAATTCATCCCCAATTGCTTCGGAGATGGTTGTTGGTTCAATTTGAGACACAAAAGCAGTATGTCCTAAGGTGTTCTTAAGGGAGTTTCGGGTACTTACCTTTTCTCCGACGTCGCCAATTACCTGTTCGAGAGGGTGATCTTTGATTGTCCTCTTAGGCGTTTTCGTTTCATTCTCCAATTGTGGCGCTTCCTCCATTGGTTGTTCCAAGATTTCATCTTTATTTTCCTTAGGCGATTCCTCTTGTATTTTGTCTTTCAAGCTATCTAGAATACCTGCAAGATCAAAACCGGAATCCTTTCTCGCCAAGCGAGCATTATTTTCGGCAAATACGACATGAGGGGATTCCTCCATAGTTTCGATTCTTTTATTAAAAACCCTATATGCTTTGCTACGTGAAGAATAACCAATGAAAATTCCCTCATCGGACTTAGCATCAAATTTTCCCAATTGATCTTTGCCATTGTTATGAATAAAACATTTACAACCGAATACTCTAAAATGGGAGATATTTGGTTTCCTTCCCTTGTAGAGTTCATAAGGGGTCTTCATGAGTATTGGCCTTATGACTACTCTATTTAAGATGTAGCATGCGGTAGTCACGGCATCTGCCCAAAAATGTTTGGGAATCTTAGCCTCTTCGAGCATGGTTCTAGCCATCTCTTCGAGACACCTATTTTTCCTTTCCACCACCCCATTTTGTTGTGGTGTACGTGGAGCGGAAAAGGTATGCTCGATACCGAGTTCTTCACAAAAGTCCGCAAAGAGATTGTGATCAAACTCCCCCCCATGATCACTTCTAATTGAAGTGACGGTTGTTTCCTTTTCGTTTTGAACACGCTTAAGAAAGTATTTAAAATTCTAAAAAGCATCACTTTTATTGGCAAGAAATAAAGTCCAAGTAAATTTAGAATAATCATCAACAATCACAAAAGCATAATGATTTCTTCCTAGACTTTCAATGCGAGATGGTCCAAATAAATCCATGTGAAGCAATTGCAATGGTCTAGAAGTTGAAACAATATTTTTGGATTTGAAAGATGCTTTTGTTTGCTTCCCTTTTTTACATGAATCACAAATAAGAGTCATCTTCAAATTTTAAATTGGGAAGGCCAATAACTAAGTTTTGAGAAATCAATTTGTTCAAAAGATGCATGTTGATATGTGCTACTCTACGATGCCATAACCAAGTATCATCCTCTTTACTCATAAGACAATCAACATATTCGGGTGAGGAATTAGCAAGATCAACCATATAAATATTATCCACTCTAAAACCACGAAGGATAATTTTAAAATCACTACGTCTAAACACTAAGCATTAATCCGAATCAAATAGGGCAAGATTTCCCTTGTCACATAATTGACTTATGCTCAAGAGATTATGCTTTAAACCTTTCACAAGTAATATATGCTTAATAGAAGAATTTTCATCCTTACCGACCGATCCGATGCCGATAATCTTTCCTTTATTGTTGTCACCAAAAATAACACTTCCTCCTTCTTTGTATTCTAGTTAAAGGAATTTGGATTCGTCTCCCGTCATGTGCTTGGAGCATCCACTATCAAGGTACCATAGTACACTTGATCCCTTCAAACATCCTCATCTTGCTTGTCTTCTTGCGCCATAAGACAAAGGTTTGCGGCTTCGTCTTCTTCTTCTTCGCTTGACTCATCTCCGGAGTCTCCTCCCCAAGAAATGTATGCACGTTGCTGCTTAAAAGGTTTCTTCTCCTTTTTGATGTTTGGGCAATTTGATTTGATGTGCCCAGTTTCACCGCATTCATAGCAATTTTTTTGCTCGCCTTGCTTTTTGCCCTTTCGTTCATACTCCTTTCGCATGAACTTTTGAAATCTTTTGATAACGAGTCCAAACTCATTGTCTCCGTCCTCATCAACTTGAGGTTGGCTTGTGCTTGCCTTAAGCGCTATTCTTTGCCTCCTTTGATCATCAACAAGAGGGTTAAGCATAGTAGACTCATAAGTCTTAAGGTTACCTCTTAATGCGTCGATGGTGACATTTGAGACGCCAATGGATTCTTGGATTGCGTCGGCCTTTGATCGCCATGCCGGAGTGAGACTTCTAAGAATTTTTCGAACAAGTTCTCTATCCGTGAATGTCTTCTTGAGAACATGTAGATCATTTACGATTATTGAAAATCGTTCAAACATTTCATCCACCTTTTCACCTTCCTTCATGTGAAATAATTCATAAGCATGGGTTAGGAAATCAATTTTAGCTTCCCTTACCTGGTCCGTACCTTCGAACGTAATTTCCAGCTTGTCCCACATTTCCTTTGCCGTTGTGCAACACGATATTTTCCTGTAATCGTCAGCATTTACAGCACAATATAATAAATTAATTGCTTTAGCATTATTTTGAACCTTTCGGATATCATCCGCGTCATATTCTTCTTCGGATTTGGGAACCCATTTGTTTTCAACCTTTTTGGTTGGAATTTGATTTCCCTTCGTTATCACCTTCCAGAGATGAAAGTTGTTTGCTTGAACGAAGATTTTCATCCTCTCCTTCCAGAACGTGTAGTTCGTACCGTTGAATAGAGGTGGTCGTGTGGAGCATTGTCCTTCATCAATTCCTGCAAAAGAGTCACGAGTAGAAGCCATGGATGGTTCTCTCAAACTATTAAGTCTTCAGAGAGTTGGGCTTTGATACCAATTGTTAGATAAAACGCTTAACGCTAGAGGGGGGGTGAATAGCGTTATAATAAAAATTAGCGTAAACTTGCGGAAATTAAAATTTGCAGGAAATAAATAAGTGCGATAAATAATAAAGTACACACCGATGTATTCTGGTTCACCACAACACGTGGCTAGTCCAGTCCCCGAGAGACTCTCTCGAGATTTTCCACTAACTTGTCAAGCTTACGGGTGCTCAACAAACCTTTACAGCTTAAGGACACAAGCCTTAACACCTTTGCTCGGAGATACAACACTCCAAGACTTCACTGTTAAGCTTACGGGTGCCTAACCAACCTTTACAACTTAAGGACACAAGCCTTAACACCTTTGCTCGGAGATACAACACTCCAAGACTTCAACCAAGGAAACACAAGTTCCTTACAACAAGAGAATCACAATTCTCTTACAAGTGTACAAAAAACTAAACACTCAAACGAAGCACTCCTTAATGAGTAGATATGAGTAAAAGAAGTAAGCTCAAGATCACAACAACTATGGACAAGACTTTGGCTCTCAAAAGCTTTATGAAATGAATATAAAATGATAAACAATAGTATGCAAGCTTATAGCAATAGAATGATCAGTTGTGTGTTGTTGTATTTAAAACACTGAAATGAAGCTGTATTTATAGTTGAAAAACTTGGCATTACCGTTGCCTAATTGCCAATTAAGAGTTGCTGATTTTACTCTGTGATAATCGATTGTCAGGAAGCCACAATCGACTGTTTGCCAATTGTTCCAAAAATCAATCCCAAATTTTACGCTTAACAATCGATTGTCCAAGATCAACAATCGATTATTGGCAACGTTCAAAAAATCATTTCCAGATTTTACGTAAAACAATCGATTATACCAAATCAATAATCGATTATTCAGCAACGTTCAAAAAATCCTTTCCAGATTTTAATTTCAACAATCGATTGTACAAAATAAACAATCGATTATTCAGCAACGTTCAAAAAATCTTTTTCAGATTTTAATATCAACAATCGATTGTACAAAATCAACAATCGATTACCTGACGGTATTTGAAAACTTTACGACAACGGTCAGCTTCACAATCGATTGTGCAATGTTAACAATCGATTATTTATCAGACTTTGAAAATCATTTTAGACACTGCCTCGTGACAATCGATTGTTATATACTCACAATCGATTATTTAATAACTTTGAAAAAGTCTGGAAGTCACTGCCTCAACACAATCAATTGTCATAAGATCACAATCGATTATTTTGTGACTTTGAAAAATCTGAAAGACACTGTCTCTTCACAATCGATTGTCATTAGCTTCACAATCGATTATTCTGAGTTTTGAAAAACTTTGATGGACACTGCCTCATCACAATCGATTGTCATAAGGTTCACAATCGATTGTCATGCAGGTTTGAAAAACCTGATGCTCACTGCCTTAACACAATCGATTGTCATTAGTTCACAATCGATTGTCATGCAGTCTTGGCTTAACATAATCGATTATCATAAGTACATAATCGATTATCTTAGTCCAGTTTTTAGAGGCATGTTTAAAAATCATTTTGACTAATGAAAATATGCATGATTTAAAATCATTTAGCATTAAATTAAATATGCATGATTTTGTAAAAATAATTTTACGAGAGAAGCCATGTCATGAGTCAAGTTGTCGGATCAAGATCACAATTAAGAACGACTCATTTAAACTATAAAACTTTGTCTTGTGCTTGAATCTCGTTATCCACCAATTGTGCGCTTGTACTTGAACTTCGCATATATCAATTTGCGCTTGTTTGTCATTCATCAAAATCTACACATAAGAACACACGTTTTAGTATAAAGCCTTAGAACGTGTTTCCAACAATGTTAATAACTCAAGTAATGCACCGGCCGACCCACCTGCAGAAACTCCAACTTTTAAAGACAACCTGCTAAACGTCAAGAAACATCATTAGTTTGGATTTTTTTTACTCAAGTAAGAGAACTAAATAAGGCTAAGTATAAAACTTGTGGGAAATTACTGGTTCATAAATTTACTGGAGACCGTAGCGGCACGAGTAGTTTGACTAGGCACATAAAAACACACCCTAGAGATAAGGGTAGATTTTTGCAAATACAAGCGCAACAAGAGAGGACAAGTGTAGATTCTGCGGTTAACCCTAGTACAGGTTCAAATCTAGTTCAACCAGGAATTAACACTGTCACCGAAGGTATTTTATATTACGATCCAAATAGAGATCGTGAAGAATTAGCAAAGATGATTACTGTTATGTGCTTACCTTATACTTTTGCTTCTAATCCTAATTGGGTTCATTATATTAGAAGAGTTTTTAATCCTACTTATAAAGGTTGGCCTCGCGCAACAGTTAAGGCCGATATTTATAAATTCAAACATGAATATGAATAATATTTGCGCTATTTATTTACTCATATACCTAATCGGATTTCTATTACTACTGATATTGGTAGATGTGGTAATGATTGTGATTATCTAACTGTTACAAGTCATTGGATAGATGAGGACTGGACAATGCAAAAACGTATAATTGCGTATAGAATAATCAATTCACGTCACACAGGTAAGTTTATAGCTAACACTGTTTCAGATATTTATAGATATTTTTGCTTAAGGATAAAATAATGGCAATTTCTATGGATAATACTTCTAGTAACACTAGTGCTATAGGCATGCTTACAAAAATACCAAATCCTGCATTTACTAATATTTTCCATGTTAGATGTATTTGTCATATTTATCATTTAATTGTCGATGTGGTATGCGAATTTTAAATATAGAAATTGAAAAGGTTCGAAGGACTCTTAATTGGCTTTTTTATTCAAACCGTAGAACTAGACTTAGAGAGTATTTTAAAAAATGTGATGAATATGGCCTTAGAGAAAGAAAGGTTCCTAAACCTTACCTGACTAGATGGAATTGTATGTACGAAAGTTTAGTAGTTGCATATAAATATAGAAACTCATTTAATGCAAGGCTTAATTCTCGGGTAGGTGGTGGGATGATGATGAAATGCTTACTACCCAAGATTGGACGAAAGTTAAAATTCTTTTAGATTTTTTAGAACATTTTCAAGTTGCTACAAATGCATTTTCTTGGCAATATTATCCCACTATTTCAAAATGTTTAGTTTACATTGCCGCACTAGCTGATTTGTTTGTTGAATTTGGCGAGGGTGGGGATATTTATGAACTTGCTATAAATGAAATGAAATAAAAATTTAAAAAATATTTTTTCCTATCCCTCCTTTTTTGGTGTTGTTGCAATGTTAAATCCTACAATTAAATTGGGAGGCCCTCATTTTTTGTATTCAAATATTTATAAGGCTTTAGATCTTTCAAACGAGGAAGTTGCTACATTTGCAGATGCAAAAGCGTCAATTAAAATTAATGCTCAAACAGTTTATAATGCTTATCAACTTGTCTTAGAGCATGCTAGGCCAAATATTCCAACTCCTACGGCATCTAGCTCACAATCTTCTAAAAGAGTTGCGGGCTTAACAGCTCTTAAATCTTGGACGGAGTTCCGAGTTCTCAAGGTGATAATTATGATGAAGCTTCACATCTAAATGAGCTTCAAGTTTATTTTTTCTCAGGGACTTGAAAAGGAGAATCCAGACGGCTGTTTTAATCTTTTGGAATGGAAGAAGTCAAGGGAAAAATATTTTCCGGTTTGCAAGGATGGCTCGGGATATTTTATCAATTCAAGCTTCAACTGTTGCATCGGATAGCGCTTTCAGTCAAGAAAGACTGCAAATAGGTGATCATAGAGCGTCGATGAGGGATAGCTTTGAAAATCGTACTTTTTAGAGATTGGATCCGCGCGGAAAGAAGAAACTTTGGAATTGCAGAATCACAACCGGCGATAGATGAAGCTTATGAAGAAATGATAGCGGAACTTGCGGAGGATTCGGCTTTGCCCGGAAGTGGTGATGAACAAGCTTCTTTTCCACCACCACCAACACAACCTCCTCCCAACCTTGACGGATTTATGAGATTTGTTAGAGATACAATGTAGATTATGATGTAACTTGTACTTTGGCACATCTTCTTTTAGTTTTTTTTTTCTTTTAATGGTGGTATTAGTACTTTGTTGTGCTCATTCCATTGGGGGAAGAAGACTAAGAAAGATATGTCATTTTGGGTAATAAAAATTATAAGACATACCCTTGAATATCTTTTTTCTCAATATTTCTTTGTCTTTACTTCGAATTATTTATAAGCTACAATATATATATATATAACATACAATATATACTACAAGAAAATATATACGAGAATATATATACATAACATACAACCTAAACTACAAGAAAATATTAAGTAATAACATATATACATAAGATACAATATATATATATATATATATATATATATATATATATATATATATATATATATATATATATATATATATATATATAAAAGAGAATATATATACATAAGAGATACAATATATATACTACAACAAAATATATAACTATATAAGTTATAATATATATACATAAGACACAATATATATACTACAAGAAAATATATAAGAGAATAATATACATAACATACAATATATACTACAAGAAAATATATAAGGGAATATATATATACATAACATACAATATATACTAATTACCATAATACAATATACAATGAAATATATATTATATATACTACACTAATAACTAATATACTATATAAATATATTCTATACTAGTATATTATATACTATACTAATAACTACTATACAAGATATTGCCAAAAACAAAACAAAAAAAATTATTAAAAAACCCGCCAGGCCCGCCAGGCCTGCCAGGCCCACGAAGTTCGGCCTGCTAAGCCCAGGACCACATGGGCTTAGGCCCGTCACGGGCTAGTCTCACCCATTGAGCCCACGAAGCCCGGGACCGCCAGAGCCCAGGCCCACGAAGCCCGACCCGCGAAGCCCGTTTAGGCCCGGGACAAACTACAACACTATTTTTAAATGGCTCAGTCAATTATGTTAGGATCGGAAAAAATTAAGTGTAATACGTAAGCTAGCAAAGTAAATTTTAAAAGACAATAAGTCTGACAACAAAAAGAAATCTATCAAAAGATACACAAATATATAACGTGGTTCGGTCGACTGACATACATTCACGTCAGAGATGAGCAAGCCACTATAATAAAAAATGAGTACAAAATATCGACACAACAACCTCACGAAGAGGCAAACACAAGTGACATACTAATACTTGTCCCGTAAAGTTTTCCTCCTAAATAAGTCTCCCAAGCTCCTGGTGACTACATTGTGGATGCTACTGAATAAAAAGAAAGGATCATCAATTTATAGAAGTCCAAACATTTTCCTATAAAAATAAGGACTAACCAAATATTAGAGGTTTATAATTTCCTTTTACAAAAAGAAAAACTCAATTATGGTAATATGTTGTCATTTACTTCGTGAAATTGAAAAATCAATTATGGTAAAAAAATTTAGACTAACACCTAACAAATCAACAATATTTTACTTAAATTGGTTAATTCTTTAAGCCCCGAATCAGATCACAATAAGTTAGACATTCTTGAATGAGTAGTCCACGCGTTGCTGGAGTGAATGATGCTAAGAATCGTAAAATCTTTTATACAAGACTTTTTTGTCCATTTAAACTATCAAAGGTGTACAATTAAAAGTAGAGATAAATGCACCCCAAACAAATGGGTGAGAGAATTGTTACTTAAGTATTGTGCCATTTCCCTTTTCTTTTTCAGACAAACAATCTTTTGTGCCATGTAACAAAGAAATGCTTTAAGCAAGGATGTTTTTTGCTTTGTCACAACACCTCCACTGCATCATTATCAACATGTTATTATTCTGTACAGTTTTGATCAGAAGCCAGCAACATGAAAAGAGGAAAACCAAATGACCATCTCCTCTTTTAATGCAGCATCTGTTTTGAGAGATAACTTCTTTCCATCTTCCAGAAAACCGACAAACCGGACACGTTTTCCGGTCATCATTGAACCATTTATCAGCACAATCACGATGAAAACAAGGCAAGACTGTATTGTCATCTCCATCTTTCAACTTTGACAAGCACACACAACACCATTTGTCACCTACTCCAGCCACATTTTAATATGGTTATTAATAAGAAGGAGAAAGGTCTACAAAAAGGTGGTTGCTCAGTTAATTTGCGTGGTTTGGAGGAGTGGTTAGGAATGAGAGAAAATAAGGAATTTTTAGTGTTTTCAAGAAAGCAGTAGCACCAACAAAGACTGCAACTTGTAACCATTATTTTAGGCAATGCGACTTCAATGTTACTATGTCTTAAACATGGTTGTTGAGTTCCAACTATTAGCTTAATTATTCAGTCCATGTTTCACTGAAATTAAGAATTGATAGGGCTGCTTCAACAGTCACTTCTATTCATATTAGACATGCGAAAAGTTTTTCCGTACTCTGCAATATTTATTGGTATAAGTCAAAAGTTTCTGTTGCTTGAAAACGACAGCGTTACCGTTTCACCATTCAAAACAACGACATTAGCAATTTTCCTTCCCTTGGGATCTTATTGGAGGAAATCTATACTTCTTCCGCCTCGGTGTTTGATAGGCAGTACAACTGTAAAATAAGATTGTATTAAGTACATCAAAAAGTTTTAGAAAGTGAGATTTTTTTAAAAACTGAGTAAAAACATACAATGAAAAACAATTCATATTGGCAAGAGAGAATCATCCTTATGAAAAAAGTTTCGCTCCTTCGTTAAATAAAAATGTGACACTTTTACTATGAAATACTGGAAAATTTTGATAAAAGTACTCCAAAAATCCAGGAAATTAAGCCAGGATTATCAAATTAATCAACTGTAAATCAATCTTATAGAAACTGCTGCAAAAGCTATTGTAGAAAAGCCAACTTTTTTCTCTTTGCCAATTGGAAGTAGTATATTTTAATTTATCACACAATTAATTTTAATTATTTTATTGATTTAAAGGCATGAAATGAAATGGAGCAAGAATTGGTATTGTTAAAAAGAAAGTCATGTATACCGATTCTATGTCAAATGGACAACATCAACCGTCACAGAAAAGGATTATGAAGATTAGAGCAATGGTGGTTGTAAAGTTAAAACATTTTCTGGAACTTAAATTGCACTCTTCATTTCGGTCCTCCCACCCCCCCTATTTTCCCCTATGGTTCGCTACCAGAGGGGTCAGCGGAGAACACGATTTGAATGATGAGGAAAAATACTTTCTAGGAGGGCTAGTTCAAGATGCTAAAGAAAAAAATCGATTCTGGAAAACATAATCATTATGAAAATATACACACATTAAAAAGAGTTACATCTCCATTGAAATAAAATATGCAACGGGTAAATATTTGTCACAATTAGGGCTGAATATCCGTCGGTTCGGTATAGTTGTGAATATTATCGATTTGGCATATTGATTATCAGTTTATAAATATGCTAAACTGATAACTGAACCGATAAAATATCAAATATCGGTTAATCGGTTATTAATCGTTATCGGATTCGGCTATCGATTTACTCAATAGAATAACTTAATTTAGAGGAAAAATCATAGTTTATAGGCTTAATTGATCATATAACCTTGATCCCTTTCAATTATGTTCTAAGGAGTGAACAAAAGCTTTAAAGACACATCTCTACCCTTATCATAAAGTTTGTTCAATTATATATTGTTTACCCTAAAAATGAGTAATAATTAAATTTGTACGCGATTAAGGGATATAAATGATCTAAGAATAAAAAAAATAGTTAAGTTAAAGAAAAAATGAATGACCAAACCAATTATAATGTGATGATCAAGCCTAATCTCAACTTGAACACTGAAGTTCGGCCTCTATCGGACCCTCGATATAAGCTCGATTATGATTATAGAAGAGAATAACGGAAGAACACTTTGAATAGTAGCTAAAAGACAAAAATAAAATTTATTGCTTTGATTTGCGTGTTAACAGTATCCCAAAACAAAAAGAAACTTTCTCTTTATATAGTAAGAGAATAGAGAGAAATTTTACCTGAAGTCGTTTAGGCATATCGGGCAACGACAAAATCTAGTATAGGAGCAACGCCGTTCTCCTTAGTATATGGCACCGAAGTTCTGATTCTGGTCGAAGTCGGGGAACCCAGTATGAGGTTTCAATACACAACCAAAGAATAATCAAATAACGAGGCTATGAGCATAAGCCTCAAATTGTTAGAAAAAAAGGGAAGCCGTCCTCATTTGAACGGACACCAAGAAACATCGAATCGAGAGATATTATAATCGAAGAGCCAATCTTCGACACTTCAAAATAGGGGACTTAGTTCTGAGAAAAGTCACCATCAATACTCAAGACCCAAATGAAGGGAAACTCGGCCCAAATTGGGAAGGGCCATATCAGGTCCTCGCTGTCATCAAAAAGGGATCTTACAAACTTGGCTCAATGGAGGAAGAACAATTCCCAAATATTGGAACATGTCACTCCTCAGACGATATTATTTCTAAGGTATGACTTTCTCCATTTTCGTTTATATTTGATACTAACTTATTGTAGGTGTTAGGTCAAAGACATGGAGAAGCTCTTCAACACGAAGATCTTAGGTTTTAAAGCACGCATTTCACTCTTTTTTCCTTAGATCAGTTCTTATTCCAAATGGATTTTTCCGGCAAGGTTTTTAACGAAGAAATAATAATATGTGCTATCAAATGACAATTCAACAGTATCCGAGGGTTCTTTGCAATCAACCTCGGATACTGGGGGGCTATGACCCTTGGATATTATACTTTCAAGGAAGATGCTTCGTATCAACAGGGTCTCGATAGGAATATTCTGTAAAGGGACAAATGGTCAAAAAAATCGTGCCCATGTAGATTGCCCGATCCCTAATGATAAAACATGTACGCATGAATGATCTATTGAAAGAAGTACTTTTTACTTATCAGATGCTCCATGACTTAGTGAAATTTTGCCTTTACAATTTCAACTTATGATATTTACAATAATTGCTCAAGAACTTATCACAACTAAAGCTCGAGAAATTAACTTCGTACTCAGGGACTACCGTCTGAAAATAGACCTTACCGAATTACTAAACTTCAAAAATCATAAGACCTTATAAAGGGAACTCTCGATTTTACAGGTCACGGCCATCCCACTCGAGGACTGGTACTTTGAACAAGTTCAAAGTACTGTTGAGAAACAAGCCTAAAGTGTAAATCTCAAGTTAAAGACTACGCCCAAACTAACACGATTCGGAGATGTCCGAATAGCGTAATAAAATAGGCCTTCAAATATTTTCACAAAACCGGTTAAACAAGGCTACCCTCGGCAAATTTATAAAGGATTTTGATAACGTCGACCCTCAAAAATCATAAGAGGTACCAAATTGAACAAACTTATGCTAAGGTATAACGAATTAAACTTTTTAAGTTGACAATAGGAATAAAGCCACTATTTGAGGCCATATCGGCCCGATCAAAGATCCTAGGAGCCATTACATTATTGAGCACGAGGATTCGCCCTCTCTTAGCCAAAACCCAAGGGTTTTACCACTCCGAGTTCAAGCAAAGTACTCACTCGGCTGTAGAAACTATAGTAAACCGATTTCAACAAAATTTTCACCAGGCAACAAAGTGAGTTAAATTCCTCACAAGTACTAAAGTATATCGGAATTACCACAAGGAAAAAGCAAAACAAATTTTTCACAAAACAAAAAATCAGAGACAAATAGGAAAGAAAAATGGTCTTTCATACGTACGAGAGTATTTACAAAGACCACTCAGTGTCTCACACAAAAATCCAAAAAGAAGAAAAATTTCTAAGTGACTAATCTTCCCCGGGAGCTTCATTTTCATCTTCTCCGCTCTCGGATCCACTTGTGCTACCGAAGTCGTAATCATCAGATAGCAAAGCTTCGGCTTCTAACACTTTTGCATTCTCGATATAGGCTGTGAGGTCAAAGCCATGAGCATGAGTCTTTTCGAGAGTCTCTCTCTGAGACTGGCACTTGGCCTGACTAGCTATGCAAGATAATCGAACCTCAGTAGCATCAGAAATATCCTTTGCTCGAGCATTAGCGGCTTCAACATCGGCTCTGTAGATGGCCACGACCGCCGTTGCCTCGGCCTTCATTTTCGCCGCCACAGATGTGGCCCTTGCAATCTCAGGTGCCAGCCGATTCTCGAGCTCTTCAATTTTTTTAGCTCAGCCCAATCCCTCTTCCTTCATGCTTTGGAGTTGAAGCTTATCCAAAGACAACTGGGCTCGGGCCGTATCTTTCTCCGATGTGAGGCAGTCTATGTTCTGCTTCAACCCCAAAGTCTCTGCCTTTTTTATCTCTACCTCCTCGCGAAGCTGCTCGATTTTCTAGGCCTTCAGCTGAACCTGTAGGATCTAAGTGTTAGCCACCCATATCAAATTGATATGTCAAGCTCCTAAAAATTTACATTACCTGTTCGATGAGATTGGTCTGAATTTTATGGGCAGTTGCCAATTCAGCTCGGAGGTCCCTGATCTTGTCTTCTTTTTGCACATATAGGCGTTTGATGGCGTCTCTCTCCTCCATGAACCTTTTGATATCGTCCTCATACCGGTTCAGCTCAACTTGGAATTCAAAAAATTCTTAGTGATGAAGCGTCACAACCTATGAAAAAAGGAAGAAAATCAGACAAAAGGAAATAAAAACAAACATAAACCTAATAACTGGAGCTGAAAGTTACCTGGTTCAGGAGTCGCTAAGCCTTATAAAAATGATTGTTGCATCTAGGTTGGAAAATCATCCAGTCCCATGAATCATTCACGAAACATGTCATCCTTTTCGTGGACAGTTCCCACATTGGGGGTCTCCACAAACCAAGCCTCCTGAAATTGCCCTTCAGAAAACGTAGGGCCGGGCGGCGAATCATCAATATTCATTACCCCAAGCAAGCTACTTGGAGAACTCTCTCCTTTTTGAAAGGCCTAGAAATTGGACGCTTCAGGCACAACCGCGATTGTTACGTTACGGCGAACAGGAATGCTCGCTGGTTGTCGTCATGGCAGGAGGCATCTTTGGTCCCCAATGACTCGGAGACTTTTCTTGGACTATCTTCCGAGATCTCCATGGTTCGAGGATAAGTCTCATCGGCCTTCACCGGTTCAATTTATTTTGAAGCTTCGACACTTCCCCTATTTCGGAGTACTAGCTCACAACCAGCACCTTCTCCTGCTCTTCTTCATCTCGTAGTTTTTGGGCTACAACAGTTGGCAGAGCGGGAGTTATTCATCGACTTACGAGCCTTGTTCTTCTTAGACTTTGGGGTATCCAAAGATGAAGCCCTTCTCCCCTTCTTCTTTTTTTATCCTTAGCCGGTTTCTAGGACACCTATTCCCCAGGCGAGGCCGGCCTCATTTCTGCAACATCCCTGAGGCCTGCAGAAAAGGGAGTCAAGTATAAATAAAAATAAAGGTTTTAGAAAAAAGCATCAAAAGCGTACGGGGGTAATTTTACCATGATTCTTGGCCTCCCATCGACCCCTCGCTAAATCACACCACGAGCGCTCAGCATATGTGGAAGTCAAAGCCTGTGAATACCCAAATTTTTTTTACTGTTTTAACATCTCTTAAAGCCATTATTTTGTTGTTATTGTGTGTGTTATTTTAATCTTTTTGTATTTAATTGCTTTATTTACTATCATAAAAATACCAAAAAAAAAAAAAACTCTTTCTTCATTTGTGCATTTTAAAAATTAACTAGATGTTCAATAGGTGAATTAATCTAGTTAATTGATCGTTTGAATAAGTTATTTAATTATTTTATTTGTTTGTATAAAATTTAGTGTAGTAAGTTTGAATAAGGAAGAAATTGGGCCAAATTTGAAAGATAAAATGGCCAAGAGCGCAAGATAAGGGGCTGCCATTGAAAGGGTCCAAAACGACATAGTTTTACCTCAAAACTACGTTGTTTCATTAGTTGACCAAGACCAAATCTCAACCCTTCATCTCACTTTGATCCAATGGCTTTTATTCAATGTCCTCATAGGTATATAAGGCCCCAAAAATCAGTTTTTTTGTCAGTTACTAAACCTAAATTCCTCTCTCTTCATTCTCTCCTCACTCTTTCTACCACCGCCTCTCCACCGCCGGCGAATCACCTCCAAACTACCCCAAATCACACATACAATCTCCATAACCTCCTCTTTACATATCTCCAACCCCAAATCCTTCAAAAACTCCTCAAACTCATTGAATCTTAGATCTAGGAAATTTTAACCGTCACGTTTTTGCCCAATTTCTTAAGGTTTCGGCCACTATCACCCCACTGTACCTACATTAATGGATAGAGCTCCTCAAAACCTACCTATTGATGTCAATTCTATCCCAAAATTCGGCTACCAAAATCCAGCCAAATTCCGGTGACCTCCCCGAACACCCACTTTTGGCATACCACCATTTTCCCGGCCACTTGAATTGTAAAATGGTAAAAATCCTATTATTTTTCATGGCTAATTTTTTATTTTATTTTTTATTTTTCAGATTTTATTTTGTCTATTATTAATTATTTTAGCATTAATTTTTGAAGTTTGAAATGTTAAATTTCTGTTTTTGCACTTGTTGAAGTAGTAAAATAGTTTTGTATTGATAAATGTGAGGTAGTGAAGAATACTTGAGAGTATAGGTCACTTGTTTGTTTGTTTATTTACTACTTCAAGACTCTTTGAGTACAACACTTAAAAGTCAAATTGTCTGGTTAGAAAATATCAACTTTTAGACAGTTTTGAACAAAAGTCTATCTTTGAATAGTGAAGAATAGATTTTGGTTGAAATACTCTCTCTTGGACAAGATTGAACAAAAAAAAGTCTTGTTTTTGAATTTAAAAGCAGATTTTGTGAAATAATTGATCCAAACAAGTGACTTTATTTGCCTATTTGAGAGGCTGCACTTCCCACACTGAAGGGACTCCATCACACATTTGTTGAACAGTTTTTACACCCTAAAAGTATAATTTTAAGAGTAAAAAATCAGTAAATAAAGCACCCTTTAGTAAGCTGAAATGAGGAGCTTTGTGAGTAAATTTTAGAGTGCAAACTTTTAGAAAAGTATAAGTCTTCTTTAGAGTTGGTTTTGAGTTTCTTCTCTAAGATTTTTGGGTTGTTTTAAACACGAAACTGCTGCTGTTTTCTGCTGTATTTGCTGTTGTTTTTTCGTTGTGGAGCTCCACTTTTTCACTGTTGTATTTATTTTCTGCAATCCAGGTATTTCTCAAATTTTGTAATGCAGATTTTTATATCCAATGGATGAGAATATGGGTCTTTTTCAGCTCATAAGATATGGTCGATGTGCTTTACTAGAATGGATGGATATTTAGCGTGTTACTTATGTTTAAAACATGTATATCTGTAATATTTGGTTAATCTTCCATTTTTCTTCACATATGCAGCTCAAACAACATTCTGTGAAGTGTATCTAGTTAAGGAAAAGAAACATTTTGTTTCCCAGAAATATTTATATGTAAATGTTTAGTTTCTTTTGCCTTGGTTTCATATATCTAATGTTACTCATTTTAACTCTCATCTTATTATTGAAAAGGTAACATATAGTAATATGTTTCTTAGTAATATTTATGTCCATGGCAAGTTGATGAAATTGGGTAAAACATGCGATTAGGTGTGCTTATAGGTTGGAAAAACTAGTGGAAGAATACCTTTGTGTTATTAATATGTTGAATATCCACTATTTAGGAATGAAACATGTGTTTTCCTAGGTACATGTTTAGGAATTCATATTTTTAATGTATTAGCTTTAGCTTTATTCTTATTTAAATTAAAAAAAATAGTATTTTTGTTAACGACTGGACGACAAAAGTTTGAACTAATCAAGCCTGAGTAATAAATAAGAGTTTGGCCCAACCTTTAAAATATTACATATATTTTATATTTCATTTTTCAATTAAGATTTTTCTTTATAAATTATAATTATTTAATCACCTCTTAATAATTAATTTAAATGCTAGGCAATTAGTAGGCGCGCTTTAACCCACGGAATCACTTGCATAGCGTGATGCTTAACATTCAATAAATTATTTCAATAATCCCATATTATACCCATTAGATTAATTAATTTATAATTTAATTAATTCTTTTACTAAAATTGCGGATTCGTTTGCATAGTGTGATACTTAATATTTTAGTAATTTCTTTAAGTGTAGTAACTTTCTTTTCAAAAGTAATAATATACTAATAATCATTGTCATAACTGCAGAGTCGCTCGCGTAGCGCTGTTATAATAAAATTAATAATTTTCATCTCGATCACGTATTCGCTTGTGTGGTGTGATTATGATATCTTATTATTCAAAATTTTCTTTAATTTTCCAAATAATCTAGATAGAAAAGCGAAAAGGTAAAAAATATAAAAGCATGTAACTATCAATTTTTCCAAAATTACATTAAGCCAAGTTCAAGTCAATAAAGCGACCGTGCTAGAACCACGAGACTCAGGGAATGCCTTACAGATTCTCCTCGATCAACAGATTCCTTATCCAGACTTTATTTTTGCAGATCAATAATAAAAGAGTCAAACCTTCCTTTGACTAGGGATACAAATAAAATGTGACTTGGAACATAAAAAAATCAATTTCAAGTGGCAACTCTGAATAACAAAAATAATATCTATTTCAAAAATTTGTCACTTTAATTAGAAGAACTCTTTAATCCACAAAATCCATAACACGCATCTATCTTCTTGGAGGGTAGAAAAGGGGTGTGAAAGCCAGCTTCCGAACCCAACTTTCTAGGTTCAAGACTGCTTCGAGCATCCAGAGAACCGCTACGTCACAAGAAAATACATGGGTGAGAAAAGATATAGGAGAAGGAAGATGAAAGAAACAAAGCAATCGACATAAGATATTATTGGGTTTACTTACGCTTCATGTTCCATTCCTCGGAGAATGGCATTTTCTCGGTCGGAATTATATCAAACGTCCTCATTCGGACAAACCGACCTATCCATCCCCGATCCTTGTCCTCGTCTGTACTCGATAAAAACAGCTTTGTGGCTCAGCGATGGAGCCTTATTAATCTGTCCCGATAGAGATGGGGGCTATACAGTCTCATGAGGTGGTCGATGTTAAATGGTATCTCTTCAAACTTACTCATAAAGAATCGGAACAAGATAACTATGCGTCAAAAGGAGGGGTGTATTTGGCCAAGAGTTATTCAGTATTGATGGTAAAAGTCGATAACAATAGGATGAACGGGACCCAGCGTGAAAAGGTAAGTATAAGCACTTAAAAACCCTTTCACGTAAGTAGTAATATCCTCCTCGAAGGCAGGAATCACCACCTCTGTGTTTTTTCTGTGGCAGTCCTTTTTAACCTGCTCGAAATCGCCTTCGATTATCGAGCATATATATCTCTACATGGCCTCACATAGGCCAGGGACCGGAGAGGATTTTTCTACTTTGAAATCAGAATAATGGTCGCATGACCTGGGAGTGCACTCTTCAATGCGTGGATCCACTGGTGTTTTATCACAGGTCGGCCACGACGAAGAGGATTTGTCCTTTTAAGGAACGATTTTAAATGATTTCGTCATTTCTATGTGAGTTTAGAAAAAAAGAAGAAGATGAAGTTTGTTGTTTTAAGAGATGGTTGGCAAGAAGGATGTAAATGATTTGCACAATTAAGGGACTTGAAGGAAGTAGGAGTACTTTGAAGTTTAGAAGAGATTTTGGAAGTAAAGTTTGGCAAAATTGTGAAGTTGATCTATTTATAATGTTTTCCATGACGGTTCAAGGGAACTAGTGGCCGACCATCAACTGGCACTAATTAATGATCTTGAGAACCATGCAGACGTCATTAGGGTGACATAATAATCAGTCGAGGAGAATCGCCTCCGTTGCTTACGTCATTAGGGTGACATAATAATCAGACAAGGAGAAAAATCGAAGGTTTAGATCATTTCTTCTCGTTACACTCTAAGAAACAAGGAGACTATCTATATACGGCCAAAATCGGGCATACCTAATTTTATTATTAACTGAATAGCAAAAGAGTTGCATCGGGGGTAACCTTGTAATGAATCAAATCTAAGTTCGAAGATAAAACATCGAGTCCAAAGGCTGAAGTGTCCGTCGAGACCGAGGCAACAACAATCGAGACTAAGCAAGACCGTCTTCGTGTGGAATGCAATAACGGAAAGGCGAGGTATCCATAACCGGTTGGAGATCACGGCGGAAATCTCGGAGCAGATCAAATCAATGGTGGTTATTTATCAATCATGGGATTTACTTTCGTAATTAGAATTGTACCACAATTAGTATTCCTCTATTGTATAAGGAGGGGTCCCCATCATTTGTAGACACTTTACATTCATACCAAAAAAAAAAAGACAACATAGTATTTCTCTATTGTTCATCAATTTATTGTTCTTTAACTGTTCTTACTTTGCACCCCTCGAGGGCATTGTTCAAGCATTGATTTATCTTACATTCTTGCCAGTTTCATCACTTATTTCTGAACTAATCAATTGGTACTAGGGGAAATTACGTATCCTCAAAATTATACTACAAGTTTAATTGTTACTCAATTTTTAGGATAAACAAATTTAACCCCAACTTAATGTTGCGCGGTAGGAACTGTGACCATACGACATGTCACACATATATTACATCCATAAGAACATTAAATTTAAATATAATCAACTGCTCATCAGCTAGCTAATGCACTGGTTTTTATCTTCTTTATTTCTTTCAGAGATGTGGATATCTAATCCGTCCAGGAAGTACAAACCCGGTGTCCGCACAATGTTCCCTTCTTTTTTCATTCTCCACCTGAAAAATCAATAACGGAATGATAGTGACTTTTACCTCTCTCTTTTGCTCCTATTTTACTAAAGTTTAAATTATGTGCATTGTCAGTGTGTAAATGATATTTGCACAATCAAATTATTTATAATATGAACAAGTAAATCTTTACGATAACTTTAACCAATTAACCTAATAAAAAGTTAATTGCCTACAAGGGTACGGTTAACTCAGTTAGTTGGGTGAGTGGAATTCTACGTGGGAGACCTGAGATTGGTTCCCCTCACCACTAGCATTTTTAGTCAAAGCTCGTCGTACCGGACTTACTAGTAAGGTTTATATTTCCAGTGTAATTTGTGAGTTATTGCACAGTGAAAAGGTTATCCAGTGTGCACCCGAAGGGTAGCGGATGCGGGTTGCCTTGGAATTTTTCCCAAGGGAAAAAATTTAATTGACATGCTATTATAGTGTAGTGCAAAAATATTTACACTGTCCGCATATAATATAGAGTAAAATTATTTTTTACAATTGAACACTTTTTATCTTGAAATAGGAAAATATTTACCTGTACTTGGTGACTAAGTAATGGAGAAAAATGGATATTTGCAGCTTGGCAAGATCAGCACCAAACATAGTCTGAGACCCCCCCCCCCCCCCCCCCCAACCAAATGCCATGAATTTCTTGGATGCACTATGTAGTTCTTCCTCCTAATTATATATATTTCCATATATAGTTTAATAGAAGTCCATTATATATAAAATGTAGTATAAGAAATGATGTTGAGAGCATATGAAATACAAATATTATGTCACTTGCCATCCAACGCCATGGATTGAAGACATGGGGATCCTCATAGTTATTTGAATCAAGATGAACTGATGGTGGACATACTACCACTATCCAACCTGCTGGAATTGTAAATCCTGCGACAATATAAGGACTTCAGTTTGAAGCAAACCAAATAATAAAAGAATAAACAGATAAATAAATAGATACAGACATCTAAAAGCAAAATAGACTGGGAAATTAAATGGTATGAATTTTCATTACCTTTTATTTTGACATCTTTCAGTACTTTTCTGAAAATTCCTGGCACGATATTAGCTAGCCTTACTATTTCATTCACAACCTGCAGCTCAGTTCTTAATCTAAAGTAACAACAAAACAAAGGTAGGACTATGAAATTGTTAAGCCAAAATTAGAGTATACTTACTATATAAGAAGTATCTTGAACCATTTAAATTAAGTTAAAAGCACAAATACCATATGGAAAGTAAATGCACCTTATGTGTGAATGTCATTGACTTGTATTCTGCCCAGGAAATCGCGGCCTCTTTGTCCTCTCGGTTTTTAACAATGTTCTCGTGTTCTTCCTAAATCAAGCAAACAAAGAGATAGTATGCGATTTAGTGTTAGATAATATGAGAAATAAAAGACAAGGAAGAAGTAAAATAGGTGAGAAAAGATTTTCAGGAACGAACCATAAGTTGTGGCAACACCTGAGGATAATCATTGAGAAACTTAAGACTAAGGCAATGGCAGAAGATGTTGTTTCAAAAGCAGCAAACAATACTGCAAAGATGGTATTCAGGGCATTTTCCTCTGTTAGAATTGTTTCTTTTTTGGCTACTTCACAAAGGAGGTGATCCAAGAAATCTTGTTTGTTTCGTTTTTCCTTTGATTTTTTTCTCTCCTTTACTATGTCTTTGATAATCTTCAGGGCATTTTTTCGCCCCTGCGAAAACATTAGCCGTGCATAAACTAAGGTCTAATCAGCTAAAGCATAATTGTATAAAGTGATACATTCTTCCAACAACAACAACAACCCAGTATAATCCACTTAGTGGGGTCTGGGGAAGGTAGTGTGTACGCAGACCTTACCCCTACCTGGGGTAGAGAGGCTGTTTCTAAATAGACTCCCGGCATCATTCCCTCCAAGAACTTCCAAAGTGATACATTCTTCCATGAGTTTAAATTATATACACTCTGAACATAAATTTTGTCACACACAATCGGTACAAGTGAACTGATTATAGCATGCATGTTACAACTCTATTTATTAGGTTTAATACAACAGAATACTTCACCTGTAAAGAGGCGCGATAAGCTGTACCAGGGAGATTAATTGGAAAGCAGACAAAGCCACCCATGAAGCTCTGTACTGCTCTCTCAATTCCAATGCTTTTTCTTCATTACATCGCAGCATATTTTCCGCCATAATGTGATTAGCATCTGGATTTATACATATCAACATTAACAATTAGCAAAAAGAAGAGCGTGTTGAAACATAATATAATTAACTTGTGTGTTCTCTCTAAAAGCTTAGGGGATTATCACAATTTCAGAAGCTTCTTTGACGTCAACTTCTCCCCGGCCAGCCCATCGATGCAAGTGTTTACGAATTTTTAGGTCAGAAATATGATTATATTTTAGCTTATCAGGACCAACGAGGCTGAGAACTAGGTTCCTAAGATACTTATGAACAGTCCCTTTGTTGTCAAGAAATCCATCTTTTCCAGTGAGTTCAATAGCACTCTTTGTGTACCAACACTGGAACAACACTTCTTCTTGTTGGAAGACATAGTAATTGACTTCAGGATCAGTAGATACAACCACTGGATGCCCAACTAAACTCGTCTTAAAGAGCTTCCCATATCTGCAAAATCAAGTAAGTTTGTTCAAGAGTATGTACTCAAAATTTAAAAACACTATTAAATTTTTCGAGAATATATAGTTGTCTTTTCAAAGAGTTTAACTTTTGTGCTCGGACAGTGAATAGTTTTTCACACCACCAAGTTAACTAACATGACCTATTACAGCGGTTAATTTTCTATAGTAACCGGTTCTCTAGATTGGTAACCTAAAAGTAAAATAAACAACTAATTATATCCTTTGGTATTGACTACAATAACAACATACCCAGTTTACTCCTACGGTATAAGGTCTAGGGAGGGTAACGTGTAAGCAGACCTTACCCTTACCTTTGGAGATAGAGAAGCTGTTTTCGATAGACCATATGCTCATGAACTAAAGTACAATGAGTATATAAGTAAAAATCATCTGAAAATTTTCAGGTTGGCAAACCTTGCAGTTCTTTTCTGAATGAAAGGTGGGATTCCTTCCAAAGGATGTGGGGAGAAAAATTCGATGGATTCTCCAATAATAGGCAGACCCATAGAGCCAGGAGGCAATAACCCTTTGCATTTGGGATTTCTCCATCTATACAACCAATGAGTGAATCCTACAACTATTAATGCTACTAACAGTAAACTAATCCACATATTTTCCTCTGTATATATATGTATCCAAATTTCAGCTAAGTTTACCAACTCATTTGTAATTAAGGACGAGATATATATACATTTTCTGTGCTGCCAAAAGCTAATGAGTGATTCAATCAAGTTAAAGCCATGTAATTTATAAGAACATTTAGTACAAGAATGTATATTCGGAATATTCTGCGGTGGGTGCTACTAAAAAAGAAGCGACAGATTCTGCAACTTGTTATCACGTGAAAAGTATCTTGCATACACTGTAAGCTTGTTGTTTGGCTAAACGTATAGAATTTTGCTTTTGATCAAAACATGCCATTGCATTGCATTCATCCTCTTTTGCGTATCAAGAATCTTTTTTTTTCATTGGAAATTAAACCAACTCTTTTGCGTTTTTTTCCCTGTTCGGTTCTGTCGGTGAAATTAAGGTTTTATTTTGACTTTCGCATTATAAAGTCTTCATAGAGCAGTTGTATTACCATTGGCATTTTATTTACTCCTTGATTTATAAATTATTTTTAATACTATTAATTGGCGTTGTATGCTACACACGCTTCGTTTCGAGAACAAACCAAAAAGGGGCTTTTCAGGGAGGTGGGGAAATAAAATCTTCACGTAGTCTAATGAAAATTAAAACTGCTTGCCTTGTGACTGTGTAAGGCTTAGCATTCGTGTTCACATCTATTGATTGTTCTCCTTTATTTTCACAAGAAATACATCCTATACGCATCCCTCCACCATAAAGACTAATAATCCAGTAGGCCAATACCAATATACCATACCTAATTACCAGACTACGTTAATATATATCAGAGCACTGAGACCCAAACCATTTTCAGATGTCAATATATTCCCTGTATGTACACCAGTAAGTGAGATAACATGCGTGTATAACCATATGTTAACGAATGAACAAATAACCAATGTAAACTTCGTTATTTTTACAAACTGAGCCTGTGTTAAAGAATAACTCTACAGCAAGGAAGCTTTGAACACGCAAAGATACTCTCACGTATAAAGTGACAACAGTAACAAACCGTTACCTCCATATAATGCTTTTAATATTTTTAACGCTATAATGCAAACTTTTAACTTCTCAGGGTTCCATGAATTGAGAGGTTGGAGGGCTCACTTTTGTCTTCTCTAAACCTGCATATCATAACACATGATGAGCTTACCACAATACAAAATCACAATTAGGAAGTTATACTAGGAACCCACGACTGCTAAAAATCCCAAAAAATCAAGTTAAGAAATTACAAAGCAATTCCCAGCCAAATATTGCTAACAGCAGAAAAGTACCATACTTGAATATATGAAATAGAAAGTAGGATTTTCCAGTGAAGCATACCATGAATCCTACGTATCTCCACTTCGCGCCATTCTTGGACAAGAGCACAGCAACAACACATTAAATGAGAAAGAAAATCATCAACAAAGCCTCCCTGAAAAGAAAGAAAAAATTTTAGCAGGGCTCGTGAGATCTCGAGGGTATTCAATTTATTGCATCTCAAATAAAAAGAAGCATTATTGACACAACATGCACGTAGGTACTTATGTATCATAACTGTTTCTCTTTACCATGATGTTTAGCTTTTTCCGAAGCTTCCTTCTGATGCAACATGTGTAACAACAGCAGGATAGTATCAAAGAATAAGCCATTAATTCATTACAAGCTTCCGCTGAAGCTACATAACAGACATTCAAAAGTTCATATTGTTAGCTTCAAAAGTATCAAAATGAATAAGCTAAAAAAACAAGCTGTCGAACTACACTAATTGATACAGAAGTCAAGAAAATGGTTCTTGTATTTTCAACTGAAGAAGTACAATAACAACCAGAAAGACAGAAGTAAGATATCTAATTATGTCCACCGAATTTAAGGGTATGCATAACAGTTAGTCAGGCATTGACCTTGCAGTTTTTATTTTTTTAGAAGATCAATGCAATTAAAAAGGGCGGCAGTGCTAGTCTGGAAAGAGGGATTGACCAACCTTTGATGATCCAAAGACCTTATAAGTCAAAATTCTAATTATAGTTTTCTCAAAAGAAGACCATAATTTCATAGTCCTGGCCCAAGAATACATCATACTCGGGAATTGAAACTTTCAGCAAAGACACAACACTTGACAAAAAACAGTAGACCTAATGTAAAAATTAACCGGAAAACATAATATAGTTGCTCTTACAATGTGTATTAGCGACTCAAACCAGTACGTCTGTCAGGAGTCACTTGCAGAAATATTAATATGATAAAGAGTTACACATATCTTTAAAAAAAGGGTAACTAATTTAACCAGTTTCTTCATTTCTTTTAAGAAAGAGAAAGAAGATTGATAAATGAAAAGGACGGCTTAATTTTCACTCCTTGTCACTCACAATGAGTAGAGCCATGACCAGAAAGTTCTAAATGGAATATAAAGCCACTTACATATATGCCTGTCTGCAGCAACACTGGCAACTTTAGAAAATGTACCACAAGGAAAGAAAATAGTTTTAATACCTGCATAGAAAGACACAGTATTAACTAGGAATATCTTGATATTGAACCTAATATGATGACATCGTCCCAATGATGAAACAGATAATTCTGTATTTGGTGTCATAACAAATCATCCTCCCTTTGTGTGCATGTATAATATGAAAACATATGGAGTCATGCATCTAACTAATTAAAGTATTCTCATTGAAAGCAAAGTTATTACACATGTGGAACAACAGACACAGACACCAACTACAGGATACAGTATCTGTTCTCACTGATCTTTCAGAAGACAGCATCCTTCATAAAATGGCTTGCTAGACAGTAATACAGCAAAAAGAACTGTAATAATAGGAAATGATAGTAACAAAAAAATTAGTAAATGTACTATGGTGTCCTACTTCAGCCACATCATAATGGAACCCGTCCAGCTCCTTTGAGCAAGAATGACACAACCAAGAACCATGTCTGGACCTACTACTCCAACTTATTTCGTTCTATCTTGCAGTAAAAAAAATTTGTGCTATTGACCACTCAAAAGTGAATCGGAACTCAGAATACCTATAGAAAGGAGTGCTCTGTTCATAGAACACAGAAGGAATTCCTAAATAACTTATTATTACTAGTTAAAATGTGTCAAATCTTGACACTCCAAATTCAGAGCTCGTACGTGAAAGAAAAGAACAAGTACTTGCATTCTATGTTGCACGGACTCTCCGAAAATATCGTCAGGTGTATGTTGGATTGTCCAAAACCAGTGTATTTTTGGAGAATCCAACACGGGTGCGTCAGTATTTTGGAGAGTCCGCGCAACATAGCTTGCACTCTAGCTTTAGGGCAATTCAGAAGATCAAAGTGACGATGATTAGAGGATAGACCTCATCTATTTTTTGAAGTCAAAATAGGAAACTGGAAAAAGCACCATGTCAAATGATGCAATCGGTGTAGCAAAAGGTAGAGGTCGATTACAGATCATGTGCTTATTCTCATTCTCTCTTTGTTTGCAATAAACATCAAATTCAACGTAATATACCCTGAAATAGAAGGTGTAGCAAAAGGTAGAGGTCGATTACAGATCATGCGCTTATTGTCATTCTCTCTTTGTTTGCAATAAACATCAAATTCAACGTGATATACCCTGAAATAGAAGGTGTAGCAAAAGGTAGAGGTCAATTACAGATCGGTGTAGCAAAAGGTAGAGGTCGATTACAGATCATGTGCTTATTCTCATTCTCTCTCTGTTTGCAATAAACATCAAATTCAACGTAATATACCCTGAAATAGAAGGGAAACCCCTATCCTTATCATCACGCTCGTTTAGCTTAACTAAGCTTATTGTAACTACGTGCAATGCATTAATTTGACAACCTTCTATCCCGTTTCTTTCTAGGCACTCTCACACTTCTCGTTCTACTTCAAATGTATGCCATCTTGTTGATAAATTTAGAAGTTGTTGGCCAAGTTTCATTTGCTTGGTGACAGTAATCTATATTTGCTAACTTACAACAACAACAACAACCCAGTATAATCTCACTTAGTTGGATCTGGGGAGGGTAGTGTGTACTTTGACCTTACCCCTACCCTTGGGTAGATAGGCTGTTTCCAAATAGACCCCCGGCATCCTTCCCTCCAAGAACTTCCCACCTTGCTCTTGGGGAGACTCGAACTCACAACCTCTCGGTTGGAAGTGGGGGTTGCTTACCATCAGAGCAACCCCTCTTGTCCTGTATTTGCTAACTTATTAAAAAATAATCTGTATTTGCTGATGCAGATTCCAAATGCTGGCTGAAGACAAGTGAGAGGGACCTCTGAGGATAATGTTTGATATCAAGGGCTTTCGATCATGCATCACTCAGTTGCGTTTTCCTTTTTAGCATAATGAGAATGAAATATCACAAGAGAACATAAAGTAAGTTCTAAAACATACACAAGAGAGGTTCTGAACAGCAGCCGAGCAGATCTGAATGCCACTCTTCATATCGATGTGAACCCTTTGAAGACAGTAGTTCATGTTTGGACGAAACTGATGAAGTGTTTCTGTAAATATTTTTAAGCATTTAAAAAAATCAGTTGACGGCAGGCAATATGGACCATATCCTCGCACTTGATTTATGAGTCTAAGAGATACAGCCTCCCATAGAGAATTACAGTTTAGCTATCATACTTTACCAAAAATCATATTTCTTTTACTTACCTTGAAGTTGCCCATTTCTCATCACTTTTAGCATAACTTTCAACATATTGTTCCGTGTAGCTATCAACTTTTGAGTAACTTTCATCCAACTTTTGGGGAGGCTTGGTGGGTGAACTCTTCAATGATAAAGAGTTAGTGGCAACTACCTCTGTGACATCCAGAAGATGCTGAATGAATTCACACTGACCTACATCTAAGTTAGCTTGTGAGCGTTGCAATTCTAGTTGGAGTTTCTCATTTTCTTTCTTAATTGCCTCATTGATAGGTACTCTTGGGTAGGAACAAGAAAGGTTCTTCGTTAATATAATGGTATCATCTTTTGAAGGTTCTGGTTTCATAATCACTTCTTGCACCTTCATGTCCTCAGCCTCCAATGTGTATTCATGCTGGTCCCTTTCAATAAATTCCAACCTCTCCTGTCAACATATGGAAAGCAAGATCTATCAACTTGGGATAGAACAGATATTGGTTAGTGTGAAAACGAAGTATATGTATTGTATATATTCTTTCCAATTGTAAGCAGTTGCAGTCAATTTAAGCTATAATCATGCATGAGCAGATATTAAACAAGATATTAACTAAAGTAGCAGGTTGCTCTTATTGTAATAGATGCACTGTCTTATAACCACTGCAATTTTCTCTTACTCAAACTTGATAAGAAAATCTCACCTCAAGAGGTGATTAAAGCGATTCTACCAAGATTGATGAAATAGCAAAAACATACTACTGATCCTTGTTCGTTGTATTAGATACAAAATATCTCTGATATCCAAAAGTATATGAACGTGATCTCTCATTCAAATTCTGAGAAAAGATTACTTATTCCACATCAAGAATCAACAAACATTCTATAGTTTCCATAGTAGTTTAAAGAGCTGATTGCTGTTAAAAGAACCTTCCATCATCTGTCATGCATTACAGTAAGCGGGTACATATGATATAAACCCAAAATTAAACCAAATATCAACTCAACAAACTTCTTCATAAGTAATTTGTATAATAACAAAGTGTTTTAGTACTTTGTGTGAATATTTATATGACATACACCCAAAATCAAACCAAATACCCTATCAACCTATACTACTTGGCATGGATCCCAGACACACCCAAATCGCGTCAGATGGACAAGGATAAGACATGGAGGTTGAAGGATCTGAGCAACAGAGTATCAAAACAAGGTAATGACCTGACCAGGAGTTTAATTGTGACCAATTATTCCGACTTCAAATCATGAACTGATCAAACTCAATTATATACCCACCATGTCATCAACAAAAATGAGAAACGACAAATATAGAACTTAAGATGGAAGAGCAATGAAACAAACAGATAATGGAAGCATATAAAGCGGAACGGCAATACTATGGACAAAAGAGCAATGTCTCCATACCCTGACTCGAGCATTATCCACCAGAGTGATAAGAGGAATAATCTTCAAATATTGGTCAATCTCATTCTGAGCCCTGCGGAACTGGTACACAATGTTCCAACCCATAGCTAACAGATAAAGATAGCTCCTGTCCTGGCAGCTCTTGACCAATATATAAGACCTCCTTAATGCATCTTCAAGTTGTTCCAATGGCTCTCGGGTTTCCGGATACCTCTTAAGTTCTGTAATCTTGAGCTGCTCCAATAAATTTCCTATTAATTTGAGATGTTGTGCGAACTGCCTGCAATTCTTCTTGTGCATCCGGGCTGTGGTAGCAGCTTTTACAATCATCCCAATTAGCCTCACCGCATCTATGCCAGTAAGCTGGGCGACATTTGCAATTTCCCCAAAATGTTCCCATGAAGCCATATCAAAATTCCAGATTGTTCTCTCAACTCCCTCTAGTTTTTCAGTTCAATAAGAAGCACATCTCCGGATCAACAGAATGAACTCTTTATGAACAGCAACTCGCTCAAAAAAAATCCAAGATTTCTCCAAGTCAAATTCATGAAGTAAAGTTCGGAGAGAACAACATTGCCGACTTAATATAGACTTCTATAAACATCCGTTTTGCCAAATTCTTCAGATTCAAGTTCGCACATATGCAGTACCATCAAAATACACTCAAAAGTACCGATACGTGGTCAAAATGCACTCAGAAGGATTGCTTGCAACAGATCCAGCAATGGAAGGCAGCTACCACTATTGAGCTGCAATGGAAGCCCAAAAGAATGAGTCAACGAGATATCAAAAAAAGTCTAATATTCTATTATACCTCTTCACTTTCCTTTTAGACAAAAATGATAAAGGCGATAAAAGAGCAAATAATAAAGGAAATATGTCGTTTGACTCGTCTTTTGAATATTAAGAAGCTAAAGGATAACAAACAACAACAACAACTAACCATTATACTCCCACCACACCAGATGGGGTCTGGGAAGTTAAAGGATAACAAAATGGAAAAGAAATTAACACATTTTTAGTAGAACTCCATTAAAACTGCAACAACATTACATTACCTGAATTAACGGTGACGCCGTCACCTCACTGTACTCCACCGCAATCCCGTGGCCCTTTCAGCATTTCTTCCAAGCTAATCCTATAATGCAATTCAATTCACCATCAACACAACAACAACAAAAATTAATATAAGGAAGAAAAAAAAAGGTGCGCATATCTCCATGCATATATTCACACTAACGCTGCGATTTATGCAAACGTACGAGTTTATCAAACTCGACGCACAAAAATTCCTGTGCTTTCGGGTTTCGATACAGACTACAGCTTTAGAAAATGGTTAATGCAACTTTCTATGCATGAAAGAAAACGTAAAATTGAGAGGACATGGACAAGATTATTCTGTGATTTAGTAATTTCCAGTCATTGCTTTGCGAGAAGAAGCTTCTGGTTATGCTGTTTTGGAATGATTCAGAGAAGAGAGATAGACAAACACCAGTCACGGCTCGCTTCGGTGTCTCTTGTCTGGGAGCTCCGTTATCTGCACTGTTACAACAGAGTGAGAGAAAGGGAATACTTCTGTCACTTTTATTTGGCCGGGAGTGCATACATTCACTCTGCTGTTACTTTTAATTGACTGAAACACCCTCAATATCTTTGTTTTTTCGTATATGCCACTACCTTCACGGGAGTTGCAATTTTTGATTTCTTTCTCCTTTACTGTGCTTCCATTTTTTCGTCAAACCAGTTCCGTAATTTTTCTTTAGTGAAGAATACTTTTGGGCACAGTTCATCCTTTTGACTGTTTTTTCTTTTTCAGACAACCGACGGTGAAACCCACATGATATGCTCATACTACTGTATTCTATTTCTCCGCTTTCTATTTCTAATAAAGTTCGATATTATTTCTTCTCGTTCAGTGTCCAATTTGCTTGTTTTTTTATTTTGATTCAAAATAAATATTAAGTTATGTAATAAAGAAAAAAATTAATGTATTTTTACAAAATAATTTTTATATATATAACCCTAAAAAGTTTTCTTCCTCCTCACATTAAATATTTAATTAGGAATAGTTTAGTCATACTAGGTATTTATGTATAGGATTTAATATTTTCTTAATAGGCATGCTAAAAGTACAGTGATGGAGCCAGGATTTTAAAGTCATAGGTGTTCGCCGATTAAAATTTTTTAAAAAAAGGTTTTATTGCGGGTGCTCGTTCAATATTTATCTAAGTATTTACTTAATTACCTATGTAAATTACTAAATATGTCCAAAAGTAATCAGTGCTTAAGCACCCATAAGTGTGTATGTAGATCTGCCAATTTAAAAGCAAATTAAATATTTATTGTGAACCGAGAGAAATAACAATTACTCACAATTTTTTGCTTTTTTGGGAACGCTTTTCATCTCAAAAACATTATATTGTTCACTCTTTACTTATTTGGTGAGTAAAATTAACAATTTCTGAAGTAAAATTGGACTAAAAGAAATTAAAAGTGCTCCATCAATATTTAAATATATAGATATTTATGTTAGAAATTTAATTCGATTGGGACCTAATTATTATAGGAATCTCCTATTTTATCGCACAAATGTACCACTCAGCTATTGCTAATCTCATGAATTTCTCTTTTGTGCACTTCTCTTTAAAGAGCAAAAAATAAAAATACATAATCCTGCATCATAATTCGTACGTATGCATTACATTGCATAATAAAACTAAACAGAATATTTTGAAAATTATAATTGCTACTTCTGCTTGGATAAGTATTTTTATGGAATTTGAGTTGCATAGAGTTAGCCATGGGCCATGTGCCTATACATGCTGATTAGCATTTGGTATTAATGCCAAGATACTGGAATCTCCCACGGTCGCATATCGTAATTCCTGAAGTTGGTGCATTCACAATGTCCGTCTTAATTTTCCATTACTCAAACCTTAAAATATTCAAAATTAAAAAAGTATGTAAATTTTGTTATGAAATCTCCTATTTAAGGTGAATGTCTATAATTAGAGAAATTATAGAGTTCTATTCTTGGTAGATAAATCATCCCCCTCCCTATAAATAAAGGCGTCTTCTACCATTGTAAATCACTCTTAACATTCTCTAAGTATCAATAAGAAGAACTCTCTCTACTCTTCTCTCTATTTGCTCTTGTTCTTGAGTTATTGTTCTTGTTCTTATATTATTTCATAACACGTTATCAGCACGAGACTCTACCGTCTCAAGAACCATTCTCGAGAAATCTAAGGTATTTCCCTCTTCCTAATTTAATTTTCGATTATGTCTGACATTACGAAAAGAAAGTTCGTTGCCCTTGAAATTTCGGGCAAGAACTATATGACATGGGAGTTGGATGCTGAAATCCACTTAGATGCTATGGGTCTCGGAGACACCATCAAAGATAGAGAAAAAGCATCCACCCAAGAATGTGCGAAGGCCTTGATTTTCTTGCGCCACCACCTTGATGAAGGTTTGAAGATTGAATATCTCACCGTCAAAGATCCACTCGTCTTGTGGAACGGCTTAAAGGAGAGATATGACAACCTGAAGTTGGTCACTCTGCCACAAGCACGATATGATTGGGCTCATCTGAGGCTCCAGGACTTTAAGCCCGTTTCTGAATATAATTCTGCTATGTTCAGAATTACTTCTAAATTGAAGCTATGCGGGGATAATATCTCCGATTATGATATGCTTGAGAAAATGTTTACAACGTTTCATACCTCCAATATAGTACTGCAACAACAGTACAGAGAGAAAGGCTTTACAAAGTACTCTGAACTGATTTCTCTTCTACTAGTGGCTGAGCGAAATAATGACCTGCTCATGAGAAATCACGAAAATCGACCCACTGGGTCTACACCACTGCCTGAAGCAGATAAGGTGCACTCTCATTGTGCCAAACATGAAAAGGACCATGGTCATGGTCGTAAACGGGGTCATAGCCAGGGACGTAGAGAAGGAAGAAATTCCAAAGAAGTCCGTCACCCCCCGAAGAGAGATAACCGCCGAAAGCAGAAACGGGGTCATGAAGATCCTAAGGAAAAAGGTTCAGAAACGATATGTTATCGTTGCGGTGGGAAAGGGCACTGGTCAAAGACTTGCCGTATACCAAGACACTTGGTTGACCTTTATCAAGCATCTCGAAAGAGAAAAGGCCCTGAAACAAATTTTGTCTATGACGACAATGAGGACATCACCCACCTGGATGTGGCAGACTTCTTTGAGCAACCCGATGGGAAAATAGACCACCTAATCGGCGATGGATCCGTGATGAAAGAAGATGGAGTTATTTGATTTTGTTCTACTTATTTGTATTAGTTAGTGAATAAACTAATAACCATTAGTATTAGCTCGTATTAGTTAGTTCATGACATAATGTTAGTATTAGTTCTTTAGAATGTATCAATATGCTCAAATATCAATAATATTTTTACTTTCCAGTAGAGGTAATCGACTAACCTGAAAAACTAGTCGGTTATCTCATATTTCGCATAAAAACTGCAAAATAATCGATTGTCAATGATCAACAATCGATTGTCTTTAAAACAGTGTGATCTGGAATTTTTCAAAAACAGTTAACAATCGATTGTCTATGTTTAACAATCGATTGTCGTTAGACAGTGTAATTTTTCAAAAACAGTCAACAATCGATTGTCTATGTCTAACAATCGATTGTCGTTAGACAGTGTAATCTGGAATTTTTCAAAAATCATCCACAATCGATTGTCTATGTCTAACAATCGATTGTCATTATACAGTGAGGTCTGGAATTTTTCAAAAATAACCAACAATCGATTGTCTATGTCTAACAATCGATTGTCTTAAGACAGTGTGATCTGAAGTTTTTCAAAAATAGCAAATAATCGATTGTCTATGTTTAACAATCGATTGTCAATGTTCAACAATCGATTGTGTGTGTTTAACAATCGATTGTTTTATGAAAGTGCTTAAACTAAAATTTTCAAACTGCATCGTAATCGATTATGGAAAACATATAATCGACTATCTGATTTATTTTAGTCAACTGACATCAGCAGATTGTGAAAATATTATGTGACACAAACGAATTGAACTTGTTTATTCTTATGTTCGTATATTTCTTTTGTATATCAAACCATGGGAATTAAATTGATTGAAGGCTCCGGAAGAGCAACTGTAACTCTGCCCAAAGGCATGACGTTTATCTTAGAGAATGCAATATTCTCCTCCAAGTCTAAGAAGAACTTGTTGAGTTTTAAAGATATCATTCAAAATGGATATCATATTGAGACAATAGATGAGAATAATCTTGAATTCTTCATGAAAACGAGGCTGCCCATTTCGGTTTGGGTTCACGCCATTTTGCATGCAGCAATGCTAGTTAGTCGGCTGCCCACTTTGGTTTGGGTTCACGCCATTTTGCATGCAGCAATGCTAGTTAGTCGGCTGCCCACTTTGGTTTGGGTTCATGCCATTTTGCATGCAGCATTTTAGTTTGTCGGCTGCCCACTTCGGTTTGGGGTCATGCCATTTTGCATATAGCAATGCTAGTTCGTCTCTGACTGACGAATTGACACAAATATTCCCCGTTGCAATTGGTTTTGGGTCATGGACCCAATATATCCCATTTAAGAATTTTTGGATGCGCAGTATATGTGCCTTTAGCACCGCCATCCCGCACCAAAATGGGTCTGCAAAGAAGGTTAGGAATATATGTTGGGTTTGAATCGCCCTCCATTATTCGCTACCTCGAAACACTGACAGGAGATTTGTTCACTGCACGATTTGCAGACTGTCAATTTGATGAGACACTTTTCCCAAAATTAGGGGGAGAAGTTGGTGAAACCAAACGGGAAATTTTATGGAAAAATGCATCATTATCTCATCTTGATCCACACACCTCTATTTGTGAGAAAGAGGCACAAAAGATTATCCATTTGCAAAGAATAGCAAATCAAATGCCTGACGCATATATAGATTTGAAAAGGATAACAAAATCACATATCCTCGAAGTGAATGTGACAACATCTGATTCACGAATACATATTCATTATTGGAAGAATATGAAGATGAAATTGGTATTAAATATACCACACTCACCCCTAGATGGAGGTTTGAGATGATACCACACTCACCCCTAGAAGGAGGTTTGAGATGATATATGGCATGAATGATCGTTGGTCACGTACCTATTGTACGCCAAAGTATTTTGGAAATATGACTATTAAAGGACAACGATAATGCAAGAAACATATCTTGCATATAAGTTTGACATGACCATAATGGTATAACTTTCTCTTTAAGAAAGATATTCACCACATGGATGTTGATGAATCTGTGGTAGTACAAAATTAATTGAGAGCTCTAGAAGAGCCAATTATTACCATATTGGAGAAACACAATTGAGTATTGTGCTGTAGTAAGTCTCAAAGAAACTTATTCAGTTTCCAAAGTACACGCGAAAGCGATTGATTATATTGAGACTATAAATAAAGGAAGGCTTTGATATCTCCTATTACTACAACTTGTAGCGGGGTAATTTGTATATGAAAAGCTACCCGCTTTGTTCTCCAGTTTGTACTACACAAACGAAAGAATGCCACAATAAAGTGGATATCTATTGGTATAAAACCCATGTCATAATAAACCTGAAGTTTATTGATAAGTGCACATGTCATGGTGTAAATTTGAAGTTTACCAATATTGATAATTTATTCAGTTGACATTCGTGTTAGCCATCTCATTTTAAGTATGATGTACAAATTCACATAGGTGAATATCAAAGAACTAGAAAGTTATTTACGAATTCTCTTGTATCACTTGTTCTCATTAATGAACTGACCAACTAAAGAGTTCGGGTTGAAGCCCATAAATTCTGGAAATATCAAAGGTGAATATGAGCCCATTCACCTGCCATGTATACCACATATGATGCATCTATGATATGGTTACATGCGCAATTGTTATTAACCCGCAGCCTGGCCGGTGCTTGCGAGGTAAATTGCTCAGTAATCTAATTTCGAGCATAATTTCCAGATTTTCTACTCAAGATAGTTCATCTTGATAAGTTGGTTTATATCAAAGTTGGTTTAGCAAGATAATTATTGAGTGCTTCCACTTAATAGCTAAACTGTTTCTTATGAGAACAAAGTTATATATATCAATTTGATATACATTGTATACGAGAGTATATTCTCCCCTCACAAGTGGTTCAAGGTCAGGAACCAAATAATTTCATCTTATTATTATTGATGTGCGGTGTATATTTTCATTAACACCATAATGCACAAAGATGAATTCCCAAAGTTGAGGAAACAAGTTAGCTTTACTAACATGAGGGGGAGACATGATAAACACTTGAGAAAAGGTTACATGGGATGAATTATCATTTGTATATGTATATCCCCGAATATCATGATATGAACCTGAAGTTCATAAAAGGGATAATTCAATTGCAACATATTGCAAAGCATGCTATACGCATTTGCTGACCCAAAGAAAGTAACTAAATGGAAGAGATACAATTCAAGAAGAATTGATTCCATATGAAAGACATGTAGTTTTGAACCTATAGTTCAAATGCTTGAAAGTATAAAGTCAAAGGTATGTATAGTCAGTTTTCGATATCTTATTTGCCTAGCATGACATGGAAAACTTGATATGCATCTAAAGTCTATTATATGGCTTATATGACTTAACTTGAAAGATTTAAGTTGCTTGAAGCATATGCAATTCGTGGTCCTGAAGTACCACATCCTAAGTACAATTTGTGTACATATGAATCTTGCTATAACTATAAGCATGAGGGCATTGAGAATGCATCTATGAAGATATTGAAGAGTTATTCCACGACATTATATGAAGATGTTCATATCTATCAAGAATGATGATTTCAAGGTACGGAATATTTATTCAAGTCAATATGGTTGATTTGTCAAAAGTCTACCAAAGATCGTTTTGAAGATAATGCACAAGATTGGAATGCAAATGCTCAAGTATATAAATTGATGTACTCATTAGGGGGAGTTAATGCGCGTTGCACTCTTTTTCCCTTACAAGGTTTTGTCCCACCGGGCTTTCCTTGCAAGGTTTTAAACGAGGCAACCAATAGGCGCATATTCAAACATGTGTACTCTTTTTCCTTTCTTTAATTTTTCCCAATGGGTTTTGGTTTTAAGGTTTTATGAGGCACATTGTTGAATAGACATTCAAGGGGGAGTGTTATGAAATCTCCTATTTAAGGTGAATGTCTATAATTAGAGAGATTATAGAGTTCTATTCTTGGTAGATAAATCATCCCCCTCCCTATAAATAAAGGGGTCTTCTACCATTGTAAATCACTCTTAACATTCTCTAAGTATCAATAAGAAGAACTCTCTCTACTCTTCTCTCTATTTGCTCTTGTTCTTGAGTTATTGTTCTTGTTCTTATTTATTTCATAACAAATTTAATTTATTGATGAGGAAATCGAAGCGGGGTCAGACTACGGCAGTCTTTATTTATTGAATACCACGTTGATAAAGAGGACCGTAGCACAGTTGGCGTGGTAATAGAAGTGCCGTAACAATTTCAGTTTGCATTTAGTTAAGAGGTGTCTGACCAAACTACCTCTGTGCACTGAGGGCATTTGTTTCATTCGAGTAAAAAACTAGAAACGCCAACTGAGGATTTCCTTTTCTTGTAACTGTCAAAGTGGGACCAACAGTAAATTTGCGAGATTTTCCTTTGGAGCAAGCACATGACGAGCGATTTTATGTATATAGCTTTAATTGTTAGGTCTTTTTTATCTCATAAAATTATTAATATATATTACATATATTTGGATTCATAAAATTATTAAATAAAAAAATCATTTTACATAACTAGTATCGTTAATTATGTGAGGTATAAAATAAAATTTCAGAACCTTTTATCACCTATCCCTTATTTCACACTTTATTATTCAGTTGTTCTTATTTGCAGGAGAAAGAAAACTAAAAGGCGTATAATCAGTCGGAGCACAAGAAAATTTGGAGAAAGTGCTCGGTTTGCCACTATTTAAAGCTATCTTTATTTTTTATTCGCAGTTTAGAATGTATTTATTTTTTAGCATATGCTTAATAATCTTTTACTTGTATGGACGAAAATATATCTATGTTAGATATGGATAATGTGTAAATATTAAAGATACGGTATTCTTAACTTCATTAATATTGTATAAATATTAAGGATATAGTGTCCTTAACTTCATGAATGTTATGTAAATTTGTCCTTAGTTTTTGAATTTATAATTCTAAGTTTAGGACCACATGTCTTTAACTTTTGAACTTGTAGCTAGAAGTTCAGGACCACCTGTCCTTAATTTCTGTGCTTGTAACTCCAAGTTAAAAACTACTTGTCCTTAGTTTTTGAACTTATAACTCTAAATTTAGGATCAAGTGTCCTTAACTTATGAGCTTGTTAAGCTTGTAAGTCCAAGTTAAGGACTACTTGTCCTTAGTTTTTAAACTTGCAACTATAAGTTTAGCACTACGTGTCCTTAAATTTTGAACTTGTAACTCTAAGTTCAGAACTACATGACCTTAACTTTTAAACTTGGAACTCGAAGTTTAGGACTATCTATCCTTAAGTTCTGTATTTGTAACTCTAAGTTAAGGACTAAATACAAAATAATTACAAAGAAATTTTCTTAAGTAGATACGTTAATTACAAAGAGATTTTATTTAGTTTTTCTAAAAATGGCGTATTTTCGTTTGGGAAAGAAAAGGTAACAATATCTTTTCATATTAATTTTAATAAATTAGTGGCTACTTTTGCTCAATATTAGAAAAATTAGATAAAAAGTAAATATTAATTTAAAAAGTGATTATACCACACAATTTTTACAAGAAATTTAGGACTCGATGTCAACCAATATCGACATTATATATATGTAGGATATTAATAAACGGACAAACCAGTTTTGTGGCTTTATCGCTACTCCATGTTCATTTTATTTGTTCATTATACTAAAAATATATTTTTACTTTTACTTGTTCACTGTACTGGATCAAGAGAAAGATAATTTATTTTCCTATTTTACCCTTATTATTACGTATTCATTCACAAATCATTTTCCAAGACTTTTAGAAATGCTATTATTACCACACCATTGAAGTTCAGTACATTCAATGAGTGCCTGCACAGATCGAACTTTGGCTGTTGCTCTATTATACAGAATCTGAAAATTGTGTATTTTCGTTTCGGAAGAAAGGGTAACATTATCTTCTCTTATTAATTTTAATAGATTAGTCGTTATTTTTGCTCAATATTAAAAATATTAGATAAAAAATAAATATTACTTTAAAAAGTAGATACTCCTCACAATTTTTACAAGAAATTTAGTGACTCAATGTCAACCAAATATTGATATTATATATATGCAGGGTATTAATAAACGGACGATTCAGCTTTCTGTCTTTATTTTTACTTCGTGTTCATTTTACTTGTTCACTATACTAAACTTATATTTTTACTTTTACTTGTTTACTATACTAAAGCAAGAGAAAGATAATTTTTTTTTTTTTTACCCTTATCATTACATATTCATTCACAAATCATTTCCCAATATTTTTAAAAATGCTATTATTATTATTATTATTAAAAGTATAAAATATTAATACTTTATATAATTTTTCTTAATTAAAGTTTAAAATCAAAAGTGAATAATTAGAAGTTAACAGAGTTATCCCAACAAGTTCCGAATTCAAGTTAGCAAGACATTCACGATTGTGCAACATGTTAAACAATTCCCGTAGACACCAACATTATCACGTACGATTATCTAATTTTGTATTCTATCTGGATTTATTTTAAATTATTTTTTTGATGTTTCACATATATTACAGAATCTTTTTAGTATTAGTTAACAATAAATTGATTATATTAACCTTAATTTGTGCAGTAAAAATACAACAAACACTCATAAACTCTTTACTTTGGGGAAAATTTTGAAAAAAAAAATTAATTTCTTTTTATGTCTGAAAAAAATAAATATCATGGACCATAAAAGACCAAAAAAATAAATTAAAGTGGACCAAATAAAGTACCAACAACACTCTCAAACAAAATTGGGACCATTAATATGAATATTCATTTATTTCTTTTAGTTAAACTCATATCATCATGCCAAAATATAAGTTGAGCTTAAAAAGAAGTGGAGGACATATATCGATCGCCTCAACTTTGTCTAGGAATACGGCATAGTTGTTATTGTACATTGTTCAAAATAATGATACGTAATAATATTGGGGAATTATCTTGTACAATATATGCATGGAAATTTTGAATTCTTTTTCATGTGCATGTAAGTATAACTACTATAATTGTAGGATCATCCCATACAAATTCACTTCCAGTTAGGCATGATAATTCCCTCCCCTCCCCCCATACAAATTCACTTCCAGTTAGGCATGATAATTCACCTCGCCCCCCCTCCCCCCCTTGGCTCCAATACTTATTTTCCGACGGTCGCTCAAGCACTTTTACGCAACAAGTTTTAGGAAAGCGGATTATCTTCTCGGAAAAGCGGTGCTCTCTTTCGCATAAGTCGTGACTATACTAAGGAACAAGGAAACTTGACTGAGAAAAAACATTAAAGAACGAAGCTGCTTCTCTAATAACCCCGTTGAATAAGATGGCGAAGGCTTTTTGAAAAAGTGATATTAAGAATATAAAATTAACATAATAAGTAGTGAAAATATTAAATCGGAGTGTGAAAATTACTATTCATGATTTCTTCTCCAATGGCGACAGTCAGTAACCTTGATAATGAAAATTATGATCAGTTAAAGGGACCTAATTAAGAGATACCCGACATAATATGATTCTAGAACGTGTTTGTAAAAATATAATTTCTTATTGTCGTCCTTTTAACCCTTTTGTCCCTTGTCAAGTAAGTAAAAATTTGACTCAGCCATGCGATATTCCTTAAATCTCAAATTAACATATTGTTCCCTAGTCGTTATCGATAGTTGAATTTACTTTCTTTATCCGCAGATAATTAGTTTTAACGTACCGAGTGTTTTGAATATTGATGTATGGTTATAATTTTATAGTTTCTTATATTGTTTGTCTTATATTTTATACGTCTTAATAATAAATTATATTTTTATTTATCTTAAAAATGATAATTATAATTATATTTGATTTTGTGATTTTAAAAATACATGATTTATCTCTAAGTGAAAGATGTTTAGTGTGAGTAAAGAAAAATAAGAAATACAAACCAACAGGGTTACATGACAGGGCATCGAGCTGGCTAGAGCGGGCCCTCGAGGTCTAGACGGACCGATAGTAGTGAACAATTGATGAAGGTCGGTGATAATCAAGACCTCAAAGACGGCCCTTCGTTGTTAATGATAAGCAATAAATGAAGAATGATAATGAATAATGAATGAACAATGAAAGAATAAACAATAAATGTAAAAAATAATTGTGTTAGCGAAAAACAGAGAATATTATATTGTATTTAATATGTTATGTAATAATCTGAATTCCTTTACAAAATGACAAGGGTCTCATTCATATAGGAGGGGGATCCTTACATCGTACATGTCTAATCATTGTCACACCTCTTTTTTTTTCCACACAATCATGTTACGGGGTTGAGTTAGAAGAGTTTTTCTAATTAACGAGACATTTTGGAAAGGGATTATTTATTATTTAGGGTAGCCACTTGGAATTGAGTTTTGGTGTTCCAAGCCACCTTTTATTTGAATCCCTTTTCAAAAGGAAGGTTTGACTCTTAATTTATGGTCTACGAAAATAGAAGACTGAGTAAGAAATTCTGTTGACCGAGGGAAGGTGTAAGGCACCCCTCGAGCCCCGTGGTTCTAGCACGGTCGCTTCTATTGATTAATGTAAGGCTTAAATCAATTTGTAGCTATTCTTGTATTTTATTGATTATGGCTTATTTATTATTGCTTCACTTAATTTGTTATATTTTTATTAAATATTTTGACCAAGATGCGATACGCACACAAGGTACTTCCTTGAAATTAAATATTATACCAAGGTACGGAATGTACACATGGTTATAACATAATTGTTTTAAGTTAAAAAGATATCAAGACGCGGAATGCCCACATAATCCTTTTATTATGTAAGCGTATCGATTCAAGGTTCGGGTATGAACACATGAGCTAATAGCATATTTAGAATATTCTAATTTATATTTATTTTATTATTGTTATTTTTTAACTGTTATAATAAATCTTATGGGTTTAAAGTAAAAATAAATAACTAAGAGATGACTATTGGCGTAGAAGATAGAACCAAATTAACGAAGTTTTCGTTACAATTTAAACAAAACTACATAATGTTGGATTAATCATTATTTGGAGATATTTATACAAAACAAAAAAGATATGCAAATTCCAGCCATATTTATCAAATAGAACTTAATATAAAATAATAATCTTAATTAACTATCATATTGTTCTGTGTCACTAACTTGCCGTAATTTGATATATACATCTATATGAACATGAATTTAATTTAACTATTAAAGAACTAAAATTTCAGCAACTTAAATAATAAACTAACACATGTTCCAAAAAAATTTGTCAGTCACATTTTTTTATACCAAAAATATAAATAAAACTCCTAAGAAAATAAACAAAACTATAATGAAGTAAAAAAAAATATTTAGGTGCTCCTCCTAATTCATGACTAGTACGAAAGCTGCTCACCCGTATTAAATATTACATATAAAGAAGGCAATACTGCAGTTGAGATCTGCACCTGTATCAAATAAGGCAATAATATCCAAGGTTAAGGACTTATTGATAATTAGGATGACTCTCATGTGCCATTTTCTTATGGAAAATCCGGAGAGGTAAAAAACTACTTTTTGAACTACATAATATATACTTATTATTATTATTATTATTATTATTATTATTATTATTATTATTATTATTATTATTATTATTATTATTATTTGCTTTTCCTTTTTTTCTTTTTTTTCCGTTAGTAATTATTATTATTATTATTATTTTGTTTAATAACTTTTACTTATTCTTTGTTAATGAAAAAAATTAGAAAGTAAAATGCATAGTTAAAATATTAGTTAGCTATATTATATTTAAATATTATATACATAAGAAAATTAAGTATTTACATTGTAGTTTAAATTATACTAAGAAAAATTCTATACTTTACATTTAAAATTCTAATTAGATTTCTTTTTTTTAAAAAATCTTTTATTTAATATTAGGAGTAAAACTTATGCTCTAAGAATGTCAATATATAGTTAGTATATTTTTTTTAAATAAAACCTACTAAGAGTATGATAAAAGTTTTAAAATGTTAAGATTAAACGTAAAAGAAATATTTACACTAAACTAGTATAGAATTTGGGTGTGGTAAAAAATTAGGTGTTCACAGCATGCCCCTCTTCGCTTGGAAACATGAAGAGTTTTCTGGCAAAGAAAAATGAAGAAGGTGACTGATTTTTGGCCTCACTGTCATTCAAAAAGGAAAACAAGATAAAAAAAGGTGTGACCGAGCCTTGGTTTTAGGCAGCCTCATATCCAGGTTATAAGGGAATCAGGTCACGTGTAGTTCAAGTAGAAAGAAGAGTGATGGAGTATACATATATGGAGAGTCCACTGACGTTCCGTCGAGGTTCCAGTCCGCGATTCATACTATTACATGCTCTTGAAATCTAAGAGTTACAAATTCCTATCTAAATGTCATCTGAAGTCTTGTCTTGATTCTTGATTTGCTTCTCCCAGTGACTTTGGATTGAAACTTGATGCTCTCGATGCAACAGACTATAAAACATTCTTTCATGCTTGTTTCTTGATCCGACAATGGGAAGAAAGATCTTGACCATATGTCTCTGCATGCGTTATGCCAAAGCTGGTTACGGCTGGTATTGAGATCAAACGTTCCACTTTCTCTGGAAAGAACTGAAATCTTATTTTTTTCACATCAAATCTGCGCTTTGCTGAAAAACCTACAAGTTAACACAAACAAACCAAACGAACAAAATTTTTCTACCCCAGTTTGCACTAGAAATTTTTTGTGAGTTAGTGAAAACACATTAAACTATCATTGCTATTGCAGAATAAAGAATTGAAAAAGTTTTAGTTTTTTTTTTAATAATAGGGAATATTATACCTTGTGTTAACGGGAAGGAGGCAACCAGGGGATGCAGTACCAAGTGTTGATGATAAGATGAGGCCCGCGGCATCTACTAGGGGATGTTGTACCTTATGTATGTAGAAAGTAATGCGACCAAGGGATGTAGTACCATGTGTCGGCAATAAGATGAGGCTCGTGGCACTCTAAAATACAACTAGGGGATGTCGTACCCTATGTAGAAAATAATGCATCCAGAGGATGTAGTACCCTGTGTTGGCAATAAAATGAGGCTCGTGCACTCTGAAATGCTACTAGGGGATGTCGTACCTTATGTAGAAAATAATGAGGACAGGGGATGTAGTACCCTGTGTTGGCAATAAAATGAGGCTCATGGCACTCTGAAATGCTACTAGGAGATGTCGTACCTTATGAAGAAAATAATGCAACCAGGGTATGTAGTACCCTGTGTTGGTAATAAATGAGGCTCGTGGCACTCTGAAAAGCTACTAGGGTGTGTTGTACCCTATGTAGAAAATAATGCAGCCAGGGGATGTAATACCCTGTGTTGGCAATAAAATAAGGCTCGTGGCACTCTGAAATGCTACTAGGGGATGTCGTACCCTATGTAAAAAATAATGCAGCTAGGGCATGTAGTACCCTGTATTGGCCATAAAATGAGGCTCGTAGCACTCTAAAACGCTATTAGGTGATGTTGTACCCTATGTAGAAAATAATGCAACCAGGGGATGTAGTACCTTGTGTTGGTAATAGAATGAAGCTCGTGGCACTCTAAAATGCTGCTAGGGAATGTCGTACCCTATGTAGAAAATAATGCAGCCAAGGGATGTAGTACTTTATGTTGGCAATAAAATGAGGCTCGTGGCACTGCAAAATGCTACTAGAGGATGTTGTACCCTATGTAAAAAATAATGCAGCTAGAGAATGCAATACCCTGTGTTGGCAATAAAATGAGGCTCGTGGAATTCTGAAATGCTACTAGGGGATGTCGTACCCTATGTAGAAAATAATGCAGTCAGGGGATGTAGTACCATGTGTTTGAAATAAAATGAGGCTCGTGGCACCCTATGTAGAAATAATGCAGCCAGGGGATGTAGTACCCTGCGTTGGCAATAAAATGAGGCTCGTGGCACTCTGAAATGCTAATAGGGGATGTCGTACCCTATGTAGAAAATAATGCAGCCAGGGGATGTAGTACCCTATGTTGGAAATAGAATGAGGCTTGTGGAACTCTGAAATACTACTAGGGGATGTCGTACCCTATGTAGAAAATAATGCAGCTAGGGGATGTAGTACCCTGTGTTAGAAATAAAATGAGGCTCGTGGAACTCTAAAATGCTACTAGGGAATGCCGTACCCTATGTAGAAAATAATGCAGCCAGGGATGTAGTACCATATGTTGAAGATAGGGTGTCGATCCCCTATAATGAAACTAAAATAACATGCTTACGTGCATATTGAAAGGGAATCATGGATTTGAGAACTTCACTTGGTGGTGTTCGTCTTTCCATGAACTGTTTCACTAAACGGATTTGTTCATGTTCTAAACATAGAAAGATTCGTTAATTTTCTAAAATGGTGGTCAGTTTGTGGTCTTGACTTCTTGGCAGACTTGACCTTGCGTCTGTTTCACTTGTTAGGACCCTGTCGATGATTGTACAAATTGTCGGGAGATTCTGACTTTATTTTCTGAAGATCTCTTCTCTTTTTTTTTAACATCAACACCTGACTATTTTGCGCCTATCACCATTTGTGTCTGGTGCAAACAACTTTGTTCCCCAAAACAACTTTTGAATTTGATTATACCCAAATAGGTGTTGAGAAAGTGAGGATTTCGTGGCCGGCTGTGGCATCGATAAAGCGATCGATGTTGGGAAATGGGAATGAGTCTTTAGAGCACGCCTTATTCAAGTCTTTATAATCTATGCATATTCTTAATTTATTTCTGTTTTTGGGGACCATTACTACATTAGCCAACCATTCAGGGTATTTTACCTCCCTAATCGATCATAATTTGAGGATTTTTGTTACCTCGTCTTTGATGAACGCGTATTTTACCTCGGATTGGGACCTCCATTTTTGCTTTACTAGTTTGAACCTGGGATCGACGCTAAGCCGATGGGTGGCTATTTCTGGTGGGATCCCCATCATGTCTAAATGGAACCAAGTAACACAATCAATGTTGTCAACAAGAAATTATATGAGTTTTTCCTTGAGCTCGGGGGTCAATCATGTTCCCATGTATGCCTTTTGATATGGAAGATTCTTGATCATAGTGGCTTTTTCGAGTTCTTCGACCGATGACTTTGTTGCATCCGATTCCTCCGGGGCAATGAAGGTCCAATGAGTGAGGATGTTTTCTTTGATATCTTCGTTCAAATGCTCACAGACCACTTGTTCCTCAGGGGTCAACCCATTTCCTGACTCGTCCTGGACGTGGGTAGTCAATGTGGGTGCCACACCGTTTACTGCGAACATCTGCTTTGCTGCACGTTGTTCTCCGTACACCATTTTTATACCGTCTTTTGTTGGTCATTCATCATCTGGTGAAGATTTAATGGTACCGCTCTCATGTTTTGTATCCACGGTCTTCCAAGTAAAGCATTATACCCAATATCACCTTAGATGATATGAAACTTGGTGTCCTGAACTGTACAAGACACGGTGATTGGGAGGATGACTTTCCCTTTTGATTGTCTCGCTTTCCATTTTGAATGCATGGAGGATTCGAGAGGTGGGTGCGATTTGGTCGAGTAGTCCGAGCTGCTCCACCACTTTCGACCTCTTTATGTTGGTCGAGCTACCTAGATCCACGAGAACACCTTTAATTTGAACGTTATTCAAAAGAAAAAAGATTACTAGCGCATCATCATGCGATTGAGACAAGGCTTTGATATCTTCTTCTCTAATATAAGGGCGTCCTCGGTTATACAACTGTGAGTTTGCCTTTCCGCTGCGATGGACACTCTAGCCCGTTTGAGCATAGGTCCCTGTGGGACGTTGGTTCCTCCAATGATCATGTGAATAATGTGTTGAGGTTCTTCTGGTCCGTTCTTTACATGCATCCCAACACAGTTATTTTCGTGTGGGTTTGCTAAGTTAGACTTTTTTTGACCTAAAATCAAAGATCCTTGGACAAGAAAAAGCATGAAACTTGTGTTTTCAGAAAACTTGCGCCGAAGTAATCACTATTATTCTTAGCCCCACGGTGGGCGCCAAATTATTTACCTTAAAAATGGTAACTATAACCATATTTGATTTTGTGGTTCTAAAAATACATGATTTATATTAATACTAGTTGTTAGGCTAAAGATGCTAAGTGTGAGTAAAGAAAAATAAGAAATGCCAACCAATAGGGCCACAGGACAAGGCCTCGAGCTGGCTAGAGCGGGGCCTTGAGGTCCAGATGGACTGGTAGCAGTGAGCAATTGATGAAGGATCGATGATAGTCAGGACCTCAAAGACGGCCTTTCGTAGTTAATGATGAGCAATAGATAAAGAACAATAATGAGGAATAAATGAACAATGAAAGAATAAGCAATAAATGTAAAAAAACAATTGTGTTAGCGAAGAATAGAGAAAATTGTATTGTATTCAATATGTTGTGTAATAATCTAAATTCATTTACAAAATGACAAGGATCCCCTTTATATAGGAGGGGGATCTTTACACAGTACATGTCTAATAATGATGGGAAAGCACTACTGGTACAACTGTGTAACGGTTCAAATATGGATTTGTACCATTTTTTGCAGACTCTGTCAGTCCTCATCACATGCCATTGGGGGTCTTCCGCCTTTTTATAGTGGTCGTCGATCTCTTTGCTGCTTCGGGGTGCGTCATAATGAGTCTTTGATATGCCCAGTCGAGGCGAGTGCCTCGAGAGCGAGCCTTGGTTTGTAGTTCGATCCTATCGAGGCCAGGCTCGAAACAACTATAGAAACCTTAAAATTGGCCTTCCCTGATTTTAACTGTATACAACTTTATTTGCGCGTAATGAAGCCTATATTATGTGTAGGTGAATTGAAAATGAAAGTAGACCAAAAGGATATTGAAACATTGAAAGCGTGCTTGAGAACAATGAAAAGGAGAAAGGTGGCGCCAGCCCTTAAGCAAGCTGAGGCCAGGCAAAGCCCAGCTTAACCAGGCATTAGACCTGGTGAGGCCAGGCAAAGGTTAGCTCCACTAGGCGTTATGCCTGGCAATGCCAGGCTTAGGGCAAGATCCATTTCTAGTTTTGAAGATTTATTTCGTCTCCTGGTTTGACTAGGACTTGACCTACATGTTTAGGTCTTTTTCTACACATATAAATAGACCTAAAAATGCCATTTCTAAGGGAGATTGGACAGAAGAAACTGACATTAGACCAGGGATTCGACCTAAGGAGGAAGAGACACTAGGAGCAAGGGGAGAATTCTTCTACGAGTTTTTCACTTCCTTCTTCCTACTTTCATTATTGGTTATGAATTCTGGTATTGTAGTTAGACATACTATTATGAATAGCTAATTTATTATCTAGGGTTTTGATGGAACCTATTGGAAGATGATTTTCATGTTATCTTAATATATATTTATTGTAGTTTTTCCTCTATTTGTCCAAACTACGTTTATATTGTGGTTGGTTGAAGAGCTCTCAATCGATTGTGCCTATTTAGTATGTATTAATCGGGATAGAGTGCATATTTAGGTTGTTGTTGAATAAAATTACTCCTAACGTATATGAGGAATCAATACGGAGAGTTTAAAGGTGGGATTAGGGATAACGAACTTTGGTGCGATACGAGTGAGCCGTACTTAATGCAACTAATGTAATTCGGGAGAATATGTCTAGTAAATTGTGGTAGTTACTCGGAAGAGAACTACGGCACTCAAAGCACTCATGATCGGTAGAGAAGACATAGGAAAATTTATAGAAAATGTAGCGAAAAGGATTCCGACAATAGGGAAAATTATAACTCTAGATCTCCTTAGTCTTGTCTCAATCTTTGTCCTTGTTAATTGAAAGTTTTACTGCTTTCTAGTATTTTTTAGTTAATTAGATAAAAATAAATATTATAATATTTATAATTAGAAAATTGTTTGGACTTGTGTTATCTTAGCGATATTAAACAACCGTAGTTAAGCCTTAGTTCGTTGTGGGATTCGACTCCGGAATATTGTTACCCAAAATATATTTACAATGATCACTTAATCCTTTTTATAAGGCATAATTGGACATGATCAAATATTCATACGATTTACAGTATAGTTAGTTAATTGCTAGAAAAAAGAAAAGCAGTAGCTGGTTTTACTTTCACATTAATAAGAGTAATCAACTCATAGACTTAATTTGCTATTAAATAGCATTATTTTAGTGAAATTGAAAAAGAAAAAAGAAAAACAACAACAGCAAGAATATAATGGAGCACATGAGGATTGAGGAAGAATGTATGTTGATAGGTATGTTTTTAATGCTTTGATTTCCTTCTGTTTAGTCCCATGATAAAGTAAGTAAATATTCGAAAATTACGTATCTTCCACCTTATCCCCGAAGACCAAAGTTTATTACAATTTTAATAGCTTCCAAACATAGTATTGAGTCTATTGACTAGTCCTATTAAAGCAAGGGAAATACGCATAATAGATTCAAAACTGAAGAAAGAAGAAAACATAGAATCAGAACTAAAATGACAAAATAAAAGGAAGATTTTCGATTTCGAGCGGACTACCATTTTGAGAAGGCATCCACGAAAGATAGATATATAATCGTATTGTTATACTCCATCGACAAAAATCTTTATATTGTCATGATTAAAATTTATGTAATATCGTTTCGAAAAATATTAAAAAGACAAATTAGTGTCCAAAAATGTGTCCAATGAACTGCAAATAGCTAGCTTCGTAGTTGGCCGAGAAGGTTCATTTCAGGATGAGCATATGAAAAGTACTACAACTTTCTCCAATTCAGTTTCCACATTCCAGCCATTAAATTGGGTTTACTTTACCTAATTTTTGTGATTTTTACAATCAAGATAGTAATTTTTGGGGAAATAAGGAACTTATAGAGGAAAATATTAATATGTCATTAGCTAATTGAATATTGTATAACAGTTTAATGATGATTGTTTAGAGTTGCAGAATGTTGGGTGTTGATGAGTGCCTTTTCCCAACGCCAAACTTGATTGTGATGCCCACCTAATGTTTAGAAGATGAATGATTAACATATAGTAGTATACTTCATTAATTCTACCCTTTAATGGTTGCTCATAATAGAAAAAAAAGGAAACGATGTCATTTATATTCCGTCACTACTAAGCACCAGCCTTAGTTCGCCCAATAAACAGTCATTTTCTTATAGTGGAAAATGCTTTTAATGGGACTTGTGACAAAAGTTAGGTAGTTTACCTGCAAATCTATTGTGCTACAATTCAGCAATTTAGTAAGACAGTCTTTGTCAATAAGTGTTATAAGCATCAATGACTTGGCTCATTATTTATTATTTCTGGAAAAAGGCACTTAAATATCCTTTAAATAACTTATAGTACAACTTTTCAATACATATATATCTGAACTTTGTGGACCATCTATAACTCTATTGGTCGAGCGAGGGAAAACAAAAAAAGAACAGATGGATTGTTCTAAGAGACAAAAAGTAAAAGCTATAACTATAAGCACTAAAACTAAAGAGGGATAAACTAGAAATTGGTGTAGAAGCATTTGTTGTAAAGCACCCTTTTATCTCCGTGATACATAAACTTATCATTCTCCCTCGTGTTCACAATAAGTGATCAGTTTACTTTTTAATTTTAATGCAAAATAAGTACTTAACTATATAATTAAAAAATATTTTATTTGTTTTTACTATTTTACCTGTATGTGCATATCCCTAAAAGTTTTCTCACTCCTTATTATAACTATATAATAAATATTTAATAAGAATAATTTAATCATACTAAATATTTTTATATAAAATTTAATATTTTCTTAATAGACGTATTAAACGTAATCACTTATTGTGAACAGGAGAAAGTAATGGATAAGTTCTAAGTTGTATGAATCTCATGGAGAGATGCTACCCATTTTCAAAGCATTGTGGAAATACTAAATCTGACAACGAAAGAGTATCAACCTCTTAATTATTACTCCTTGTGTTTTAGTTTATGTGAACATATTTTCTTTTTAGTCTATTTCAAAAAAATAATTCTTTTTTAAATTTAAAAATAATTTAGCTTAAAATTCTAATTTTATCATTAATGAAAAGCTTTTACACCCAGACAAATACTATGGGTCCCATTTTAACTTGTTTAGAACCACAAATTTTAAAAATCTTTATTTTTTCTTAAATTCCGTGCCCAATCAAATAGGTTCACATAAATTCTATAATAGAGAAACGAAGAGGCAGGGGCGGCCCGACGAAGAATCTCATGGAGAGATGCTACCCATTTTTCAAAGCATTGTGGAAATACTAAATCTGACAACGAAAAAGTATCAACATCTTAATTATTACTTCTTTCGTTTCAGTTTATGTGAACGTATTTCCTTTTTAGTCTGTTTTAAAAAAATGATTCTTTTCTAAATTTTGAAATAATTTAGCTTAAAATTCCAATTTTATCCTTAATGAAAATTTTCTACAACCAGACAAATCTACGGGTCCAACTTTGACTTGTTTAGGACCACAAATTTTAAAAATCTTTATTTTTTCTTAAATTCCGTGCCCAATCAAATAGGTTCACATAAATTCTATAATAGAGAAACGAAGAGGCAGGGGCGGCCCGACGAAGAATCTCATGGAGAGATGCTACCCATTTGTCAAAGCATTGTGGAAATACTAAATCTGACAATGAGAAGGTATCAACCTCTTAGTTATTACTCCTTCCGTTTCAGTTTATGTGAACGTATTTCTTTTTTAGTCTTTTTCAAAAAAAAAATTCTTTTCTAAATTTAGAAACAATTTAGCTTAAAATTCCAATTTTATCCTTAATGAAAAGCTTTTACAGTCAGACAAATACAATGGGTCCTGTTTTGACTTGTTTAGGATCACAAATTTCAAAAGTCTTCACTTTTCTTAAACTCTGTACCCAGTCAAATAGGTTCACATAAATTGGAACAGAGAGAGTATAATAGAGAAACGAAGAGGCGGGGGCAGCCCGACGAATTTTGGGGCCTAAAGCCAAACTTCATGAGGGGCCTTAACTTTTTATTTTTTTTAATTATTTTTTTGAAGTCTATATTTTAGTTCTTCTTATCTACAAAGTTATTAATAATTTTCTTCTAATCAATAACTCCTAATAAATATTTCTCAATTGACAATATAATTAATCCATTTAATCTTTCTTGTGCTATTGTTGTTCTTAGGTAAAGTTTTATCAATTTGAATTTTTGAAAACTTCTTTCCGTTGAAGCAACGGTAACATGAGTTAATAACATTATTCAATAACCAATTTAGGCATTTCAAAAAAAAAGTAAATCTTTTTATTTGATTAAGTGTATTAATTAAGCTGTTATTTTCTAATTGTACTATTTTCCTTAAAACTTTTAATTCAGAAAATAAATCTAAACCGTCAATATTGAATTGATTATTACGTTTTAAGGAACATTTAAGATTAAGGCAATTTTTTTTCAAATTTCCAACATCTAGCGATCTTAATTTTTACTGTTAAATAGAAAACGAAAAAATATTTTCATATGCTTCGAATTGTCCAAATCTATTTTGAAGTGAAAAAACAGTATTTTCTATTATGTATAAAAATAATCAACTCTAAAGGACTTTTTAAAAGATTTTGAGATTTCATTATCAATATTTAGAATACAGTTAAAAGGCATACTGCATGTTGCCTTTATGTTTTTAAAGTTGTTAACCTACAGAAAGGTGGCTCTTTCTGCAGGCTGATATCTACTTAACTTTTCCTAGTTTCATTTTTAAAGACTTGAGGAAGGGAACTTTTCATGTATATAGTGGAGGGTCACGGGTGCGATTCCACAATGTCATGCGGTGGAATTTAACGTAACCAAAGTTGCACGCCTTTAAAGAGATTCTATTTTAATTTCAGCACTCATTGTCTTCTTACACTTACCACCATATTACTTTTGGTATCCCCATTCAACCACCTATACTAAGGGATGACAATTGGACGGGACGAATTTTATTTGATGTGGGGGCAGGCAAGTTTATTCTTATACGGGTGCAAGACGGATACGGGACGAGACGAGTTTTGTTTGATGCGGAGCGGGCAAGTTTACTCTTATGCGGGTACGGGGCGTGGCAGGATAAAATAATTCTAAAATTTTTTAAAGCGGGATGGGGTGGATTGCGGGTTTAATACGGGACAATTTTGAGTTATATATTTTTTGAAATAAAACAATCATTTCAACTATAATTTCATATTCTTTTTCACTAATACGAATATTTATTTTGATTTTTAATGAACCAATTTGCTTAAGTCTCGCCAAAATAATATTACATAAGTCAAGATGTCGTATTAGTAATTGAAAATGATAGTAACCCATTTATTTTTAAATATCAACATAATACTCTTTCTTTTTTTGGCGTGGGTGAAACAAAGTCTTCGTAATCTTTTGCTTTTTTGTAATATTTATAAAAAGGAATACATGTCTCAAGGTAAACAGAAGTTTCCACGACTAGAAAAAACAAGAAAAGAAAAGAAAAATAAAGAGAATGAGACATTCATCTATTGTCCTGTAATTATCCATTCAGATACTTAGAACTTTATTCCTTATTGATTAAAATTCATAAAAATAATCTTCAATTAATTCAAAACACATAAATTTCAGCGGGGAAAAAACACAATAGAATTGAAAGAAAAGCAATACTATTGTGCCTTAATAAAATACAAACTTCAAATTGAGAGCTACATTTAAACTTCAAGAACATTTACCATTACATAATTTCAAGAATATGTATTACTCTACCAAAGTTTTATCATTCCGCAACATTATATTGGCCGCTGATTCCATACAGTAAGAGGCAATGAATTAATAACTCATACCTAATATTATACTTAATTTATTGTTATTGTTTTATTCGCTTATGAACCAAGCTATTAGGAATGAAAAGTTGTTCCGTATAAAGAAATAACAAGCTATTAATTAGAGGTTGGGATAGCAACTTTTTTAACTAACATTCACGACAAAATATCCAGAGTATAAATGTACTTTTCTTATTCTTTTTGGAATATTTATGGAATCGAGATGAGGGAGTTGGTCTAAGAAGAAAAGTAGTGGAACGAGTCATGAAGCTTTAACTACTGAATTGTTGAGTCCATTTAGGAAAAAATGGGCTGCTTGTTTCTGGGTCTTGCTATATCTACGGCCCTTTATTTAGCCTATTGAGCAAGATTTTGCTTTTGAAAATTTTACCTCATATAGCAAATTATTACATCCTATTTATTATAAATTAAAATTATTTTAAATAATAAATTTAATTTCAGATAGTTAGTACTTCTTTTACATCTTCCTCCAAGTTATTACATTTACAATTGTTGGATTTAGTTATATTAGCGCTATAATCCCTCATAACTGTAGAAACATAAATTTTTCTTGTTATATTATATTTTTTACAAAAAAAATATACGTATGAGTTTGCAATTTTGAGGCATAACAACTCGAACCTCTAAACAAATATTTTCATAGAGATGCAATGTTGATAAAAGGGATGAAAAGCAAATAAATATTTGTATTAGCACAAAATACATAAAAAGCAGATAAAGAATATGCATTAGCGGATTAGATTAGCAATAGACTTAATATTACGTAATCCGATCCGAAATTCGAAATATTGATCTGATTCAAACTTTAAAATTCGATCTGATATTAATTAAGATTGGATTCAGATTGCGTTTTGTATAATCTGATCTGAAATTCAAAATATTGATCTGATCCAAACTTTAAATTTTGATCCGATATTAATTCGGATCGGATTCAGATTGCATTTTCTAGAATCCAAAATCGAATTCAAAATGTGCGAAATCTTATCCGATCTGATCCATGGACAACCATGTCTCTTACAGCAAGACTGTAGGAACAAATTTCTCAGAATTGATCCTCAACGTTTTTGCTCCAAAAGTTTATGGTAATTGGTAAAACTTTTGGCTAGTTCGTGCCAAATTACTCTATCATTCTTCTTTTCTCTTCACTTTTTTTTTAATTTTTGCCAATGTTAGATTTTGAGGAAGAAACTTCAAACTCCGTCTTCAATAGCTAATTTAACAACTTTGAAGAGAGTTACATGAGATATACCTACTAAAGAATTCAATTTTGATTGTTGGCGCTAGAATTTACTATTGGCTCATCCTCTTAGGCGAATAGATCTGGCCATGGCTACAATAGAGAAGATTTGAGAGCCGAAATTTTGTTCTTCTCCATTTTTAGTTTTAATACAATATATAATATTTTGTTTAGCCTAAAAAAGCCATCTCTTGCGAACTTTCTTCTCTTCTTTGCTATTTTAATCACATGCAATGATACAAATACATTATATTTGTACAAATACACTCAAATACATTATATTTTTATATAAATATATTATTTTTTGCTTATATTTATGTATTCTGAAGGTATGTATTTTTTAATACAACATAATATCATTGTGTTTTGTGATTTTTTGTAGACTTTCTGTACGTACTTTTACTATTTTATAACTTGCGAAAATTGATAGTTAGGAATTTTGAAGGATTCGGGTTGAAATCGAAACACTTAGTTCCTTAGTGATGCTTTATTCTTTAATACCACAAAAAGGGGGTGGGGTAATTTGTATGGTGACCAATTTTTGTGATTTTTTGTAGACTTTGTATGGTGACCACAAAAATAGTATTTGTGTTCCAAATACTATTTTTTCGAAATAATAAATATAGAAAGTAAATAACAGAAGAATTTTTACGTGGAAAATATCTGGCTCAAAAGGTGGAAAAAATTACGACCTACTACTCAATAGGATTTATCCCAACACTTCACTAAATCATTGAGCCAAAACTATATTTACAAAACTCTTAGTAAACCTAAGGATTACCTCTAATCTCATGGTAACAACCAGTCTCTAACTGTTGCGACAACTTCAAGTTAACTCTAACTTGAATACTCGAAGTACCTATTATAATTGCTAATAGATAAATGTGAAAAGTACAATATGAAAACACATACTACAATTGAACTAGAAATAAAGAAAGACACATAAAACTCTTTATGGAGCTGGTTCTTCAATCTAGTTCATGTAACTTCAGGTTTGCACAGTTGAATCATACACGAATTGCTTGAAAAAGCCTTGCTATTTTGCTCTCAATTCACGTTTAACTTCTACATTTTTGTGCAACGCTGTAATGTGAGAACATCCTGCAATTTATAAAGTTAGTAGATAAAGAAATAACTAGAGTTCTGATGTAACTCTTCCTTGGTGGAAAAGTTCTACTCGATTTCAATTTCTAACTCTTTCCCTATCTTGTATAGTGTTCTCTTTAATTAAGGACTCCTCCTCTTTATCAATATGCAAGCTTTTTTATTAGGAAACATTAAATACACCAAGTTATCTCCTTCACGTATATCCCACATGCTCGAATATTCCCGTTTTTATGAACCTGAGGGATAGACCTGGTTCATGTCTGAGTTCCTTTGTCAGTCTTCAAAACTAAACTTTACATGGGCCAACACTTAAGGTTGGCTAAAAAGGCTAAGTTTGACTTCGGTCAATATTTTGAGCAAATGACCTCAGAATTAGGAATTGACAGTTCCAATAGGTTCGTATGATGGTTCAAACTTGAGCATATATTTGGATTGAATTTTGGATGACTCGGGAGCATTTTGGCGCCTAATAGTGAGAGTTGGTTCTTTGAAGGTTTTGAAGTTCTTTAAATTTAGTTTGGAATAGGTTTTGGTGACATCAAGGCACAAATGGGATTCCGAGATTGGAAATCGTTCTTTATGGTAATATAAGACTTGCACGCAAAATTTTGTGTCATTTCAAATAATCTAAGTATGATTCGACGCGTTCAGTGCGATTTGAAAACTTAAAGTTCATATTTTGATTCAGTTTTGTTTTGGGTTCGATTCTTGGTTTTGTTGTTGTTATACGTGTTTCGAGAGTTCGAGAAGGTCTGTATTATGTTTATAGACTTGCTGGTATAGTTGGATAGGATCCCAAGGGGCTCATGTGTGTTTCAGACCTCCCGGAGCTAAGTTTAGGAAACCAAATTTTCCAGTTCTGGTTTCCTTCTTTGCAAACGCAGAAGCACCATTGCGTTCGCGGAGAAGGATATGGACTGGGTGGGGTTTTGTGTTTCACCTTTGCAAAGTCAAGGCCGCATTCGTGAAGGCTTGGGGCTAGCGGTCTACGCATTTGCAGAAGACCTATCGCGTTCGCTAAGGGTCGAGGGGCTGGGCCTGGGCAACCTATACCTTACACAGTCGCAAGGTAAGGCACGCGTTCTCAATAAGGAGTCAACCCAGTGCATTGCATTAACGAAACTCCTTTCGCAATTTCGAAGAAGGAGTTTTATAGGTTCTTCAGTTGGACCTTCGCGAACGCGTAAGCTTTATCGCGTTCGCGATGAAGGGTCATGTCTGGGCAGAATGTTATAAAATGAGACTTAGGTGCTTTTCCTATCATTTTTCACACACTTGGGCCGGGGGGAAGATTTAAATCTATCTATTGAGGGTAAGTAATTTTTATCTAATGTGAGTTTAATATATAGATTATGTATAGATTTTAACGTGTAAATTTGTGGAATTTCCAGGTTAGATGAAAAACCTAAGTTTTTTTTTATAAAAATGAGATTTAACCACGATTGTTGTGGAACTTAGGGAAAATCATACATTTGAGTTCATGAGATTATGGGTACTAACTTTCTTCGAAAATTGCCGAAATTTGGGTATGTGGGCTCATGGGTGAATTTCAGGAATCCTATATTTGGGGTTGAGTAATCACTTTAATAGTTGAATATGAACTTTTGAATATGTATTGATTAATTTATATACCATTTGATTAGATTAGGATTGTTCGGCATCGAATTGAGGGTTTTAGCATAAATTTGGACCGGAAAGTATGCTTTTAGACGACATAAGTCTCTTTTCTAACTTTGTAAGAGGGAATTAACCCCATAGATGAATTGATTAATATTTACTCCTATTTGCGGGGGTTACAGCATAAGGCGACGAGAGTTCGTAAGCAGTTACTAATTATTTTATTGTCCGGGTAGTCCGGGACCGATACCATACTATACTTATGATGTTTGTACCCTGCTTGTTAACTTAATTGCTTAAATCATGTTGGAACTTGATAAAAAATGTTAAAAGGTTAAATTTCATTTACTTGAATTCTTGGACAGGTCACTTGATTGTTATTGGGAATTGGTGTTTCTTTAAATATTAGACTCTTAATAAATCTTAAATCGGCTATTATAAAGTATTTCCTCTTTTGTGGAGTGGGCCGAACGCCTCGGTAGCATATAGATCCATCTATTGTTCGTGTCGTTCGACCCTCGACAGTGCACAATTAAAATATTTTATGTTGGATCGGGCCATATGACCTTGGACTAAAAAAATCATACTAACCAAACAAGCAATTCCAAAGCAAATAAAGCGCACCAACATCTTTCGCCAAGCTGATAGCCTACTTGGAGGGTTCTCGACCTGTTTATCGGCACTTCCGGGCATGAAGCGCAACATTCCCGGACCGGCGATATTCTTCTCCTGATAAAAAATTCAACTATTATGATAATGGAGATATTATTGCAGAGATTGGGGAAGGAGATGACTCTTATGACATTCCTTTAGAAATGTAAGGCAAGTATTCTATTAATATGGAGGCGATGTGTGATAGAATTAGAGCTGAAATGTTGAGAAATATTATCATGTGTGAGTGAATTTGCTTATTATTTCATGGTTAATTATTCATTTATAGTAATTTGTGGAATAGACTTCTAATTCATACTGGGTGATGTATTTTGATTATTCAAATCATCATCTATTTTGCTCTCAATTCACGTTTAACTTCTACATTTTTGTGCAACGCTGTAATGTGAGAACATCCTGCAATTTATAAAGTTAGTAGATGAAGAAATAACTAGAGTTCTGATGTAACTCTTCCTTGGTGGAAAAGTTCTACTTGATTTCAACTTCTAACTCCTTCCCTATCTTGGATAGTGTTCTCTTTAATTAAGGACTCCTCCTCCTTATCAATATGCAACCTTTTTTATTAGGAAACATTAAATACACCAAGTTATCTCCTTCACGTATATCCCACATGCTCGAATTTGCCCATTTTTATGAACCTGAGGGATGGACCTGGTTCATGCCTGAGTTCCTTTGTCAGTCTTCAAAACTAACCCCTATATGGGCCAACACTTAAGGTTGGCTAAAAAGACTAAGTTTGACTTCGGTCAATATTTTGAGCAAATGACCTCAGAATTAGGACTTGGCAGTTCCAATAGGTTTTTATGATGATTCAAACTTGAGCATATGTTTGGATTGAATTTTGGATGACTCGGGAGCATTTCGGCGCCTAATAGTGAGAGCTGGTTCTTTGAAGGTTTTGAAGTTCTTTATATTTAGTTTGGAGTAGGTTCTGGTGATATCAAGGTACAAAAGGAATTCCGAGATTGGAAATAGTTCTGTATGGTAATTTAAGACTTGCACGCAAAATTTTGTGTCATTTCAAATAGTCTAAGTATGATTCAATGCGTTCAGAGCGATTTGAAAACTTAAAGTTCATATTTTGATTAAGTTTGGTTTTGGGTGCGACTCTTGGTTTTGTTGTTGTTTTACGTGTTTCGAGAGTTTGAGAAGGTCTGTGTTATGTTTATAGACTTGCTCGTATAGTTGGACGGGGTCCCGAGGGGCTCTTGTGTGTTTCAGACCGCCCGGAGCTAAGTTTAGGAAACCAAATTTTCCAGTTCTGGTTTCCTTCTTCGCAAACGCGGAAGGACCATCGCGTTCGCGGAGAAGGATTTGGACTGGGTGGGTTTTTATGTTTTGCATTTGCAAAGTCAAGGCCGCATTCGTGAAGGCTTGGGGCTAGCGGTCAACGCGTTTGAAGAAGACCTATCGCGTTCGCGAAGGGTCAAGGGGCTAGGCCTGGGCAGCCTAGATGCCTTACGCTGTCGCAAGGTAAGGCACACGTTCGCTATATAGAGTCAACCCAGTGCATTGCATTCGCGAGACTCCTTTCGCAATTTCGAAGAAGGAGTTTTATAGGTTCTTCAGTTTGACCTTCGCGAACGCGTAGGCTTTATCGCGTTCGCGATGAAGCGTCAGGGTCTGGGCAGAATGTTTTAAAATGAGACTTAGGTCTTTTTCCTATCATTCTTCACACACTTGGGCGGGGGAGGGGGGAGATTTAAATCTATCTATTTAGGGTAAGTAGTTTTTATCTAATGTGATTTTATTATATATATTATGTATAGATTTTAACGTGTAAATTTGTGGAATTTCTGGGTTAGATGAAAAACCTAAGTTTTTTTTATATAAAAATGATATTTAACCACGATTTTTGTGGAACTTAGAAAAATCATATATTTGAGTTCATGAGATTATGGGTACTAACATTCTTCGAAAATTGCCGAATTTGGGTACGTGGGCTTAGGGGTGGATTTCAGGAATCCTATATTTGGGGCTGATTAATCACTTTAATAGTTGAATATGAACTTTTGAATATGTATTGATTAATTTATATACCATTTGATTAGTTTCGGATTGTTCGGCATCGAATTGAGGGTTTGAGCATAAATTTGGACCGGAAAGAATGCTTTTAGACGAGATAAGTCTCTTTTCTAACTTTGTAAGAGGAATTAACCCCATAGATGAATTGATTAATATTTACTCCTATTTGTGGGGGTTACGGCACAAGGCGACGAGAGTTCGTAAGCAGTTACTAATTATGTTATTGTCCGGGTAGTCCGGGACCGATACCATGCTATACTTATGATGTTTGTACCCTGCTTGTTAACTTAATTGCTTAAATCATGTTGGAACTTGATAAAAAAATGTTAAAAGGTTAAATTTCTTTTATTTGAATTCTTGGACAGGTCACTTGATTGTTATTGGGAATTGGTGTTTCATTAAATATTAGCCTCTTAATAAATCTTGAATCGACTATTATAAAGTATTTTCTCTTTAGTGGAGTGGGCCGAACGCCTCGGTAGTAGATAGATCCATCTATGGTTCGTGCTGTTCGACTCTCGACAATGCACAATTAAAATATTTTATATTGGATCGGGCCATATGACCTTGGACTAAAAAAATCATACTAACCAAACAAGCAACTCCAAAATAAATAAAGCGCACCAACATCTTTCGCTGAGCTGCTAGCCTACTTGAAAAGTTCTCGACCTGTTTATTGGGACTTGCGGGCATGAAACACAACATTGCCGGACCGACGATATTCTTCTCCTGATAAATAATTCAACTATTATGCTAATAGAGATATTACTGCAAAGATTGAGGAAGAAGATGACTCTTATGACATTCATTTAGAAATGCAAGGCAAGTCTTCTGTTAATATTGAGGCGATGTGTGATAGAATTAGAGCTGAAATGTTGAGAAATATTATCATGTGTGAGTGAATTTGCTTATTATTTCATGGTCCATTATTAATATATAGTAATTTGTGGAATAGACTTTTAATTCATACTGGGTGATGTATTTTGATTATTCAAATCATCATCTATTTTGCTCTCAATTCACGTTTAACTTCTACATTTTTGTGCAATGTTGTAATGTGAGAACATCCTACAATTTATAAAGTTAGTATATGAAGAAATAACTAGAGTTCTGATGTAACTCTTCCTTGGTGGAAAAATTCTACTTGATTTCAACTTCTAACTCCTTCCCTATCTTGGATAGTGTTCTCTTTAATTAAAGACTCTTTCTCCTTATCAATATGCAACCTTTTAGATTAGGAAACATTAAATACACCAAGTTATCTCCTTCACATATATCCCACATGCTCGAATTTGCCCGTTTTTATGAACCTGGGGGATGGACCTGATCCATGCCTAAGTTCCTTTGTCAATCTTCAAAACTAATGACTAAAAAGGCTAAGTTTGACTTCGGTCAATATTTTGAGCAAATGACTTCGGAATTAGGACTTGAGAGTTCTAATTGGTTCATATGATGATTCAAACTTGAGCATATGTTTGGATTGAATTTTGGATAACTCAGGAGCATTTCGGCGCCTAATAGTGAGAGTTGGTTCTTTGAAGGTTTTGAAGTTCTTTAAATTTAGTTTGGAGTAGGTTTTGGTGATATAAAAGCACAATTGGAATTCCGTGATTGGAAATAGTTCTGTATGGTAATTTAAGACTTGCACGCGAAATTTTGTGTCATTTCGAATAGTCTAAGTATGATTCGACGCGTTCAGAGCGATTTGAAAACTTAAAGTTCATATTTTGATTCAGTTTGGTTTTGGGTTAGATTCCTGGTTTTATTGTTGTTTTACGTGTTTCGAGAGTTCGAGAAGGACTGTGTTATGTTTATAGACTTGCTGGTATAGTTGGACGGGGTCCCGAGGGGCTCGTGTGTGTTTCAGACCGCCCGGAGCTATGTTTATGAAACCAATTTTTCCAGTTCTGGTTTCCTTCTTCGCAAACGCGGAAGGACCATCGCGTTCGCGGAGAAGGATTTGGACTGGGTGGGTTTTTGTGTTTCGCATTTGCAAAGTCAAGGCTGCATTCGTGAAGGCTTGGGGCTAGCGGCCTACGTGTTTGCAGAAGACCTATCGCGTTCGCGAAGGGTCGAGGGACTGGGCCTGGGCAACCTATATGGCTTACACAGTAGCAAGGTAAGGCACGCGTTCGCTATAAGGAGTTAACCCAGTGCATTGCATTCGCGAGACTCCTTTTGTAATTTCGAAGGAGATTTATAGGTTCTTCAGTTTGACCTTCGCGAACGCGTAGGCGTTATCGCGTTCGCGATGAAGGGTCGGGTCTGGGCAGAATGTTTTAAAATGAGACTTAGGTCTTTTTCCTTTCATTTTTCACACACTTGTGCCGGGGAGGGGGGGATTTAAATCTATATATTGAGGGTAAGTAATTTTTATCTAATGTGAGTTTAATATATAGATTATGTATAGATTTTAACGTGTAAAGTTGTGGAATTTCTGGGTTAGATGAAAACCTAAGTTTTTTTTTAAAAAAAAAAGAGATTTAACCACGATTGTTGTGGAACTTTGGGAAAATCATATATTTGAGTTCATGAGATTATAGATACTAACTTTCTTCGAAAATTGCCGAAATTTGGGTACGTGGGCTTAGGGGTAAATTTCATGAATCCTATATTTGGGGTTGAGGAATCACTTTAATAGTTGAATATGAACTTTTGAATATGTATTGACTAATTTATATACCATTTGATTAGTTTCGGATTGTTCGGCATCGAATTGAGGGTTTGAGCATAAATTTGGACCGGAAAGTATGCTTTTTGACGAGATAAGTCTCTTTTGTAACTTTGTAAGAGGGAATTAACCCCATAGATAAATTGATTAATATTTACTCATATTTGTGGGGGCTACGGCACAAGGCGACGAGGGTTCGTAAGCAGTTACTAATTATGTTATTGTCTGGGTAGTCCAAGACTGATACCATGCTATACTTATGATGTTTGTACCCTGCTTGATAACTTAATTGCTTAAATCATGATGGTACTTGATAAAAAAATGTTAAAAGAATAAATTTCATTTACTTGAATGCTTGGACATGTCACTTGATTGTTATTGGGAATTGGTGTTTCTATAAATATTAGCCTCTTAATAAATCTTAAATCGGCTATTATAAACTATTTTCTCTTTTGTGGAGTGGGACGAACGCCTCGGTAGCAGATAGATCCATATTTGGTTCGTGATGTTCAACCTTGACAGTGCACAATTAAAATATTTTATATTGGATCGGGCCATATGACCTTGGACTAAAAAAATCATACTAACCAAACAAGCAACTCCAAAGCAAATAAAGCGCACCAACATCTTTCGCTGAGTTGATAGCCTACTTGGATGGTTCTCGACCTGTTTATCGGGACTTGCGGGCATGAAACGCAACATTCCTGGACCGACAATATTCTTTCCTGATAAAAAATTCAACTATTATGCTAATGTAGATATTACTGCAGAGATTGAGGAAGAAGATGACTCTTATGACATTCATTTAGAAATGCAACGCAAGTCTTCTGTCTATATGGAGGCGATGTGTGATAGAATTAGAGCTGAAATGTTGAGAAATATTACCATGTGTGAGTGAATTTGCTTATTATTTCATGGTCGATTATTAATATATAGTAATTTGTGGAATAAACTTCTAATTCATACTGGATGATGTATTTTGATTATTCAAATCATCATGTAAGCAATAAGTAATTACATTAGATAATATATATGCTTTGGTATAACTATATGTGCTTATTGATTTAAATCTCTAATACGTATATTTACTTTGTATTTTATATTAAATAAAATAAAATAATAAAACTCCTTTTGGTAAATATTTAAGTTTATTTTTCTCTTTAAAATAATTATAAGATCTTAGTACTATTCTATTTGATAATTTGACACTCAAAAGTACTTTTTATAAAGACCGTCGAACATAATATATTTACCAAATGTTACAAAAAATTCTCCGGGGAAAAAGTACTATTTAGTTTGGGCTAAACGGGCTCTAAATCTAAGAAGTAACAAGAAAAATTGGTATTCCATAGCAACATATAACATAAATTGACAAATTTTTAGCCGTATATTAGGTTTGGCAAAGATAGCCCCAAACAATTGGCATTATATAGCCAAATCTTAAAGAAATTACTCTCTTTTATATTCTCTCTCAAAAAAACTAAGCGCTTAGTTTGGCTTCCATCCCCCTTTCTCTCCTTGCATTTCTTCTTCTAACTTCTCCTTTGCTCTCATAGTTTAGCAATTTTTTTTTTGCAAATTATGTAAAAAAAAAAGCAGTAGGACGAAAAGGTAAGGTTGATCTCATATAAAAAAATCAGAAGCAAAAAAGCTACGCGATAAAAAATATATTTAACTTTCTTTTTCATATCCTTTATTTTTTTTGTTGGACAGAATGAGTGGCTGTGATTGAAATTGATTGAAAATATCTAAATGAGGCTATACACAAAATTTGAGCAAGATTAGCAAAAGCTAAGAGAAAAATATATATTTCAACTTTATTTTTTTTCCTCTCTTCCTTTTTTGGTTAGATTGAATGATTGGGTGTGATTGGAATTGGTAAAAATACTTAAACGGGTATATATACAAAATTTGAGCAAGATTAGAAGTGATTTAGACTTATTTCAGGTAAAAAATCAGACCTAAAAATCCAACATATGTATATCACATTGTATATCGTGTGACATATGTATATCACATGTCTACATATATCACTTTGTATATCGTGTATACAACACAATTTTTTATGGACGCTCATGTATATCACATTGTATATCGTATATATAATACAAAATTTCATGGATATACATAGATTCACATAATATATATGAGATATCAGTGATGTACATATAGATATACATGGGCTACAATTTTGGTATACACATGTCCGATGTGCCATACACTGTGATATATAAATAATACAATATTTTTACTGTGATATACATTGATATAAAGGCATCAATAACTATATATGTAATTTTCTATTATTGAGATACAAAGAACAATATTATTTATATAGAGAGAATGAAAATAAAATTTTAATATACATGTTGATATAGACAAAGAAGAAAAAAAATATCGATATATATATTATTATTGTGATATACATTTATTGGCTATTTGATGCCAATATTTATAACTAGAGCTATTTTCTGCCAATTATATGGGTATGTAGTTATACAGAGCATTTGCATTTATGCCCGCTTTTTGGGTCATGTTTTAACTTGTGCACGCTTTGCCAAAAAAATACAAGCGTATCCATCTTTTCGCGTAACTTCAACATACAAGACCAAAGTAGCAAAGACAATTACGCAAAACTTCAGCATTCTAGTAGACGAGCTTGAAGTAGCAAGTGTGTTAAAATTTTTATTTGTAATTGCTGAACTTAAGCATAATAGCTGAAGTTTTATTCTCTATTTACTGAAATTTTTATTTGTAATTGCTGAACTTAAGTATAATAGTTGAAGTTTTATTTTCTATTTGTTAAGATTTTTGTTTATAATTATACTAAATAAGCTGAAATTTTAAAAATGAGTATAAATTAAAACTTTTAAAAAAATAAATATAAATTTAATTAGACGATCAAATAATATGTCTCGTGCAATTTTTACTTGTTATATCGTGCCAAAACCCCAAGTAACAACCAAACTCTCCGCTATTAGCGGCGTGGGAGAGGAACCCACGTCAGAGGCCCCCACATAGGGATTCGAAAGCTGGGCCGGAAAGTACAGTTACTTCCAGTACTAAGGCACCACGTGAGCATTACGGCACGCTCACGAGGGGATCGGGCCCCCACAAGAGAGTCCTAAAGTTTTGGCGGGTCATTCACAACAAATTCAAATAAGCAATTCGTACCAAACCCCCAACTTTTTCTCCAATCAGTCCATTCATTTCTCATTTCCCTCCTTTTCCCCATCTGCTAGGGTTAATGCTTCTCTCTTTGCTTCATTTCAGGTTCCTAATTTCTAACTCTCCTTTCTTTTTTTCTGTTTGATTTTGTCTGTGTGCGTGTTTCTGTGCATGTGTGTGTGCTTTGTAAAATTATACGTACATATTGTACTTGTCCTGGAGGTTCATCTTTTTTTTCTATTTTGTTTCTGATTTTTTCTTTTAGGTGCGATCACTGCTGTTTGCCAGAATTCTGGGTTTTAGCTGTGGATTTTTGCTTGTTTTTCTGTAGGTAGAGATAACATTCAAGTTGTTTTTGAAGGTTGTCCGCATCAAGTCAATTATCAGAAGAATTTGTGCCTAGCTTCTGTAAGAATTTTTCAGTCACTTCTTCGAGATTTTGTATCTAGCTTCTGGAAGTATGAACCTCTTCCTGTTTTAATAAGTTATTTCCTTTTGTCCTTTTTTACTATTTCAGGTTAACATGGAAAGAAATCTTGGTTAGATTTACTCTTAATTTGAGTGAAGTGGAAAACTTGAGGGTGGAGGAGACCCCTAATTGCCTGGCCAGTAGAGAAAACAGAAAGAGAGTAGTATGGGGAAAGTGTCTCCTAAAGATGGCCAATGCAAAATTCCAAAACAGAAGAGGCGGTCGAAGAGTACAAAGAGCATGTATCTGAGACCAGGTGCTTTGGCACAGCTTCGGTACACCAAGGTTTCTGCTGCTAAATGTTGTACTGATCTTTGGAAGAAAAGAGTGGTGGTAATGAATGCAGATAATGCTAATGAGGAAGTTGTACTTCCAAATAATGTTAATGATGAGAGTTCCATGGTTCTATCTCCTGTGAGATATTGTTTCGGTGCTGCGACTTCACCCATGGATTTAGCCAAGCAGAATACTTTGCAGATGACACCAAAGACACCTGGAGCTGTAGAAGGCATGTCGGAGTCAAGGCTTGAGTCACTTCCATTGGATTTGCTGGTATAGAATGTTCTCTTCCTTTTATTTGCACCCAATAGTCCAGCTCAGACTTTGTTCCTTAATATCCTTGTAAATGTCAATTCGCCTGACTTGCATTCTCTTAAGGTAGATGTTGAGTCTTATTTCACTTGAGGTAGAGAATATGAAAAATTATTGCCAATGGAAACACGAGAGGAAGGTTAACAACAACAACTACCCCGTATAGTCCCACAAAGTGGGGTCTGGGGAGGGTAATATGTAGACGAGCCTTACCCCTACCCGAAAGGGCAGAGAGGCTGTTTCCAATCGACCCTCGGCTCAGTGGAGGAAAGAACGAGAGGAAGGTTAAATTGTACTATTTTTAGATTTATAGGTCAATCTAAGTGCTTCAGTTGACTCAATTTGAATTAGCATGACTTATTCAGTATCTGCACAGAAAGACTAGCGTTTATGGGTTTGCACAAGTTTAACAGTAAGCAATAAAATGGAAATAGTAACATTGACATACGATATTTTTATAATGGTTCAGCAAATCTATGTCCGGTGCCCTTGAGATACTGGGAGTTTTATTTGATTTGCTTTACTCGTCAGTTTGATTGCAATTTCCAGTGATGTTCACACACTCACTACGAACATTCTCTTTTAGCATGACTGATTTGTCATCAGTTCTTCACAGTTTGAAGCTAGTCGTGAATGTTACTATCTCTCCAAGTAGATCTTTGGGTTTCTTTTTTTTTTTTTTTGATTTGCACCGGGTGTCCGAGTCTCTAAGAGTCCCGACTAATTCCGGGGATGCACAGGCCCTCTACAAGGAATTTCCCGCAAGTGGACCCTGGTTAATTCAGGTTTTACCCAGAGTAGATCTTTGGGTTTCTTTTCCCTCACTCTCTCCTCCTAGCTTCCTTGTTAGCATCACCTGGTACCTGGTTACTTACTGGAATATTAACCTTGTAGAAAAGTTGAATTCAAAAGCAAGACAAATAATTGCAAGAGAAATAGGCTAAAGGACTAACTGATAAGCTGATAGCTGTTTGGAGAAGCGTGTGGCCTATATTACAAAGAATAGGTGATACAGTGTAATATGACAATTGGTGTGTTTAGTTATTGTTTATATGTGTTTTTTGAAATAGAGATAGTATCATATCTAGCATTTGAGAAGAATGATCCAAACTAACCCTTCTGTCACCGAGGCATCCAATTCCTGCTGTTTATTCCTCATGAGTCAAGTCCCCTTTGGGTATTTAGAAAACTTAGTTGTTTAAAGAACTATTTCTCTTTGAAGTCTTATAATTATCTGGCTGAATAGTTGATAGTTTTATTGTATTCTGCTTAAGGTTAAAATACTTTGCCACCTGCAACATGACCAACTTAATTCAGTTTTTCACGTCTCTCAGAAGATCAGGAAGGCAGTGAGTCATTCTCTCTCTCTCTCTCCACACACACACACACACACACACCCCTCTTTTAAAATTTAAGCCACATAAGAATCTGTAATGTCCTAATTGCTGGTGTAAATGGGACAGGTAATTCTGGCAAGACAATTCCATTTCAATTATACTACTCCAGATAGAACGCGGCAAGATACGTTAGGAGCCATGACTCCTCTCCCCGTTGATCATTGGCCATTTGCAAGGTATACTATGATCTTGTGATAAAAGATGATTAAGGGATTTATGTGTTGAATTGTCTAATAGCTGTCATTTTGCAGCAAGGGGGATGGAAAAAGTTCATGGGTTCACAGTCCTCATACTCCTCAGGCTCCTATGCATGGTCCCAGGCCCCCATCTCGTCTCAAGTTTACAGAGATGGAGCAAATTGCAGCTGTTCTTTTCCCTGAATCTGCATTTCCTTCAAGGTGTTTGGTGCCATCTGTTATACCAAAACCCCTTTGCAAGTCCTTGGGTTCTAATAGAGTTCTATTCTACGAGGATGAGCTATGCCAGTCTGTTTCTCTGAATAAACTTCTTTAGTTCCCGCTGTAGTTTCTCATCACCTAATATGTGTATAGTAGGAATCTTTGGTAGTAATACAGTTATGGTGGAGTTTTGTAATTTTTTCCAGGGCACTAGTGGAAGTTGAAGATTCCACTGGATTATAATGTGAAGGTTGTGACGCGAAAACACTGTGCTGGTCTTGTGTATAGAGTCCTGTATGATTTCCTCATATTAGGTTTTGGAGTGGCAATTGCTTGTTGCTTTTTCTGTAACAATGAAGTGAAAGAAATATATGCAATGTTTTAGAGTTCATTGAGTGTGACCTTGTGAGGGTGATACTGAATACTTTTTACACTGTCAAGCGTTATTGCAAAATTCTTACGCTCTAAAACAATAATGTATTTGCCGTTTCACAGTTGCTCTAGAAATACTTGTAACCCAAATTTAGATCTACAACAAGAAGCGGTGGCATCCATACTGTGTAAACTGATAGCATTCCCTAAATAGTGGTGCACCTATTATATTTCGTATTTACTGTTCTAATTCCTATAGACAAGAGGGATTGCTCTGATGGTAAGCAACCCCCACTTCCAACCGAGAGGTTGTGAGTTCGAGTCTCCCCAAGAGCAAGGTGGGAAGTTCTTGGAGGAAAGGATGTCGGGGTTTCTATTTGGAAACAGTAAGTGGGATTATACTGGGTTGTTGTTGTTCTAATTCCTATAACCAAAGCCAACTTGCTCCATTCGGGAGCTTTGACAAAATCATAGAAGAGTTCATTTTTAAGAGGCAAAATAGGAAGTAATAATTACGAGAAAAGAAGAAAAAAGGTTGGAAAGAGAAGAGATTTAGTGCTAAATGTGCACAATTCTAGTTGCAGTACCGATCAATTTTGGCCAATTTGTTTTAATTCAACCCCCATACGAGAGAAAAACATCTAAACTACTGGCATTAGCAGCCTATTATATCTTCTTTCCAGTCTACTAGAAACATATCAAATTATTTATTTGTTTATTTTCATCTTGAGCTATCAATTTACAGTATCCTATTTCTAATATCTTAGCAGTTTGAAAATTGAATATTGATTTTCCATCTTGTGACACGTGTAGTGCTGCAGGATTTAAATGAGGTATTTCAGATTCTTGATTTGGCCTTTTCTTTATGGTTGTATGCAGGTCATGCTAGCTATTTTGATTGGAATGCTAACATTATTAACATGGCATTTTACCAGAGTTTTACACAACAAGGTCACTTAACACAATAGCATTTGGTCCTCGTCATGAACTTCTGCAGAGACCAATATTACGAATGTGGAACATTTTAAATTCTACAGTTGAAATAACAACTGCTCAGGTTAAGCTGTCAGAGTATGTAATCAGAAAGTATAACAAGCCCGTTGATCAAGCTCAACAAGTTGAGGTTATTTCTTCCTCCTCTAGCTTCTTACTTTTTGGAAGCAGTGATCAAGCTTCTTATTATTTAATTTTATTAATTTGATGTTTGCCCCCCAGTAAATACACTTCAAAAGAGACACCGAGTGCAACATGTAATGGATAGATGTGCTCGGGCCATGGATGTGCAACTTTTGCATGCGGAGCCTTCATGTCATAGTTATTAACATCTTGATGCCTACAAAAAGGTTCTACTAGGTTAAGCTGAAAATATGGAAGCTACCAGAAGGCTTATTATAGTGCCTATCATCTCACAGACAAGCACAAAAACGTAATTTTAAAAGAGAAAGATGAAATATAGTACACTTCACTTCATTTAACGAGATAGATCAATACTGTTTCCATTATCGCATTTCTGAAGTATTGCAAATATGCATAACAGATGGGAGTGTATTAAACATAAAACAACACAAGCACAAAAATGAACAAAATTACTCCGGTTTAAGCAGAGAATACATGTCTTGTTTACTTGAGAATTCTTACGCTTTTAACCATGAACTAATACCAACAAAAATTTAAAAAAGGAAAGAATAACGGAGCAAAAGAAAAGGACGGGATGAGCAAGGCTAGTAGGAAGAATTACTAAAGCATGTCTCTAACACAATGGAAAAAGTGTAATCTGATTATCTCCTTTGCACATTCCAAATTGATGTACAATAAGATTCAAATTCCTTCACTTTCGCAATTAACATTTTAAGTTCTTACACGAGAATTTTGAAAACGTTGACTCAGTCAGATACATATGAATTAATTCAAGCACAGTATTCCCTCTCTTGAACTCAACACAGAACAGTATATAAAAATATACACAGCATTTGAAATATGATAGTTTTGGCTGTGACACAAGATTTCCTATGGTTTCTTTTATTAGACACAACATCAAGAACAAGTATATATATTTTTTGATAGCCCTAGAGCAAGTATATATCTAAAGGCGCCATCATTTTAACTAGCATTTGCATTAATTTTAATTTGAGTCTCCGTAATGATGTGGTCAAATACAGTGCTTCAATGCCAACTAAATGCAGATGCACACACAAAAAAGATGCAACTTATGATATCAGATGTTACTTTGGAGCAATTTCCTGACAGATATTAGCATGTTGACATATAATGCAAGAACACGTCAGCCATGTCGATCAGCATTAGATATGTATGTGATTACATTCAGCTCTATAAGCTCAGACTTGAAATAAATGAGCTTTTCAAAAAACTCAGTCCTTGATTCACCAGTTAAGCATGCAAGTAAGTGGATTATAAGAATGTACCTTCCACTGAGAAGGGCGTCTTTAAGCCAATTGTCAAACTCTAAAGCCCAAGACACAACACTTTTGGATGAACCGAGAGCCCTTAGGTTGTGAGTGGCAGATCCAGAACCAATTATGAGGACACCTTCATCCTTGAGGGAGGCCAATGCTCTTCCCATGTTGTAGTGATAAGTACCATCCCTATTGGGCTGGACCGAGATCTGGCAGACTGGAATATCTGCTTCCGGGTACATGAGCATGAGAGGGACCCATGCACCATGGTCCAAACCACGTTTTTTGTCTTCGTCCACTGTCGTGAACCCTTAAGACAAGAGGGGTTGCTCTGATGGTAAGCAACCCCCACTTCCAACCGAGAGGTTGTGAGTTCGAGTCTCCCCAATAGCAAGGTGGGAAGTTCTTGGAGGGAAGGATGCCGGGGGTCTATTTGGAAACAGCCTCTCTACCCCAGAGTAGGGGTAAGGTCTGCATACACACTACCTTCCCCAGACCCCACTAAGTGGGATTATACTGGGTTGTTGTTGTTGTTGCTGCACTGTCGTGAACCCTGATGCCATGAAAACTTCCTTCACCCTTTTAGCCAATTCTGGAGCTCCTGGTGCAGGGTATTTGAGCTAAAGATTGAAAATAGAGTCATTCAGAAGAGGAATGATCAACGCAAGAAGATTTGAAGCAGTAAGGATTGCATGCCTATCATGCAATTAAGAAAACACTGAGTTAGGATTTTATGCTTATCATGCAATTATTCAAGAAAACACTTTATATTGGGTAGTTTGTGTGCCAAAAGAAGTTCGAATACAATTTGTCATATTCAACAATTGGATAAGCTCAAACTTTTTGAAATTCTTGAATGAGACCTTGAAATAAATAAGGGGAAAAAAGTTTGAAGTAGAATATTATTAAAAGTGGAGATTAAAAGGGATGTGATCCCTGACTACGTGCTTCAGAAAAGTCCATACCCAGCTTATTTATTGATGGCATAGTCTATTCACAGTTTTAGAACATAACAGAGAAACAAATCGATAACTACTTTATTTCATAATAAAGTAAACTAAGAATCTGTAAACTCCAAAATACTCTGTCACTAAAGAAGCTTACTTCAACATATACAAAGTTGTCAATAACCATCCACATCCATCAACCAATTGCGACATAAGGAAGCAAGGCAAGAGACAGGCAAATCAAAGCGTTGGCTTCGGCTCATGTTTTTTATCGGTCAGAAGTAATACGTACTTCATTTATTCACAAACCAGGACGGTTTGACCAAAAAGTAGAGAAGAAGGAATTAAGGGATCTAGAGATGGCTAAGTTGTTATGATCATATTCTCTGATATTTGGACATGTAGATTTTGGTTAACATAAGGAAATAGTATTGAGAGTTAATTCATCCCAACTAAATTTATCTAAAGAGATTTAGAAAAGTCAACCTTCATCAATTAATAGAACTAAACAGCTTCTTCTTGTTTGGCTATGAATTACAAAAAAACAGAGAAGAGAGGAGAAATAAAGCACCTGGTACATGGATTTGGGGAAGCCGTAGAAGTCATAAATGGTATCATGGCGGCCACGAATAGAATTAACAGTTGGTTCAGAAGTTTCCCAATGACAGAAATCATCAATATCGCATTCGGCTTTTGATTTAAAATTCTTTATTTAAAGCCTTTCAAGAAATGCCTGGCCGGCAAAGACTCATCTATAGAAAGCGTAGGGGATCCATGTGATATGAAGAAGGTCTCCTTCAATTTCAAGGGCAAAGCCATTTTCAATTCACTCTGAATTCAATTTTGAATAAGCGAACTCGTCTTCACACAATCGGCTATTTATAGGGTACCCAGAGCTGTCCGGTGCGTGTCCTCACGCGCGTCTCCCCCTCTCTTTTGCTCCTTTTTACGCGTTCACCGACCGACTTTTTTTCTTCTCACATACCGAGCAGTGTGTTTTTGTTTTAGTATGCTATTGATACCTCGATTAGTAGAAAATCTTAATTATGGACTTTCTGATATTTGATGACACTTTCAAGCGTTACTTAACGTACTAAACCTGATAAACTTGCTGTCTGACCAAAAATATATAACTTTAGGTTAAATCTTATATTTATATAATAATGGGTTAAACTTAATTAATAATAATGATATTTCTTAACGTGGATGTTGAATATACGGACAATATAAGATTAATTCAGTGGAAAGTTAATAAAATTGCGTATTAAATATTTTCAAAGCACGAGCAACATTGAAGGAATAAGTAACAATTAATAATAGTAAGTGACATTTAAGTAAATAGAAGGAGTGAATCACCCAATAATAAATAAATTCGATGATTGTTCCTTCTAATAATGATGCATATAGACAAATCCTAGAATGTACATACAAACCAGAATATGGGCCCGATACTATCAATTTTCAATCACATTTCATTTCGAAAGTTCATAAATAATTTTCATTAAAAGTTTATTTCTCGGGCTTGGGACCTCGATATTCAATTCCGGGCCTAAGTCCCATATTTTCCTATGGACCCTCCGGGACCCTCAAATCATGAGTCCGGGTCCCTTTACTCAAAATGTTAACCGAAGTCAACTTAAATTTATTTTAAGTTAAAATTCATCATTTTTCACAAATTTTCACATAATAGCTTTTCCAGCTACACGCCCGGACTGCGCACGTAAATCAAGGTGATACTAAAAGAGGTTTTAAGGCCTTGGAACAAAGATTTTATTTCTAAAACACGTGATGACCTTTTGGGCATCACATTCTCCAACTCTAATACAGTCGTTCGTCCTCGAACGGACATAAGAAGGAAGTACCTGAGTCAGGGATAAGATAGGGATAACGACTCCGCATATCGGATTCGGACTCCCAGGTCGATGCCTCAGCATGGTGACCTCTCCACTGAACACGAATAGAAGAGAAACTCTTCGATCTCAATTGACGAACCTTTTGGTCTAAAATAGCTACCGACTCCTCCTCACAGGACAATTCCTTGTCCAATTGGACAGTGCTGAAATCTAACACGTGGAAAATATGGCATTTACTCTTGCTTTGGCCTTTTTGGCCCTAGCATGGGCCGTTACGAACTTGTAGGCCATCTTTTCAAAGATCTCGATAGAACGCGCATGCAGTTGTGAATACCATGTTAACGCACATGTCGTGAGGGTTTCGCCGAATTTCTTCAACAAAATGGAGGATAGTTGTTCCTTGGCGAGATCATTGCCTTTCACGGCGGTAACGTAATGAGTTACATGGTCTTGGGTCCGGTTGTACCGTCATATATTTTCATCTAGGGCGACATCTTGAAGGTCTTTGTTATGGCGGCCATCGATGTATGGCTTCTCGACAAATCGACCAACATCTTTCTTTGGAAAGAGATTTAAGGCACCTAGTATCTTATCGACCCTTTTCCTGGTATTCTATCATTTGGTACCGAAATATTTTGTTCTCGTTCTCCATTTCCTCCATCCTTTTTAAAATGGTTTGGAGGGTAGCGTCACCTGCACTGTTAATAACCTTGTGAGTAATACATGTCGTTGGAGGAGGAAACTAGTCGCACTACTAGTACGCTGGAGGTATAACATAAGTTCTTGCATTTTCCGCAACCGTGTCCTGAGCAGGTATATGGAGGACGCTGGTTAGCATGTTAGTTAGCCAATCGTTGAGGAGCTTTTTTTACTGTTGGTGACGAATCTTCTACCACGAATATGGAAGCACCTTTACCGAGACATTTTGTGATGCTATAGTGAGGAGGGGTGATCCACCCCGCTTGGGGGAGGCGTTGGGCATTGTATCCTCGTCCTCTGTTTCAGAAATCTCATTGATGGTATCCAAGAGGTTGGTTGTGAGGTTTCCCATTGTCCCCGTTCTTTCTTCATTGTTACCTGCCATATTAGATTTGTGCATACAAAAGAAAAGAGATCCTGTTCTTGTGATTTTTTTTATGTTAGCAGTTCGTGTTGGTTATAGATCTAGAAGAAACAAAAAACTTTAACTAAAAAATTTTCACAGACGACACAAAATTGTTTGATCGAAAATGTATAACTTTCGGTTAAACCTTATATTTATGTAATGATGGGTTAAACTTAGTGAATAATAATATTCCCCAACATAGATCTTGAAAATATCATATAGGGTTGATTAAGTGGAAGTTAATAATATTGCGCATTAAATATTCTTAAAGCATGAGCAATAATGGAGGAATAACTAGCAATAAATAACAGTAAATAGAAGGAATGAATCACTTAATAATGAATGAATTAGATGATTGTTTTTTCTGACAATAATGCGTGACAGACAAATCTTAAAGTGTTCGAAATATCCCTGGATCTGATGGAAAAATGTGGAATAACATATGTAAGAATGTCAATGAAAAGACAATACTTGAATCTTTGTTAGAGAGAGAGGAAGAATCTTCTTAATAGTGTTCTTATCAAAAGAATATCACATGCCCTATCCCATTATCTCTTTTTCTATTTATACAAGACATGTCTCTAACATACCCTAATAGTATAAATGAAAAGAACATTCATAATATCCTATTTCAAACACTAGCCGTTAATATTCTTTACGCAATGCTCGACATCAGTCATGATTGACATCTCGGACATGAATCTTGCTGCTTCCTAATCGACCTAGCCCGACTTTTTCCTTAATGTCATATTACGCTAAATATCTTTGGGGCAGATTTTGCCCTATGCACTTACAAAATGAAATCAAAATCTCCGGACAATAATGTATTCGCCGTTTAACAGTTGCTCTACTAATACTCGTAACGCAAATTTAAATTTACGACAAAAAGCGCTGGCATGCGCACTCTGTAAACTGAGAGTATTCCCTAAATAAAGGTGCACCTACTAAATTTTGGATTTACTGTTCTATTTCCTTATAACCACAGCCAACTTGTTCGTTGCTCCATAATTTATTCATTTCTTTATCAAATCATAAAGGAGTTCATTTTTTAGAGGAAATATAGGAACCAATAATTACGATCGAGAGGACATTTGGTGGCCTCGTTGCAGAAACACAGAAATAATCGTAGTGAAAATAAACATAGCTTTCTTGTCAAGAATCTATCACATAGACTTAGTACCTTTGACTGGACTATCAACAGATGGGCCTCTGTTAATACATATAATGAAACTATGGGGGTTGCCCTACACGTCTGCAACTTCATCTCTCGCAATAAACTACTCTACTTTTTATGCTTTTATTCTTTGATTGGAAAAAAGGCGAAAAAATATCGAAAATATCTGACAGAGTTCAAGGCAAGCTGAAGAAGATTTAACGCATCTCAATCACACCATGACGGTAGGCTATCAGTATCAACATTAGGCCGTAATTTATTACCAATGTGAATATTTGACAGGATAGGTTTTCACGTTTTAATACTGAATCTTGCTCTATTTCCTACCCCTTTATTTTCTTTTTCTCCCCTTCATTATGTAATGCCAGTCTGCTCCTTGATAGAAGATGAATTATTTTATGGTTTTGTCCAACACAAGAGGATAAGGCGCAAATGAAAAACAAGGATTCAAAATACAGAAAAACTCATTAATTTGCACAATGAATTGAACAAGTTAGTTTCATCACTTCTGCAAGTACTTCCCGTCATGAAGCACGTCCTATACATGCACACAGCAGAGGAAAAGATCATAAAAATGAGTGCATTTGTGTATAAATCTACATTATTGAAAGAGATCACTACAAAGACCAATAAATACAGATCGTGATACCCTCAAAAAACAATCAAACAAAGTTGGAAGGACCATTGCGGTGGCTTCTAACCAATCCCAGCATATACGAATAACACAAAGCAAAACATGAAGAACCCTGCATCTCAATGAGCACTAACAAGGAACGGATGCTGGCAGACACTGCACTCTATCGTTTCTGATCCAGAAGCTGGGACTTCAACCTGCAATTTAACTGCATTAGATACTCTCCTAGCAGAGGTTGCTGGTTAATATTATAAAAAGCTTCGGCAATAGGAACAAAGGCAAAACAGTATTTGCATTTCATGTTTTACACATGGAAGTGCAAATTTCACTCCAACAACTTTTTTCAGCTTTTAGAAGTTCTAGAAGGTTTGGCCTCACGTTTATCCTGTGTTAGGTCCGAAGACACATTCCATTATTTCAAAGTTATAAAATCAACAAATCTCTTTTTTTTATAAGATTATAAGATCTACAATTCTACAAATTTCAGCAGTACTCGTTTCTTTGTTCCTTTCTCCACTCCATTTGGCTAATTGTTCAAACTAGTAAAATTTATATGTTTAGGTAGATTCTTTAATTTCTTAAGGGTCTAGCCAGAACAGGACAACATGAAACCACCTTGCGAAGTATTTAGAATAACAAAGAATGATTGAGATGGGAGCATTTATGTAGAGTGAAAATCAATCCTTTATGTTCAACTACAATAAAAATAGGAAAAGAGTTCTCGCATATAATGTTAAACCTGCAAATGGACAGTGCAAGTAGGACATGCAACCTCTCTCATTCTTCTGGATCCCTGTGATGTATGACCTGAAAATAATAGATATGTTTGGTTCAGGGAAAGAAAAATCACCAATAGACATAGAAACTTTGCAAGCCAATTCCAGATAGCATTGGTTGTGCAACTATGTTATTTGAATTGAAAAAGAAATTGTCTTGGCATTGGCTAATACCTGTTGATGTCTTCCGCTTTTTATCCATCTCCTCCTGTCATAAAAGTCAATCAGGGATATTAGCACTAAATGCTTAAGATGCAACCACAAAAGATTACATTAAAAAATAAAACCGTCAGCCAAAGATGCAACTGCAACCAGCTGCTTGGTAAAACACACAAACTCATGGTTTTCTGCATTGCTTAAATCATATACCCTATTTTTCTATTAAATAGGATATATGATATATGGTTATCCTTCTATAACAGAAACTGCTGATGTACTATGAATTGTCAAACTACGCTTTTGATAATCTATCTCAAAAACACATTTTTCTCAGCAAAAATAAATAATGATGGAACCTTGAAGTACAAATACCTGGAGTCTTTTTGCAAGGTCTACATGACTTGGCAATGCAGACACTCTAACCGCTGCTTTAGCATTGCTGAGCCTCTGAGTTACCTCAGCCTGCAAAATGAGAAGTAACATTAAGAATACTACTGGAAACATTATCGAGCTCAATACATCTTTTGAGAATACCGCTTAAAGGCTCTTATGGCCAACAAAAAACAAACAAATGCAAAGATACAGAGGATCAAAATGTTGAACATTGATAATAACTATAAGCAAATGTTAAACATAGAAAACCATTACCACCAAAGAGTGGCAAAGCTTCGGATATTAAGATGGCAAAATTCATAAAAACGAAAGTTTCATGCCTCATTTTTTAAACATTTCCTTAGTTTAAGCCGGCTGACGGAAGTAGAACAATGAAACGGGTATTGTCAATTTTCCCTACAAATAACATGTGACCATATTTAGCCAAAATTTCACTAGATGCTAGTATTTTCAATGACCAAGGGTTGCATCAATAGATCTATCTTGACAGCTGAGAATCTGAGAAAGAGGAAGATCACATATGTTAAGTGTTGTATGTGCAATTGTGCAAATGGAGGTGACACTAATGGAGGTAAAGGGTAGTTCATGAGGGAGGAGGAGGTAGAATGGCGATAGTTCGTTTTTATGAGCATTTGCTTACAGAGGACCACGATTGTTGCAAGCATAGCACGTGTAAACCTGACGCACTAATGTTGCTTCAGATCTGGTCCATTCGGTCCAGAGTGAAAGACCTTAACGACTCACCCACAAAATGTGTTAAGGCTGAGGTATAAAGAATGAGCATGAACAAACACAATCAATTTGGGAAAGAATAAGGGAAAATCGTACAACAAAACGTTATCAGTAGGAGGCGAGTTATTTCTGCAAAAGAGCAATTTCTTCAATTCAGTGGAAAATACTGTTAAACCTCTATTCCGACTTAGAGCTAACAGAACCGACAGAGTTTCACACTGTTGTCAACTGAGAGCTCATTCCACCAAAATTATAAGGAAATAAGGAATAGTCAATGTAGAAAGCAATTGGGAAAAATATCCTATGCTCTGGAAAAGAGCGTTAAGAGAAATAAGAGTGCCACTTAGAGAAAATCAAAGGTGAGGAAATCATAATATTAATTTCATGCAGGCATACCATGCATCGGTCACAAACTCGAACTGGTTGTGCATCTTCATCTGAAGTCAAAGCAGTTCTACCTTGAGTGCATTTGTCACAGAAAATATCCCCACAATTTCTGCAGTGGTGCTGTCAGTCACAAATTTATAGGAGTATGAGTGAAAAAACTCGAACAGGCAAGTACAAGATGCAAATGTGGCATTTACACAACTAAAACTTATGATGCCTGGACTCTCCAAGAATGTCTCCAAGTGCATATCAGATTCTCCAAAAGTAGTGCATTTTGGAGGATCTGGAGCTGGTGTGGCATCATTTGGAGAGTCCACGCAACATAGACTAAAACTGTTACAATAAATGCTCACCCTTCGTACAAAAGCACCAAAGTCGGTCCCACAAGCAGTACACTTTCGAACTGCTTCATCAGGAACCTGCAAGAGAAAAAAAATGGGGCTAAAGAGAAAATAGACGAGTCGCCAATTTTAAATACTGGCACAAGTTTCATTCAGACGAAATAGAAGGAAATCCTGCAACTAAAGAATAAAGAAATAAATAGACGTTGAATTATATCTAACCCAGTGATCTTTCTCTTCATTGAGGGGTCTCATCAACTTCATCCAATCAAAACCTTTCTTCTTCTCAGCAGCTGACTCAGATCCCTTGATTGAGTCTGAAGGCCTACTACTCTCGCCCATTTCCTTGACCTAAACACCATAATACCAGCCTGAGTATAATGATCAAATGTACCCAATACGGTCGACAACAAAGAGAAGTATCATAGAAAACCAATATCAGGAGCTCAAAATCATGATTATATCTAAATCCTAAGCCAACAAGATTAGCACCAGCTAAAACTATAACAGAAAAATTATTGAACCTTAAAACCTAATGTTGTCTATAGTGGTTGCTCGACTAGAAGAATATGAATCAATCATGAATCTTATAAAATATCAGTAAGAAGGGCAATGGCTACCAGCCATATATACTTAGTAATAACTGAATTCTTCTAAGTAAAACACCAGTTGTTCTTCGTCATGGATGAGAATTTATGGAGAAGCACCAAGAGGTGCAACTTGCAGTCTTGATTCTTCGATAGATTTCTGTACATCTACAAAGTAAAAAAGCCAACGCCGGCATTTATTATGTTCCGGAAGTTGAAATTAGATATTTTCATAGCAATTTGATTATTATAGTTTTATATTCATATGTTTTTGTGATCAAGTAAATGAAGTTTCACTGATAATGCATCAAGAGGAACTGAAGATTGTTTAATTTCCCTAACTTGTACGCTCACACGCTTTTTTCTTCAAGCCCATGAACCTTGTTCGCGTTTTGTTGCTGCATTCTGTTTTCTTTGCTACATTTATTCGAGCATTATCCTTTAACAAAATATGAAGCTGCACATGTTATTTTGTTGCTTCCTCCTACTCATGAACCTCACACCAACCATCACTTGGCTAGACTAAAATTGATATCAGATATAGAATCGAACAAATCAACCTACTTCTACAACTTCATATTGGAATAGCTACTTCCCCAGTCTGAGTACCCTTGGAGTTTGTGCACATATGTCTGTGACCCTGTACAATACTTTCAATGTTTCAGAGTCTGCATGCCAGAAACTTAACCAACTAATCTGTTGATTTTTCCCAATTTCACTCCATACAAGCCTCTCGATTGTCAACCATTGTAATACTCTCCTACACCCTCCCTCCAAGTGCGAAGTTACGTAGCCTTAAGGGTGGTCAACCCTTCGTCGAAAAATTTCACTATGTATATAGGTAAAATATTAGATAATGGTATATAACATATATTGAACACCCTTTGTCGGGAATCTTTTATGATCCATTCAAGTTTCAACACCCAAGATGAAATTCTGGCTTCGTCACTGCCTCCCTCACTTACCTAAAATAGCCCGCAAAGTTCAGCATCAGTTCCCAAGCCAAATAAAATTAGAGCCTTTCATCCTCAAAATTGTTTACCCAAGTGGCTTACTAGACTATGTCATCCCTGATATGTCAGAAGTCAAGCTCAACTGGTAGATAACAGCAAAACAGAAGATCCTATTTAAAAAATCAAGAATAACCAAGTTTCAGACGACCATCAATCGTTTTAGGTATGAGCTTAGACCAGTGTTAAAAATAGCGTGAAGCGAGAAAAAGCGACAACCCCATTTTGCATAAAGTGAGAAGCGAGAAGTGAAGCACTCGCTTTTTTTAAGTGAAGCGGAATTTTTAAAAAATATATATTAAAATGAATATTGCATAGATAACAGATGTAACTGTAAGCAAATGTTCAATACTTCAATGTAAAAAATAAAGAGTAGCATCAATTAAAGTACAAAATGAGCATCCTATTCTTCCACAAGATTGTCAAGCGAGATGCGACATTTGAATCACCACCGATTAGATGCGCTTTTTGACGATAGATTCTCCCATTTGAAATCTTGTCACAGAAAAGACATCTAATTATCTTCTTGTTGGTCTCACTAACTCTTGTAGAATAAGCCCAAGCAGGGTCTTTCCTATCTTATTTTGGTGCCATTAAAAGAACAACTACATACACATAAGAAAAAGCAATAAAAACTAAAAAACTGTGAAAGAAAAACTGAAGGTAAAAAAAAATTCTGTTGCTGGATTCTGGGGAAGAACCGAAGGTAAAAAATTTCGCCAGCATTTCGCTACTATTTGGACGTTGAAACAGTGAAAGAGTAGAAGAAGAGAAGTAAGAAAAAGTAAGAAGAAGAAGAGAAGAAATCAGAAGAAGAGGAGAAAATCATCACATAACTGTTGGTGGAATCTCTGATGAAGAACCCTAATCGCAGAGACTCTCATATGCTCTGCTGGTTGTGTTTAATAAAAGAACACTGAAAACCCTTCTTTTTTAATTAAATAGGCTGACAGCTGTTTAAAACAAAGAAGCGCTCGCTTCGTTTCGCTTGGTAGCTTCTTGCATTTTAGTGGGAAGGGGTCGCTTTTTCCTACCTGAGTCGCTTCACATAGCAGAATCAAGAAAGGGGTCGCCTCGCTTCACTTCTCACTTTAAGCCAGGAAGCCACTGCTTTTTCTAACATTGTCTTAGACACTTCTTTCAGAGTCATTCTCATAATTACCAGAGCATGAGAATCCTATTTTAGCCATGTAAAGTGGAGTACATGCATCAAGATGGAGGAGCAACGCAGAAAGTAGAGACAATGTCAAATAAAAATATCCCACATTCTCTTTGTTCTAATATTATACCGAATCAGAAAAAGAAAAGTAAAAGGGTGTAATCAGATATTGAAAGATATGACTTAAAAGAAAAGCATATACAGGGATGCTAACAAACTTTTACTAAATAGATCTCTTAACCTGAATAGTTGCTGCTGTCACTGCATCCAGGATATTGTTCGTGGTATAACTATTTGATTTCAGCCTGATACGTTTAGGTTCAACTTCAACAGAAGTTTTGGCCCAAAATGCAAATATATATGAATCCAGAATCTGACATTGAAAATATAAGAGATTAACTTAATTCAGAAGAAAGATGCTTAACACAATCAATAAGCCCAACAACACAAATTTACCTCCATTCTTGTCACGTTTTCAAGTGAATATATCCTCAGAGTTCGGCTAGTCGCAGGATCAAGTATGCGAATTCCATCTAGACCAATCTGAAACAAAATTCTTTCTCAATCAAAACTCATAACAACTAAACAAGTACTAATTTCCAAAAGGAACGTAAATAGATTAACATAAATGAGCAGGCAAACTGATTACTAACTACAACACCCAATGTCAGGCCCTTTTCTGATCCAAAGATTCACAAATATAAAAAATGCTACAGTATTCAAACCTGACAGAGCACATCCATGTCGGACTGACCAAAGCCTTCGGATAAAAGCTTCACGCGAAACTTCAAAACACCACCTGATACATCATGTTGGTCTTCAATCTTAGGTGTTGCTTTCACAATTTTCGGAGTACTCGCAGGTGCCCGTTGCTCCCTCCCACTTGAAACATCGATAGGTCTTCCGTAATCATCAAACATCACCCCCGCAGCACTTGATTGTGATTGATTTCTACCATACGACTCCTCTTTCTTCCCATTATACTTGTAAACACCACCATCATACAATCCCTGGTCTCCATACGAACCATAATTGGCTTTATTCTCAAACGAATTACCATAATTAATATTATTCTCAAACGAATTGCCATAATTAGTCTCTGCGGAGGCCCCAAATAAGGTCGATGAATAAGGAGCTGATGAATTCAATGAATTGTAATTAGGAGGATTTGGTGTCTGATAATTAGCCCCAGGGGCAGAAAAATCATAACTCACAGGCGTTTGATTTTGATCGTAAGGGTAATAGTTCGGCTGTGGAGCGTCGAGGTGAGGGAAACCGTAGGACGATTGAGAGCTGGGGTTTGAAGGGTACGGAGCAGGTGGATTTGGGGCATGATCGGCAGAAGGCTGAGGATACGGCGGGTAGGAGGAGGCGTAGTTAGAGTAATCGCCGGAAGCAACCGGCCGAGCTGAGGCGAATTGGCCGGGGACGGTGGGCGGGGTATAGGGAGGATCGGCGGGAGTAGAGCTAGGGTTAGGGTTCTGAAAGTGAGGCTGGTAATATTGGTAATAGGGAGAGCTAACGTCGCCGTGTTGCATATCGGAGAATTTTAATGACTGATCGGAGAAGATAAGGATTTGGACGGTGATTGACCGATTGATTGGTTTTGATAATAATATATGTATTTATTTAACAAATAAGATGTTAATAATTGTAATTATTGAGTTGAGATGAAGGATTTGGGTGTGGAAGAATGTAGAAGGAAAGGAAAGTTTCGTTGACAGTGAGGAGGGAGGAATCGGGAAAAGGCTTGTTGACGGACGATGCCTTACCCGCCAAGGGAAGGTGGGTATCTTCGATTTGGATAGTGGGCTGGGTATACAATTGTTTGGTAGGTATTGGTGGATTTAGTTAAGTTATTTTTACCTATCTATACCATATAGTAAACCTTATTACCTCTCATATTTAAATTTGGTGTTTAATATACTTAAGCATACCAAATTTCAATTTATCTCCATAATTCAAATTAAGAGTATAATTATTGCTTCATTTATTCTAGGCATGAATTTAGGAACATATATTCCTTTTCCCTTTTTTTCCTCCTCTTCTCTTTCCTTATGTTTCCTCCACTTTAATATACGGTAATCGTTATTAAAATCATTAGGTATATAAGTTACCAAATTACAATATTTTACGGTTATGAAGACTTCTTGCGTTTTTATGAAGGATCATCTTCATAACGTACAACAACTGCTAATTAAGAGATATTTTTTCTACCTGTTTTTTTTTGTGTAGTGCCCAAAAATAAAAGCCTCTCTAACAAATATATGAACTTCATCAGTTACGTTAATGTATTAGTTTTGCTTCAAATTACACAACAATGTTGTCATCAGTATAAATGTAACAATACAATTTTATACAATACTTAAATTGATTTGTAGAAATTGTATCTACAAATTAAATACATTGAATTTTAATATCCCAATTTTCATTTCAATTATAGCATAATTGGCGTTTTCGACATAATTATAGAAGACTTGTAGAAGTTTTAGTCTTTCCAATCTACAATTTGTCTACAATTTATCTACAATGTATCTACAATTCTACAATTTAAATACAATTCTGGAATATATCTTTTTCTTCTTCGACGAGTTTCAATCTGAAATTAAGTCAAAACCAAGTCTAACTTCACCAAAACCCCTCAAAATTAAGATATAAACTCCTAAACATATTCCAAATTATTTACAACAACACCCAATCCAAACAAATAATGTTTTTTGAAAATTCAAATTTGAATTCAAAGCTTTTAAGCTTTTAATGGCTATTAATGGTGGAAAATACATGAAAAATGTGAGAATCACGCTGCAATAGATTTGCTTCCGTTTCAAATCTCGAAATTAACGGTGATAGAATCACCATTAAATCTGATTCCTTCTATTTTGACGCGTTTTTAAGGTAAAATTCATCTATTTCTAATTTGGAACAGATTTTATAGACAAACTATAAATTAGACGGATAAATATAATATTTTTGATAATAAAATTTTCTATATAATATAGATCAGTAAAAATGACCTATTTGGTAAAGTCCATAACATCATCAGCTTTGGTGGCAGAAGTGGGCCTTCAAGTTCCGTCAATAGGAGTAGTAATTTTTCCATGGATTTAGTTCTTCCACGTATATCTATAACATCATCGGCTTCTGTGGATATTAAAAGTCCTCAAATTAGTTATATTACACAAAGAACATTAGGAGAAATAGATTGAGATATCTTGGTTTTTTGGTCATTTCACTTTTACCGGAAGCTCCTCCCATACCAGCTTCTATATAGTAGTAATTTATAAGGTGACCAGGAATAAAAACTAAAGTAGATTCAACTTTGGAGGCTTAACGATTCTTGGCTTTGGAAGTGGTGGTGGCGTGGTGGGGCAGGTATACGATAGAGTTCTAGGGTAGAGGATAATGAGAGGATAAAAGCTTCGACTGCACTTAAATCTTTCGACTGCACTAAATAAAACTTATACTTTTCCTATGTTACAATGATGTGAATCTATTTATTTTTTGATTCGTTCAGGAAAAAATAGATTCTTTTTGTTATGAAATAATATAAAGACAAGAACAATAATACAAGAACAAGAACAATAGAAAGAAAAGTAGAGAGAGGAGTATTCTTATTGATACTTAGGGATTGTTAGGAATGGTTTACAATGGTAGAAGACCCCTTTATTTATACGGAGGGGGATGATTTATCTACCAAGAATAGAACTCTAGAATCTCTCTAATTATAGACATTCACCTTAAATAGGAGATTTCATAACACTCCCCCTTGAATGTCTATTCAACAATGTGCCTCGTTAAAACCTTAAAACCAAAACCCAATGGGAAAAATTAAAGAAAGGAAAAAGAGTACACATGTTTGAATATGCGCCTATTGGTTGCCTCGTTAAAAACCTCGCAAGGAAAACCCAGTGGGACAAAACCTTGTAAGAGAAAAAGAGTGCAACGCGCATTAACTCCCCCTAATGAGTACATCAATTTATATCCTTGAGCATTTGCATTCCAATCTTGTGCATCATCTTCAAAACGATCTTTGGTAGAGATTTGATAAATAAATCAACCATATTGACTTGAATAAATATTCCGCACCTTGAAATCATCATTCTTGATAGATATGAACATCTTCATATAATGTCGTGGAATGATCTTCAATATCTTCATAGATGTATTCTCAATGCCATCATGCTTATAGTTATAGCAAGATTCATATGTACACAAATTGTACTTGGGATGTGGTACTTCAGGACCAAGAATTGCATATGCTTCAAGCAACTTAAATCTTTCAAGTTAAGTCATGTAAGTCACATAATAGACTTTAGATGCATATCAAGTTTTCCATGTCATGCTAGACAAATAAGATATCAAAAACTGATTATACATACCTTTGACTTTATACTTTCAAGCATTTGAACTATAGGTTCAAAACTACATGTCTTTCATATGGAATCAATTCTTCTTGAATTGTATCTCTTCCATTTAGTTACTTTCTTTGGGTTAGCAAATGCGTATAGCATGCTTTGCAATATGTTGCAATTGAATTATCCCTTTTATGAACTTCAGGTTCATATCATGATATTCGGGGATATACATATACAAATGATAATTCATCCCATGTAACCTTTTCTCAAGTGTTTATCATGTCTCCCCATCATGTTAGAAAAGCTAACTTGTTTCCTCAACTTTGAGAGTTCATCTTTGTGTATTATGGTGTTAATGAAAATATACACCGCACATCAATAATAATAAGATGAAATTATTTGGTTCCTGACCTTGAACCACTTGTGAGGGGAGAATATACTCTCGTATACAACGTATATCAAATTGATATATATATAACTTTGTTCTCATAAGAAACAGTTTAGCTATTAAGTGGAAGCACTCAATAATTATCTTGCTAAACCAACTTTGATATAAACCAACTTATCAAGATGAACTATCTTGAGTAGAGAATCTGGAAATTATGCTCGAAGTTAGATTACTGAGCAATTTACCTCGCAAGCACCGGCCAGGCTGCGGGTTAATAACAATTGCGCATGTAACCATATCATAGATGCATCATATGTGGTATACATGGCAGGTAAATGGGCCCATATTCACCTTTGATATTTCCAGAATTTATGGGCTTCAACCCGAACTCTTTAGTTGGTCAGTTCATTAATGAGAACAAGTGATACAAGAGAATTCGTAAAGAACTTTCTAGTTCTTTAATATTCACCTATGTGAATTTGCACATCATACTTAAAATGAGATGGCTAACACGAATGCCAACTGAATAAATTATCAATACTGGTAAACTTCAAATTTACACCATGACATGTGCACTTATCAATAAACTTCAGGTTTAGTATGACATGAGTTTTATACCAATAGATATCCACTTTATTGTGGCATTCTTTCGTTTGTGTAGTACAAACTGGAGAACAAAGCGGGTAGCTTTTCATATGCAAATTACCCCGCTACAAGTTGTAGTAATAGGAGATATCAAAGCCTTCCTTTATTTATAGTCTCAATATAATCAATCGCTTTCGCGTGTACTTTGGAAACTGAATAAGTTTTTTTGAGACTTACTACAGCACAATACTCAATTGTGTTTCTCCAACATAGTAATAATTGGCTCTTCTAGAGCTCTCAATTAATTTTGTACTACCACAGATTCATCAACATCCATGTGGTGAATATATTTCTTAAAGAGAAAGTTATACCATTATGGTCATGTCAAACTTATATGCAAGATATGTTTCTTGCATTATCGTTGTCCTTTAATAGTCATATTTCCAAAATACTTTGGCGTACAATAGGTACGTGACCAACGATCATTCATGCCATATATCATCTCAAACCTCCTTCTAGGGGTGAGTGTGGTATCATCTCAAACCTCCTTCTAGAGGTGAGTGTGGTATATTTAATACCAATTTCATGTTCATATTCTTCCAATAATGAATATGTATTCGTGAATCAAATGTTGTCACATTCACTTCGAGGATATGTGATTTTGTTGTCCTTTTCAAATCTATAAATGCGTCAGGCATTTGATTTGCTATTCTTTGCAAATGGATAATCTTTTGTGCCTCTTTCTCACAAATAGAGGTGTGTGGATCAAGATGAGATAATGATGCATTTTTCCACAAAATTTCCCGTTTGGTTTCACCAACTTCTCCCCCTAATTTTGGGAAAAGTGTCTCATCAAATTGACCGTCTGCAAATCGTGCAGTGAACAAATCTCCTGTCAATGTTTTGAGGTAGCGAATAATGGAGGGCGATTCAACCTCAACATATATTCCTAACATTCTTTGCAGACCCATTTTGGTGGGGGATGGCGGTGCTACAGGCACATATACTGCGCATCCAAAGATTCTTAAATGGGATATATTGGGTCCATGACCCAAAACCAATTGCAACGGGGAATATTTGTGTCAATTCGTCAGTCAGAGACGAACTAGCATTGCTGTATGCAAAATGGTGTGACCCCAAACCGAAGTGGGCAGCCGACGAACTAGTATTGCTGCATGCAAAATGGCGTGAACCCAAACCAAAGTGGGCAGCCGACGAACTAGCATTGCTGCATGCAAAATGGCGTGAACCCAAACCAAAGTGGGCAGCCGACGAACTAGCATTGCTGCATGCAAAATGGCGTGAACCCAAACAGAAATGGGCAGCCTCGTTTTCATGAAGAATTCAAGATTATTCTCATCAGTTGTCTCAATATGATATTCATTTTGAATGATATCTTTAAAACTCAACAAGTTCTTCTTAGACTTGGAGGAGAATATTGCATTCTCTAAGATAAACGTCGTGCCTTTGGGCAGAGTTACAGTTGCTCTTCCGGAGCCTTCAATCAATTTACTTCCCATGGTTTGACATATAAAAGAAATTCACGAACATAAGAATAAATAAGTTCAATTCGTTTGTGTCACATAATATTTTCAAAATCTGCTGCTAACAGTTGACTAACAAAATCAGATATGTTATCCATAATCGATTACTATGCAGCTTGAAAATTTTCAGTTTAAGCATTTTTCACAAAACAATCGATTGTTAAACACACACAATCGATTGTTGAGCATTGACAATCGATTGTTAAACATAGACAATCGATTGTTGACAAATTTTGAAAATTCCAGATCATACTGTTTTAAGACAATCGATTGTTAAATATAGACAATCGATTGTTGGCTAGTTTGAAAAATTCCAGAGCACACTGTCTTAAGACAATCGATTGTTAAGCATAGACAATCGATTGTTGACTATTATGAAAAATTCCAGATTACACTGTCTAACGACAATCGATTGTTAGACATAGACAATCGATTGTGGATGATTTTTGAAAAATTCCAGATTACACTGTCCAACGACAATCGATTGTTAAACATTGACAATCGATTGTTGACTGTTTTTGAAAAATTCCAGATCACACTGTTTTAAAGACAATCGATTGTTTAATCATCGACAATCGATTGTTGACTGTTTTTTGTAAAATTCCAGATCACACTGTTTTAAAGACAATCGATTGTTTAATCATCGACAATCGATTGTTGACTGTTTTTGTAAAATTCCAGATCACACTGTTTTAAAGACAATCGATTGTTGATCATTGACAATCGATTGTTTTGCAGTTTTTATGCGAAATATGAGATAACCGACTAGTTTTTCAGGTTAGTCGATTACCTCTACTGGAAAGTAAAAATATTATTGATATTTGAGCATATTGAAGACATTCTAAAGAACTACTGCTAACATTATATCATGAACTAACTAATACGAGCTAATACTAATGGCTATTAGTTAGTTCATTCACTAATACAAACAAGTAAAATAAAATCAAACAACTCCATCTTCTTTCATCATGGATCCATCACCGATTAGGTGGTCTATCTTCCCCTCGGGTTGCTCAAAGAAGTCTGCCACATCCAAGTGGGTGATGTCAAAGTTGTCGTCAGAGACAAAATTCGTTTCAGGGCGTTTTACTCTTTCGAGATGCTTGATAAAGGTCAACCAAATGTCATGGTATACGGCAAGCCTTTGACCAGTGCCCCTTTCCACCGCAACGATAATATATAGTTTATAAACTATTTGCTTTTGGATTCTTATTGTATCGTGCTTGTGGCAGAGTGACCAACTTCAGGTTGTCATATCTCTTCTTTAAGCCATTCCACAAGATGAGTGGATCCTTGACGGTGAGATATTCAATCTTCAAACCTTCATCAAGGTGATGGCGCAAGAAAATCAAGGCCTTCGCATAGTTTTGGGTGGATGCATTATTTCTGTCTTTAATGGCGTCTCCAAGACCCATAGTATCTAAGTGGATTTCATCATCCAACACCCATGTCATATAGTTCTTGCCCGAAATTTCAAGGGCAACGAACTTTATTTTCATAATGTCAGACATGAAACAAAATTACATCAAGAGCGTGTTCATACTTGCGGGCTCTATTACAATTATCACATTCACTTCAGGGAATGGATCATAATCATATGCTTTACACAATCTCATGTCAAATATTACTTTCATAAAGTGAAAGATTATTTTGAGAATCTTTATTATTCTCATTATCGCAATAATGACGATTATAATTTCGTCTATTGCCACGTCCACATCCATTGATACCTTTACGGTAATAATTTTGTCTTCTTTCAGACTTATCACATACTGCTACCACATTCTCTAAAGGAAATGGAGCAAATTCAATTGGACGGAATTCTTTGCCACGTCCACATTCATTGATACCTTCATGGTAATATTTTAGTCTTCTTTCAGACTTATCATATACTGCTTCCACATTCTCTAAAGGGAATGGAGCAAATTCAATGGGACGGATTTCCAATTATTTGCCCACAATCATACATGAATTTAATCATGGCAGGACATAGAGATTTTACCACTTCATGTGGTTATAATTTCTTACAAACTCCATTAGAGTTATAATCAAACTTTGTTGTTTATGCTTTGTATATAAAATCAAATTATAGAATTTCAAGAATTTGAAAGGGAAAAGTAAATTACTTACCTTTAAGGTATACCAAAAAATGTTGTGATATCAAATATACCTCTTGTGTAAATTCCTTTCTTTCTCTCACGTTTTCCTTTTCCTTTTTGTCCGTATAGATATTTGCCTCTTCGGAAAGATGAAAACTTTGGCATAGCAATTTGTGGACAGTTTCAGGACACATAAATGAACGGCGAGAATACCATTGCAATCAGCATCACATTAATGGCAGCTGATAATTTCCTTCTCTTTTGGTCAACTAAACCGAACCATGAAGAGAATATATTTCGTGATGGTTAGAGACTCGTGCTGATAACGTGTTATGAAATAATATAAAGACAAGAACAATAACACAAGAACAAGAACAATAGAGAGAAAAGTAGAGAGAGGAGTATTCTTATTGATACTTAGGGATTGTTAGGGATGGTTTACAATGGTAGAAGACCCCTTTATTTATAGGGAGGGGGATGATTTATCTACCAAGAATAGAACTCTAGAATCTCTCTAATTATAGACATTCACCTTAAATAGGAGATTTCATAACACTTTTTAAATTTGATAATAATTTAGCTTAAACTTATAGTTTTACCTTTAACGAAAAGCTTTTATAATTACACTAATATTTTAGGGCCCATTTAGATTTGTTTAGAATCACAAATTACAAAAAAAATTATTTTATTTAAACTCGTATTCAATCAAACAAGTTCACATAAATTAAAACAGAAAGAATAATAATTAATATGATGCTTTAAATAAATTAAGGTTCCGCATGAAAGCGAAAGGAAGCGATCGATCAAGAAATGCAAAGAGAAGGGGAATGGTTAGTGATGACAGCATAGGACACAGAAAGTTCCTTCTCTCTCTTTTGAATCCTAGGAATTGCCTCAGGGAAGAGGCCAGTCCCTGAAAAAGCCATCTCGATTGGTATCATTCAAATGCGAATATAGGCCTGATTGAAGCATAAAAGTGAATAATAATAATGAGATGCTTTTGTCCGTTGACGGTCATCTTACATGTCTCCTACACTACGCTCTCAACTGGATCAATCGCTTTGTCCTGATTTATTGAACAGGTGCTCTGTGGAACATGTTTTATGGAATTTAACTTTTTATGTAATATTTCTTTTCTTACTGATTGAATTCAGGTAGAGAAAAAAATATTCGGTCAAAACCCAATTTTGTAATATGGTTTTCGCTGGAAGAAAAAAGAATCAAGAAATCCCTACTATTTTTGCCAAATTGTTTTGATTTGACTTAGTAATTATCTCTAGAACAGCTTCGATATAGACTTGGAGTTCATTAATTTCCGTTCTTAATAGATTCCATGTTTTCTTAATGTAAAATCCATTAAATCACCTTTAAATTTGGTTTAAATTATAAATATTTTTTCGAATTATATTTGATCTTAATTATCCCCTTAACTTGATATTCTAAGAGTCATACCCCTCTAGATGATGACGTAGCAAATATTGTGGTTGCACTCACCTGCCACGCGAATATTTTTTGTCTATATAGCATTTTTTTAAAAAATATTTTTTTATCTTTTTAATTATATTACTTTTAGATAATTTTTTTCGAATACAATTTATAATAAAACTTGGATAGAACTGCATTATACATGCTAAATATTTTTATTTAGTCTAAAATAATAAAGTTTTAGTTAATCTGTTTTTGAATTTGACCTGAAAGTAAAGATTTATACAATTGAAATAAATAGTCAAGACATCTAAAATTATAAAAACACATAATTTGAAATTAACTATTTTGAAAATAATTTTTCGTATAGCTCTAAATTATGGTTCTCTAATTTTTATAACATATTTTACCTAAAAAGTAAAAATATACAGTTGAAATAAATAATCATTGCATCAAAAGAAGAAATAAAAGGAACATACAATTACAAGTAATTATTCGTGTCACTCTTTTTATTTCTTCTTTTGATGTAATGACTATTTATTTCAACTATATATTTCTTATAACTTTTTAGGTGCCTTGACTATCTATTTCAACGGTATAAATCTTTATTTTTAAGTCAAATTCAAAAAAAAAATTAACTAAAACTTTATTAGTTTTGGCTAAATAACAATGTTTTGCCTAAATAATGTAGTTATATCCAAGTTTTATTATAAATTTTATTCGAAAAATATTATCTAAAAAAGTAATATTCTTAAAAAAGTAAAAAATATATTTTATTTTTAAAAAATATCACATAGACAGAAAAATCTATGTGGCATGCGAGTGTATTCATATTTTTTGTTACATCAACATTTAAAAAATAATGACCTTTAAAAGACCAAGTTAAAAGAGTAATTAAGATTGAATATAATTCCAGAAGAATACTAATAATATAAGCTATGATATAAGGTATTTACCCTTTTCTTTAATCAAGCAAAGCTAGTGGCCTAGATAGAAGCCACTATGAAATGAACGTATTGGTTAAGTGATAGATCTTCTTAGTCTTTTGAATTTCTAGCACTGTCTAATCACACTTTTAAATACCAATGCCATTTGCAAGTTATCAAATATTCTGCGGGACTTGTTCTCATCATTTCACTTTGACCGACCGGAACCTAAAACACCAGTACTTTATCAACGAAAATAAAGCATCTGTTATAAATAGAACTCTAATTAGAGTGAATGTCTATCTTATAAAAGAGTTTTATTTTGAGGCTAAGTTTTTTCTATGCCTATAAATAGAGGGGTCTTACCCCATTGTAAATCATCCCAAAGTATCAATAAGAATACCCCTCTCTTTACTTTTCTCTCTATTGTTCTTGTTCTTGTATTATTGTTCTTGTTCTTAAATTATTTCATAACACGTTATCAGCACGAGACTCTACCATCTCAAGAATCCTCTTGAGAAAATTAAGGTATTTCCCTCTTTCCGAATTTGGTTTTAATTATGTCTTATATTATGAAAAGAAAGTTCATTGCCCTTGAAATTTCGGGCAAGAACTATATGACATGGGTGTTTGATGCTGAAATCCACTTAGATGCTATGGGTCTTGGAGACGCCATTAAAGACAGAGATAAAGCATCCACCCAAGACTGTGCTAAGGCCTTGATTTTCTTGCGCCATCACCTTGATGAAGGTTTGAAGATTGAATATCTCACAGTCAAAGATCCACTCATCTTGTGGAATGGCTTAAAGGAGAGATATGACAACCTGAAGTTGGTCACTCTGCCACAAGCACGATATGATTGGGCTCATCTGAGGCTCCAAGACTTTAAGTCTGTTTCTGAATATAATTCTGCAATGTTCAGAATTACTTCTAAATTGAAACTCTGTGGAGATAATATCTCTAATTATGATATGCTTGGAAAAACGTTTACAACGTTTCATGCCTCCAATATGGTACTGCAACAACAGTACAGAGAGAAAGGTTTCAAAAAGTACTCTGAACTGATTTCTCTTCTCCTTGTGGCTGAGCGAAACAATGACCTGCTCATGAGAAATCACGAAAATCGACCCACTGGGTCTACACCATTGCCTGAAGCAGATAAGGTTTATTCTCATTATGCCAAGCATGGAAAGCCATGGATCTAGTCATGGTCGTGGTCGTAATCGGGGTCATAGCCGTGGACGTAGACAAGGAAGAAAATTCCCTAATGTCCGTCACCCCCCAAAGAGAAATAACCACCAAAAGCAGAAACGGGATTATGAGAACCCAAAGGCAAATAGTTCAGAAACTATATGCTATCGTTGCGGTGGAAAAGGGCACTGGTCAAAAGCTTGCCATGTACCAAGACATTTGGTTGATCTTTATCAAGCATCTCTAAAGAATAAAGGCCCTGAAACAAATTTTGTCTCTGACGACAATTTTGACATCACCCACCTGGATGTGGCAGACTTCTTTGAGCATCCTGAGGGGAAAATAGACCACTTAATCGGTGATGGATCTGTGATGAAGGATGATGGAATTGTTTGATTTTATTCTACTTATTTGTATTAGTTAGTGAATAAACTAATAGTCATCAGTATCAGCTTGTATTAGTTAGTTTATGATATAATGTTAGTATTAGTTCTTTAGAATGTTTCAATATGCTTAAATTTCAAAGATATTTTTATTTTCCAGTAGAGTTAATCGACTAACCTAACAGTTAGTCGATTATCTAATATTTCGCATTAAAACTGGATTTTTCCGCAAGCTAAGATAGTCGACTATCTGATTTAGATAGTCGACTAACCTGATGACTATTTACTAAGTTAGTCGACTAACTAACTAACCAATATTTCGCATTAAAACTGGACTTTTCCGCAAGGCAAGATAGTCGACTATCTGATTTAGATAGTCGACTAACCTAATTACTGCTTCCCAAGATAGTCGACTATCAACTAAGATAGTCGAATAACCTCAGCAGATTTTGAAAATATTGTTTAAATGTGAAACAAACGGATTGAATTTGTTTATTCTCATGTTCGTGTATTTCTTTTGTATGTCAAACCATGAGAAAGCAAATATGGATATCTCACAAAGCAATCTTGAATCAAATATTTGTTTAGTTGATTCATGTACTACACATACGATACTCAAAGAAAAGAAATATTTCTCTCAACTAAGTATGTGTAAGGCAGATGTTACTACAATCTCTGGTAGTAGTAAATTGATTGAAGGCTCCGGAAGAGCAACTATAACTCTGCCTAGAGGTACAATGTTTATCATAGAGAATGCAATGTTCTCCTCCAAGTCTAAGAGAAACTTGTTGAGTTTTAAAGATATACGCCGGAATGGCTATCATGTTGAGACAATAGATGAGAATAATCTTGAATATCTCATCATTACAAAGAATGTCTCTGGCCAAAAGAGGGTTATTGAGAATTCCCGTCTTTATCTTGTGGCCTGTATTGGACAAAAATTAGTGCAATTGAGGCACATTCAACAGTAAACCAAAAGGTTACTGATTCCAATACTTTTGTGCTTTGGCATGATCGATTGGGACTCCCTGGATCAATCATGATGAGACGGATTATAGAAAGCTCATATGGGCATCCGTTTAAGAATTTCAAGATTCTTTTAAATAATAAATTTTCTTGCCCTTCTTGTTATCAAGGCAAGTTAATTATTAGACCATCACCAACAAAGGTTGGGACTGAGTCACCTACGTTTTTGGAACGTATACAAGGGGACATTTGTGGACCTATTCACCCACCTAGTGGGTCTTTTAGATATTTTATGGTCCTAATAGACGCATCCTGTAGATGCACTCATGTGTGCCTGTTGTCATCACGCAACCTTGCGTTTGCAAAACTAATGGCACAAATAATTCGACTACGAGCACATTTTCCTGATAATCCAATCAAGTCTATTAGACTGGATAATGCTGCTGAGTTTTCATCCCAAGCATTTAATGATTATTGCTTATCAATTGGGATAAAAGTGGAACATTCTGTAGCTCATGTTCACACTCAAAACGGTCTTGCAGAATCGTTAATTAAACGCCTGCAGTTGATTGCAAGGCCATTACTCATGAAAACGAGGTTGCCCACTTCGGTATGGGGTCACGCCATTTTGCATGCAGCAATGCTAATTCGTCTCAGACCGACGAATTATCACAAATATTCCCCGTTGCAATTGGTTTTGGGTCATGAACCCAATATATCCCATTTAAGAATCTTTGGATGCGCAGTATATGTGCCTATAGCACCGCCATCCCGCACCAAAATGGGTCCGCAAAGAAGGTTAGGAATATATGTTGGGTTTGAATCGCCCTCCATCATTCGCTACCTCGAACATTGACAGGGGACTTGTTCACTGCACGATTTGCAGACTGTCGATTCGATGAGACACTTTTCCCAAATTAGGGGGAGAAGTTGGTGAAACCAAACGGGAAATTTTGTGGAAAAATGCATCATTATCTCATCTTGATCCACATACCTCTATTTGTGAAAGAGAGGTACAAAAGATTATCCATTTGCAAAGAATAGCAAATCAAATGCCTGACGCATTTACGGACTTGAAAAGGATAACAAAATCACACATCCCCGCGGAAAATGTTCCAATCCGTATTGATGTCCCTGTTGGACAATCATCTAGTGTCATAACCAATGAGTCGAATGCACGCCTGAAGCGTGGCAGGCCATTAGGTTCTAAAGATCGAAATCCTAGAAAGAGGAAAGCAAATGATAAAAATGACACTAAGAAAGAATCTCATGAGGAAATTCATGATTTAACAAATTCTGAGATTCATGAAGAATCCATTGAGCCCGAGACTCTGGAAAATACGGAACTATCCATAAATCCAACTGATATTGAGGCAAATATTAATCGAGTGGATATAGTGGTGGATAATGTCTCTGCTTATAATGTCGCATCTAGCATTATGCAAGAATGTGAGGATCTCGAACCTCAATCTGTTGAAGAATGTCGAAAAAGACATGATTGGCCAAAATGGCAAGAAGCAATTCAATTAGAATTGAATTCGCTGGCAAAACATGAAGTTTTTGGCCCTATTGTTGAAACACCTAATAGTGTTAAGACCGTTGGCTATAAATGGGTCTTTGTACGCAAGAGAAATGAGAAAAACGAGGTACAAAGATATAAGGCACGCCTTGTTGCACAAGGTTTTTCTCAAAGGCCTGGTGTCGATTATGAAGAGACATATTCGCCTGTAATGGATGCTATAACTTTTCGTTATCTCATTAGTTTTGTTGTCCTTGAAAAGCTTGACATGCATTTAATGGATGTGGTTACTGCCTATCTTTATGGCTCACTGGATAATGAGATATACATGAAAATTCCCGAGGGACTCAAAATACCAAACGCTCATAATTCAAAGTCCCGGGAAATGTTCTCAATCAAATTGCAAAGATCCTTGTATGGTCTAATGCAATCAGGACGAATGTGGTATAATCGTCTTAGTGAGTATTTATTGAAAGAAGGCTATATAAATGATGCCATTTGCCCGTGTGTTTTTATAAAGAAAACAACATCGGAATTTGTTGTACTTGCCGTATATGTCGATGACATAAACCTTATTGGAACCCCCATAGAACTCCAAAAGGCAATTGATTATCTAAAAGATGAATTCGAGATGAAAGATCTCGGAAAGACAAAATTATGCCTTGGTTTGCAAATTGAATATTTGGCAAACGGAATTTTTGTTCATCAATCTACCTATATAGAAAAGGTACTGAAACGGTTTTACATGGATGGAGCACATCCTTTAAGTACTCCGATGGTTGTTCGATCACTTGATGTGAATAAAGATCCATTCCGACCGCAAGAAAGAAATGAAGAGCTACTTGGTCCTGAAGTACCATATCTTAGTGCAATTGGCGCACTAATGTACCTTGCAAATACTACAAGGCCTGACATAACCTTTTCATTAATGTCTTAGCAAGGTATAGCTCGGCTCCCACAAGGAGACATTGGAATGGGATCAAACATATATTGCGGTACCTAAAAGGGACTACCGATATGGGCTTATTTTATGGCAATAATTGCAGTCCTGATCTTGTTGGTTATGCTGATGCTGGATATTTATCCGACCCACACAAGGCTCGATCTCAAACAGGTTATGTGTTTACCTGTGGAGGCACCGCCATATCTTGGCGATCGACTAAGCAATCAATTGTGGCTACTTCATCTAATCATGCCGAGATAATAGCTATTCATGAAGCAAGTCGGGAGTGTGTGTGGTTGAGGTCTATCATACATCATATTCAAGACAAATGTGGTTTGAAGTGTAATAAACTACCCACGACTTCGTATGAAGACAATGCAGCATGTACAGCTCAATTGAAGGGAGGATTCATAAAAGGAGATAGAACAAAGCATATTTCACCAAAGTTATTTTTCACACATGATCTTCAAAAGAATGGTGATATCAATGTGCAACAGATTCGTTCAAGCGATAATATGGCTGATTTGTTCACAAAATCTCTACCAACGTCAACCTTCAAGAAGCTAGTTCACAAGATAGGAATGCGAAGACTTAAGGATGTGAATTGATGCTCTTTTCAGGGGGAGTTAATGCGCGTTGCACTCTTTTTCCCTTACAAGGTTTTGTCCCAATGGGTTTTCCTTGCAATGTTTTTAACGAGACAACCAATAGGCGCATATTCAAACATGTGTACTCTTTTTCCTTTTCTTTAATTTTTTTCCCATTGGATTTTGTTTTAGTTAAGGTTTTAACGAGGCACATTATTGAATAGACATTCAAGGGGGAGTGTTATAAATAGAACTCTAATTAGAGTGAATGTCTATCTTATAAAAGAGTTTTATTCTGAGGCTAAGTCTTTTCTATGCTTATAAATAGAGGGGTCTTACCCCATTGTAAATCATCCCAAAGTATCAATAAGAATACTCTTCTCTTTACTTTTCTCTCTATTGTCCTTGTTCTTGTATTATTGTTCTTGTTCTTAAATTATTTCATCACAGCATCCACGTTTTCTAGCTAGTTGTAATATATGGTTCTTTCACAGGCAGTCCGATACAGCTTAATCTAATTTAACAATCTTATGAAGATCAGATATCCTCGTACAGAAGAGCAGAATCAAAGATAAAAGGTATAATATTATAAATATCTCATAGGGAGTATATATATAGGAAGATTCAGTGGAGGAAAATATTTAAAATTAATCACGTGATAACATCTGATCCTGCTTTGTTAAAAGATATTAATATTATATAACTGATCGTTATGTTTTAGAAATAAGAAAATATACATTAATTTAAGATTGAAAATTCAAGTCTTAGAACCTACGCCTAAAACGTTGTACAAGTCAAATTATAAATGCTACGTATGCCGCTGGCAACAGCTAGCTAAGACGAGGATATTATCTAGGAAGCTTTAATTTGCTATTTAATTTTGTGTAGTTTTCTATAGGAACAAAACAATATTATGATTTTTAGTCAAGGACGGTGTAAAAGACGGTTGGAGTGGAGCAAGTCGTAGGTTTTTAAGACTGCGATGACATCTGATGTCATCATCAACCATGGAAATGATGTACCTCTATTTTTTGGATTGCAAGAAGAGGATAAGGCTCCAAATATCCCATAAGATGAAGAAAATGATGATGTAGGGAGCCACATGGTTCCATCACATCACCGCCCATGGCTTATATATAACTCGTGGCTTATTTGTACTAGCTGCACGTACAAATCAACAAATTGCTTGCTAGCTGCTGCCCTTTATATCTTCTTCGACCGTCTACTTGATTACTGTCCATATATACCAGCATTTTGTTTCCAAAGTTGAAGGAGTTGCTCATTTGTGCAACGAAAATGGGTTTGCTAGATCACCTTTCTGACCTCTTCGAATTCCATCGATGCCACGGCAAAAAGAAGCTCAGCAAACTAAGGAAAAGGCAACTTGAGGTATGCTCTTAATTACATGCAGACCCGAATTAATTCAGGTTTTTATACGATAGGGGTATAGTATTTTGCTTCTTAAAAGCCTTAATTTAGTGTTCAGGGTGTCAATGTCTAAATCAACCACTTTTAAAGTATATACTTAGATCCTTTTAGTATTGAGGGTGTCAATACTTTAAAATATACATAGGCGCGTCAGGATATCTTACTTCCTCTGATATAATTTGTAGATGGTCGAAATAAGAGTGAAAATGGACTGTGAAGGATGCGAAAGGAGGGTGAGGAAGTGGGTAGACGGAATGAAAGGAGTGACGAACGTAGAAGTGGAGCCAAAGAAGCAGAGGTTGGTAGTTACAGGTTATGTGGATCCAGATAAAGTGTTGCGTCGGGTAAGGCATCGCACAGGTAAGAAGGCTGAGTTTTGGCCGTACGTGCCATACAATTTGGTGGATCATCCCTACGTGCGTGGTGTGTACGATAAGAAGGCTCCGGCTGGATTTGTTCGGAACGTCGACGGCAACCCGCAGGCGTCAACCCTTGCGAGAGCGAGCTCCACAGAAGTCAATTATATAACTGCTTTTATTGATGAAAATGCTAGGATTATGATTCCAACTAAAACACAATAGCCTTCATATCGAATAATTTGGAACAACAACAACATGAGCGGAAGCGTACCTGAATTCATATGTGGAAAACCTTAATCCTCTTGTTGAAGATTGTCCAAAGTGTGCCTTAGAAAGTTCCTTAGTCCTTCCTTCAAGATTGTCTCCTTGATCCTTCTTGAAGTATTGGTTTCACAACAACAATAATATCACAATAACCACAATTGGAGTATGGCTTTCCACAAAGATGTGCAAGACAACAATGGTGGCTCTCTTGATTCAATGGGAAGAAGAAGAGAATGTCTTGCTATAATGTGGGAACCATAACCCCCCACTTATAACAAATGAGTTATGAAACTCAAGAGTCATAAGCATGTAACCATGGTTACATATATGTAACCTTAGTTAGCCCGTCACTAACTAAGGTTACCCTTTTGGGTATCTACACGTTGGTCCTACACTTTATATGACAATACATTGGCCCCCTTAACATAATGTCCATAAGACCACAAAATTAGGCCAAACCAAAAGATAGCACATAACATATAATTTATCCATATATTGTTCATATGTATGTAGATATAAGTCCATATATTTTACTATCTCCCACTTGGATGAGATACACATACATATGTACAAACCTTAGCATTTTATGTTACATTATAACCTTATGAGCTCGAAATTGCTATCACAATAAAATTGTCATGAACAATCCGGTCCATCAATCATACCAACATAGGAACTAAGAGCTCTTAGTTACTCTTGCGTAACTAGAACCAACATAGATCACGTATATCAATATAACCAACGACATGGATCAAGTGTAGGTATGTAGCATGGAAATAACATAAAGTGTGGTCAATAGAATGTCTATTTCCAACTGGTTCTCTTTATTGAGATCAATCATAAACTGTAAGAGTACAAAAACTTTAAAACTGAATATCTGCGCAGATATAACTGAATTACTGAATGTAATGGACAATACATAATTGTATAATACAAACTCCCACTAAAATATATAATTCTTAATTGATTTGACACACATACAAGCAATATGGAGTTTGTACTGATGTGCTCAATGCACAACTGTCCATTCTGTACTCTTTTTTTAACAACCCGAAATTTGACGTCTATATGTTTTGCTTTCGTCAAACTACTGTTGTTATTAGCATAAAGGACTGCCGATCTGTTGTCGCATAATAGCCTAATTGGCTTTTTAATGCTATCAACAATCCGCAGTCCACCAACAAAATTTTGCAGCCATAATGCCTCATTGGATGCTTCATAACAGCCATGAATTCCGCTTCCATGGTGGAAGTGGCCGTAAGAGTTTGCTTGATGCTTCTCCAAGAGATAGCACCGCCAGCAAGCATGTAAATATAGCCTTAAGTAGACTTCAAACTATCCTGACATCCATCAAAATCGGAATCGGTGTACCCACTGATCTCAAGCTGGTCCGATTTTCGATATGTAAGCATGTAATCCTTTGTTCTCTGTAAGTACCTCATGACCCTTTTGGCTGGCTTCCAATGGTCCATTCCCAGATTGCTAAGATATCTGCCTAACATCCCAACAATGTATGCTATATCAGGTCGTGTACATACCTGAGCATACATCAGACTACCTACAGCCGAAGCATAAGGCTTCTTCTGCATTTCCGAAATTTCATAATTATTATTTGGGCACTGTTTGAGACTAAACTGGTCTCCCTTAGCAACAGGGGTGTTACCTGGTTTACAATCCTGCATGCCAAATCTTTTCAGAACCTTATCGATATAGCCCTTTTGTGACAGACCGAGAACACCTTTTGAGCGATCTCGATATATCTGAATTCCTAATACAAAAGAAGCTTCACCAAGATCTTTCATTTCAAATTTCTTTGAAAGAAATTTTTTAGTTTCATGCAATAATGCTATATCGTTACAGGCAAGCAGTATGTCATCGACATATAAAACCAGAAAAATATACTTACTCCCACTGAACTTATGGTATATACAATCATCAACAACATTCGGTTCAAAACCAAAAGATGTAATGACTGCATGAAACTTATAATACCATTGACGGGAAGCCTGCTTGAGCCCATAGATGGATTTCTTTAATTTGCAAACCCTTTTCTCTGATTCATCCGAAACAAAGTTTTCAGGTTGCACCATATAAATTGTTTCCTCAATGTCACCATTGAGAAACTCTGTCTTAACATCCATCTGATGAAGCTCAAGATCAAAATGTGCTACTAGTGCCATTATAGTCCTGAAAGAGTCTTTCGATGAAACTGGAGAGAAAGTCTCTTTATAATCAATGCCTTCCTTTTGAGTGTAGCCTTTTGCGACAAGACGAGCTTTATACTTAATAACATTGCCCCCTGAATCCCTTTTGGTTTTAAAAATCCATTTACAACCAATAGGTTTAATACCTTCGGGCAATGTAACAAGCTCCCAAACGTCATTATCGCTCATAGATTTCATCTCATCATTCATGGCATCAATCCACTTTTGAGAGTTAGAACCCTTAATGACTTGACGGAAGTTGATTGGATCATCTTCCTCAAGTCCAATATCACTTTCTTGTTCTTGGAGGAATACAACATAATCATCCGAAATTGCATTTCTCCTCTCTCTAGTGGATCTCCTTAATGGCACTTCAGTTTCTTGAGGTTGTTGAGTTTGATTTTTATTAGTGATTTCAGGATCCTGATTGGGGAGATTTTCGAGATTGTCTTGAACTGGAGTTGTGTGATCCGTGTCAGGAATGAGAACACCCTGACCAAGATCAACAACTTGAGGGAAAGACACATGTTCTTCCTCAAAGACAAAATCTCTAACAACTTTATCTCCCCACCCCACAAACTCAATATCCTCAAAAAACCTAGCATTACCCGTCTCAAAAATAGTTCTAGTAGTGGGATCATAAAACTTAAAACCCCTGGACCTTTCAGAGTATCCAACAAAATAGCTACTAACCGTCTTAGCATCCAGTTTCCTTTCATTCGGCCTATAAGGCCTTGCCTCAGCTGGACAACCCCAAATGTGTAAATGCCTAATACTGGGTTTATGCCCAGTCCTAAGTTCATATGGGGTTTTGATTGTAGCTTTAGTTGGAAATCTCTTAAGAATATAAGCTGCGGTTTTTAATGCTTCTCCCCAGAGTGAGTCTGGCAAAGTAGTACGACAAATCATACTTCTTACCATATCCTTAAGGGTCCGATTTCGTCTCTCAGCTACACCATTTATCGTAGGACTTCCTAGCATAGTATACTAAGGGACGATCCCACACTCATCTAGGAATTTAGCAAATGGCCCTGGACGTTGTTCACCTGAACCATCATATCTGCCATAGTATTCACCACTACGGTCAGATCTAACGGATTTAATCCTTTTGCTTAGTTGATTTTCAACTTCAGCCTTAAATGATTTGAACACGTCTATGGATTGGGACTTTTCATGAATAAGATATAGGTACCACAACGAGAGTAATCGTCTATGAATGTGATAAAGTGTTGTTGACCATTCCTACAAGGAGTAGGCAATTGCCCACAAATATCCGTATGTATCAATTCTAGGACTTCCGAAGCTCTCTTAGCACCTAATCTAGTCTTGTTTGTTTTTTTTCCCTTGATACACTCAACACAAATATCCGAATTTGAGGAATCAAGAGAATCAAGAATTCCATCTGACACGAGTTTCTGAATTCTTTGAATGGATATATGACCTAAACATTTGTGCCAGAGTGATATAGAATTCTCATTAGTTAATTTTCTTTTGGTACCACTTAAACTTGTATGCAAGGTTTCATTATGTGAGGTTATTGTGTCAACCAAATATAGGCTATCAAATGTTGATAAAAGACCAGTACCAATAAGATTTGAATTCTGAAAGAGGCTAACTTTATTGTCACCAAAAGAACATGAATAACCGGATATGTCTAATTTGGGAACAGAAATTAAATTCCGTCTAACAGACGGTACAACAAAAGTCTCATCCAAATCTAAATGAAAACCGGTCTTAAACAACAGCCTAAATTTTCCAATAGCCTCAATTGACACCTTCTTGCCGTCACCCACATAGATGTATCTTTCACCATCATTTGGTTTTCGGCAGTTCAGGCAATCCTGCATAGATATACTTATGTGAGTAGTAGCAGCAGAATCTACCCACCAAGTATCCTTAGGTACCGAAATTAAATTAACTTCAGAACAAACAAAAGAAAGAAATGAAATGTACCTTTTTCGCACGCGATGCGTGGTACTTGGTACAATCCTTCTTCACATGATTGGTCCCTTACAGAAAAAGCAACTTAATTCAGTAATTTCAACCTTAGGTTCCTTATGTTGCTTAATCTTGGGCCTTGCAACCGTAACTTCCTTACCTTTCCTCTTCTTAGGATCCTTAGAAGAGGATGCCAAATGAGCACTTTCAGTCTTATCTTGCTTTATCCTTTCCTCCTCTTGCACACAATGTGAAATGAGCTCATTAAGAGTCCATTTCTCCTTCAGGCAGTTGTAACTGACCTTAAACTGATTAAAGTGTGCAGGAAGAGATATCATAACTAAGTACACAAGCAGTTCCTCAGGTAATACTAGCTTGAGTGACTTAAGTTTCGAAGCAAGATGAGACATTTCCAAAATGTACTCCCTAATGTTTCCCTTGCCCTTATACCTCATGGAAACAAGTTTACTCAATAGTGTACTTGTTTCCGCCTTTTCGTTTTGTTCAAAACGCTTTTCAAGGTTTTCAAGGAAAACTTTGGCATTAGCTTCATCATTCATAGTGCCCCTGAATGATTCTGGAATTCCACGTTTCATGATCATTAGACTTATGCGATTCGAGCGTTCCCACTTCTCCATCTCCTTCCTTTCATCAGGAGAGGATGTATCCTCAAGAGAAGCAGGTTGCTCATTCCGAAGTGCAAGGTCAAGATCCATGCAACCGAGAACTATCATAATGTTCTCTTTCCATTCCTTAAAGTTTGTGCCGTTAAGCACAGGGATGCTGTTTATATTAGCAGATATCGAAGCAGCTGAAGAATTCACTGAAAATAGAACAAAGGATTACTTAATACATGCTTACAATAACTTGAACTTTAACTTTAGTTTTCAGATTCAAAATAGGCAAATCCCATTACAAGATACCTAGCACAACATTGATTTTAGTCTTTGGACAGAAAATCAACTTGTAAGTGGTACTCTTGGTGTAGTGATCAAATATTGACAATAAACTCCTGTCAAATATCAAGTTTTCCTTTGGGCCGACTTAATATTCACATGGAAAACCAAATAATTGTCACATATTTATCACCACAAGCATGTTCGAATTCCTGCCAAATAACAACCTTCCTTTGAGCCGGTGTTAAACGCATGGAAGACTAACATCCACAGTCATCTTATATTTCAAGATCAATCAATCTACACAATAGAGGTTACTTTGGTAACATAATGCTTCAATTGACTAATTTAAAATATTAGATGCTAAAAACTTTAGTTCCTTAAGCCATATTATGAATCTTAACTTAATATGTTACATGTTTTGACATGCAACATCTGAATATTAATTGTTTTAGACTTAATTGGACAATTCCAAAATCTGAAGTTTGATGGACTAAAACAATTAATATTAAAACTGAATATTAATGTATAAAACATTAATAATTAAAAACTGAATATTAATTGTCATATTGTAAATGTACAATTAAAATCTGAAACTTAAAAGACTTAAAACGTTTCATTAATTATAAAAAACATTTCTTACATTATTTCCTCATTAAACAGCCAGAAAACAAAACGTTTCTGCAATTTATGGCCAGATAATCGATTATCTGAGCCTGATAATCGATTATCTAGGCCTTCTGGAATCTGAAATTTTGCTGAAAAACTAGGATAGGATAATCGATTATCTTAGCTCTCTGGAATTTTCAATTTTGCTGAAAAAACTCCAGATAATCGATTATTTTAAAAATAATCGATTATCCTCAGATTCTGTTTCAAAAATTTTGATGAACAAATTGCATAATCGATTATTTTCAAAGAATAATCGATTATGTGATGCTTCTGTTTTGCAAAATTATGGTGAACTTTAAAATTTATTTCAGGACCTTTTGCGGCGACGAACGTCGCCACTAAACCCATAGAAGTCGCCGCTAAATGTATTAGTGGCGACTATGTATTGAAACTGGAAACTGGAGTTGCCGTCACTGAAGGTTATTTGTAGCAACAATTCCTTGTTTAAGTTTCTTGTTGTTCAACAACCAAAATTTTGCAAACTTCAAAATTTCAATCCATATAGAGATAACAAAATATTGAATCACTAAAGTTCATCAACTACATAACATTCATGAAATCATGCTATATCATGGTACTAGAATTTCATAATCAAAATTCTATCATAATTTAAACATGAACTTTATATAACATGCAATTTCATGAACTTCCAAATTATCCAAATATGAAGGAGGCTCTGATACCAATTGCTAGAATTATGATTCCAACTAAAACACAATAGCCTTCATATCGAATAATTTGGAACAACAACAACATGAGCGGAAGTGTACCTGCATCCATATGTGGAAAACCTTAATCCTCTTGTTGAAGATTGTCCAAAGTGTGCCTTAGAAAGTTCCTTAGTCCTTCCTTCAAGATTGTCTCCTTGATCCTTCTTGAGGTATTGGTTTCACAACAACAATAATATCACAATAACCACAATTGGAGTATGGTTTTCCACAAAGATGTGCAAGACAACAATGGTGACTCTCTTGATTCAATGGGAAGAAGAAGAGAATGTCTTGCTATAATGTGGGAACCATAACCCCCCACTTATAACAAATGAGTTATGAAACTCAAGAGTCATAAGCATGTAACCATGATTACATATATATAACCTTGGTTAGCCCATCATTAACTAAGGTTACCCTTTTGGGTATCTACACGTTGGTCCTACACTTTATATGACAATACATTGGCCCCCTTAACATAATGTCCGTAAGACCACAAAATTAGGCCAAACCAAAAGATAGCACATAACATATAATTTATTCGTATATTGTTCATATATATATAGATATAAGTCCATATATCTTACAGAAAATCCTCAGGCTTGCACTGTTATGTGATATACAAATTAAAGATGTCGATAGAGTATTTTAGGATCATAGTTTTCATTGATTGCTTGCTTCATTCCAGCTCTAACTAGAAGTACTAGGCGGAACAACTGATGCGTGCAATCAATTACTAACTACTACGTCCATGTAAGGCTGTTAATTAAGTTAAACTTATTTTGTATTGAGTGTGCGCGATATATAGTTATATCATATACTTCATCAGTCTGATTTTAATTTTCATAAACTTGGCCCCTCGTAGGGGTATATAAATTGAATCGCATCGAATTAAAAATGGTCAAATTAAATGGATTAAAATTTTTTTTATTTGATTTGATATGGTATTGTAAAAAAATTTTTAATCACCGATAATTTATAAATATATAATTTTTAAGGGCTTTCTTTTATAGATTTTTTTAAAGAATATTTAGAAATATTTGTGCGTCTTTTATGGAATATAATACTTAATTAAGGAATATAATTGTTAGTTAAGCATGAAGTGTTTTATTTTTATTAACTTAAATAATGAGTCGTAGAATCAGTTTTTTATTGTGTTATTGAAAAATGTCAAATCTCTTTATTTCTTAAGAACTTAAGATATATTGATTTTTTTTAATTTTAAGTGATATTTTAAAAAATTAAAATTATGATAATATTATTATTGTGTATGGTATTAATTTTTATATTTAATTATTATATTCGATTAACCTTGAAAAAATATTTAATTATTAAATTTGATTAACCTTAAAAGTGTATATCAATAAAAAATAATTATTATAATTTGATTAACCTTAAAAATATATATTAACGAAAAGTAAATAATTATTTTATGTCATTAAGAAAATTCTTCAATAAAAATATTTTAATTGATTATTTGATTGTTATTTTTTTAAAAATTTTAACTAAACATATATTTATTCATAAAAAATTTAACAAAGTAGGATTGAAAGAATATTTATATAAAATATTCTGATAATCTGATAAAATCGAACTAATTTAAATTGATATATTTAATTTAGTTTAGTTTAATAAAAACTGAACTAATCTGATCTACGCACCTCCCTCTTTATAAAGTGCTTGCCGCTGGAATTGTACATGTAATGATCATTGTTTTAAAATACACAACAACAACAACAACAACTACCCAGTATACTCCCACCAGGTGGGGTCTGGAGAAGGTAATATGTAGACAGCCTTACCCCTACCCAAAAGGGCAGAGAGGCTGCTTCCAAGCGACCCTCGGCGCATAGGACAGAATGAAAAGCTGCATTGGAAAACAAAGATAAAGTTAGGAACCAAGACAAGACAAAACACAGTAACAAAACAAAGCATAAGTAATCCTGCAGAAATAACGTAAATGATTATGCAAACATAAGAAACATAAATACCGTCGCATGCGACAATAACAAGCGACAACTATCATATTACCAACCAAGAGGGGACCTACGCTAAAACACTAGTCATCTACGGGTAACCCTACTATCCCACACCCAACCCCGGGTGGGGCGAACGAAGGACTCTAAGAGCCCCTAGCCTGCAACCCTGATTCTAGACCTCCAGACTCCCCTATCAAGGGTCAAGTCCTCGGTAACCTGCATACTAGTCATGTCCTGCCTAATCACCTCTCCCCAATGCTTCCTAGGCCTCCCTCTACCCCGCCGACCACCAACAATCTCCAGCCGCTCGCAGCTCCTCACCGGGGCATCGGGACCCCTCCTCCGTACATGCCCGAACCACCTCAGCCTCACTTCCCGCATCTTCTCGTCCACCGGGGCCACCTCTACCTTCTGTCGAATAACTTCATTTTTAATCTTATCTAGCCTGGTGTGCCCACACATCCACCTAAGCATCCTCATCTCAGCAAACTTCATTCTCTGAACATGGGAGTTCTTCACGGGCCAGCACTCTGCCCCATACAACATCGCAGGTCTAACCACGGCTCTGTAGAATTTCCCCTTGAGTTTGTGTGAGATTTTCTTGTCACACAGGACCCCAGAAGCAAGCCTCCACTTCGACCACCCTGCTCCTATCCGATGGGTGACGTCCCCGTCAATCTCTCTGTTCCCCTGAATCACAGACCCAAGACATCGGACACTGTCCCTCTTGGCGATGGCCTGAGAACCAAGCATCACATCCCTGCCCACCCCACTCGGCTCGTCGCTGAACTTGCACTCCATATATTCTGTCTTAGATCTGCTTATTCTGAAACCTTTAGACTTGAGGGTCTGTCTCCATACCTCTAACCTTTCACTAACACCGGCGCTCGTCTCGTCTATCAATATTATATCATCAGCAAAGAGCATACACCAAGGCACATTCCCTTGGATATGACGGGTTAGAGCATCTATCACTAAGGCGAACAACAGGGGGCTCAGCGCCGATCCTTGATGGAGCCCCATTACCACAGGAAAATGGTCTGACTCGCCACCCACCGTCCTCACCCTAGTCTTAGCCCCATCGTACATGTCCTTGATAACTCTGATATAGGCTTCTGGCACACTCTTCGCCTCCAAGCACCTCCATAGCACCTCCCTCGGGACCTTGTCATACGCCTTCTCCAAGTCGATAAGCACCATATGCAGGTCCTTCTTCTTATCCCTGAATTGTTCCGCTAGCCGCCTGACTAGGTGAATAGCCTCAGTGGTGGAGCGGCCCGGCATGAAACCGAACTGGTTCCCAGATATATTCGTCGCCTCCCTCATTCGCGCCTCAATCACCCTTTCCCAAACCTTCATCGTGTGGCTCATTAGTTTAATACCCCTATAGTTGTTGCAGCACTGGATGTCCCCTTTGTTCTTGTTTTAAAATACACATTACCGGAATATATATCTATATTTGTTAAGAAAAACTATGAAAACAGCAGTAATCAGCACTAATTACTATTTGGTATCCACTTAAACTAAAGCCATTGATGCGGGGATTGGAAATGAATTGAAGGCAGCGCTGCCAGATTGACTTCTTGGGTCGTTCTAAAGAGTTGTAATATTTTGTTTAAAACATAATAATGTATGATCTGTGCATATAATTTCTAATTTTGTATAAATTCACAGTTGATATCCATTGGGATTTGGCTTTTGACGTGCTGGCAATGGTTCAGGTTGGAAAGACAACCCGACAAAAGGAGAGACTCTTCAACTATAAACATGGAGGATTTTGGTGCATGAAATGTTATACTACTAGACTGGATGACAAATTCATCACTCGAAGAGACACGTATCAATAATTGATGAGTTTAAGTTGGTGGGGTCCAGCCCTTTTTTTAAGGAAGGTATTTTTCTTCCTTTCTTTTTTCATTTGCCAATATTGGCGGCTCTAACAGCCCATATTTTGCTGTCTTCTGCACTTATCAATTTTGGCAAGCTTGCAGAGAAAAAGTTTCAAACATAGTTGATAGTGTTTGCCCTATAAAATGAGAGCTTTTGCTTTCATTTTGATACACCAACAAAAAAGGAGAAAAAAGAATAAGGTTTCACAGACTGGGTATAAGAAAATAGTCTGTGAGGAAAATAGAGAGTAAGCGATATTGTAGTGAGGTCGAAATATTAAAATAGAGTTATTTTTTTTTTGAGTGTTGTAGTGGTCTTTGGAGTATTTTACTCGGACCTACAAAGTAAAATTCCTTACTATAGTGATAGCAGTTGCTCCTCTCAGGGCCGTGATTTTTTCCCTTATTCAGAAGGGATTTCCACGTAAAAATCTTGGTGTCATTGTTACTCTTTTATTCTTGTTAATTAACGTATCTCGGTGCTACATTATTATTCCGCTTTTATTGCCGTAAATATTATTTTGGTAGGGGGTTTATTCCCAACATAAGTTGTGTTCTTTATAATAGTCAAACCAACCATTCAGCCTAAAAGTACGAAAGAATTATTGTTTTTGTCACTTGACCTAACAGTTCAATTAAAAATAATTTAAAGTTTCTACCCTATTTAGCTTTTTTATATATAATTTGAAAGAAAATTTTCAGCCTTTAGCCTATTATTAGCGACATACTTTTAAGGTTTTTATTATTATTTTTCTTTGTTCCCAGCACACCAAATTCAGTCTCACTGCCTCTCGCTTCTTTCTTTCCAACCCACCCACATAATTCCTTCATCTTCTCTTAAGCTAGCCCCGTTATTCCCCCTCCCCTACACCCTAGAGAAGGAACTTATCCTTAGACTTTTGGAGCTTTGGCTTTGGTTTGGACCTGTACTAGTCCGAGAAGTGAGAGTACCAGGTTGGAAGATGCTGGTTCGAGAGGACCTGGAAAAATGCTAGTAAGAAGGAGGCTAGCCAAGCAAAAGATACCAAAAGAAAGGGAGCGCGCTATAGGACACTAGCTGCCTTTACTTGGGCCCATCCCAAGCTCCCTGCTAAAAGATTACAATAAAAGAGAAGCATCACTTGACTGTTTTCGTTTGTTTGATCAAGTGGATTGATAGCGGTAATGTGACCAACCTCTCTGCAAGTGTAGCAACTTTGAGATGTACCCCAACACTCGCCACGATGAGTGCGGCCACAAGTAGAACATGAACGTGACCCTGTCTGAGATGACCCACCTCTCTATCTCTGAGTCTGCTGCTGGCCCTGCCTATGTGTGTCATAGAAAAGAAAATACATAAAGCCTAACAAGCGAGCCATGCTTCCTTGAAATTTGCCAGAACTGTCATCACCTATGGTTGATTAAGAAAAAAAACTGGAAACAAAAGACCTGTTTTTTTTTCCAGTTTCTGATTCCAGAATGTCTGCATCTATTGTTCTTGTTATAGATTAATGTTTAGATGAACTACACCTCCTGAATTACATCCCTCCTTGCATGCATTTCTTGATTCACTTTCCTCGACAACGAGAATTTAGAATATATTGTATGGCCGCACAGTATTTTATGATTTTTCGGAGGAATTTATAGCATCCATCTGCTAATGTGTAGTTCTGTCATCAATGGCTTAAAGAAGGCTCAGACTCTTACTCCGTTGTCCTTGGTGGCAAGCAAAAGAATATTGAAGATTTTTAAAATTAGGTCTGATTTTTTGCAGTTTGAAACCTTAATTTTCAATATCTGGTCGAGCTCCGAGGAGAAAAAATCGGAAGCTAAATCAATCTTCAACACAATGAAGCAAAAAGCTCCAGACTTGCTTGTTCTTAAGCTTGTTGACCTTCTTGGCTCATCGCAAGTTATTGATTCCCGTGATATGTGTTTATCCTTCTTGAAGTCTTGAATCTGAAATTGGGTGTATCGTTTCTGTGCGTTGAATTTCGTATCTTTGGTACAAAATTGCTAACCAATAGACGAGTTGAATCATCCAATACCTTCTTCTACAACTCGAGATTTAAATAAAAATCATAACTATGTAGCAGTGTGTATAAATACTGTATAACAGTGTACAATTGTATATATGAATATACAAACACCTCTTGTACTCTATTATACATATTTATACAAATTATACAGTAGTATAATTGTGTATATTTGTGTATAATGTTATATAATTATATTTTTTTCTTCAGTTTATAAGGATATATATACATTGTTAGTATGTAAGAGGCCTCTACGAAAATTTGACACTTCCTTCTCTTCTTCTTTTTCGTGTATGTGTTATATAAAGAAGATTTGTACGCGTTGGAGGGATTCTATAATCCATTTACCAAGGTTTTATTTTTCTTTTATTCTGTTGGATTGCTTCAATAATTGCACATAATAGTATATGAAAATAATTGATTGTATAAAAAGGGAGCAATAACCGTAGTTGATTATATGAAATAAGTTGTCTTTTGAGAATTAGCTTATTATTTTTGGACGATAAATTTGCAAAACAATATTTAAATTATTATGTTGCAAGTCAGGTATGTAAATTACATTCATATGAAATTATCCCTAAAAGCATTTGATTTCCTCTCTTTGCGACCTATGGTACAAATGATTTACGTACCTAGTTTTGTTCGGGCTGTACATATAATGATAACTAAGTTAAAATCATATATGAATTTTTTGTTGATCTAAATAGCGTAAAAGAGCTTATGTCCAGTTTCATCCAACATGACTGTATTGTTAGTTTGGCCAAAATATTTAGACGAAAATCGTTGGCAATCTGGCGCGTTAGACCGAGTAGCAAAAGTAGTTATTGGTATCGAAATTTATTTTGTATACGGGTAAAATCGATCTTAAAGTATATCCCGATCTTCGACGTAATAATCCAAGCTTGAGATATGGTAACCGGGGGATTAGATCGAGGTAGGGATCTCATCCATTCAGAGTCCGAATCACAACACCTGGCTACGAGGATATCGGGGACATGATTCGGATTAGTTCTGACTTTGATTAACTTCGAAGAGCATTTTCAAGTAGTCAAGCTCGGCCAACAGAATGCCATGATATCTGTAACCGACTGAATATCACGGCGGATATCTCCGCATATGTCGGCGTGAGATCAACAATTAGTTTAATTAGGAAATTTTTACGTTTTATAGAGTTGTACCTAATATAGGACTCTATATAAAGGGGGTCTGATTACTTGTAAAATGCATAGTAACACACATTCAGAAGCAATATATTGTTATTTTCTCTTTAAGCTCTTATTCTACCTCCTTGATACCGATCGAAGTACATCATGTTCAAGAACCCCCCAAGGCTGTAACTGACCAATTTTTGTGGTTTGACTTTACTTTATCATTGTTTATTTCAATTGCAATTGTCGCTTTGTGCCAATTTAATCGATGTATCCTTAAAATCATTTACAAATTCAATTGTTATATGATTTTGAGGGTAGCAGTTTGGCATCCGCCATGGGGATAAGGATAATAATGGTTATTTGACACAAATCTTCATAACACACTTACTTATACTTGTTCTTTGAAGTGCCTCTAATTTCAGGTTAAAGCTCAAAATGTCAAACTCATAATTAACACCCCTACCTATTGATAATGAATCTGGTCACCACGGTGAAAATAATAACATAGTGTCCGGTAACGAGGTACTGCCAGTTGATCCCATCAGAATTCCAGTCACGGACTCGTTGATGCTAACTCGCATGTGGCTATCGACACAAATCTGCCTACCAACCCCGAGAATAGCATCCATGGTGGAGATCGATCGGCAGCGCAAAATATTCAAAACAATAGAGGGGACTAGATCAATTTACGGATGATCTTCAAAATGCTACAGGCTCAACAGGCAAATATAGCTCAGCTACAGAACCAAAGCTGCGCACTGAGCATAATTGAACCTAATTTGTCCCAGGAAGTCACCCACAGGGAAGAACTAGTCATAGAAAGGTCAAATGGAAATGAATCGGGGACTAATCCCGAGATAATAAAAATGCTCGAGGATCTAACAAAACGAATAGAATTAGGGCAGAAGAAAATCAAAATTAAATGACAAAAAGGTATAAACTTGCAATTCCAGGGTCGACCAAATCCCAGGAGCTCTGTCGATACTCAAAGGCCTAGATTCCAAGAAGTTCATGCAAAACCTTTCCCCCCGAGTGCGGCTCCAAAGCCTATCCTTAAATTTTTTTGCATGCTCGAGATTCCTAAGTACAATGGAACGACAGATTCAAACAAGCATGTTACCTTCTACACATGTGCCATCAAAGGGAAAGACATAGAGGATGATGAGATCGAGTTTATCATGTTGAATAAATTTGGAGAGACCCTGTCAAATGGAGCTATGATATGGTATTACAACTTACTTCCTAATTCTATTGGCTCATTTTCTATGCTTGCAGACTCTTTTGTAAAAGCACATGCCAGAGCTATCAAGATCAAGACCAGGAGGTCGAACCTTCTCAAAGTAAGACAAAAGGATAATGAGATGCTTAGATAGTTCTATCCTGATTTCAAATGGAATGGATGGTCCTGCCACATGTCGCTATGATATGGCCGTTCAAGCTTTCACCCAAGGACTCAATGTTTGAAGCTCGGTGGCTTCACAACAGTTGAAGCAAAATCTGATAGAATATTCGGCTGTTACTTGGGCCAATGTGCATAACCGGTATCAATCAAAAATTAGAGTCAAATATAACCAACTTGGGGCTCCTTCGAGGTTCGTTTATCCCGTCAGTACCATCAACGGAGTCAAGAAAGATATCAACCGTGAACCGAGGTCAAACATTAATCGGTTCCAGCCTTACAATGGAGATCGAAGAAATAATGAGTATGGGCGTAATTCGATGCAAAGTGAAATGAGAAGTGACCAAGGTCAGAGCGACCATGACTCATGAGCAAAAATGGTTTTGACAGGCCTATCAGTCCTAAGAAAGCACCGAGGTTGTCGGAATGTAACTTTAACATCGATGTTACCGCCATTGTATCAACTATTGGACGCATCAATGAGACCAAATGGCGTCGGCCTCTACAATCCAATCCAGCCCAAAGGAATCCTAATTAGATATGTAAATACATGGAACTCACGGCCACGGAACAGAAGATTGTTGATAATTGAGAGAGGATGTAGCATGGCTATTCAATAACGGGCACCTTCAAAAATTCATGAGCAACCGAGCCAAGAACCATTTCAGGAATAGGGATTCTAATAAATAGACCGAAGAAGAATAACCTCAACATGTCATTAACATAATCATCATTAGGGTCGATGTCCCTCAAGGACGATGTTGAAATGTAACAGGGTATCCATCACAAGGGAAAAATGTACTCGATATTACATATCGAAAGGAACCTTGTCTTTCAACGACGAGGACGATGAAGTGATCGTGCAGCCGTGCAACGATGCAATTGTAATAGTTGTAATCATAAATAAATCTTGAGTTAAACGTGTGTTAATTGATCCAGGTCGCTCGACAATATCATCCGACGAGGGTCGTAGAATAGCTCGGCCTACAAGATCAAATCGTGCATGCGGTCTGAGTTCTAAATGGATTCAACATCGCATTTCAAACCACTAAGGGGGAGATAACATTACCAGTGAATGCCGTTGGATCATACAAGAAACCAAGTTTTATGTGATCGAAGGAGACATGAGGTACAATGCCCTGTTCATGAGGCCATAGATCCACAACATGAAGACAATACCTCGACTCTGCACCAAGTGTTAAAATTCCCGACATCGGGAGGGATTAAAATAATCTACGAAGAACAGACAACCGCAAAGAAAATATTTGCGGTCGAAGAAGTGATTCCGATATCCATACTTAAAACGACAAATGGTCCAAGTTCGGCCACAAAGAAAGAAACAAGGGACTGATAAAGACGATTGACTACGAGGTTCCCAGGTCTTTTTATTGTCCCTGATGATTCTGACACCACTAAATTGACGGTCGAAGAGCTGGAATATATCATATTGATCGAGCATCTACCCGATCGAAAGGTATACTTGGGCGTGTAGTTAACAACCGAGCTCAAGAAAAAACTCATTCAATTTCTTAGAGCTAACATAGATTGTTTTGATTGGTACCATTTTGATATGACAGGGATCCCGCTGGAGATAACCACTCACAAGCTGAGCCTGGACTCGAAGTTTTAGTCGGTCAAGCAGAAGACGAGACCCTAGTCCAGGTCAAACATGCTTTCATCAAGGACGAGGTATCTAAACTCCTTAAAATAGAGTTCATTTTAGGGGTGGTCATAAAATCCGAAAAACCGAAAGACCAGATCGGACCGAATTAATTCGATATTTCGGTATCAGTTCTTCGATTATTTGGTACTAATTCAATAGGCTGTCCTGGCTCGTTAGGTCCCAAGAATCCAAAGGATACAAGCTTCTCAAGGCCGAGTCGGAAAGCTTTGTTTGTAGAGTCTCTTTCAGTTTAGGTCTTGAATCATTTGATTTGGAAAAATTTTTGACGGAGAAAGACTATAGGGCTAAGAGAAGCTCTCCCGTCAAGCCTTTGATTCGACTTTTGGCAATAATTCAATACAAATTTTTGGTACTTCAGTTCGGATCTAAGTATTCAAGTTCTGATTTTTCGATATTTTGGTATACCGAGAAACCAAAGTATTTCTTGTAACTATAAAATCTTGTTGATCATTTTCCTTTTATCCAGCCTAACTAGATGCAAGTAAACTAGTGAAAATACCTGGTGCATATACAGGATGATACATGATCCACCAATAAATATTTATGGGAACATGGACCATTGGTTGCAATATATAGTTACATACAGAGATTCCTTGAGCAATAAGCTACACCTTTTAAAGTGTAACACTTGTATTAGTACAACTATTTTGGATTAAATACAGATCTCAGAGTCTATTAATCTTATAATCACTGCATAGACAACTTAATTTTCTTGTCATTACGCAAGTAGTTACTGGAAAATTGAAGGAATTACTAAATTAGAATTCACCACTTTCTCATTGTGTACTATACTGAATCCGTATCGAAATCGTACTGAACCAAACAACAAAATACTGAACCGTAACGAATTATTTTGGTGGATATTTGGTTTACAATTAATAAATCAAATACTAAAATACCGTACCAAAATTGTTAAAAACAAAATCGAAGTACCGAACACCCACCCTAGTTCAGTCAGGAGGTCAAATACCCGAATTGGTAAGAAAACGTAGTGGTAACCCTAAAAAGGGAATAAATTAAGAATATGTGTAGACTATAAGGATCTGAATAAGGCACGTCCCAAGGACTCCTTCCTTTTGCCCAGCATCGATCGCCTGATCGATGCCACAACCGGCCACGAGATCCTCAATTTTCTCGACGCCTACTCTAGGTATAACCAAATATGTATGAACCCTTATGATCTGGAGAAAACCTCCTTCATCACTAAATACGACACATATTATTATAAGGTGATGCCATTCGGACTAAAAAAATACATCTGGTACTTATTAACGTCTAGTAAACCAGATGTTTGAGGAACAAATAGGAAAATCAATGGAAGTTTACATTGATGACATGGTTAAATCCATGCGAGCAAACGACCATTTAAAATTTTTGTAGGAAACCTTCAGCATATTGAAGAAATATAATATGAAGCTAAACCCACAGAAATGTATGTTTGGAGTCAGATCAGGTAAGTTCCTTGGACTCATGGCATCTAACCGAGGGATTGATATCAACCCTGACAAGATCAAAGCCATTGAAGATATCACGGTTATGGACAACATGAAGGTTGTGCAATAAAAACTAGACGCATAGCCGTTCTGGGGTGATTCAACTCGAGGTCCTTCAATAAAAGCCACTGATTCACTCGCTACTGAAAAAGAAGAATAACTATTCATGGGCCCTGGAGTGCCAACAGGCCTTGAAGGAGCTCAAGAAGTATCTATCAAAGCCACCGCTACTTTACATGCCGAAGACAGACAAACAATAGTACCAATTCTTGGCAGTATCAGAGATAGTGGTAAGTGAAAACGTGGTTCAAAAAGAGCAAGGTACGTAGTTTCCAATTTACAATGTTAGCAAGACTCTAAGTGAGGCCAAAACTAGATACCTTCACCTAGAAAAATTGGCACTCGCCTTGCTAAGTGCTTGTAGGAAGCTAAAACCATATTTCAGTTCCATCATATATGTGTTGTGACTATTTACCCATTGCAAAATATAATGCATAAACCCAAGCTCTTAGGGAATTTGGCGAAATGGGATGTGGAAATTAGCAGGTACGATATTGAATATCGACCTCGGACAACCATTAAATCTCAAATTTTGGCAGATTTCATAGCCTACTTTACGCTGAACCTAATACTCGAAGTCGAAAGAGAGTTGTTGGTAAACTCGGGGAAAACTTAGGAGATCTGGACCCTCTTTACAGATGGTTCCTCGAACGCAAAAGGGTCCCGACTTGGCATTGTATTGAAACCACCAACAGGAAATATAATTAGACAATCTATTAGGACTTTGAAATTGACTCCGGTTCAACGAGGCAAAATATGAGGCCATGATTGCAAGTTTCGAACTAGCCAAAAGCTTGGGGGCAGAGGTGATCGAAGCTAAGTGGGAATCCCTCCTCGTGGTGAACCAGGTTAATAGGACATTCGAGGTCAGAGAAGAACGGATGCAAATGTACCTAGATAAGTTGTAGGTGACATCACATCGGTTCAAGGAGTGGGATTCGCAATACGTACCGCAATATCAAAATCTAGTATCGGGGCTACTGCATTCGATTTTGTCACCGTGGTCATTCATGAAGAGGGGAATGAACATCTTCGGTGGCCTTCCATGGGCACCAAGTAAGGCTCAATTTATATTGTTTATGACTGACTATTTTTCTAAGTGGTTGGAAGCCCAAACATACAAGAAGGTTTGGGATTATATTATATGCTGATTCAAAATGCCGACCGAGATTGTGTGCCACAACATGAAGCAATTCATCGGCAGAAATATGACCAAATACACAATACCATACTCCAAAACCTCAAAAAGATGTTAACCGATGCCAAAGAAAAATGGAAGGAAATCCTGCCCAAAGTCCTATGGGCGTACCTCACGACCTCAAAATCTAGTATCGGGGCCACCTCGTTCTTGCTGGTTTACGGCGCCGAAGCTGTAATACAAAGTTGGAGAACCAAGCTTCAGGTTCTGATACACAACTAAAGAATTGAACAACGAGGCCATGAGTATGAGCCTGGAACTATTGTCACACCTCCTTTTTACCACCCGAAGGTAGTACAAGGGAGTTTTTCTAATTTAAGTGACATTATTTGAAATGAGATTATTTATTCAATTTTATTCAGAGTCTCCACTTGGAATATATTATGGTGTCCCAAGTCACCAGTTTATTTTAAATCCCAAATCGAGGAAGTTTTATTTTTAAAGAGTCTGCGAACCCGAAATTATAGGTAAGGAATTCTGTTAACCCGAGGGAATGTATTAGACATCCCCGGATTCCGTGGTTCTAGCACGGTTACTTTGCAATTTATATTCGGCTTAATTGTTTAACTACTCATTTTTATGACGTATGTGCATTTTACCCTTTTAATCGCTTTTAAAAAAACTTGATTTGTTCGTAATTATAAAGAATTGAGTTACGCGTACGTATACTCTTTTATTTTGGCATGTCAAAAATCATGCCACACGAACTTGTCCACAATTAATAATGCTTTATTTATTTTATTAAGAGAAGTTTGTTTGAAGTTGCGCGAACGCATCCCTTGAGTATGCATAATTACAATACTAGCCTAAATCGAGCCTAAAGCAAACTACGATTATTTGATGTTTGCTAGGTCTAAGTTATGAAACTAATACGAGGCCAATTAGCTTAAGAGCTTTGTTTAGCAAGGCATACCTCAAATTCTTTTTTAGAAGAGCTTTATTAAAGTCCCCTAGCTCAACCAAATCAAAACAATTATGAAGATGTCTTAAAGATGTTTTAGGCCAAAAGGAAAATGGGCCAATGACGGCCGGCTATTGAATCAACTTTGAGAGCTGAAATTTGGGATCACATGGCCCAAAAATGAAAATTATAGGTTACGAATACAGATAAAAAAACGCACAGCCCAGGTTGTGCTTGAGTTCCAAACAACCCAACGCTAAAACTGATTATTGAAGATTCAATTAAATTCAAACATTCTTATGGAAACTTGATACCAAAACGGACTTGAAAAATAAAACTCGAACTATAGTGAACAAAGTTTTATATTTAAAAAGAAAATCAAACTTTGTTGGGTCGATTCGTGAAGTCCAAACGCCTAAGCCCAAATGGCTCAAGCTGGACTTGCACTGAATAGGCCCAAGGTTTGGGCCTAACTGTGACCCCAACACCAGGTTTTGCTTATATCTCCAAATTCATTTATAGCACAAACTAAACAGCACACCTTCACAGGCTTACTAATAACTGAATGGATAAAAAAGATTAACAGTCCACTTTACAAATTTGCAAGTCCTGAAAATTATACAATAATGTTTAAATTCTTAGAGGATCAATACAATAATAGCTGATATCCAAGGAAATCTAAAGGAAACAACAAATACAGTAAAATGAAGGCCTACTACTGCTTCAGGGTTTTCCCTTTTGTCACTTCTTCAAACCCAAAGTGTCAAATCTGCAAGAACCTAGCTACAAAGCTTCTTCTTGCAAGCTACTTGCCCAGGTTTCCAACATGAGACTTCTTGTGGCTAAATCAGCCTTATTTCCCAAGTATCTCGTGGGATCTGACCATGAAAAAAGGTCGAATTCACAAGATTACTTCATTCATACAACCTTGACAGACCTAAGTAAAAACTTGAGAATGCAGTAATAAAAGAAAAATGATTATTCATGAGTTCCATTTATGCTGAAAGTTGAACACACAAATTATTATAGGTTCCGACTCAAAATTTTAGGATCTCCTTTTTTTAAACATTTAATCCCATCTTAAACTTTTAGAGCCAATTGGTCCAACCAACTGGTGGTTAAACCAACAGGCTACAGCTTATGGCCAAACAGTCAGAAAATAAATGAAAGTTGTACCTTGGAATAAAAGCATTAGATAAAGGAGAGAAAGAGAGCATCAGAAACTAATCCCTGAATACTATCATAATATACAACTACTTATACCATTTTTACAACAGTTTTACATGCTGGAATGCATAAAAAGAAACAAGAAAAGCTGATGAAAAATGTTGAAAAAACGCATTCATTTCTATTGTTGACACATACATCTATACCTATAAGAGTAACATCAAATTGCACAAGTAAATTCATTCTCATAGCCAAACAAGGATACATACGTAGAGATGATTTAGTCAAGACCAAATATAAGTCAGCTTTTCCAAAATGATGAGCAATAACAGGTAACCAAGCAAACAGCCAAATCAGAAACCCAATTCAGCTTTCAAGGACCCAGATATTTCAACTCAAGAAGGCCAAAAGAAATTCCTCTACTTCAATCCATTTTCAGCTTTTCAGAAAACTAAAAGAGGAAAGTTTTTTCTCAAAGTTTGAAACCTAGTTTTCAGAGAAGAGAGAGTGGCTTTTATGCAGTAAGTTTTTGATGGAAAAATCTATCTATTATGTGTGAGAATATTTCTTTATATAGTATGTACAAAAAAGCAGCCCCAAAGAAATGTTTGACCTAGTACAACATATTTTTAGAGCTGCATTGTCCTTTTCCTTATCCAAAACCAGCATTTTGCTAAAGATAGGGACAACTATCCTAAATACCAAATTTTTTTATTTTTAGCCTAAGTGAAAGTCTAATATACCCTTCTAAAGTTTGCTTATTGCAACTTTAGCCTAAATGCTGATTTTTAAAATAATTGTAACCATTTTAAGCCTTAACAAGGTGATATAAAATGCTTAAAGGTTTTGTGTTTCAAAATTTGAAATTAAACAAGGTTTTCAAAAGGTTGTTCAAAGGCTCGAATCAAGCTTAAGACCAATTGACCCTGAGTAATCACATGTTTTAGGCATTTTAAAGAAAAATTTGATTCAAAAGGAATTTGCTCAATTTTAACCAAACTCAAATTAAATCAAGCTAAAGCTTAATTAGTCAGTCAATCAACATGAATTATATCCTAATTGAATTGAATTATGCCGAATGCCACTTGCTAACAGAAATCATGAGGTGAAGAGGAAGAAACAACACAAAACTCAAAATTACCAAGACTACTGAATGAAAATCCTAATCTATGAAATCTGAGCCACAGTACTGTTACAAGAAGAAGCAAAGAGGAAAATAACCTAACTCATGACAACAATTAGAAAAGGAAAATAAGGAAAAGGAGCAGAAGGGACGAATGAAACTACAATGAATCCTAAACTATATGCAAAAAGGGAACAACAAATCTAGAATATGCAAATATGGACAGAGAATAATACCATGAAATATAAAGGAAATGAGGAAAAGATGGGCTAAGAGAGAAGAAAGAGGAAAAGAAGATCGAAAAATAAGAAAATTACCTGTGGTAGAACTAAACGGAGCCAATGAATTTGGTCGGAGTCGGGACTGATTCGGAAAAAACTCGAACAAATAGGTCAAATCCACATGGATCAACTGCTCTCCTCAAAAGCAGTTGACCCATGTAGAATTAAGCTATTCAAACTCCTGGAATCGACTTGGTGGGAATTTCTAGGGTTTCAGAATCCAAGATCTAAAATTCATAGGGCTTGGTGAGATTTTTTGGGAAATCAGAGGTTAGGTAGTGGTGAGGGGAGGTTGAGCGTAAACTAGTGTGAATTTGGGGCTTTTTCTATTTGGCCGACTCTTTCGATTCAATATTCGACGAGCTTGCCGTGGATTTGAGGGAAGCTAACTGGATATTTGTAATAAGGAGGTGATGGGGAGTTTAAGGTGTAAATTTAGGGTCGATTGGACCACCGAAACCGCCGTGAGGCGATTTCTGGTGGGTGGTTCATGGAGGAGACAACAAGAGGATATAAGGCAGCTAGGGTTTGGGGTTTGAATGGGTGTAGAGACGGAAATGCGAGAGAGGGATCTGAGGGGGGTCTCTTACCCGGTTCGGACACTTTTATAATAAAGTACAGGATAGTTTTGAGCCATTGGATGATAGAGATCCAATGGCTGTGATTAATCTGAATGAAACGAGGCCGTTCGGTTTTAGGGGGGATGGAACTCTGGACCGGGTAGAAATATGGTTTTGGGTCGGGTATTCGTGGGTTTGGTCGGGTTTTTGGGTGGTATTGAAGGACTTTTTTATTTGGGCCAGCCCAAATTCGGATATTTATTAAGAAACTCAATTTCTTTTCTTTTTCTTTTCAAATTAAAAACTCTTTTTTTTAAATTAAAAATAAAAACCTAAATTATCGCTTAAAACTAAATTAACTTACAGAAATATATTAAGCTCTAATAAGTAATCAGCAAAATTAATTAAATACCAAATTAAAGGAAAACTAACAAAATTCAAAGCTTAAAATTAAGCAATGCAAAAATAAATTATTTTTGTTATTTTTTTATTTTTGTAAAACCCTAATTACTAATTAAGCTAAAAATATGTGAAATTAAATACTAAATGTGAGATGAATTTTTTTTCTCTTTTCTTTTTAATTAAAAATCCTGATAATCAAAACTTTAAATTACATAGAATGTTGAAACATTAAACTAATTAATTATAAAATGATAAAAGCTACCCAATCATATGTTAAAAGAGAAAAATCAACAAAACGATAAAAATGTAAAAGATTGGCCATTTTAAGTGATTTTTATTTTTTAATAACGCAAATAATTAATTAACAATGCATGATATTTTGGTATTTTCATAATTTAAATAAAACTTGAACAAGCACAAAATGCAGACAACTTAATAAAATCCTACAAAATCCCTAAAATAAAAAATAATTAGAGGAAGAAACCTAATTATTGGAATTTTGTAGGAGTAACCTACCTGGGGCAAAAATTATGTGCTCACAACTATTAGATGAAAGGCATGAAGCCGTCCTTATCCGGGTGGCCTCCCAAAAACAGCGAATTGAGAGATATTACAATTGGAGGATCAACCTTCGAAACATTAATATCGGGAACTTGGTGTTAAGAAGGTTCAATAAGCACCCGGAATCCAAATGAGGGAAAGGTGGGGCCAACTGGGAAAGGCCATAGATCACCGAAAAAGGATCATACAAATTCGAGGCAATGAATGGTGAACGGCTACCGAATAACTGGAATATAACTCACTTGAAGTGATAATACTGCTAAGGTACGACCCCATTCATTCCTTTTTACTTAATTTTGAACTAACACTTGCAGGTAACCAATAAGGAATGGTACTATTTTTAGGCCTGAAAGCACACGTTGCACTTTCTTTCTTGAAATCGTTTTGTCCTAAATGGGTTTTCCAGTAAGTTTTTTAACGAGGCAACAATGGATCGTGCTAATGTAGAATTGAATACCGATCAAGAATCGGTGTCAAAGATCACATCAACAATATACGATGTTTCGCTATGATCAACCTCGGAAACTAGGGGGCATTACCCTCAGATAACAATATTGGCAAGGACAAAGACTTCGCAATTAAATGGTCTCGGCTCGATTAATAGGGTTTACTGTAAGGGTCAAACAGTCAAATGAACCATGCCTACATAGATTGCTCGATCCCTGTCATAATGTTTGTACAAGTGTGTAACTATTACGCACAAGAATAAAAAGAAGTCTCTATCTCGCGGATAAACATCTTGTCCCTTAACATTTTTTTTTCATTCCTTAAGGAATTTGCTACATATGATCCCTTAAAGGTATCGGGCCTAAGGTCCGCTTTAATATGGATTCAAACGATCACTCACCCCGGGACTGCCCTCCAAAGATAAACTCGGATGACTCGAGCTATCAAATTCCGGGGACACAAGACCTATTAGGCAATGCCCGAACTTTAAAAGCTACGGCCATCCTCACTCGGGGAGTATTATCTTAGGAAATTCTGGATAACTCGGGATAACGAGCCCACTAGTCAACGCCCTAACTTCAAAGGTTACGGCCATCCCCACTCGGGGGAACTTATCTTAGGCAAGCCCGGGTAATTCAGGATAACGAGCCCAATAGGGAACAACCGAACAAAAAGTCTAGGACCATATTAAAATGGCTCGGAGATGTCCGAGACCCCTAACAAAAACAACAAGCCCTTAAAATTCCTTAACCACTTCTAAGGGCTACATTGGTAAACTTTAATCCAAAAAAGTACAAGTACTTTGGGGGGAAATTTTCGGTCACAACGAACCCTCATGATGTCTTAAAACAAAATAATATTGAAGGCAAGGCTCGTAAACTCCGAACATAATCTAACTATTTCATGCTAAGGCATTTCAATTGTTGCAAATATTAATAATGAAGCAATGGAAAAATTTAAATGTTGAAGGGAAAAGTCAGTATATACATATCAAAAGATATTTTAGAAGGTCCAAACATCCCCCATGCAAATTTTTACAAAGGTAAAACGGCCTCAACAAAAAGGTAATACAATAGGCAAAATAGAACAAAAACGTATGTAAAATGGCTAAGTGGCCTAGTCTTCGCCGGGGGGCGCCTCATCACCTTCGAGGTTTCCTCCAACCTCGGATTCGCTCAAACCCTCTGGATAAGCCAACTTTTTGGCATCGGCTTCGAGCTCCCTTTCACTTTTAATTTCAGCGGATAGGTCGAAACCCCAAGCATGAACTTCTTCGAGGGCCTCTCTTTGGGATTGCCGCTTTGTGTGCATAACGATATCCTTTGCTCGAATCTATGCCGCTAATAATAAATAGTGGAGCAAAGTGTGAACGTCAAAAATTGAAGAGATATAACGTAAAGGTGAAATTCAAGATCAATGGTAAATGAGTGCAATTTTAAGGTATATATGTATTAAAGTATTTTTGCACATGTAAAGATATCTCGATAGATTCAAATACAACTTGTTGGATTAAATAGGTAATGCTCGTATTTGATCCGTTTTGGATATTATCATATTTTGGCAATGATTGGTACCTATCATTTTATCAATAATAGCACCTTTTGGAGTTAGTTATTTAATGTGTCTTTTCCGTTGCAAAATAGTTGTAAGTTGTATCTCTTAATATAGCATGAAACGTTGCTTGGGCCCTCTTGTATGCGTTATTCTTTTAAAATTAGGGTTTTAATATTATCTAAAAGGGCATTTAAGTAATTTAACTTTTAATTAAGGAGTTCATGCTTTTAATATAGTATATACTAGATGCGTCAAGTCCGTGCTTTAGCACGGGCCCAACACTAAAATGATTAAATTTTTAGTTCATCAGTAATATTAAATTGAAAATTCATACCAAAATGCTTGAAACAAGGAGCTTAGAGCCTGTCGATGAAGCATCAAATATACTAGTACTACTATTCTCTCTCAAATGAAACTCCATAATCAGGAACCCGCTAGCCAAAAATCACCCAAACCACCTGATATCGGTCTTGACATTTCCCTACAACCCAACCTACATACTAATTTATCCTCCAAGGACATACTAACAACATCTAATCCGATTATATTTGGTGCAAACCTAAGTTATAAAGATATGGAGTTCACAGAAAGCTCTCAAACAGAGGAAAGGACTGACAATCCGGAATCTCTCATTACAAAAGGTATCATCGTGATTACTTTGTCAGAAGAAGATAGATAAAGAATTTACGAACCTTGAAAACATGCTATTATAGTGAATTTAGTGGGAAAACGCACGGTGCACCATTATTTGCAAAAGAAAATTCAAGATCTATGGAGGCCAACGGAAGATTTCAAAAGATTGATTTAGGAGAAGACTACTATATAATCAAGTTCAAAAAAAGGACAATATGGAAAAAGCTATCCAACAAGGCCCTTGGTTTATCAACGAGCACTTCCTCTCCATTACTAAATGGAAGCCAAATTTTGTAGCCTCCAAAGAGAGGTTGACAACAACGATTGTTCGGATTAGACTGCCACAACTGCCTACAGAATTTTACGATGGAGAAATACTAAAGAAAATAGGCAATGCAATTAGTCGTTTACTAAAGGTGGATATTTGTACCTTAACTACATTAAGGAAAAGATATGCAAGGATATGTGTTGAGCTTCCCTTAGAAATCTCATTCCAATCATTTTTATATGTGGGAAAACACAAACAACACATACTCTAAGAAGGAGATAACTTTCTATACACAAATTGCGATAAGATAGTACATACTAAAACTCAAGGACTTTTCTCAAATTAAATGCCATGGATATTATAGAAGGAGTAATGACTTTTCTCAAATTAAATGCCATGGATATTATAGAAGGAGTTGAAGCACATGCAACCAACTTAAGTATGGAAAAACAAGAAGAGGAGTGGAAAACACTCGTTCAACAAGGAAAAGAAGCCATCATAAAGTAATATTTATCAAAATACCACTAAGCCAATCAACAATTCCAAAGGTCCAGGTATACCCGTTAAAATGTTCAATGCTCGCACTAGTAAATATCTTGATACTAAATATTTACAATACAAATTAAAGGATTTGAAGGACCCCCTACTTCAATGGATTTAAAAATCGATCAAACTCATACTACCAACTCAATGCTGAGAAATCCGGCAACTATGGCCAAAACCACCACTTCCATTCTTATTACAAATAATTTTAACATCCTAAAAAAATGAGAATATGGTTTTAGAAGAAGCCACTAATGAAATCATTAAAAATAATAAAAATTTTCTTAATAATCCTAAGACTTCCCATGCAAAATAACTAAATGTCCAACATAAGTGACGATTGTCCATGTTGGATATTATCATGTCTAACTCGAATAAAATGGAAAAATGAACCCATGCATGAATTAAGAAAAATTGACAATAGTAACCCTACCACTACTAATACATCCACTATCATTCCCATTAGTATAACAAGACCTTTGGTGATTACGATACCTTAACCAAAAATCCGGACAAAATCTTGCTTTAGGATCTCATGATCTCTCCCCTCCTGAGCATGTAATCCAAATGGCAAATAAAGATGGCCAAGACTTACATTTGTCCAACCAAATAAACCAAATGGATACTATTCCGATAAAGGAAATACTACGTATAAACCATGACATTGGGAAACCAATAGCCATGCAAGCGGAACACACTATCATTACTTTACCACCCAATCCATCTCAATCTTCCCCTAGCACCTCTAACACGCCTAAGTTAGAAACGTTAGGTATTCCCATACCTCTTCAAAATGCCCAGAATTCCTTCGACCATAAGGAGACGTCCCAGATTGATACAGATCTTAAGGAAACATAGAGAAATTGCCAGGGAAAACCTTCTACCCTTTCCTCCACAAGTATAAAATCCACCAATAATTTACGTCCAACCCCCACAAGCACAGGACTATTAACCAATATCATAGAAGGAAACGGGATTAATGGGCCATGAAGTATAATTCAAATCTACAAATCAACGGGCACGACAGTATTTGGCTCAACTTGTAGCGGAGGGCATGAGACTAGACATGAACAACTACCTTAATCAGCTATCGCTAAACAATATTTTACAACCCCTAGCTCCCTCAGTGAACCCTCAACTAGTGCATGCAATGAGGAATCATTGGATCTTACCCTCTCACTTTAACCCAGTATACCCTCCCAATGCTCTTCTCGACATGCCATTATTCCCACTAGAAACAATAACTCAACTCAACCCTATCTCCATGCCCCGGAAGAATCCTCCACCAGTCCAGGAGCAAAAATTCCCTCAACTACCCAATCAACCCCCACCACCACCTCAACAACAAGCTCAAAACCTAGAAACAGTAGAGGCAGAAATGGAGAAGGAGAAACCTCTCAATATAATCTTAGAACGAATCCTAGAGTTCTCAAGCCTAGACGGTTCTCTTTACGGAGATGCAAGAGAAGAGGCACATACTCAACTGCCGATTAGCATTGTACAAATGCTCGATGGACATCAGGCCACCCTAGGATTCAACTATGGGGAATAGGGCCATGATATCAGTCCCAGCATTGAGAAGGAACCCTATTCTGAGGACTGTGAGGGAAAATGGGGAACCACCAAACCAAAATCTTAATATTTCCATGAATCGTCCAACAAATATCATCATTTGGAATATAGGAGGTGGCAATAATGAAAACTTTAGGAGTAATTTCAGAGAGATGGTAGACACATACAGACCTTGTATGGTGGATTTACTAGAAACAAGAATGGGAAGTCATGTTGAATTACTCAACAACTTTGGCTTCACAGAAATGATAGAAGTTCCATCTGATGGCCAAGCAGGAGGAATTGTGATTCTATGAAACCATGAGGTGGTGACTGCCCAATACTTCATTTGTAGAGATCAGGAAATACATGCAACGATTTATGTATTACCTATACGTAAACAGTGGCTCTTTAGTACAATTTATGCCAGCACTAATTTATATAATAGAAATGCTATGTGGGATGACTTAGAATATATTAGTAGAAACCATATAGGTCCATGGATGGTGGTGGTGGTGGTGGTGGTGGGGGGGGGGGGGAATTTCAATGATGTGTTTAATGCTAATGATAAATTTGGAGGTAGGCCTATTAAAGATTCACGAACGAAATTCCTGTGATCAAAAATTAATTGATGCAATCTAGTTGATATTGGATTCAAAGAGAGCAAATTTACTTAGGTCCAATCATAGGCATAAAAATTAATTTAATAATGGAAAGGTTGGATAAGATTGTTGGAAATGACAATTGGATTGAATTATTCCTTAATAACTCAATAATTTATCTTCCTAAAACTCATTCGGATCATAACCGCATTCTAATTTAATTAATTCCTAAAAGTCGACTCTCCACAAACAACCCTTTAGACTAGAAACTTTTTGGTGTAACCACCTAGAATTCCTGCCCCTATTAGAAAAAAATGGTGGGATCAAAATTACCTTAGGAACTGTCAAAATTTTGTGAAAGGCCTATTTGGAAAGTAATATGTTTAGTGACTTAATGGGAAAAAAACGTAAGTTATTAGCTCGACTAAATGACATACAAACATTGAACCACTATGCTACAAGTAGTTTCTTACAAAATCTGAAAAAAGAATTGAAAAAAGATTACAATGACCTTCTATTAATTGAAGACGATTACTGGAAGATTAGATCTAGGATCATGTGGCTAAATGAAGGTGACTCCAACACAAAAAATTTTCATATTTGTGCCACAAACAGGAAGAGACATAATAAAACAATTTTTTTTAAAGATGATGTTGGCAATTGGATCAATGACCCCCTTCTTATAATGGCTTATGTCAATAATTACTTTAAGGACATCTTTACCTCTTCCCATGCAGTGACCGGTATGAGAAACCCTCTAAACCCTAGTTCTAACATTAGCTACGTTGATCTTAGTGCACTAGATGGACCCTTATAAGAAATCGAAATTAAAAGGGCTATTTTTTCATTCAAGCCTTTTAAAGCCTTGGGACCGGATGGACTATATCTTTTTTTTTTTTAATAAAAAATATTGGAGTATTATAGGTCCTTCAATTGTGAAGTGTTGTAAAGATATATATGACAGCCAAGTAATTCCTTCCATCATTAATAATACCTACATTTTCCTAATAACCAAAATTCCCAATGCAAATAACATTAGAAATAGGCTAATTGGTTTGTGTAATATGATATAAAGAATAGTCACAAAGATACTAGCTAATAGACTAAAACCTTTTTAAAATAACCTAATTAGTCCCTTCCAAGCTAGTTTTGTGAAAAGTAGAAGAGCGCCCGATAATGATGTTATTATCCAAGACATTGTGTTAAACTTAAAAAGACTAAAGGGAAAACAAGGCCAAATGCTCCTCAAACTCGATTTGGAAAAAAGCGTTTAATCATATTGAATTGTCCTTCATACACTATATCCTAGAGTACTTTAAATTTCCTCCCAAGTTCACAAAACTTCTATTAAGTTGTATTACAACTAGCTCAATTTCTGTTCTAGTAAATGTCTCGATCACAAAATCCTTTGAGCCAACTAGGGGAATTAGACAAGGGGATTCCATTTCTCCATATGTCTTCATACTTTGTCTTCAAGTGCTGTCAAAATATATTCACTATCAAATAGACTTAAAAAATGGGATCCAATAACCACTGGAAGGAGGAGTCCAAAATTTTCCCACCTGTTCTTTGCGGACAACCTCACTTTGATGGCTAAAGCCAATAAGAAATCATGTTACTCCATTAAAGAAGGTCTTGAGTATTTTTGCAAAATTTCTCGGCAAAATATTAATCTCGCAAAATCAAAAATTTTGTTTTCAAAAAATTATCTTGAATCTGACATAAAAGATATTACTAATATGCTAGGTATTAGGAAGAGTGAATTTTTTTGGCACCTACCTAGGATTCCCTATATTAAATAACTCTCATAGACCAAAAAACTACCAATTCATAATTGATAAGATGAGATCCCATCTAGATGCTTGAAAAATGAATTCTATTAATATAGCCGGCAGAACTACGTTGGCACACTCAGTTTTAAATTCGATTCCAAATCACTATATACAATATACCCTCCTTCCAAAAAGAATTCTCAATAACATTAACAAGGTGTAAAGGGATTTTATCTGGGGATCCACCGATGAAAAGAAAAAATGCACCTTATAAATTGGGCAACTATTTGCCAACCAAAATCTAATGATGGTCTAGGGATACATAGTGCCATTTCAAAAAATCTTTGCACTTTGGCTAGCACGGTTTGGAGACTACTCACAAATCCCACATCTTCCTGGGCATTCCTTTTAATCACCACCCATGCTTCAAATAATGCTATTAATAAAAATACTTTCATTTGGAGAATAATTAAAAAGGGTTAGGAGTTATGCTCTAAAGGGATCACTTGGTGACCCCATATCTCTCAAACATAAATATTTGGGAAACTAACTGGATCCCTGGAGTAGAAAGCATTAGATCATCTGTGGAAGGCCCTCTTCAAAAGAGAGAACAAGCCTTAAAATTAAAAGAGCTACTAAATAGAAAAATTGGGGTTTTGATAATCTTTCTTTGGATATTACAAATCATATTAAGGACATTATTAATAAAGTACGAGTTCGGAGAAAAGGCCCAAGGAGTGACATCCCTAAACGGTCACTAACTACCAAAGGATTTTTTACAACTAAAACTTGCTTTAGTTTACTTGAACCCTCAAGAATAAGCCATCGGGATTTCCAATGGATTTGGAAGTTACATTGTCCAAATAAAATAAAATACTTTTTGTGACAATGTCTCTATAACATGATTTCTTGTAGACAATATCTGGCAAGAATTGGTCTGAATATAGATCCAATATGTATGATATGTAGAAATAACGAGGAAGAATCTATTACTCACATTTTTTTCAATTTTAAGGCAATCAAGCCCTTTTGGGAAAGGGTTGGGTGGCATCACTACTACAAAGATTCAGATGACCACTGACTAATCCAACTTCAGAACTTTAATTACCCAATTACTAATAATTTCATAAACCTTCTACTCCCTTTCATAATTTGGCATGCATAGACTAATAGAAACAATAACAATCATAAAAACACCAACTCCCCATTCAATGGCGACTTTGTCGTTAAAAAAACTATTGAATATAAACTCTTCACTGAAAAAAGCATCTTTACTCCTCCAAAAATCTCTATTCATATTGCATGGCACAAGCCACCAAAAGAGTGTACAAAACTTAACACAGATACTAGTTATAACACTGTCACGCATGCGAATGGCTCACTAGAAGCAGAATTGAAAGCTCTACTAGAAGGACTCAAAATGGCTAAAGAATGGAAACTATGCTGGCAATAGAATTAGACTCTGTGGAGGATATACAATCGATCCTACAAGGAAATATGCTTTATGATGATATTGTTAATTAATGCAGGTGATTAATGCACCAGCAAAAGAAGATAACCCTCCGACACGCATTCAGACAGGGGAATAATGCGGCTCATCACATGGGAAAAAAGGCAAAAGAAGAACGTGAAGGCGTGATGATTTTTGTTGAAGCTCCCTCTTATGTTAAATATTTTGTGGAAAAGGACTTACTAGAACAATGTATTTTTGTTAAACAGCTTTCTTATGATGCTTGCAATACTTTAGCAAGTCTTGGTAACGAAAGTGTCCTTCGAGACACCAACTATGGGAACAATGTATTTAATCCTCCTTAAGTTTTAATATACAAATTTCATGTTTGCTCAAAAAAATAAGCATCAAATTCCTCTAGCACAGCAACAACCTTCACACTGATGCAACGGAAGTTACCAGAAAGCCATGATTTGTCACATTAGAAAAAATAGATATCATAATAAAGAGACTTTTATGTGCATTATTGTGCTTAATAGGATACTTTTATCTGCAATACGTGTAGAAGACATAAATACATTGTTTGGTTGAGCCTTTTCCAAATATAGTAAACACAATACCCAAAAAAGTATTTTAAAATATTTGTATCTTCAAACATATCGTGATTCATCATTTCACATGAGTTGGAGCTACCGTCCTCAGCTTAGTAGCCAACCTTAACTATTTCAAAAATCGCAGCAGATAAAGGCTTTTCGTAGTTCCTTCGCCTTCAAAGCTAAGTTAAACGTCAAATGTTCAAATTGAAGAGAGTGCAAGATAGAAATTAGCGAGTTATAAAGTAAATCAGTTTTACCTAAGAGAAAAATAACAAATAGATCCTCATATATTTAATTGCACACATTCAAACAGCTCCAAATAGAAAGAAAAATAGAAATTAGAAAGTGTCATCTCAGTAAGTTTGGTTAGTGATTCAGGTGAATGAAACATCCATTATTTAATGTATAATTGCAACTGTCATAGCACCTATTTGAGATCTCTTCTTCAATATTTCTCAATGACGAGGCAGTCACAATGCTTCTAACTTCATTTTTTCCAAAAGTAACCACAAAAATAACTTTAAGCAACCAAGTAACAGATTAGAGCTTAGAACTTCATTTCCCAAAGTACATGTAACTTCCAATATCAAAAGGTATAAATGCAGAGGTTTTTAGGATGTTATGGTATCAAACTTGTCATTGGGCTTTCACGATCTGAGATGGTAAGAGAAGGATAATGTAAAAGATATTGCGATGGTTCAAGGTATGATAGACACAGATAAGATTATATCTCTTATGTCATACGCTCTTTTGCATTAGCACCAACTCTTCTTTCCTGGCATAATTTGACTAAGAAAAAAAATTTGTTCGTAATTAACATCAGAGTGAATAAGAACAAAATAAAGAATCCACAATCATATGTATCAATGTAAGCAACCCCCACTTCCAACGGAGAGGTTGTGAGTTCGAGTCTCCCCGAGAGCAAGGTGGGAAGTTCTTGGACGGAAGGATGCCGGGGGTCTATTTGAAAACTGCCTCTCTACCCCAGGGTAGGGGTAAGGTGACCCCACCAAAGTGATATTATACTTGTTGTTGTATGTATCAATTTTTCCCTCTAGCTAAAGGAAGAGACATCTATGTTAAAATATCGGCTATCATGCATTTGTTTGCGACCTCTTGCACTCACCATCGCTTCTCATTATGGACTGAAGCATCAAAAAGTAAAGCAAAAAGTTCATATTTTGCAACCTTATGTACACACATATAAAACGATGTGAAACTAATCTTGTAAGAATTATCTTATGGGGAGCTGATATCTCTATTGAAAACCAAATTTTACTGCACAAACAGAAATTGGGAATGATCTTCGGCCTACACATTATGCAAGCCAAAATCAAGTCTTATGGAAAATACTAATAGCTTAAAGAAGGAATAAAATTAGATCATTAGCCTTTCTATCAAACAGAGTCAATAAAGGAGGAACCGAATTCAATTGACCATCTTTATGATCAAGTAGCTGCAAAACTACTTATAGTGTTGTTTAGGGAGTGAAAAGTTCATTCCTCAACTCGAAATATGAGCCGCCCTTAACATTATTAAGCAGCTTCATTGCAGTCCTCGCTTGTTCATTCCCATTGAACTCCAAATAAGCTACGTGCATTTGAAGAACTTTCAGTCGTTCAGTCCATCTCTAAAATGAGGGAATGACTGAATCCCCAAAAACCCAATTTCAAACCTCGGGTTAAAATCATAATTTTGAAAATACAATGTTAAAAAGTCACCTCCATGACACATAAGAGATGCAAGGTAAGCAGCAAAAATTGAACCAATAGGAGAGAAAAGAGAAGAAAATCAGAGGGAGAAGAAGGAGTTAAAGAAGGAAAGAACTCGATGAAGAAGCAAGAAAAACAATATTACTCAGTTGTTGGAGGCATATTATCAAACACTTTCGGTGCGTCTGTGTGGAAATCGAATACAGTAACCCACATGCATGTAAAATATCCAAAAAAACCTACAGTTCCGATATAAATTTTGGAGGAGATTCTAGAGAATCGAAGTTTGTACATCCGATGTTTAGCTCAATTTCTTCTTTTAACCATCAGTAATTTTGTCGAATATCATGCTTCAGAAAATCATTGTATACGTATTGTTTTATATGTCAATGAGGAAAGACTTTCGTTCTGATTAACCCAATTAAGTATATTTTACAGTGAATCGGTATGAAAGACTTTACCTTTTGACATTTTTGTTTTTTACAGTTGCATCTTCTTGTGGAGGGAGAAAAAGGAGCACCTCCTCGAACTTTGATGATGTCCCGGTCGTCAACAATTTCAAATACTTCCAATCAGTCACCACATCGCAAGAAAATTTTAGGAACAAAGGCGCATGCAATGAGCGCCGCAGCAAAGTTGATCAACCAAGAAATCTACTCATCTAAGGCAAGAAAATTTGAGAACAAAGGCGCATGCAATGAGCGCCACGGCAAAGTTGATCGACCAAGAAATCTACTCATCTAAGGAATGAAACTGGAAGACGAAGAGGGACACATAAAGATACACGTGGTTTGCAAAACTCACAAGAAGAAAAGAGTAGAAACACTTCAACGTAGTGAAGGAGAAATTGAAGCAGGTGGACCTAATTGATTCTTAGTTTTGAGCGTTGCAAAAGGGTTTCGTATATAAAGTGCTACACATATTTGCTGGGAGAAAAATATGAGTACACGTGTTAAGAGAAAAAGCGAAAATAAACCAAGTACCACTGAAACAAGTACAAGTTTACTATACAATCCAAGTAGCTTTTCGTACAATTTGTGTAAGGTGTCTTCGTACACCTTAGTTCTTTGTCTATCACACCGAATGCATCCTTTAGGGCATTTCTTACTGCCTGGCAAGCTCCGGCCCCGGCTTCCTCGTTGGACCCTAACTTGAGGCAAAACGACCTTGCCTCTCTCTAGTTCGGAAGCCTCAACCATGGCCTCCTCGTCGGCTCTTTAGCTTGAGGTAGATCGGCCTTGGCCTCTCTCTTGTTCGGAGGCCCTTGTTCCTCGAATTGTGACCGCAACAAAGTTGATCGACCAAGAAATCTACTCATCTAAGGCAAAAAAGTTTTGAGAACAAAGGCGCAAGCAATGAGCACCACATCAAAGTTGATCGACCAAGAAATCTACTTATCTAAGGAATGAAACTGGAAGATGAAGAGGGACACATAAAGATACATGTGGTTTGCAAAACTCACAAGAAGAAGAGAGTAGAAATACTTCAATGTAGTAAAGGAGAAATTGAAGCAGGTTGGCCTAATTGATTCTGAGTTTTGAGCATTACAGAAGGGTTTCAGATATAAAGTGGTACGTGTATTTGCTGGGAGAAAAATATGAGTACACCTGTTAAGAGAAAACACGAAAATAAACCAAGTACCACTGAAACAAGTACAAGTTTACTGTACAATCCAAATAGTTTTTCGTACAATTTGTATAAGGTGTGTTCGTACACCTTAGTCCTTTGTCTATCACACCAAGTGCATCCTTCAGGGCATTTCTTACTGTCTGGTAAGCCCCGGCTTCCTTGTTGGACTCCCTAACTTTAGGCAAAACGACCTCGACTCTCTCTAGTTCGGAAGCCTCAACCACGACCTCCTCGTCGGCCTCTTTAGCATGAGGTAGATAGACCTTGACTCTCTCTTGTTCGGAGGCCCTTGTTCCTCGAACTGTGACCGCATACGGGCCACCAATTTAGAGGCTCCTTCTTCAACTTCGTAACTCAATCGCGGGAGAGAGTCAGATGATGGTGCTCGAGAACTGGTGCTTTCTTTAGATTTGCGCACCAACCTTCTCATTAGTTTATTCTTTTTCGAGTTCGAAGAATTTGGAGCCTTTTTTCTTTTCTTCTCATCACCCTATCTCAGATCAGGGGACTCGATGGGGCAATCCTCTTCACTGGATGGAGGCCTCAGTATAACGTCCTTGGATAAACCCGCAAAGGGAAACAAAACATGTAAGAACTTAGCAAAGCAAACGAATCCCAAGTATTATTCACTCGAGAAAGGAATCTCACCATGAGAATGGGCCTTCCCCTGGCCCTTCGAAAGTTTGCGCCATGTGTTCTCATAGTATGGACTTTGTAACACGAGGCCCTCGACCCAATCCTTGAGCCCAGAGACTGCATTTGAGTCCCAAGCGACAGCTGCACCACCACCACCAAGCACCGATAAGAAGAAGGGAAAAAAGAGTAAAATAAACTTTTGAAAACAAGATTTTACTTATATTTTGTACTCCATGCTAGGATCAAGCCCGAGGTCCTCATTCGGACAAAATGACCTAACATCCTCGATCCCAATCTTTATCGACACTCGAGAACATGGCTTTACTAGCTCGGCGTGTGAGCTTGATAAGCCTCCCCAACCTCTACACGAAAGAGTCAGGGATGTATGGGCACGTGAGGTGGTCGATGATAAACGAGCATCCATAAATCTTGCTCATGAAGAATCAAAAGAGGATTACGATCCTAAAAAATGAAGGATCAACTTGACTGAAGCATACATCGTATCTTTTACAGTAGTGGATGATAACCGGATCCAATGGGCTTAGTATAACCGGGTAAGTGTATACACTTAAGTATCCCTCAATATGGGTGGTGATATCTTCATCGGGTCCAGGAACCACCGCGTTCTTGTCAACCCAGTTACAATCCTTTTTTATCGTGGGGAGGATTTCTTTGGTGATCGAGCATACGTATCTCGAGACCTTCTCACACCGTCCGGGTGCGGAAGGAGTGTTTTCAACATTGAAATCGGTGATTACCGAGCATCCACCAGGGATGAAAATGTTCAAGGGGGTTCCGTTACTGGTTCCTCGACAGCTGGACGTGGAACGTTCTTCTCGGCAACCGACCGTAATGTAGAAGGAGTTTCTTTTAGGGAACTATTTTTGAAGTCTTTGCATTTCTTTTAAATGGGGGAAAAAGAGGAAAGAGAGGAAATTGAAGGAGTACACTGATGGGTCTAACAAAGATCTCAAAAAATCAAAGTACAAGTGCCAGAAAAGATAGAGATTTCTAGAGAACAAGGGTAGAAGGGTTTGATGTAAAGTTTGAATGAATGAAGGAGGGGGGATTTATACGTCTCAAACTATGGTGCCATCATGGAGTGGCCGACCAGCAACTGACAAGCATTTAATGCCATTAAGACGTGACTGATGAGACGTTTTATTCATTTTGTCGTTTTTGACGGGGGTTATCGAGATGAGAATCAGGAGCTCATATTGGTTCTCATCGTCTACTCTTTGAAAAATGAGGGGACCATCTGTATAATGGTAAAATCAATCTCAATGTACATCTTGGTCTCTGACATGATAAGCCAAGCTCAAGATATGGTAACCAGGGGCCTAGACTGAGGTAGGGATCTCATCCATTTTGAGTTCGGACCATAACAATCACCTTTAAGGATATCGAGGACATGATTCGGATCGATCCTGACATTGATTAACTTCGAAGAACGTTGTCAGGTAGTCAAGCTCGGCCAATAGAAGGCCATGATATCCGTAATCGACTGAATATCATAGCGGAGATCTCGGCAATTTAATTTATCGCTTTGTGTTAATTGAATGCATGTATCCTTAAAATAACTTACAAATTCAATTGTTATCCGATTTTGAGGGTAAACTTGATCATGAAAGAGCATAAGAATTTCTTTCGTCATGTAGTTTAACAATAATGAAAAGTGAGTGATAGACTAATACTTTGGAAAAATAAATAGTTTACCCATTGACCTTGCACCCAAATTCCTGTTACACACATCTCTACCACTGGCAGCCTTTTACATACCCAACCTTTTAGAAGTGTGTTAATGACACACCATTTTGCTTAGCTGGCATGTGCGTGTTTAATACAAAAAATAAGAGCGTAAGAACGGTAAATTTTTTGTCCAAAATCTTATTTAAGCGTCATCTGTCAAAAATAAACCAAAATATAAATTATTGTAAAAAACAAACACAAAAATAAAGAAAAAACAAGAGGAATAAAAGGAAAAGACCATCCGTCTAAGAAATTCACCCACAACTTTCCCATAAAAAAGATAAAGCTCAATCTTCAAATTTACACCATAACATTCAATTAAATAAGGTAATTTAGTCATCTTCTTTATCTTTTCTTTTTCCATTCAGAAATTTCGATAATTTATGGTGGTATCTAATTTTGAATCACCATTTTGGAGGAGAAAGTTTCGAACCTCCATTGTTGGAGTTTCTTGAGTTTTTGAATCAACCAATGCTGGAGAAATCTCGCATCAATGTTGGATACTGTTTGGACCGAATTATTAAGCTTGTTTACTGAATTAAATTTTTGTTACTATTCTGAAATTTATTTTAACATTTATTAGGTTTAAATTTTTGAATCAGCTGCCGGGTTTGTCAATATTGGAACATGCATAAAAAAAATTCTAAATTATAATTTTATGTTATCGGTTCAATGGATGTGGAGGTAATGTGATGAGTGGTGCCGGCTATAATGGTAGTAGTAACTTGCGATGATGTGCATGAGAGATGGGGATGAGAGAGCTAACTTAGACGGAGTGAATTCTCCGATGAGTTGGATGGAGAGTCCTTTTCTTTATTTATTTATTTTTTAAATAAAATTGGATGGATTCTTCAATTTTTTTATTTTTAAGTTAGTGAAGCGTGTCACAATCTTATTCATGTGTGACACACACATGTTCAGAAATAGAGGTTAAATATAAAATAATGTGTTATTGATATACTTCTAAAAAGTTAAGTATATAAAAAAGGTTGTTCGCGATAGAAAAACATGATACAAAATCAATAAGTAAACTATGTATTTTGCTGTAATACTTTATCAAATTTTATTCGCACTAGTACTGAAGAGAAACATTTAGTACTAAAGAGAAACATTTAATAGAGGCAAATGATTAAAATTATTGAGAGGGGCAGAAAGATTGACCGCTTTGGATAAAACAAGAATATTTCGAGTATTTAGATTTCCATATTATGACCAACTAAAAGAGGGTAAGAAAATTCAAAATGTTACCTATGACTTAAGTTACAAACGGATTTGTTCATTTAGGAGTAAGATAAAAAGTTATGCCTCATAAGGATTTGTTCATTTCATAGGAAGAAAATATTCTTATTTAACTTTTCCAAATAACTAGCTAAATCATTTTGAATGCAACCTACATTATCCACATTTTAGGTTTATTTTACATAAGATTATTCCTTAAATATTTTTTGCTAGAAAGAAAATGCACATCCACTCGATCCATATCCTCATGCATAGATCGAGAGGTTGACTAAATTGAACGTGTACTTTAAATATATTTCTCAATTTATTTAGATCGACTTTAAATGAAAATCATTTTAAAGTGTATAAAAAATCATCAACTAGGCAACTGACTTTTTTTATCGCGTTGATCCTCTAGATAACTATAGTTTTGTATCTAAACTTAGGCATGAGCAAATAAATTGATTATTACTATATTGTACAAATTTTACTTCGTAATATCGAGAAATTAGTACTTGGTCAATACCTTTTATCTTATATTTTTTTTAACATTATTACTATTTAGAGAATTAAACAATATTTTCTATGTATTTTACAGACTTATAAAATCTTTATATTTAAAATTAATACTGTAGTTACGTCACTTTGAAGTAATTTTGCTTGAAAATTGGAAATCGGATTTTAACGTTTAACGGAGTTGCAATCTACTTCGAATTGCACGACCACTCCAAACACAGAGGAAGTTGCAGTAGCAAAAATCAAACAGGAGGTCCCCCAAATTTGCAAGGAACAATCCAATATGATACCTAACGGAGTTGAAGACGAAGAGAAGTGGCTTGCTGCTGGGATCGCCGGCCTTCAGCAGAACGCATTCTACATGCATCGCGCTCTTGTATTTCCCCAAAGCCTCTGTTTTTTACTTGTAAAATTTGAGCTTTTGATATTCAAAACCCCTGATTTGGAGTTTTCAGGACTCGAACAATCTGAAAGATGCATTGAAATACTCGGCTCAGATGCTCTCGGAGCTTCGAACTTCCAAGCTTTCTCCTCACAAATACTACGAGCTATGTAAGTGATTTTCACTGATCTGATCTAGATTTTGCCTCTTAGTGTGTGAGTTAGAATTTGTAGATCCTTTAAGCAGCAGTATTGGAATTGTGCTTTGCTAGATATGCGGGCATTTGATGAATTGAGGAAGCTAGAGATTTTCTTCAAGGAGGAGAGTAAGCGTGGTTGCTCTGTTGTTGACTTGTATGAGCTCGTGCAGCACGCTGGCAACATTTTGCCCAGATTGTAAGTTGTTATGGCGATCCGGTCCTTATTCTGAACCCTTAATTGTGTTAGATATGTAAATTTATAGGAAAGCAGAGCCACACTGGGTAAATAGCAATAGGCCTGTATCCTTTTATGAAGTAAAACATCCCAAATCTTTTGTGAACTGGTGATTGCTTTTCAAACAGGGAGGGATTGTTACAAGTATAGCTGAAGCTCAAAGTTCCTATTCAGGAATGCTGACATACCTAGTTCAATTTGTCTCAGATTTGCGTTACTAATATATTTTGATAAGGTAATGATTTATTGATGTCCTGAGGAAGGGGAATAATGAAACCTCGTACACAAATTGTGTGCCAAAAGTAGGGAACGTTGTACACAACGCTGAATTGTGGAACGGTTATAAGGACACTTGATTCCATTGTTCCTAATTTGCTCTTCAGTTATGTCCCTTTTGATAAGAAAACTAAATTAATAGTCTTTGGTTATGTACTTTGAGTGAAAAGAAATGTTAATGCTGTTATAACGCACCTGATTTCATTATTCCTCTGCCCTTCAGTAATGAACCTTATACTAAAAAGAAATGCTAATACGGTTTCAAGAACACTTGATTTTATTATTCCTGTGATCTTCAGTCAAGAGAAATGTAATGCACTCAGATTTGTGTTACTAGTATATAAGTCACTGATCGCCTTCTTAAGCGTATGCTAATTCTGCTCTTATATCAATTGCATGTCAGTATCTTCATGGTTTGTATCCCTGCTTTTTCTTAGGTATCTCCTTTGTACTGTGGGGTCGGTGTACATCAAATCAAAGGAGGCTCCTTCCAAGGATATTCTCAAAGATCTGGTGGAAATGTGCCGTAGCATACAGCATCCATTACGCGGGCTCTTCCTAAGGAGTTACCTTTCCCAAGTCAGTAGGGATAAACTGCCTGATATAGGATCTGAATATGAAGGGTAAGGGCATCATCCAGCTGCATTGCCAGCGATGTAGGTACATTATTGTGTCAGATGCCCAAATTAGCTGGGTTCCCTTAGCAATGATCTAATTGCAAAGGTTTACGCACACTGGAAAAAAATTTACAAAAATGAACGTCTTGTTGGATACCCTGACATGCTGTTCCCACAGGGATGCTGACACTGCCATGCATGCTGTAGAATTCGTGCTCCAAAATTTCACAGAAATGAACAAACTTTGGGTGCGAATGCAACATCAGGTTGGTTCAAATGTCTGTGAATGCTGTAACTGCTCTCGTACTTTGACATGAATAATGCCACAACACCTGCATGTCATGAAGGTAAAAGAAATCATGAGGACATACTTTGTGGTCATGCAGGTGTTTTAATGCTTCTGAATGATACATACTCTTTGCTGATCATGAGTTGAGGGTTGCATCGGGCTTTCTGGTCTGCAGGGACCTGCACGGGAAAAGGAAAAACGTGAAAAAGAAAGGAGCGAGCTTCGCGATCTTGTAATGAGCTGTTACTTAGGCATGATTACTAGCAATTGAAATAAGCCAGGGATGTGCACACTTATGTGAGGATTTTCGTTTTGCTCTTATTATTGGTAGGTGGGGAAAAACTTGCATGTTCTAAGTCAAATTGAGGGCATTGACCTTGATTTGTACAAAGATATGGTGCTTCCAAGAGTTCTAGAGCAGGTAGTTTGCCTCTGGTGGCCTTCCCTATCGTAATTATTTAAGCCAAAATCTTTACAATATTCTAACTCATAGTGTTCCTCATGTTATCTTCTTAGGTTGTCAACTGTAAAGATGAGATTGCACAAGGATATTTGATGGATTGCATCATCCAAGTCTTCCCTGATGAGTACCACTTACAAACTCTTGAAACATTACTAGATGCTTGCCCCCAGTTTCAGGTATATCAGTGTTGTTCAATCATAAATTGGGATTTTCTTTAACTGCAATAGCAAAATGTAGAAGCAAAAATGTCATGCCTGGTGGGACACCACGGGTGTGAGGTTGGTTTACTGTATGCAAGAATGTTTAGTAACCTCAGCATTATAAATTCAAAAATTAGGTTATGGAGGCCAATGAATAATGCAGTTCGTGTCTAATGCTAGAAGATAGGCTGGGAAACTTAAGAGATTAGGTATGCATTTGTTCGATAATTTTTATACCCGATAAATAAAAAAATCTAGGACCAAATCTGTATCACTTATGAAGTCATTGTTGTAAAGTAAATTCTTGCCACTTGTTTGTTTTAAACTATCTCTTTGACAGTTCTAGACAGTGGACCATCAGTGGTCCTTTTTTATCGGAACTTAATTTACCAAGCATTATTTGCTATGTCATTTGTGTTTTTAGATCATTTGCTATGTCATTTATGTCTCTGTTATGTCTTGTGTCTTCAGCCATCCGTTGATATCAAGACAGTGCTTGCTCGTCTGATGGAAAGGCTTTCAAACTATGCTGCTTTAAGTGCAGAAGTTAGTACGAAATTCAGTTTTCTCCAGAATTAGAGATTTACACCTTGCAGTTTCTGAATAATTTCTTCCTGCAGGTCTTACCTGAGTTTTTCCGGGTTGAAGCTTTCACAAAACTAAACAATGCCATAGGCAAGGTAATTGAGATTACTGTTCTTAAATATATTAAAAGTGCTATATGGATTTTAGAATGCTTTAAGGAGAAACCTTTTTTAATATCCTGGACTTCTACCTCAACTGAGTAGGGATTTTGTGGATATTGCTGATGTTTTAGAATTTCATCAGAGATACTTATTGACCAGCAATTTTTATGTTCTCCATTGTTGGAGATTCAGATAAATCTTAGAAATAAAGTAGCAGATAGATTCATTCAGAGAGATTATCTTTTGTGAAAATATAGATTGATAACATTGTAGTGTAATCATGACCTGATTGATTCTGATCTGTTCTACATTTGAGATATTGGACCAGAAAGCTTTCCAAGATGTTCTTGGTTGTTTCGTCTCCTAGAATAAACAACAATTACTGTTGTTTTCTGGAAAGGAAGTATTTTGGTTTTCAAAAAAAACAAAACCTTAACGTAAAGGCTGTTGGTAATGCACAGTGAACCAATACTTGCAGAATCATATTGAACGACTGGTGTTTTTTCAGAGAAAACAAAACAAAAGCAAACAAAACAGATATTCCAAAAGTGAACCAAATAACATGACTTTAAAATCCTTGCGCTATGGTTTTTTCCCTGATCAGTAATGAATTTTAGTTATGTATACTTTCTTTGATTATGATGATGCGCTTCGTTATGCCTGTCTCTCTGTTGGTGCAGGTGGTAGAGGCTCAAGAAGACATGCCTGTTGCTGGAGTGGTGACTTTGTATGCCTCTCTTTTGACATTTACAATTCATGTCCACCCTGATCGCCTTGATTATGTAGATCAGATTCTGGTAGGTTCTGTTTTTCTCTCTCTCAATAAGTAGTTGACATACACACTATGGTTCTAGGTTTTATGTTTCTGGGTAAGTTTATTAGGCTGTTGTGTTTTCTGGATCCATAATGAACACGTGACATTTGTAGAACAGAACACAAAAACAAGATAAGTTGAACGTGAAACTTTTCATTCTTTGAAGGCTACGTCAATTTAGACAGCTTGCTGGCCTGCCTGGTTTGTGTGGACCCTGTAATGATCACACTCTTTTTCACATGCAGGGTGCATGTGTTCAGAAACTTTCCGGGAAAGGAAAGCTGAAAGACAGTAAAGCAACAAAACAGATTGTGGCCCTACTAAGTGCTCCCCTGGAGAAGTATAAGGATATAGATACTGTGCTGAAGCTGTCAAATTATCCTCATCTTATGGAGTATCTTGATGATGCAACTAGTAAAGTGATGGCTAATGTGTTGGTTCAAAATATTTTGAAAAATAAGACTTGCATTTCAACTGCTGAAAAGGTTTGTTGTTAGTTAATTTTGTGTTCTTCAATTTATTGCTTACAAGTGTTTCCCCATTTGTTACTTGAAATTGCTGGTCTTGTCAGGTTGAGGCACTTTTGGAGTTAATGAAAGCACTGATAAGAGATTTGGATGAGGATGTTAATGATGAGGTGGACAGGAAACTCTCTGCTTGCTTTAACATTTACCTTAGTTCTTAATCTTATATTTCCGTTTGCATCCTCACTGGCATCTATTTTACAATTAGTTTGTCAATGCAGTAAGCAATTGTGTCTTAGTTTCTTCATCCTCCAATTTTCAGCTTGATGAAGATGATTTCAAGGAAGAGCAGAATTCTGTTGCACGGCTTATTCAAATGCTTCACAGTGACGATCCTGAAGAGATGCTGAAGGTAATTATGATTTGCTTTCTTTTAAATTACTTTATACTCCTTTGAGGGACAGCCTCTGTACTTGTTATTGCTGAAAATCATGCCCTTGTATCATAATGCCTTTTTGGACTGAGGTTGGTCAAGTGTTCTCTTATGCGTGTTCCTGGTGGAGCATGTGTACTTGTTTTCTTCCCTTTTCCTGGTCAAGGTAAGGTCGCTTGAGATGGTTTAGCCATGTCCTGCGTCGACCTACAGATGCAGGTCCATAGGTGTGAAACTATGGTTGGGAAAGGAGTTAAAGGGGGACGGCGTAGACCTAAAATCACATGGAAGCAAGTTGTCTCGAAAGACGTACAAATCCTTGGAATCAATGCAGACTTAGCTAAAGATGCACAATGGAAGAGGAAAATCCATATAGGTGATACCTGCTCGTTAGGAATAGGTTTTTGACTTGGTAGAGCAATATTATTACTTGCACTTCTATTTTATTTTGTAATGATGTTGATATGAGTTGAGCTAATTGAAAGGAATGAGCATTCGTGTCGCTGACCCCAACTTGTTTGGGACTGAGACATAGTTGTTGTTGATTGCCCTTAGCTTATTGTCACCATTTGGATTCAGGAAACATTACAAATGTACTTGTTTTCTAATAGAGTGTTAGTTTCTAATCCCTTCACCAAAAGTTGAACGTGGTGGAAAATAAAGTAGGAAAGCTGTTAGTTGTTTCCTTTTGTATTTCTTTTGTTTCTCTGGGTAAATGGTGTAAAAGTAGGTTGGGCACAGCCTTTCCTATTATAGAATATTCAAACAATTGTCTGTACAGTGTCAAAAATATATTTTCCAGGATATGGTCATGGTTGTTTGACATCCCAAAGAAGTAACCAGGAGTATGAACTTGGGATAGAATACCATGTATTATCTTTCTTTTAAGTCATTTTCTTCGATTAAGTAATCACTACCTCTTGCAAGAGAAGATACTGATATTCCCTATTATCCTCTAAGTTTCTAACCAGAGAGATGGATGGGAATGAACTATAGAGTCTTAACATTAGGTTCAACTTGCAAGTGATGAGTTGGATGTCCTGATATTGATGTATAATTCCATTCTCAAAAAAAGATATTGATGTACTCCCTTCGATCCATAATAACTGACAATTTTACCTTTGGCACACCCATGAAATACAAACTCCTAGAGTAAAAAAGATATATTTACTAAATTAACCTTAATTAATCCTCAAGGTTGGCCTGGTGGCAATTGACTTGAGCCTTGGGGTTTGCTCCCTTTCAAGATCTCAAGTTAGAAACCCATTGGGCGCAAACAATTTCTGAGGGCCATCGGACGGGGTAAAACGTGAATTAACCGTGGTGCACTTGGGGGAAACTCCTTAGCGAGGGCCTGTGCACCCCCGGGATTAGTCGGGGCTCTTAGAGACTTGGACATTCGGTGCAAATAAAAAAAAAACTTAATTAATTGTTACCTTGACACATTGGAATATGTAAATAAAGGCAAATTTTAGAAAAATAAAATTAATTCCTTCTTGATTATGTAAATAGACACCTATTTTGGACCAAAATAAAAAGATAAAATTTTCACTTATTGTGGACCAGAGGAAGTAGATCAATGAAGAGTGTTAATGTTTTATTAAGAAGGGGAAAAAAGGAAAATGATGAGAAACCCAATGACTGCCAACACTGGAGAGAACTTTAAAGATGACCATGTTCAAGCCCAGCTTGTAACCAAAATGAACAGTTCATGCCTCGTGGCTCTGTGGTTCACATTTTTTTTGTATGATCGTTTATGCTCCAGACAAGGCATGCACCTGATGATAATTTTGTATGGTTTGCTTCTGTGGCTGCTATGTTTGTTTTCCTAGTTGTAAGTGTTATTTTCTTGCTTCCGAGAGTTGATACAATTCACTATTTCTTGTATTGCAGATGATTTGTGCTGTGCATAAACACATTTTGACAGGAGGACCAAAGAGGCTTCCTTGTACCATCCCTCCCCTTATTCTTAACTCTCTTAAGGTTTGAATCTGCAACTTAAGGGCTAAAGAGGAGTCTGGTGCTCAATATTCCTCGTTTTCCCTTTGTGCTAAGCTAAATGAATCGGACTTGTGCATATGTAGCGGGTCAGCATGATCCTTCACCTATGGAACTACTCATTCTAAGAAGAGAACATAAAAAATTGAATATTACCCCCACCCCACCCCATGTTCCCCATTAAAGAGAAGAAAGAGAGGAGAGTTCCTTCACAAATAGATTGACCTACTTTGTTGTACCGCTGATGTATTTTTCCCTTTGTTTCTAGTTTGTTAGGCGACTGCATAGTCATGATGAAAATGCTCCTGAGGATGAGGCATCTGCTATCCCTGAGAAATTTTTTCAGATACTCAATCAGGTATTATAACATAATGGGGATGTTATTAGCGTAAATCTTGTTTTATGAGTTGTGTTCTTCTATTCCTTCTTTCTTTAGCTTGTCTTCCTGCATTTGCAGTCATTCTTATTAATTCTGTTACTTATGAGCTACACCTTGTTCTAGATTATTGAGGCTCTCTCAATTGTTCCAGTACCTGAACTAGCGTTGAAGTTGTACTTGGAGTGTGCTGAGGTACATGATTTCCATTCAAACTTGTGGAAGATAGCTCGCATTCTGTTTTTTACTGACAAGCAGTTGTCTCTGTTGCTCAGGCTGCTAATGAATCTGACCTAGAGCCTGTTGCCTATGAATTTTTCACTCAAGCTTATATGCTATATGAAGAAGAAATCTCGGTAGTATCTGCTTTATTTTGTCCCAATTTTATATTCTGGAATTCCTGGCATGCTATATGTTTGCGTGAAAGCTTTAGTTGATTTTTCTAATGTTAATTCAATTGTTTGGCAGGACTCCAAAGCACAGGTGACTGCAATACACTTGATAATAGGGACTCTTCAGAGAATGCACGTCTTTGGTGTTGAGAACAGGGATACATTAACGCACAAGGCTACGGGGGTAATTGTTTTAGCATCTCCTATTTGCTTTTGCTGATTTTAATAGCATTACGAATAGATTCTAACTGCTCTTCCCCTTTTGTATCCTCAAGTACTCTGCAAAGCTCCTTAAGAAGCCTGATCAATGCAGGGCTGTATATGCTTGTTCACATCTTTTCTGGGTTGACGATCAGGACAATATCAAGGATGGAGAAAGGTTCATAGCTATCATGCATATTTAGGGGATAAATTATAAATTTAATTTAAACTTCTAAGGCTCTTTTGAGTTCCTTTTGGTTTCATGCTTTTGTGTTGCCTTCTCATGTGTTTAATTTTTAATCCAGGGTTTTGCTTTGCTTAAAGCGGGCCTTAAGGATTGCAAATGCTGCTCAACAAATGTCCACAGCAACCCGAGGAAGCAGTGGATCGGTCTTGCTCTTTATAGAAATTCTAAACAAGTAAAACCAACTCTTCATTCCTGCTCTGTTTCCTTGTCAAATACTGTTCTTTTGCAAGTCATTAACAACAGAACCATTTGTATGTTAACAGGTATCTATATTTCTTTGAGAAGGGGGTCTTGCAGATTAATGTTGCCTCCATCCAGAGCCTGATTGAACTAATCACAACTGAAATGCAAAGCGAAAATACAACAGCAGATCCTGCAGCAGATACCTACTTTGCAAGCACCCTGCGATATATCCAGTTCCAGAAGGATAAAGGTGGTGCAGTTGGCGAGAAATTCGAGCCCATCAGGCATCAAGTCGTAATCAAATAGACATTCTCCCAAGGAATTTGAATTTTTGGTGTCAGAGAAAGCAGCACATTTTTGTTCTAGTACAAAATTGATTCATTTTCAACTTGCTCTACATAAAAATATATTTGAATCCGGGCTAGCAAGAAGCAGCTGCAGAGACGTGTATATCCTGATCATGCCTTCACGGTATATCCTAATAAAGATTGTGAGTGATTGTTGTAATAATTTCCTCTCCAGTTACGACTTTGAGCGCTTGCCGCTGTTATTTGTTTTAGATTTTTTTGGAGGTTTTAGACTTTTCTTTTGAGGTGGAGAAAGGTGGGGAGATAGTTCGTGAATATCTAGTTCAAATATGTGATTATGGTAAGCACTGGAATAATTTGTCCTATAGTTTTGTATTACATGCCCTATCCCATTTGAATTTGCCTAAACATTTCTCAAATTACCAATGACTTTTAATCAAATATTACTCTAATGGTAACTGAAGCAACTCTGTTGGTGGAAAATGTGATATCATAAGGAAGCCAATCAATTTTGTATCAGGCTATTGCGGCCGATTAATTATAAATAAGCTAATACAACAACCACAACCTTACCCAGCATATTTCTCTCCAAGAACTTCCTATCTTGCTCTTGGGGAAACTCGAACTCACAACCTCTTGGTTGGAAGTGGAGGTTGCTTACCATCAGAGTAAACCCTCTTTTTCAAATTATAAATAAGCTAATATTTCAGAAATTTTAAAGTAGGCTTTTCATAAACTATGACCTTTTGCTGGCCTAACATTAACACTAATATCCCATATCTCGTTGATAACCAATGAACCCAAATGAATCAAGCAGGCTGCAGCAATGAAAGCTGCAAAATGAAATGATCATGAATACCGAAATGTGTTGTGCTTGATTCTAACCCTTCGGGTGTGAATTAAATGTAGTGGTCCTTCTATGGCCAAAGGTTTAAACTCAGACGATTTGAATTGGCAGTGCTTGATATATAATATGGGGTTTCAAGTATGAAGAGTGTGGTATGGGATTTTGACAGATAGTTGCTCAACTTTTACAAGCATGCCAACAGGGGTCTGGGCCATGGCACATGAGTTGTCGATATGACTTTAAGGAAGGATTACAATTTACATCATCAACTTAATCACAATTCTCTTGTTTAATAAGAAGACAGTAAAATCACCCTTTTATTTAAAACAAATCCCGAGATTTAAATACATCCAACTGTCACTCATCTCATTTTTCATAAGAGTGCCAGTTTTCCTGAACATTTTATATATTGCTCGATACCAAGAAATTCATATTTGTCACAAACTAGAGTTTTTTCTTAATGTATTCAGACTCAGTTCATAGCATACTTTTGAGTCCAACTACGAGCCATTGATTCATACTTGTTCCGATCACTCTTGCACATATGAGCAATCTCTGGAACCAGTGGATCATCTGGATTTGGATCTGTTAGGAGTGAACATATGGAGAGCAAAACCTGTATCGACAAAACCAACAGCAAATACATCAAAATTGGTAGAACTATTATAGCTTATACTGTATTATGCTCAAGACTATGGTCGCTTGTTTAAATGTCGGTAATTAAAGAATGATTTTAGCTTATATATACTGACACTCTAAAAAAAATTTACTTAGCATATAGTCTATCTTTTAAGTGATATGAATCTTTTATATTGCCAGTGACCATTTCACCCTTTTGATTCATGTAGTAAATCACTAGTACAACATATATTGGAGTTGAGGAGAATAGGTAGAAACCAATAGTACCTTGGATATGGTGAGGGCAGGACTCCACTGATCCTTAAGAATGTCCAAACAAATATTTCCATTATTGTTTATATTTGGATGGAAAACTCTTGTCCTAAAAGCCACCTGCCAATATATATATATATATGGAACTTAATATCATCAAGTCTTTGTTATTTCCCCTTCTTTTCTTTCTTGTGTGTGTGTTGGGGGGGGGGGGGGGGGGGGGAAAGGGAACATTGTGTGAGTGTGAGATTCGTTGAAATCCATACCTTTGGAGGTTTGAAAGGGTAATCAGGGGGGAAATGGATGGTGACTTGGAAAACACCACCAGCATAAGGGCTATCATTTGGACCAATTATAGTTGCTTGCCAATGGAACATATCCTCAGCTACTGGACCTGAAAAATTTACAAAAAATCTTGAAAATAAGTTTCTACTTGAAACTATCTTTAAATATCGCAAGAACTTCTTAAAATACTAATTTGACTTGGCTAATAATACTACAACAACAATTAAGTATAATCCTATTTAGTGACTATTTTTAAATAGACTTTCGGCATTTTTCCCTTCAAAATTTTCCCATCTTGCTCTTGACGAGACTCAAACGCACAACCTCTTGGTTAGAAGTGGCTAATAGTACCACTACCAAATATTTTTTTTGGTTTTTCATCCGGTGTTCAATATCCACATTGGGGCCCAACCAAATCCGATTTCTCCGAGAAGTTCACGTTGGTGAGTAAAACGCTCCCTAACATAAACGATTTCTTACCCGTGGCTCGAACTCGAGACCTTTGGTTAAAAATGAAGGAGTACTTATTACTCCACCATAAACCCTGGTTGATTACTACTAATATGTTTATACCTGCACTGCATGAAGTGGGAGGGTCTCTTTGCAAGTCCCTTAGCTCCTTGAGAATTCTCCTGGATGCCATTAATTAATACCACCACTTAATTTAAAAAAAAGAAAGAATGAAGATGACAAGATTATAGAAGCTATGAGGAGAGAAGAGATAAAGTTGACGAAAGATGTTGGTTTTCTGAGTTCTCGATATCCTCATAAGAAGTGGAATGGTAGTGTTTATATAAAGGAGCAAAGAGTAGAAAGAAAAACTTTCTTTTTGTTAAGTGGTCACACATTGACAGTGGTATTAGATTCTGTAGCAGAAAGCAATGCAAATCCACTCTTCAACTTTAAAAAGACCGATAAAATGATTTTCAGCGGTGTGAAAAAACACAAAAAGATTATTCTTCAGCATAACTTTTTCTTGGTTTCCCAAACAGAGTTTCCAATTTGAAAAGAATATAGTATTTCCTACTTTCCCCATTCGGCTTCGTTTATATATTCGCAATATGCTACATCCACTTCTAAAGAAACTGCTATATATTCGCAATTATGGAGTAGTAACTTTCCCCTTAAAATTTACGTTTCAGGCGGAGGATGTGCAGTGGCAAAAGAAAGATTTGATGTCATGATAACGTTAAACCTAAGTGAGGAAGGATAGAGTTACAATCTATTACAGCGTACTCCAATTCATATTCTTTTAGAAAGGGAATGGGTGGGGGAGGCATTAATTTGGTTAATGGACGGCATTCATTATTCAATTAAGGTGAGGCTAGAAAACTTTCACACCATTTGAGTGAATATGCACCTTTTCCCACCTTGCTGTATCATTGCCTTGCGATTTTGTTAAAAAGAAACTATAGAAGTGGGACAGAGATCAATCAAATTTAGCATATCTTTGACCTAAAATGAGCTCCAACGTGCCCTTGATGTAACGCACAACTTATTTTGGCACTATTACAGGATTGCAGCATCCAAATGTTGAATTGCAATTTGCTAATTGACTGTGTAAATATCTTTAAAATCAATAATGTAATCTTGTGATAGCATTCTAATATGTAACGACCCGACATGTCATTTTGAGCATTCGCACTTCGCTCGATAGTTTACGGGCATGAGTAGCAGTGTATGATGGATTTTGACTTATGTGAATCGTCGAATTGGTTTTCAGGTTATTCGGAATTGATTTGGAAGAAAGATTCTCAACTAAGAAGTTTTAAATTGGAAGAGTTGATCAAGCTTGACTTTTTAGTATTTGACGGTGTATTGGAGTTTTGATGGTTCTGTTAACTCCTTGGGTGATTTTGGACTTAGGAGCGTGTCCGGATTGTGATTTGGAGGTCCGTAGTTGAATTTAGCCTGAAATGGCAAAAGTTGGATTTTTGAAAAGGTTGACTAGGAGTACACTTTTTATATCGGATTTGGGCTGTGGTTCCGGGAATTTGATTAGCTTTGTTATGTCATTTGGGACTTGTGTGCAAAATTTGGGCTCATTCTGTTGGAAACACGTTCTCAAGGCTTTATACTAAAACGTGTGTTCTTATGTGTAGGTTTTGATGAATGACAAACGAAGCGCAAACGAAGCGCAAATTGATATATGACGAAGTTCAAGTACAAGCATATAATTAATATATAACGAGATTCAAGCACAAGACCAAGTTTTATAGTTTAAATGAGTCGTTCTTAATTGTGATCTTGATCCGACAACTTGACTCATGACATGGCTTCTCTCGTAAAATTATTTTTACAAAATCATGCATATTTAATTTAATGCTAAATGATTTTAAGTCATGCATATTTACTTTAGTCAAAATGATTTTTAAACATGCCTCTAAAATCTGGACTAAGATAATCGATTATGTTAAGCCAAGACTGCATGACAATCGATTGTGAACTAATGACAATCGATTGTGTTAAGGTAGTGAGCATCAGGTTTTTCAAACCTGCATGACAATCGATTGTGAACCTTATGACAATCGATTGTGATGAGGCAGTGTACATCAAAGTTTTTCAAAACTCAGAATAATCGATTGTGACGCTAATGACAATCGATTATGAAGAGACAGTGTCCATCAGATTTTTCAAAGTCATAAAATAATCGATTGTGAACATATGACAATCGATTGTGTTGAGGCAGTGTCTTCCAGAATTTTTCAAAGTTATTAAATAATCGATTGTGAGTATATAACAATCGATTGTCACGAGGCAGTGTCTAAAATGATTTTCAAAGTGTGATAAATAATCGATTGTTAACATTGCACAATCGATTGTGAAGTTGACCGTTGTCGTAAAGTTTTCAAATATCGTCAGGTAATCGATTGTTGATTTTGTACAATCGATTGTTGAAATTAAAATCTGGAAAAGATTTTTTGAACGTTGCTGAATAATCGATTGTTGATTTTGTACAATCGATTGTTGAAATTAAAATCTGGAAAGGATTTTTTGAACGTTGCTGAATAATCGATTATTGATTTTGTATAATCGATTGTTTTACGTAAAATCTGGAAATGATTTTTTGAACGTTACCAATAATCGATTTTTGATCTTGGACAATCGATTGTTAAGCGTAAAATCTGGGATTGATTTCTGGAACGATTGGCAAACAATCGATTGTGACTTCTTGACAATCGATTGTCACACAGTAAAATCAGCAACTCTTAATTGGCAATTAGGCAACGGTAATGCCAAGTTTTTCAACTATAAATACAGCTTCATTTCAATGTTTTAAACACAATAACACACAACAATTGATCATACAATTGCTATAAGCTTGCATACTCTATTGCTTATCATTTTATATTCATTACATAAATTTTGAGAGCCATATTATTGTTCAACGTTGTTGTGATCTTGAGCTTACTTCTTTTACTCATATCTACTCATTAAGGAGTGTTTTGTTTGAGTGTTTAGTGTTTTGTACACTTGAAGAGAATTGTGATTCTCTTGTTGTAAGGAACTTGTGTTTCCTTGGTCGAAGTCTTGGAGTGTTGTATCTCCGAGCAAGATTGTTGAGGCTTGTGTCCTCAGATTGTAAAGGTTGGTTAGGCACCCGTAAGCTTAACAGTGAAGTCTTGGAGTGTTGTATCTCCGAGCAAAGGTGTTAAGGCTTGTGTCCTTAAGTTGTAAAGGTTGGTTAGGCACCCGTAAGCTTAACAGTGAAGTCTTGGAGTGTTGTATCTCCGAGCAAAGGTGTTAAGGCTTGTGTCCTTAAGTTGTAAAGGTTTGTTGAGCACCCGTAAGCTTGCAAGTTAGTGGAAAATCTCGAGAGAGTCTCTCGGGGACTGGACTAGTTACTTGTTATGGTGAACCAGAATACATCGGTGCGTTCTTTCCTTTTTGTTTACTTAACACACTTATTTATTTCCTGCAAATTTCAAATTCCGCAAGTTTACGCTAAATTTTATTATAACACTATTCACCCCCCCAAGCGTTAAGCGTATTATCTAACAATTGGTATCAGAGCCAACTCTCTGAAGACTTAACAGTTTGAGAGAACCATCCATGGCTTCTACTCGTGACTCTTTTGCAGGAATAGGTGAAGGTGATTTTAACATGTTGCCCCCAATATTTGATGGAAAAAATTACTCATATTGGAAAGATCGGATGAGAATTTTCATCACAGCCAACAACTTTTATCTATGGCAAATCATCAAGCATGGTGATCAAATGACAACAAAAGTTGGGAAAGCCAAGGTAAGTGAATACAACACTAATGCAATAAATATGTTGTATAGCGCCTTGAATCAGGAAGACTATCAGAAAATTTCCCACTACAAAACCGCCAAAGAGATGTGGGATAAGCTGGAGGAAATGTATGAAAGCATGCCTCAAAAAGCGGACAGCTCATATGATGAATCAACTGGCCAATGTCTCATGGCAAACGAAGAAGAAGAGGTAAGTACGTCCAACTCTCACTCGCTTGAAGAAATGCAAAATGCTTATAATAAATTACATAGTGAGTTTGTTGATGCTTCCAAGACTATTAAAGATTTGCAGAAAACTCTGTCGTTGCAAGAAAAAGATTTTCAAAAACAACTCTCTCTAAAAGAAAAAGATTTTGAAAAACTGGTTTTAGAAAATGAGAAGTTGAAAGAGGAAAACAAGTTTTTCGGAAAAAGAAGCGCCGATAAGCCCAAAAGCTCTATTAGAAAGTGTACTTCTTTCTTGCATCTCAAAAATGAAGTAGAAAGGCTTAAAGGCACATTAGATAAGTTTAACTCTTCGCACAAAAATTTGAATGATGTTCTTGATAATTTGAAGTCAACCAAGCATGGCATAGGGTTTACGAATGAGCCTAAAGAAAAGGTTGAAGCTAAACCCCAACAACCTAAGGCTCAACCTAGGACTAATAATAAAAATGCTTATCCTAGAAATAGCAATCCTAGAACCAATATGCATGCTAGACTAAATGTTGAAAATTTTAGAAGACCTAGCAATGACTTACCACCTAGAAATAACTACCCTAGAAATGATGCATATTATAGGCCAAATACTAGAAGGAATTTTGAACCCTTTAGAGCACCTAGAAATGATTTCCAACGTAGAAATAATTATTCTAGAAATGCTGCTCATAGTAGGAGAAATGATGTTCATAAAGCGCGCAATAGTCATAATGCTGAAAATAGAGTAAACCATTTTCGTCCGTCAAGTTACTATGAACCTAGAAGGATGCATAACCCCAACGTGACTTGTCATTATTGTAGACGTATTGGTCATATTGCTCCTGCATGTTTTACACGACATAGACATATCACTCAATCGCATCATTATGATATGCCTAACCCCCAAGGACCCAAAATGGCATGGGTACCAAAAGATCATTAATCTGTTTTGCAGGTGTGCTTGAAAGGCTACAGTATTGTAGTAGATGCACCGAGCACGACACCTCATTGCATCAAGAGGAAATTTCGGTTAGTTATCATTTTTGACAAAAACCGAATTGTTGATATGTGCTAGCAACCAATATTGACTTATTTGTTGTTAATTTGGTTCCCTTATTGTTGAATCTTTGATAAGCTTAGTCGTAATAGTTGATGTGCGTTAACAATTGAGATATCCTTGTCAACAATCAATATCAATTAGCTTTGTTGATTCATATGTTGAAAACGTGTTGTTAAATGACAATTGGTGTCAATTAGTTTACTTGTTAGTTATCTGCTTTTAAAAGATCAAAACTGTTGATATGTATTAACAGTTAGCTTGATAAAATCATTTCATTCATGATTTGATAATTGCTATCGGTGATTTAAATAACTGTTAGTATACTGTGTGGTGTGTATTATCTATTAGCATATTCTTCAAAAAGTCTTCACTCACGTTTTTGATGAATGCTATCATCAGCTTTGAAAAATAATTGAGATGTCTCATGTTTCTAACAATTGACAAAAATCCTTCTATTAAAAATCGTCTCTTGATGAACACATCCTTTGGTCTGGATAATGGTTGGTATGTTCTTCAAAATTCGATGTATGGTTGATCTGTTAACAGTCAATACTCGTTTGTAATATGCTTTACTAAAAATAACAATTTGTATCACTGTTACTAAAATAACTTTTGGTACACTTGTTATGTCATCCAACAAATGGGTTTATCATTGTTTTATAACAATTGGTATATCTATGTCTTGTTGGTATGTCTTGATAAATTTCTGATTAAGGGGAAATAGATTGCATGAAGTTTACTATCTTCTTGATGACAGAATTTCAAAACAACTCTCTATATTGGCAATGTTATTTTCTTTAAACTCTCATGCCACTAGTATCTTGCATTCCAAATCTTGTGGAAAATGATATCGTAGAAAATATTTGTATTACTTTGGAGCAACTAATAAGTGTCATGCAAGGAATCTGTAAATCGCATTTGAGATATCATTGATAGACAAGCTTAATTTCTTCTTGGAGCTGCAAATTAAGCAAATGAAAGAGGGAACTTTCATTTGTCCATCTAAATGTCGCAAGGAGTTGCCAAATCAATTCGAAAAGAGCAACACCAAACCAATGGTCACTTCAATGAATTTGGATGACCATCTTGACAGAAATGTGAAAGGTAAGACGACCAATACCAAGAACTACACAGGTATGATCGTTCCTCACTTTACCTTATTGCTAGTAGACTTGATAAAATATTTAGCGTTTAATGTTGTGCTATAAATCATGTCCAAATGAAGTATTGAATGCGGGTAAACGTTGATCTAAATGCATACATCTTAGGTTGCATTTATATTTTAATTACTGACTTGAGCGTCAGAGACGTTTAATTCTATTTTGCAGGTATCGCCCTAAAGGTAGGGAGAATTATAAAGAAACGGCATAGAACAATCGATTGTTACAGCTAATAATCGATTATTTCACTGTGCAGAAAATCGATTAGCAAGTATCACTAATCGATTGTTTATGGTTTATGTTTATTATGCAGTTTTGTTAAATAATTGATTCTTTAACTGCAAAATCGATTTCCGTCTCAGCCATTCAGCAATGCTTTTCCAAAACAATCGATTGTTTCAAAATATAATCGATTATTCTCAAAATTAGAAAATTTCTGTGCTCACTGTAACATAACAATCGATTACCATATTTTGACAATCGATTATTTCATGTCAGTAATTCAAAAATTTTTTACCGTTTGGTTCTGCAATCGATTTGTGTCAGTTCCGAGATTCAGTCAAATCTTAATGACAATGGATTATCTCATTCCAACAACCGATTGTCTAACGGTCAGTAAGATTTATTTTTACCGTTTCTGACTGTTTCAGCTTTCAATTTTCTGCAGATTTCTTCCATTAATGAAATGCCTTTCTCCCCTCTATAAATAGGCTCCATATATGTTCATTTTTATTCACTCAAGCATCAACTTTAGCTCTCAAACTATCAAAATTCTTTCAAGTCTCTTGCAAATTCCAGCAATACTTAGTGAAAATGTCGGGCCGTCACTCCAAACGTTCCCGTTCTGCTAGGCATGGTGCATCCTCCTCTGCTGCTCCAAACTATCCTTATCAAGATGGTTCCGTTCTATATTTTAATTCTGACATCGAGCTTACTCGATTTTTAACAAAATTTGAAAAGCGCGACATTCTTCCTCCCCGCTTTTCAACCAACAAGTATCTTGAATCTTATGGCCCTGCTGCAAATATGCTCAAAAATTGTCAACTTCTTGACTTCTTACTTCTTACCCATCCTTACATCAATACTACATTGATTCAAGCATTTTACTCCAACCTTCATGAGGATGATGACGGTGAGCTTGTGACAAATATAAATGGTGTTCAAATTCTTCTTTCCGATGAAAACCTTCATACCATTGCCCGTCTTCCTCATAATGGTGAAGACATTTTTTGGTACATCGGAGAGGCCGGAGCCCTTTTTGATGAACCGGTCCTCCTACATCAAACCGGACTTACTTCTTATGATCCAAATCTTTCTTCCCGTCGTCCTACAATTACGGGAATGGATCCAAATTATCGGGTGATTTTCTATTTCATCACCCGAGTCCTCAAGCCTCGTAAGCATAACCATACTACCATTTCCCAAGAGGACACCAAGCTCATGCATGCCATAATAACCGGAGCTAACATCAATTGGTGTCGGTTTGTCAAGATTCACATACGTGACGCTATCGGAGATGATAGGCCTCTTCCTTATGCTCTCCTCATCATGAATTTTCTTGAAGCCTCCGGATTCATCACTTCCAACGGTCCTCTCAAAAAGAGTACCAGGAAGTGGGAAATTTCAGAATCCTCCTTTCATCATGACGGTGATCATGCAGCGCCTGCTCCTCCTCCAACCCGTCGAACTCGTCCGCCTCAAGAGCCTACCCTCCAATCAATTTCCGACCAAATTGCTTCATTGACCTCTTCTTTGGTCAATTAACTCATGAGATCCATGGATATTTTGACCATGTTCATTATTCATATGCGGGTCTTGTTCCATATGAAGCAGCGCCGGATGATGAGGCGGGAGATGATGGAAATGAATAATTTCTTTGTTTGTTGTTTCTAAGTTTGTTTTTATATGTTGTATTGTCTTCCCTGTTGCTGTAATCTTCTTTCCAATAAATAAACAAGTTTTATTTCAATCTTTGGTATCTTATTATATTATTTTTGCTAATGGCAAAAGGGGGAAGATAACGGGTATGTACTCTCAATATTTATAAGCTTAAATTAAGGGGGAATTCATATATTGAGGGGGAAAAAATTGCATACTTGTTGCATATATATACTTGCCTTGAATCGTCATTATGAATTGCTTCATTTGCATATCCCGCTTAAAGTTTGCCATTATCAAAAAGGGGAAAATTGTTGGAAACACGTTCTCAAGGCTTTATACTAAAACGTGTGTTCTTATGTGTAGGTTTTGATGAATGACAAACGAAGCGCAAATTGATATATGACGAAGTTCAAGTACAAGCATATAATTGATATATAACGAGATTCAAGCACAAGACCAAGTTTTATAGTTTAAATGAGTCGTTCTTAATTGTGATCTTGATCCGACAACTTGACTCATGACATGGCTTCTCTCGTAAAATTATTTTTACAAAATCATGCATATTTAATTTAATGCTAAATGATTTTAAATCATGCATATTTACTTTAGTCAAAATGATTTTTAAACATGCCTCTAAAATCTGGACTAAGATAATCGATTATGTACTTATGATAATCGATTATGTTAAGCCAAGACTGCATGACAATTGATTGTGAACTAATGACAATCGATTGTGTTAAGGCAGTGAGCATCAGGTTTTTCAAACCTGCATGACAATCGATTGTGAACCTTATGACAATCGATTGTGATGAGGCAGTGTACATCAAAGTTTTTCAAAACTCAGAATAATCGATTGTGACGCTAATGACAATCGATTATGAAGAGACAGTGTCCATCAGATTTTTCAAAGTCACAAAATAATCGATTGTGAACATATGACAATCGATTGTGTTGAGGCAGTGTCTTCCAGACTTTTTCAAAGTTATTAAATAATCGATTGTGAGTATATAACAATCGATTGTCACGAGGCAGTGTCTAAAATGATTTTCAAAGTTTGATAAATAATCGATTGTTAACATTGCACAATCGATTGTGAAGCTGACCGTTGTCGTAAATTTTTCAAATACCGTCAGGTAATTGATTGTTGATTTTGTACAATCGATTGTTGAAATTAAAATCTGGAAAAGATTTTTTGAACGTTGCTTGTACAATCGATTGTTGAAATTAAAATCTGGAAAGGATTTTTTGAACGTTGCTGAATAATCGATTATTGATTTTGTATAATCGATTGTTTTACGTAAAATCTGGAAATGATTTTTTGAACGTTACCAATAATCGATTGTTGATCTTGGACAATCGATTGTTAAGCGTAAAATCTGGGATTGATTTCTGGAACGATTGGCAAACAATCGATTGTGACTTCTTGACAATCGATTGTCACACAGTAAAATCAGCAACTCTTAATTGGCAATTAGGCAACGGTAATGCCAAGTTTTTCAACTATAAATACAGCTTCATTTCAGTGTTTTAAACACAATAACACACAACAACTGATCATACAATTGCTATAAGCTTGCATACTCTATTGCTTATCATTTTATATTCATTACATAAATTTTGAGAGCCATATTATTGTTCAAAGTTGTTGTGATCTTGAGCTTACTTCTTTTACTCATATCTACTCATTAAGGAGTGTTTTGTTTGAGTGTTTAGTGTTTTGTACACTTGAAGAGAATTGTGATTCTCTTGTTGTAAGGAACTTGTGTTTCCTTGGTCGAAGTCTTGGAGTGTTGTATCTCCGAGCAAGATTGTTGAGGCTTGTGTCCTCAGATTGTATAGGTTGGTTAGGCACCCGTAAGCTTAACAGTGAAGTCTTGGAGTGTTGTATCTCCGAGCAAAGGTGTTAAGGCTTGTGTCCTTAAGTTGTAAAGGTTGGTTAGGCACCCGTAAGCTTAATAGTTAAGTCTTGGAGTGTTGTATCTCCGAGCAAAGGTGTTAAGGCTTGTGTCCTTAAGTTGTAAAGGTTTGTTGAGCACCCGTAAGCTTGACAAGTTAGTGGAAAATCTCGAGAGAGTCTCTCGGGGACTGGACTAGCCACTTGTTGTGGTGAACCAGAATACATCGGTGCGTTCTTTCCTTTTTGTTTACTTAACGCACTTATTTATTTCCTGCAAATTTCAAATTCCGCAAGTTTACGCTAAATTTTATTATAACGCTATTCACCCCCCTCTAGCGTTAAGCGTATTATCTAACACATTCTAGGTTGGTTTGCTATATTTCGGCACGAGTTATGAAAGTTGAAAAAGTTCAAAGTTCATCAAGTTTGAACTTAGGTACGATTCGTCGTTTCGATGTTGTTATGTGTGTTTTGAGGCCTCGAGTAGGTTCGTGTTATATTATAGGACTTGTTGGTATATATGGGCGGGGTCCTGAGTGGCTCGAGTGAGTTTCAGACGAGGTTCGAAGCATTTCAGAAATTTTGCTAAGGTTGGTGGAAGAGGTTTTGGTGTAACCGCACCTGCAGAGCCATGGGCGCAGGTGAGGAGCCGCAAAATCGACAGTGTCATTGCAGATGCGAGGTGAGAACTGGGAGAGGAAACACCGCAAAAGCGGATTTTTGTAACACACCTGCGTGCGCGCAAATGCAAGATTAGAGCGTAGGAGTGGCTATGGCGCAGACGCGAGTCCTTGTGTCGCACTTGCGATGTCGCAGGAGCAGATGTTTTTCCGCAGGTGCGAGGTCCAAGTCTACTGAGCTTCTCCACAGAAGCAGAACGTTTGTTGCAAAAGCGACGCTGCAGAAGTGGCCAAGTGTGTCGCAGATGCGGCAATGCCTGGGCAGAAGTATAAAGTACTCTACTTTCGAGGGTTTCGACCATTTATATATTTTTGGAGCTATGAAGCTCAAATGGAGGCGATTCTTGAAGCAATTTTCATCAGATGAATTGAGTCAAGTATTCTCTACTCGGTTTTTGTTATAATTCGTGAATCTATCTTTGTTTTGGTAATTGGATTAAGAGTTTTAAAGAGGAAATTGGAGGTTTGAGCCTAAAGTTTCATAATATGAATTTTTGAGTTTTGAACATCGATTTGAAGTTGGAATTGAGTGAAACTAGTATGGGTGGACTCACAATTGAATGGGTCATCGGATTTTGTGAGTTTGTTAGTTTCCGAGACATAGTCCCAGGTGTGACTTTTGGTTGGTTTTGGGTTTTGATTAAAGATTCGATCTTTATCATTTGGAATTATTTTCTTGGGGATTATTTGATGTATTTGAGTTGCTTTTGGTTAATTTTAAGTTATTAAGAGGTGCACAAGATGACATATTTTGGAGCATCGCCTGGCTTGCTCGGTATTGGAATTAAAATTGGCTTGGTCGACGTAAGTAACACTTCTAAACTTAGTCATGAGAGTATGAAACCTAGAATTTTGTGATATATGATTGGTATTGAGGTGACACACATGCTAGATGGACGGGCTTGTGATCGTGCACCGTGTGAATTGTGACTCTGTTATTTCTGTGGCACTGTGTAGTTACCTGATCTTACCTGTAACCATGAAATTTCTAAGTAATTGAGCTATTGAGATGTGATCCATGTTACAATCCATGTGTAAGCTACATGCTTATCTTGTTGGGACCCGCTGAGGTCATTTATGCTGTTGAGCTATCTATTTTCATTGCATTACATACTTAGTTATACGTATTCATACGCATCTCAGTCTCTAATTCTATTTATTGATACATCACATCAATATTTTTGGGCTGATATTAATTACATTGAGAGTTCGAGAGACTAGAGAGATTGATGATTGAGTGAGGCTAAGGGCATGATGGTGAGGATACATGTGATATCGGGCTATATGCCGTATAGGAATCTGCTATTTGATTACCCAGTAGGCCCCCATCTCCATTAGAGTATTAGCTAGTGTTTCTTTCCTCCGATTACATATGTGAAATCCAACCTTAAAGAGGAACTCCACTCTATGAATCCTATAAGAAGAGAGGTTGCCCAGGACAAGGAGAACCTATCGAGCAATACAAATTCTATATCCAAAATGCTCGGAAGGAATCTTCGATATCCAATCCCTCGTGGAACCTACCCTAAGAGCGGTTTTCGAGACAAAAACTAGTTTTATTGACTTATGGCATGATTGGCTAGTTATAGCGCTTGGCTGAAGGAGAACCTCCGGACTCTGGATACACCCCTAGTGAGTGTAGGTACCTATTGAGCGCAAGTTCTAGTACCGAGTGCCGAGCGATTGGGAGGATTGAGTGACTTTGAGGACTGATTGGCTGTGAGGACTGAGTGGTTGTGAGGACTAAATGGCTGAGTGAACTGATACTCTGAGAGTATGCATATGGTTTTATCACCAAGTCATATCTCAATTGACATAAACATGACATAAACATGACATACATGCATATAGATGTATTTTTCTCATGTTGTACGGTATCACGTCATTCATGACTTCTCACATATATTGACATATGGGCATCAAGAGGTATTTTAAACTTGCTATCTGGAGAGAAAATGAAATATCATATTTACTGTTGTAAGGATTTTTGGGAAAACTCACAGTTTTCAAACTTACTTAAAATTTCGATGATTTCAATAAATGAGTTGAGTTTTCACTGATATTCTTGAAAAGCGGAACTATTTTCAGAAAACTATGAAAAATTTGAGCATTTTATATTTGAGCTACTTCTTTATTTATTTGTTTCCGTTGTTATGAACTGTTGTTGGCTATTGGTGTTGGACACGACCTTTGATCCATCTCGTCACTACTTTCAACCTAAGGTTCGGTTTGTTACTTATTGAGTACATGTGGTCAGTTGTACTTATACTACACTTCTACACCTTACTTGCAAATGTTGAATGATGATGTTGTGTTCTACGAGAGCCGGACTTGAAGACGTACCTTCGATCCAGTTGTAGCTTCCTCTTGTTCATGGTAGTCTTAGATTTAAAACTCTATTTATGTACTTTTCGAACAGATGATGTATTTATTTCATGATAGCCTTGTAAATTTTATTCTTAGAAGCACATGATTTGCATCACCAGTCCTTGAGAAATGTCTAAGATTAAGATAATTTCTTTTATTTATTTGTTTTATTAATTTCATTAAAATAGGATATTGTTAATTGGCTTACCAATTGAGTTGGATTAGGTGCCATCATGATTAGTTGAATTTTGGGTTGTGATACATTGGTATCAGAGCTCTAGTTTCATAGGTTCTACAAGTCATGAGAAAGTGTCTAGTAGAGTCTTGTGGATCCGTATGATGACGTCCATACTTATTCGAGAGGCTACAGGCAGTTTCCGATAAACTTTTCATCTTGCTTTCCTTATCGTGCGGTATTGATTCAGCTTGAAGCGTAACCCTATGAATTCCTTCCACGCATTTATATACGCACATAAACGCTTATTATCAGCTATGCATCGACGGCTTGTGATTTTGTGAATGAGGTGCGAGATGTGATTTCGGTGTTCTGATGAAGTTCTGGTCGAGAGGACTTGATCTCGGGTTTTAACTGTAGCTTGAGCAAGAGATTTCGGTTGTATGAGCACGTGCTTTGGACTTATATGTCTGATAGTGTCCCTATTAGTGGAATTTGTACTTGGATGACTATGTGATGAGTATGGTGTGACTGCGAGATATGTTTAGATGGTTTGGATGTGACGAGAAGAGTTTGCTTGATATGTAGAAAGGACTATTAGGTGCTTGATTTCTATCTTGATGTGACGTATATTCTCAAGTTATGAGTATAATGGAAGATTTTTCATGATTGTCTAATGTTGATACCCAATTTTTTCCTATGTATTTTTTATACGCAAAATACTCTCAAATAGCATGTGAATGCATATATAAGCATGTCCAAGAGTTTTGGTATTTTTCCCTAATATTTTAAAGAATTTAAAATCAAATTATGTCTATTTTGGCAGTACAAAATCCAGTAATTATTTCCAAAATTATCAATTTGGTGAATAATTTATTTCCATCCTCATATTTACACCAAAATATAATTAAGGTGATTTTTTGCGTATTTTTTACAAATTTATTTGATATTTTTAGCTAAATTGCGTAAAATTGCAATTATAGCCTATATTACGATTAATAGCATTTTACAATTATAAAATTATTCCCAGTATTTTTAGATTAATGTTTGTATATTATTAACTAGTTCAATGCTTTTAATTTGTTTTTAAAATTATTTTTACTATTTTATATAAATTAAAAAGAAAAAATTGGCTATTTAATACATAGCCCATTATCAGTTCAATTTTAGCCCAAAATTAAACCCCCAGCTCCACCCAATTAAACGACCCAATTTTAATTTTGACTCGACCCCTTAGCCCAATTGTTAAACTCGTCCGATTTCCTTTTAAATCATGGTCGTTGATCATTTGATCAACGATCATAATCCTCTCAAATCCTCTCTAGCCCTCTCCGAAACCCTAGCCCTATTCCGCTTACTTTTGCTTCATTTCTACCGGAATCCATGGCTGCCCCGGCCATGGATGGCCTACACCCCACTCTTCCTCATTGTTGGACCTAAATTAACCAAAGCTCGGAGTCCAACTTCCATGGTTTCCTTTAGATCTGCCTCAAATCTTCAAGATCTATGGCCTCTCCGACCATTCTCCGGCGTGTTCAAAGCAATATGAGTCTCTTCGACTCAGGATCCGACTTTCCTCAAGACCTTCTTATTCTAGGGTCTCCTTTGCCATTTTTTAAGCCTTCTAAGGTTCTATACTTGCTTATTTTTCTTAGATCTATACCATGCTTGGTATTTTCTTGACGTTTAAGGCTTTTCCCCAAATTTCCTTTTTAAAATTGTTCAAGTTCGATTATTAGGGTTTCTGGAAAAAATTTTCTTTAAATGTTTTCTGAATCTTTTTCTTTCTCTTTATGTGTGTTTATACTCGTTTGTTCTTCCTCTTACTGTTTGCTCTTTTGTTTCTTTTCTGATTGTGCAAGACTTTGTCGGTTCTTTGTTCACATGTCAACTTAGGTTGTTGTTCCCACTCTTTGCTATATGTGTTTAAGTTTGTGCTCTTTGATTTTGTTTCATCTTACTGAGTTTTTTTTATGTTCCTGCTAACCATTGTTCGTACCTACTTTGTTTGAATTCCAAGTTCTTCTCTAGCATGCCTTTGAATCAATGTGTTTGCTATCACGTATGTTTGCCTCTCAGAAATTTTGAAAATATCTCTGAGCCTCTCTCAGTGACCATGTCTTCTCACCTCTGACTCTATTCAAAACCCTAGTTTTGGGGTTTCTTTCATAAGTGACATTAGGGTTCTACTTTGGGACCCTATGTTTTCAGACTCGCTATAAGTCTGTAATTGAAATTTGAAGTCCTATTTTGCTTATGACTCTGAAACTTTTGTTGAAGTTATATGCTTTTTATATGAGAAAGACTCCTCTTTCAAAAGGTTTAACCAACTAAGTTATTGATTTTGAAATACCTTTAATAAGGCTAATGATTCTTTACTGATTTCCTTCGGTTAAACATCCTTATTTTGATCCTTTTGTGTAATAATCATATGCTTGTGATGTTTTCCTTAAATACATGGTCTTTTGTATCTCTTCTGCGATTCCATACCAATCTTTGAATTATTTCTATGACTCTTTCCTTAATTACTCAAGGTTCTCTATGATTAGAATCGGATCCAAGATCCTTTTTGGTTGATTTTCAAACCAATACCTTATTTTCACTTTATAAAGACACTATTATTTCAAGTTTCATCAATTACCCACTATGTATTTGGCTTTGTTTATGTACTATGTGGTTTCTTTGTCCTAATCGGCCTTATTGAACTGATTTCTTTTCCTTATTCTACCTTGACTAACCGTTTGAACTAGACTCCTTAATTAAAGGATTCCTGTTGTATTAATTGACACCAATTGATTTCTATTTCCATGTTTGTGCGCTCTTTGCTTATGTACTGCTTGTTTTCAAGAACTATATAAGGACCTAGTCCTCCCTCTTTATCACATGATCAGAAAAACACAAAACTACACTCACACACTGAAACACACTCTCTTGCAATATTGTCTTCTAATCCTGCTTAGTTTGAGATCTTTTTTGAAATTGTGATTCACAACTTGGCTCTTTCAAGGCTACTTTTGATTACTTATTTTTCTCTGAAACCTGTATGTTCCTTATTTAAATCTTCTGCCTCACCCCCTATGTGTTTACTTTACAGCTTCAGACTTCTTGTTTACTTTATTGCTCATGTTCTGTAATTTGAGCTAAATATTTCCCTTCTTTGCTTCTGTTAATGTTATGAATCCCCACTCATATTCCTTTCTATATGCTGAGTTAAGCTTTTGGTACGACAGTATTCTGATTACTGCTCATGCCATGGCTTGATCCACAATGGATTCTAACTCTCTACATTTGACTAGTAGGCATGTCAGGAGTGTGCCATCATCCCAATTGCTGGGCATGACCACCAGCCTGCCATGTCCCTATTTGATTCCTTTCCCCTTGTGCATTTACACTTATTCCTAGACTCTTAAGTTCTGTCCCTCACTTATGAGCCTTGTTTTGGGACCTTGAGTTCCCTCTGAACTTGGACATGTGAGGGCTGACATTTTCACACACACTATATTCTTGATTCTACAATGTTTTGGGGTGTAAGCACCACCCATAGCCCTTTGAGACTCTTGGAAACTTTGACACGCGCCAAATATGAGAAGGTCTTTTCGAAATCTGATCTTGGAAGTTGGTTTATCTTATATTAATGGACTTTGAGTCTGAATTAGGTTGTTTGGATGTAGCTGTAGCTGCTGATGTAATTTTTAATTTCTTTTCTGATTCATTCGGTCTGTAATAATTTGTAATAACTATGGGGATGGATAGTGGAAAGGGATGGGATTGAATGCATGCAAAGAGTAGAAAACATGCCTATTGGTCTTTATTTAATTTCTGCGCTTCTGCATTTAGAAAACCTGCCTATAGGTCATTTACAATTTCTGCACTTCTGCATTTACAAAGCATGCCTATAAGGCTTTATAGTTTTTAGACTTCTGCATCTAGAAAACCTGCCTATAGTTCTGTATAACTTCTGCACTTCTGCATCTAGAAAATCTGCCTATAGATCTTTATAACTTCTGCATTTCAGCATCTAGAAAGCATGCCTATAAGTCTTTCAATGTTTCTGCATATACACGCCATTAGGCAAACTCTCTTAGGCTTATTAATAATCAATTCATTCTAGATATCATGTCTATAGGGTTATTATAATTGTTTAAAATCAACAACATTTAGAGATCATGCCTATTGGAACAAATCGACTAAATCAGTTTGCGTTTGAATCTGAAACCAGTCTTATAAGTCTACAGATATTTGTTTAAAAAACCAGCAAGTTTTTCCTATGAATCAATGTGTTTTAGTAGATTTCATGCCTATAGGCCTCACCTAGGCAAACTGATAAGTAATTAATTAAATGTGTCCGTCTTTGATAACTATATCAAGACAAGGCTAATTTGGACTCCTCATCTGAGAAATATGTGATGAATCAGCCTATCCCGCGTCTTAATTTAATTCAGACCAAACCAGGGTTTGAAGTAATGCTATATTTTCTCTTTTAAGTGAAGAGGCCTGTATGAGCCTTAACTGCTATTTGTCCCCCTTCAACTGCTATTTGCTTTTGCTTGTCGCCTAGATTTTTACCCTTTTTGAAGCTCTGAAAAGGCCTTAACTCCCTCCGCTTTTGGATTAGTAGTCTCAATGCCTCCGAGACTGATAGGATCGGGACGGGTAATAGCATGCAATAAGTAACGATACCATTCCGCGCTTTAATACCTTAACGGGGTGGGAAGGATAGATATGGGGATGATGACCGCTGCACTAATATCTCATGTAGCCCCTCTTCTGAGGAGTGATTACTGGATATTACATTGACGTGATCCATGTTAATTATAAAACTAGGACCCATCTCCCTTTATTTGCTTTCATCTCTTCTTGTAAAACTATTCATGTATTTTTAAAAAAATGCCCTCTCTACTTACCTTCCAAAGTTTTCCAACTTATTTGTAAAGTCATATGCAAGTCCCTCTATTTTGAACCCCTAAATGCTTACTTGGTTATGCGAAGTCATAATTATAACACGGCAAGGAACCACACTAGTGGATCTTGAGTGGTGCCTAACACCTTCCCTCAAGATAATTTTTAGCCCTTACCCAAAATTTGGTTCCTAAAACTCAAACCCTTTTTGTGTCCTAATGCACGTAATCATTAGGTGGCAACTCTTCAATCCAAACCCAATTCCAAAAAGAGAACGAGTTGTCTGCCCAAATGTCATAAACCCAATTTCACGTTAGAAAAAGGGGGCGTTGACATCTAATTGTGGAGCAAAACACATTTTCATGCCTTGTTGATTAGTTCAAAATCAAGAATATTAAGTGACTGCGTAGTAGTTGTGCTATGAAAGGGTATAAAGATATGTCAGTTTAAAGCTAGGCTTGTGGGTTATATCTTGCGAGATAATCTACGGATAAATGATTATTATGATATTGTGCGGAGGCTTTCTTTTCTACCGGTAGGTTATATTCGTGCGATTTGAGTTTGGAATGGTTGTGATAGTTGACTTGACCGTCACGAGGATGAATGGAGCTTAGCAAACGATTTGAGGTATTATATAATTTGTGTTACATGAGCTTATGAAGGATTTAGTTGAATCTCACTGTGGTATTATTGCAGTAATGGGGGTATGGTTATTGTAAGTTATCAAATGTTTTATTCCATGGCTTTGAGCCAAGTGGGGATTCTGCTATCAATGATTTGATTGCCTAGTTATGTGTTGTATCGGTTTCAGTCTGAGGAATTCTTAGGAATCAATTATGACTTGCAGCGGTTGAGATCAAGGATGAATCGAGCAAGGAAATTTTCTTGGTTGTGATAGGGTGGAATTTCTTTTTTGGGTGTTATCATGCTAATGAGGCTCAGGTCGTTCGACCCGTTTGGGTAGTGCAACTGAGATTTTAGTAGAGTGGAAGACATTCGATAATGGTTCTAATAGATGAAAGATTTAAATGTAGCAATTGGTAACTTTTAGGATTTATTTATGGCTAGAAACTGGGATTTCCATTTAATGGTGTCGAGACTTGTGGCATTTCTATATCATTATTGATTCTACATTTTAGTATCAGAAAGGAGAAGGAAAATGGCTTTAGATTCACAGAAGACCTCTTCAGAGTAGGTGTCCTAGTTTTGGTTGGGATGCTTAAGAGAGAATTCAATGGCTTATGGGCCTTTGGGCAGTGTGGTTTTATGCTAGGATCTCGTGGGGTGAGTATTGGGTAAGGATCCTGGTGTTCTAGCAAAGAGAAGTGTAAAATTAAAGGGAATTCGGAAGGAACTTGGAGAAATAGGACAATTTGGTAGTAGGTTAGACCAGCACGGTAATGGATACGATCGATTTTTTGGGTACTTATGATGTGATGAGTCTCTACATGTGCTTGTGGGTTTGGCGAACTACGTGGCTTCGCTGAGCAAGAAGGATTCGCTTCTGATAGTTTGGTTACATGCAAATGGATTCCAAAGAGTTCTACATGATTTCTATCATGGTTCGAGGTGGCTATTTCCTACTTGCATGAGGAAAATGTTGCGTATTAGGATTTTCTCCTAGATGAGATCAAGTGGAAGGTTGCTAACTAATAGTGTATGTATTCTGTTGGCTACTCAGAGTTGATCATGAGATTCTTGTGCTTTTTATATGATGGCATGATAAATGCGGCATGTTGTGTAGGATCGAGATTTGTATGTGCAAGGTTGCGATTCAGTTTTGAAGGGGAGGTCATGAATTCTTAGGCAGCATGGACGATTTCAGATGACTAAGTGAATGATATTACTATTTGGCATTGCTTGAGGAGAGTGTACATTTAGAAGGCGCATTGTATTTTGATTTATGGATACTTTATTGGTATTGTGGTACTTTCTTAGTTGGTCGACTGTAGATATTCAAATTTTTGCAATGTGGCACAAAAGAATTAAAGAAGTATCTCATGGGATGAGAGATGTGTTAGACATTCTGGCGGTAATGATGGGATCAGATATGATGATTCGTGTGTTCTATGGATTTGGAGATTGGAGGTTCTCAAGAACATATTGTTTTGTGGTTGTGGACTGTGAAAATGTTGACAAGGCTAGTCAGAGAGTGGTATGTGTTATGCTTAGGTCATTGTGGACCTTCGGAAGGTTATTTATCTATTTTTGGATGACCATAGCTGATTTGGCATCGTTGGTAGGCCCATTGAGGATGTATATTCTACACCTGGTCGGATTGGTTGACTCTGTACTGATGTTGTTGAGGGCCGCGACATTCGGTGAGATTTGAGTTTTTCATGTTTCGATATGTTCTATGAGTTACCCTTCTATGCTACGAGGGATTGGGATCTCTTGGTTATGTGCACAGATGGTGAGGTCATATTTGGGCTTTATAGCGAAATTTGAGTGAGATAGGTATTTGGGTATTGCATGATCAATTATGTAAGGGTTATGTTATTTCAGGTTATGTGTGGCATTATGTTATTTTCTTCTCCGTGGTTATGGTAATGTACTATGGGTACTTGATGTCGAATTGTGCATAGTTGTTGATTTTGAGCATGGTGACTTGAGGTATATAATATGGACCAGTATTTGGATGTAGTCACGCGTTTTAGCAGAGTTATGTTGAGGTATGATCCTTTTCGACAGATGTGTGGGTTATGGTTCTATGGTGTATGATGTATTTCCCGCATTTTGTTGTGGTGGTACTTGTTGAGATTGCGGGATAGTTCTCTCGTTTGAGTTATTTTCCATGATTGGGTGCACTAGAATATTGCTTATTGCTGCACGGATTGCACGGGTTGTGACTTTAGATTGTATTGATGTGACATGTCACTAGAGTGGTTGTGTTGGATAAGATAAGGTCATCGGACCTAGAATGAGTGCTATCGGTTCTGATTGCGGTATATTTGGAAATATATTGTTGGTGATTGGCTAAGAAATAGACTATAGTCTTGTCGAAGGAGATTGAGTACCATGACTTGTTGATCTAATGAATTGTTATGAGTTTCTATGTGATTCTTTCATCATCTGCAGTATATAGAGTTTTTAGAGCGGGGTTTTGTTTGACGTTTGACGTGAGGTTGATTATCAAAATTGGGTTATTTTGTGCAGCTACTGTGATTGGACATTTTGTTATACGTTTTTTGAGTTATGTTGTATATCATGCGATTACATCTTGGGTTATGTATATAGATTGATACATCTTGTTCAATCTTATACAGTGTGTAGATTGCAAGGTTCAGGTCTTGTAGAAAATTCTGGATGTTGGAAAGTTGGTTCTAAGATTTATGGGCTAGGTTGAATTAAGAAATTTCAGTTATGTTGTGTTATCAAGCATACATGGGATAGGGTGACGTGGGATCACCCCCGAGTATGTGCATGGTAAGCTTACATGGCGGTCTGATAATTTTGGAATAATGCTGGGCATGTCCGAGGATGAATATATGTTTACGTGGGGAGAATGTAACAACCCGAATGGCCATTTTGAGCATTTACACTTCGCTTGGTAGTTTACAGGCATGAGTAGCTACATATGATGTATTTTGACTTATATGAATTGTCGGTTTTGGTTTTCAAGTTATTCGAAATTGATTTGGAAAAAAGATTCTCAACTAAGCAGCTTTAAATTTAAAGAGTTGGTCAAGTTTGACTTTTTAGTATTTGACCTTGGATTGGAGTTTTGATGGTTCCATTAGCTCTATTGGGTGATTTTGGATTTAGGATCATGTCTGAATTATGATTTGGAGGTACGTAGTTGAATTTGGCCTAAAATGGCGAAAGTTGGATTTTTGAAAAATTTGACAGGCAGAGGACTTTGTGAAATCATATTCGGATTGTAGTTCTGAGACTTGGAATATCTTCTTTATGCCATCTGGGACTTGTGTGCAAAGTTTGGTCTTATTCAGGGTTGGTTTACCATGTTTCGGCACGGGTTATGGAAGTTGAAAAGTTCAAAGTCCATCAAGTTTGAATTTAGGTACAACTCATCATTTCGATGTTATTATGTGTGTTTTGAGGCGTCGAGTAGGTCTGTATTGTATTATGGGACTTGTTGGTATACTTGGACGGGGTCCCGAGTGGCTCGGGTGAGTTTCGGACGAGGTTCGGAGCGTTTTGGAAATTTTGGATAAGACTAGTGGTAGAGGTTCTGGTGTAACCGCACCTGTAGAGGCATGGGCGCAGGTGCGGAGCTGCAAAAATGACGGTGTCATCGCAGATGCAAGGTGATAGATGGGTGATGAAAGACCTCAAAAGTGATTTTTTGTAACGCACCTGCGTCATGCAGATGCGAGATTTGAGCGCACAAGCGGGCTATGGAGCGGATGTTAGTCCTTGTGTCACACATGCGATTTTGCAGGAACGGATGTTTTTTCGCAGGGGCGGGTCCATTTCTACTCAGCTTCTCTAGAGAAGCGGAACGTTTGTTACTGAAGCAACACCGCAGAAGCGTCCAAGCGTGTTGCAGATATGATGATGCCTAGGCAGAAGTATAAAGTACTATATTTCGAGGATTTCATCCATTTCTATATTTTTGGAGCAATGGAGCTCGGATGAAGGCGATTCTTGTAACAATTTCACCATATGAATTAGGGTATGTATTCTCTATACTCGGTTTTGGTTATATGTTATGAATCTATATTCGTTTTTGGTAATTGGATTGAGAATTTTAAAGAGGAAATTGGGGGTATTGGCCTAAAGTTTCACAATGATTTTTTGAGTTTTGAACATCGATGGACTCAAAATTGAGTGAAACTAGTATGATTGGACTCGTAATTGAATGGGTCTTTGGATTTTGTGAGTTTTGTCGGGTTCCGAGGTGCGAACCCGGGTCCGACATTTTGGCGGATTTTGGGGTTTGATTAAGGATTCGATCTTTAACATTTAAAATTATTTCCTTGGGCTTTATTTGATGTATTTGAGTTTCTTTTGGCTAGTTTTGAGCCGTTCGCAGATCAGTACGCGCGAGATAGCAATTTTTATAGCATCGCTTAGTTTGCTCGGTGTTGGAATTGGCTTATTCAAGGTAAGTAACACTTCTAAACTTAGTGCTGAGGGTATGAACCCCAGAATTACATGATATATTAGTATTGAGGTGACGCACAGGGTAGGTGACGGCCGTGTGGGCGTGAACCGTGTGAATTGTGACTCTGTTATTTCTATGGCACTGTGTAGTTACTTGTTCTTACCTGTAACCATGAAATTTCTAAGTACTTGAGCTATTGATCTATGAACCATGCTAGAATCCATGTCTAGGCTACATGTTTATCATGTTGGGACCCACTGAGGTCATTTCTATTGTTGAGCCATCTGCTTTTATTATATTACATGTTCAGTCATACCCATTTATATGCATATTATATCTTAGTCTCTTATTCTATTTACTGATACATCATATCATTATTATTGGGTTGATATTTCATGACATTGAGAGCCCTAGAGACTAGACTCTAGAGAGACTGATAACTAAGTGAGGCTGAGAGCCTGATGTTGAGGATATATATATGAGATTGAGTTGCACGTGGCAACATATTTTACTGATTTATGCCATGATTGGCTTGTTATAGTGTTTGGGTTGAAGGATCCTCTCCGGAGTCTTTACACACACCTAGTGAGAAGGTGCCTACTAAGTGTGAGTGTCGAGTGTCGAGCGATTGGGAGGCCTGAGTGGCTGTGAGGACTGAGTGACTGGCAGGATTGAGTGAACTGTTACTCTGAGAGTATGCATATGGTTTTATCACCAAGTCGTACCGTATTTGACATGCACATGACATACAGGCATAGAGATGCATTTTTCTCATGTTATATGGTATCACGTCCTTCATGACTTCTCGCATATATTGACGGGCATTGAGAGGTATTTTACACTTGCTTGAAAGGATTTTTGGGAAAACTTAGAGTTTTCAAACTCACTTAAAATTTTGATGATTTCAGTAAAGGAGTTGAGTTTTTACTGATATACTAGAAAAAACAGAACTATTTCAGAAAACTATGAAAAAGTTAAGCATTTTATCTCTGAGCTACTTCTTTATTTATTTACTTTACGTTGCTATGAATTGTTGATGGATATTGGTATTGGACCGGACCTTTGTTCCAGCTCCTTATTACTTTAACCTAAGATTAGGTTTGTTACTTATTCAGTACATGGGGTCGGTCGTATTCATACTACACTTCTACACCTTGAATGCAAATGTTGACTGATGATGTTGCTGTGTTCGCGGGAAGCCGGACTTGAAGACGGACATGCATTCTAGTTATAGCTACTTGTTGTTCATGGTAGTCTTAGATTCAAAAATTTGCTTATGTACTTTTTGAACATATGTATTTATATCATGACAGTCTTGTAAATTGTATTCTTAGATGCTCATGATTTGTACTTCCAGTAATGTGTAAGATTCAGATAATTTCTTTTATTTATTGATTTTATTAATTTCATTGAAATTGGATATTGTTAATTGGCTTACCTAGCAGGTTGGTTTAGGTGTCATCCCAACTAGTTGGATTTTAGGTCGTAAGATAATTCAATCTTGACTAGGTTACCAATACTTATTAGAGAAAACTACCCTCTATAGCCCGTCAAAATTTTAACAACCATGCTATGTCCTTCTTACAAAAAATGGCTCTTTAGCCCAAAGTATTGCATATAGTAGCCGAAAGGAATAAGTATGACAACATAAGCACATGTAGCTCACTAGATAGAGCGCATATTTCCTAAGTTGAAAGGTCTTAGGTTCGACCCCTATCTGGAGCGATAGAGCAACCCTTTTTTGCAATGTGTAAATATTGTATCCTAAGTTTGACAGTGTATCCTTGGAGTGTGTGCACACTGTGTAGGAGGGTATCATGTATTTTTGTATAGTGAAAATCGTTTTTGTATATTTTGTATAGATACATCTATTTTATATATATTTTGTATAGTTACATTTATTTTGTATATTTTTTATTTAGTGACAGTCTAACTTGTATAGTAACAATATATTTTGTATATTTTTTTAATAATAGCTGTCTATTTAGTATATATTTTGTATAGTGACAGTAAATTTTGTATATACGTGTATCTTGTATTTTTTAGTGTCTTCTGTATACTCTTTGTATAGTAACAGTCTGTTTTGTATATTTTTTGTATAGTACTGTCTATTTAGTATATATTTTGTATAGTAACGATTTATTTTGTATAATATATAAAAAGATATGCAGAAGAAATAAAAACAGAAGAAACAATCACAAAGTGTTGACCAGAAGTTGCAATAACACAAGATGATCAGTTTTTGGGCCACATTAATCTAAAAATCATATTAATTTTTTGATACCCCATAATAATAAAATCATTTTACAGAGATGGAATAAAGACAAACTCCTAAATAACAATCATCCAATTATGTCAATTCTAATTTTCAGGGGCAATAATTCAACTATAGTATATAATTACAATCAATAACGCCGTATTATAGGTATTATAAATTGTCACAATTACTAAACATTAAATTGGGTAAGTTTTATTATAACTTTTGCACAATCCATAAAGCAGTAAGCAAATATTCTAGAAAGAAAAACATAAGTTCTTATCATAAAGAATCAGAATCAAATTAAAATATCCTTAGAAATACATAAATAGTCAGTCAAACTATTCAAACTAAATACAGAAAATTCAGAAAAGAGAAAAGAACTTTAATTCACCAGAGGAGCAAAAATTGATAGCATAAAGGTGTGTTTGAGTTGAAAGGTTTGTATACGGCATTTAAGTTATTCCTTTTATTTTTGCTGGCGGCCGATAAGCTATATAAAGTTCAAGAAAAACGATTGTGAAAAATGAAAGATACGAAATTTGCTGAAGAAAGAAGCAGAGAGTGGTAGTTTGGGCTAGCCACTAGAATTATATTTGGGCTATAATTGTGTATTTTAATTTCGGGCTACCAAATGATATAGATTTGGCCGGGTGGCTATAAATGATATTTTCTCTACTTATTATAGATAGGTTGAATACATACTGTGAGCACCTAATTTTTTTTCACATCCAAATTATATGCTAGTTTAGTGTAAGTATTTCTTTTACGTCTAATCTTAATACTTTGAAACTTTTATCTTATTCTTAGTAGGTTTTATTTTAGAAAAAAAATATAATAACTATATATTCACATTCTTAGAGTATAAGTTTTACTCCTAATTTTAAATAAAAGAAGAATTAAAAAAAATCTAATTAGAATTTTAAATGTAAGCTATAGCATTTTTTAATATAATTTAAAACGACAATGTAAATATTTAATTTTCTTATGTATATAATATTTAAGTATGAGGTAGATAACTAATATTTTTAACTGTGCATTTTACTTTCTAATTTCTTCATTAATAAAGAATAAGTAAAAGTTATTAAACAAAAAATAATAATAATAACTAACGACAAAAAAAAGTGCAAAGCAAATAATAATAATAATAAGTAGTAATAATAATAATAATAATAATAATAAGTAATAACATAATAAAAAGGAATAAATTTTAAAAGATTCAAACAAAAATTATTCTAACCATTTACTATGATCTTCTCAACCTCTATTTCCCATATTCCTTTATAAAAGAAAGTACAAAACATAAAACAAAAGGAAGAGAGAACGAAGAAGGAAAGAAAAGAGAGAAAAACAAAGAAAAAAGGAACGAACGGAAGGAAAAAGGAAGAAAAGAAGCGTTGAAAACAGAGGTAAAAGAAAGAACAAAAAACGTAAGAAAGACACAGAAAAGAAAGAAAGAAATAAAAAGAAGAAAGAGAATAGAAGGAGAGAATGTTAGACATATGGACTTGTACTACATATATATGGATAATATATGGATTAATTATATGTTATGTGCTATCTTTTGGTTTAGCCTAAATTAATGGTCTTTTGGACATTATTATTAAGGAGGCCAATACATTGTCATATAAAGTGTAGAGACTAATTTTGTGTAGATACCCATAAAGAGTAACCTTAATTAATGATGGGCTAACTAAGTTTACATGCATATAACTAAAGTTACATGCTTATAAATAGGGGGTTATGGTTCCCATTTGATGCAAGACCATTCTTTCTTCTTCTTCCCATACAATTTAGAAAGACTCTACATTGTCTTGCACATCAAGTGGAAAGCCAAACCCCGGACGAATTCCAAGCCGGATCAAGGAGCTTCCACCTATGGATTCAGGTACGCTTCCGCTTATGTTTTAGTTCCAAATAATTCGATATGAAGGCTACATTTTTTATAGTCGGATTTATTCCAACAATTGGTATCAGAGCCAATCATATTGGGTTACTTGGAAATCAAATTGCTTGTAAAATCAATTGTTAAAGTTTGATCTAGGATTGTTCGTGGACTTTGTTTTTTTTTTAGAACCCAATCAACCAATTAAGTTTACTGCATGCCTACGTTTTGGATTTTATTATATGATGACATGATTTAATGTTTTATTGATTCTTGAATGGCATATAAATCATTCAAAATAGTGATTTGATTGACATCATGTATTCGGTTTGGGTGTGGAGTTCTTAAAGTTGAAACTGCCACAATTTTATGGATTACAATTTACATATGGTATTATGTTCCTGCTGCTTATTCCTTTTAAAATAATCCGTAAAATTTTGGATATGGATTCAGATAATTTCAGAATAATCTTGTGGGAAGATTATTTTCCGATTCTGAAAAACAAAATAAAATATTTCTTGGGTTGTCATCGTTTACACATATTAAGCTTTAAGAAAATAAAATCTTGCAATTGTTTGTTTCTCAGATTATTTTAAGAAATTCATATATATAAGATCCATACATGCTTTGGTTTGTTATGTTTTGATTGCATGATTATGAATTGTTTTATTCAACTATTTCTATAGTTCATGTGTAAATTTTGTCAATAGTTGAATTTTTACAATTAAATCATGGATTCTAAATACTACATCTTTGAAGGGTTCCTGATCAGTTGCAGTAACTTGGTTTTTTTTTCAAAGATAATCTTTTTTAAAATCATGATTTAATTTAAGGTTGTATTTAGCCAGCTTTTAATCCATGGATTCAGAATATATTGGGTAACTTGTTGAGGTCACTACTGTAGATTAATTCTGGCAATTTAAGAAAGAGAAACGTTTTTTTAATTAAGACATTAATGAAGACAATTAATTAAAGAAACATTTTTCCATTATTAAAGAGAAACATTATTTTTTAATTAAGACATTAATGTAAAATTAATTAAAGAAACGTTTTTCATTAATTAAAGAAACGTTTTTCATTATTAAAGAAACGTTTTAAGTTTTCAGATTTTAATTGTACATTAATGTTTTGTCCATTAATATTCAGTTTTTTTTTATGTTTTGTCCATTAATATTCAGTTTTTTTAATTAATATTTTGTCCATTAATATTCAGTTTTAATATTAATGTTTTGTCCATTAATATTCAGATTATAATATTAATGTTTCGTCTATTAATATTCAGATTTTAATATTCAGATTTTGCATTATAAACATGTAACTTTCGGTTGAGATTCAATATATGGCTTAAAGAACTAATTAATTTTGCATCTCATATTTTAAATTAATCAATTGAAACATTATGTTACCAAAGTAACCTCTTTTGTGAAGATTGATTGATTTTAAGATATAAGATGACTATGTATGTTCGTATTCCATGCGTTTAACACCGGCCCAAAGGAAGGTTGTTATTTGGCAGGAATTTGAGCATGCTTGTGGTGATAAATATGTGACAATTATTAAGTTTTTCATGTGAATATTAAGTCGGCCCAAAGGAAGGCTTGATATTTGACAGAAGTTTATTGTCAATATTTGATTACTACACCAAGAGTACCAATTACAAGTTGATTTTCTGTCCAAAGACTAAAGTCAATGTTGTGCTAGGTATCTTGTAATGGGATTTTTCTATTTTTGAATCTATATACTAAAGTTAAAATTCAAATAATGGTAAGCATGTTTTAAGTTGTCCTTGTTCTATTTTCAGTGAATTCTTCAGCTGCTACAATATCTGCGAACATTAACAGCATCCCTGTGCTTAATGGCACAAATTTTAAGGAATGGAAAGAAAACATTATGATAGTTCTCGGTTGTATGGATCTAGACCTTGCACTTCGGATTGAGAAACCTACTACTCTTTAGGATACATCTTCTTCTAATGACAAGAAGGAGATGGAGAAGTGGGAACGCTCAAATTGCATGAGTCTTATAATCATGAAACGTGCATTACCAGAATCTTTTAGGGGCACTATGACTGAAGAAAATAACGCCAAAGTTTTTCTTGAGGACCTTGAAAAGCGTTTTGCACAAAACGAAAAGGCGGAAACTAGTACTCTTTTGAGTAAACTTGTTTCCATGAGGTATAAAAGCAAAGGAAACATAAGGGAGTACATTTTAGAAATGTCTCATATTGCTTCGAAACTAAAGTCACTCAAGTTGGAATTACCTGAGGAACTGCTTGTGTACTTAGTTTTGATCTCTCTCCCTGCACAATTTAATTAGTTTAAGGTCAGTTACAACTGCCTGAAGGAGAAATGGACTCTTAATGAACTCATTTCACACTGTGTGCAAGAGGAAGAGAGAATAAAGCAAGATAAGACAGAAAGTGCTCATTTGGCATCATCTTCTAGAGACAACAAGAAAAGGAAAAATAAGGAAGTTGCGGTCTCAAGGCCCCAGAAGAAGCAACACAAGGAAAATAAGGTTGAAACTATAGAATCAGGTTGCTATTTCTGTAAGGGGACTAATCACAAGAAGAAAGATTGTACCAAATACCACGCTTGGCGTGCGAAAAAGGGGTTGCCTGAACTGCCGAAAACCAAGTGATGGTGAAAGATACATCTATGTTGGTGACGGCAAAAGGGTCGAAGTTGAGGCTATTGAAAATTTTAGGCTATTATTTAAGACTGGTTTTTATTTGAATTTGAATGAGACTTTTGTTGTACCGTCTTTTAGACGGAACTTAATTTCTGTTCCCAAATTGGACATATCCGGTTATTCTTGTTCATTTGGTAACAATAAAGTGAGTCTTTTTCAAGGTTCAAATCTTATTGGTACTGGCCTTTTATCAGCATATGATAGCCTACATTTGTTTGACATAATAGCCTCACATAACGAAACTTTGCATACAAGTTCTAGTGGTACCAAAAGAAAATTATCTAATGAGAATTATTTATCACTCTGGCACAAGCGTTTAGGTCACATATCCAAACAAAGAATTCAGAAACTCGTGTCAGATGGAATTCTTGATTCTCTTGATTCCTCAAATTCGGATATTTGCATTGAGTGTATCAAGGGTAAACAAACAAACAAGACGAGATTAGGTGCCCAGAGAGCTTCAGATGTCTTAGAATTGATGCATACGGATATTTGTGGGTCATTCCCTACACCTTGTAGAAATGGTCAACAATACTGTATCACATTTATAGACGATTACTCTCGTTATGGATACCTATATCTCATTCATGAGAAGTCCCAATCTATAGACGTGTTCAAATCATATAAGCCCGAAGTTGAAAATCAACTAAGCAAAAGAATTAAAACCGTTAGATCTGACCGTGGTGGTGAATACTATGGTAGATATGATGGTTCAGGTGAACAACGTCCAGGGCCATTTGCCAAATTCCTAGATGAGTGTGGGATCGTTCCTCAGTACACTATGCCAGGCAGTCCTACTATGAATGGTGTAGCTGAGAGACGAAATCAGACACTAAAGGACATGGTGAGAAGTATGATTTGTCATACTACTTTGCCAGACTCACCTGGGGAGAAGCATTGAAAACCACAGCATATATTCTTAATAGGGTTCCAACTAAAGCTACAATCAAAACCCCATATGAACTTTGGACTGGACATAAGCCCAGTATAAAGCACTTACACATTTGGGGTTGTCCAGCTGAGGCAAGGCCTTACAGGCCAAATGAAAAGAAACTGGATTCTAAAACGGTTAGTAGCTATTTTGTTGGATACTCTGAAAGATCCAGGGGGTATAAGTTCTATGATCCCACTTCTAGAACTATTTTTGAGACGGGTAATGCTTGGTTCCTTGAGGATATTGAGTTTGGGGGGTGGGGAGATAAAATTAGAAATTTTATCTTTGAGGAAGAACATGTGTCTTTTCCTTCAGTTGTTGATCTTGATCAGGGTGTTCTCATTCCTGACACGAATCACACAACTCCAGTTCAAGACAATCTTGATAATCTCCCTAATCAAGTTCCTGATATCATTAATGAAAATCAAACTCAACAACCTCAAGAACCTGAAGTGCCATTAAGGAGATCCACTAGAGAGAGGAGAAGTGCAATTCCGGACGATTATGTTGTATTTCTCCAAGAACAAGAAAGTGACATTGGACTTGAGGAAGATGATCCAATCAACTTCCTTCAAGCCATGAAAGGTTCTAACTCTCAAAAGTGGATTGATGCAATGAATGATGAGATGAAGTCTATGAGCGATAACGGCGTTTGGGAGCTTGTTTCATTGCCCGAAGGTGTTAAACCAATTGGTTGCAAATGGATATTTAAAACCAAGAAGGATTTAGAGGGCAATGTCATTAGGCTTAAAGCTCGCCTTATCGCAAAGGGCTACACTCAAAAGGAATGCATTGATTATAAAGAGACTTTCTCTCCAGTTTCATCGAAAGACTCTTTCAGGACAATAATGGCACTAGTAGCACATTTTGATCTTGAACTTCATCAGATGGATGTTAAGACAGCGTTTCTCAATGGTGACATTGAGGAATCAATTTATATGGTGTAACCTGAAAACTTTGTTTCGGGAGACTCAAAGAAAAGGGTTTGCAAATTAAAGAAATCCATCTATGGGCTCAAGCAAGCTTCCCGTCAATGGTATCACAAGTTTCATGAAGTCATTACATCTTTTGGTTTTTAACCAAATATTGCTGATGATTGTATATACCATAAGTTTAGTGGGAGCAAATTTATATGTCGATGACATACTGCTTGCCAGTAACGATATAGGATTATTACGCGAAACTAAGAAATTTCTTTCAAAGAAATTTGAAATGAAAGATCTTGGTAATGCCTCTTTTGTATTATGAATTCAGATACATCGAGATCGCTCCAAAGGTGTTCTCGGTCTGTCACAAAAGGGCTATATCGATAAGGTTCTTAAAAGATTTGGCATGCAGGATTGTAAACCAGGCGACACCCTTGTTGCTAAGGGAGACAAGTTTAGTCTCAAACAGTGCCCAAAGAATAATTTTGTAACCATAGAAATGGAGAAGACACCTTATGCTTCGGCTGTAGGGAGTCTGATGTATGCTCAGGTATGCACACGACCTGATATCGCATACAGTGTTGGGATGCTGGGCAGATATCTCAGCAATCCGGGAATGGACCATTGGAAGGCAGCCAAAAGGGTCATGCGGTACTTACAGAGAACAAAGGATTACATTCTCACATATCGGAGATTGGACCAGCTTGAGATCATCGGGTACACCGACTCCGATTTTGCTGGATGTCAAGATAGTCTGAAGTCTACATCAGGCTATATCTACATGCTTGCTGGCGGTGTTATCTCTTGGAGAAGCATCAAGCAAACTCTTACGGTGACTTCCACCATGGAAGCGGAATTCATGGCATGTTATGAAGCATTCAATGAGGGATTATGGCTGCGAAATTTTGTTAGTGGACTGCGCATAGTAGACAGTATCAAAAGGCCACTCAGGCTATTATGCGACAACAGATCAGCAGTCCATTATGCTAACAATAACAGTAGTTTGACGAAGGCAAAGCATATGGACGTCAAGTTTCGGGTTGTTAATGAAAGAGTACAAAATGGACAATTGTGCATAGAGCACATCAGTACAAACCCCATGATTGCGGATCCGCTTACTAAGGGATTGTCACCCAAAGTATTTCATGAGCATATTGCTCGCATGGGTGTCAAATCAGTTGAGGATTATGAGTTTTAGTGGGAGTTTGTGATATACAATTATGTATTGTCCAGTACATTTGGTAATTCGGTCTTTAAGGTTTTATCTGCAGATATTCAGTCTTAAAGTTTTATGTATTCTTATGGTTTATAATTGATCTCTATAAAGTGAATCAGTTGGAAATAGACATTCTATTTCAGACCACACTTTATGTTATTTCCATGCTACACACCTACACTTGATCGTTGTCGTTGGTTATATTGATATATGTGATCAATGTTGGGTCTAGTTACGCAAGAGTAACTAAGATCTCTTAGATCCTATGTTGATATGATTGATGGACCGGATTGATCATGACAATTTTATTTTGATAGCAATACTGAGATCATAAAGTTATAATGTTACATATAATACTAAGGTTTGTACATATGCATGAGTATTTGTTAGACATATGGACTTGTACTACATACATATGGACAATATATGGATTAATTATATGTTATGTGCTATCTTTTGGTTTGGCCTAAATTAGTGGTCTTTTTGACATTATTATTAAGGAGGCCAATACATTGTCATATAAAGTGTAGAGACTAATTTTGTGTAGATATCCATAAAGAGTAACCTTAGTTAATGATGGGCTAACTAAGGTTACATGCATGTAACTAGGTTACATGCTTATAAATATAGGGTTATGGTTCCCATTTGATGTAAGACCATTCTTTCTTCTTCTTCCCATACAATTTAGAAAGACTCTACATTGTCTTGCACATCAAGTGGAAAGTCAAACCCCGGACGAACTCCAAGCCGGATCAAGGAGCTTCCACCTATGGATTCAGGTACGCTTCCGCTTTTGTTTTAGTTCCAAATAATTCGATATGAAGGCTACATTTTTTATAGTCGGATTGATTTCAACAGAGAAAAGAAAGAAAAAGAAGCAAAAGAAGGGAAAAAATGAGAAAGAAAGAGAGGAAATAGGAGTTCGGGATTTCGTTCGCGGTTTCGTGTTCGTGGTTCTAAAAAGGTTAGTATTGCAATTTTTAAAATCTGTAGATATTCTTTTGTTGTGAAATCTTATAAAAGATAACACTCAATCTCTTTAGTAAAATTAATATAATGTATAATTGAATGTGTCATGTTACTTTATTTAAATTCGGTTATTCTTTTGCTTTCTTTTGTATTTTAGATGGCGTCGGTTTCTTCTGGTTATTTATCCATGTATATGTATGTTTGGAAAAAAAAATCGGACTAATCTGAAAGTTGTTCTTGACTTTTAATCTTAGTTTTAATCTACTCTTTTTCATAATTTCACGTTCATTCCCCGTGGCATGTTGATCGAGTTAGCGTAACATTTTTTGGAATTTGGATTTTTCTTCCCTTGAGATAATTTGCATAAACTTGGTCAATCAGAATCTTATAATCTTATCTTTATATATTGACTTTCCTCTCGTAAATATAAATTCATTAGTTTGTCAAATTATTTATCGGAATTACTTTAGAGTGATGTTATTCCATTTTAATTCGTATTGGAGACATAAATATTATCTATTTTACCATAAAAAATAGTAAAAAAATCTCTTAGGTTTTCTTTTATTTACTTCATTCTAAGAAACTCTACTATGTTGCTTCCTCATGCCTCCATCGTTAGAATTTTTTGTTAATATATTATAAAGGTATGATTTTGGCTTTTCTCTAATAATAGGCAAGTATGTAGAATAAATTTAATTTAACGAAATTTTGTATGGCTTCTTTCAAAGCTTTAATTCACCTTCTGATTTTAATAATAATTAAAATAATATTTTTTTAGTTCGAATATTTTTCTTATATTGCTGATGATATTACTGAGAAGTTATTAGTAGTTAGGTTATATGAATTTAAATTAATAAACTAGATAGTGGGTAAAAAAAAACTACACTCAAAGTTAATGAAGCTATAAAGCTGACTCTTTTTTTATTTTGTAAAACAAATATTATACATTAGTTCCAATGTATCAACCAAATTATAAGAATATACCATTATTAGATATCTTGAAAATTAAAGAGATAAAAATAATTAAATATTCTAAAAATGCTACTATCCCATGTGTTCATACCCGAACCTTAGATTAATATGCTTAAATAAAAAAGGATCATGTGCGCATTCCGCGTCTTGATATCTTTTCAATTTGAAATAATTGTGTTATAACCATGTGTGCATTCCGTATCTTGGTTTAATATTTAATTTCAAGGAAGTACCTTGTGTGCTTATCACATCTTGGTCAAAATAATTAATAAAAAATACAATAGATTAAGTGAAGCGCTAATAAATAATCCATAATTAATAAAAATACAAGAATAGATAAAAATTGATTTAAGCCTTACATTAATCAATAGAAGCGACCGTGCGAGAACCACGGGACTCGAGGGTACCTTATACCTTCCCCCTTCCTTACTCAGTTTTCTGTTTTCGTAGACCATAAATTAAGAGTCAAACCTTCCTTTTGAAAAGAGATTCAAATAAAAGGTGACTTATAACACCAAAACTCAATTCCAAGTGGCGACTCTAAATAATAAATAATCTCTTTTCAAAACGTCACTTTAATTGAAAAAACTCTTTTAACACAATCTCGTAATAGGGCTGTGCGACAAAAAAGAGGTGTGACAGCCGTGGCGACTCTACTGGGGACAATTAATAAGAATTCGAGTTTTGTATATTGATTCTTGTTTGGATTTTTTCATATTTTGGATATTAATATATTTGGAAGCCTAATGTGTTATTTGTCGCTTGTTTACCGCATTAATATTTATTTGAACTGTGATATAAATTGTATCCTCTCTCGCACCCCTCTAAGTCTTCTGATAGGTAGTTATATTGTGTTTGCCTACCAACATCACAAAACTTCTGTCTTGAGATAAAGCTAGTTAGTCACACATGTTTAGGCGGGAGAGCTGCTAGCTAGCCAGTGTTGTTCTACTACTCGTGACGCTTGACTCTCCTCGGCCCGGGTTGTCCACCCGAGTGAGCCATGTTTAGATACCATCTCTTTAGGATTTGAAAACTTAGAAGAACAAGCCACAAGGAATGAATATCCCTTGTAGGTTACGCTTTATTTTCATCATATGCATTGAACTTAGCAGGGCTCGGCACAGGGGCCAGGCCGTCTAGGACAGGAACCAATTTTTCGGACCAACATGTTCATATCTATGTGCTATATATAACGTTATTTGGTAGGCTTCATTCAAATGTGACCGGCTTTAGGGTAGAATTAAACAAGGAAGGGGAAATTTTCAAGTTTTCATAAAATATCATTTTTTAAATAAAATTTTGAAAGGTTTTGGTATGTGAACTAACAATTTTCAAAATAGTTTTCTTTTTTTAGTAATTGAACTACGCGAGTTTGATTCTCATCGGATGTGAGATACGTAGGCAACCTTCATCAGGTTCAAACCCATTCTAAATAAACATAAAAAAGGGAGTAAAAAAAGCTTTTATAAACTATTAGTTATTATTTTTTATTTTTTCAAATAATGATAACATAGTCAATTTGTCAAATTTTTTAACCAGTTTTGCCCTTGCATCCAGTCATTTATCGAAATAGCCTTGAAACCTGCATCGAAAATGCGAAATGGGAGGCCAGTTTTATTTTTTACTAGTTTTTTTTTTACAAAAACCAAAAAAAGTTATTTGGGCCTTTTGTTTTTCTAATGACTATTACTAATTTAATTTTTATTTAATCCCACAGTTTGGTTTTTATTTATTTATTTATTTATTTGGAGATTTTTTTAATTATTATTATTATCAAAGTTTATTTTATTCCAGACATGTTTATGTATTTAGAGTCAGTAGAGTCCGGTTGTATATATTTCCTTTTCTCTCATTCTAAAAAGAATAATTGAAAAATATTTTAGTTTGTCTTATTTATTTATTTTAAGAAAAAGAGAAGAAATCATTAGAATTGTTATTATTTCTCCTTAACTACGTGATGGTCTGATTCATGCGTCGTCATGATACATAGGCAATCCCCATCGGATGCGATCATAGCCATAATTAATCTAAAAAAATGAAAAAATAAAATAAAATATAATAAAAGAGCAATAAGTTCAAAAGGAAATAAACCAACAAGCCGGAATGAAGCATGAAGCCTTCCAAAATGATTTTAATGAAAATGGCATTAGGTGCATGGCATACAATGTGTAATTAATATCTGAAAAATGTCTGACTCTAACACGTTTGTTGTTTTTTATTTCTAAAGAGATAAGGTTAAACAGATGTGGTTGGTTTGTGGTTTAAACTGGCGAATCACCCTTACAACACGAGGTCGAAAGGAAAAAGTAAAATGGGAAACAACAATGAGAATGAGTCAGATAATGATGGTAGCCAGGGACAATTGGTCGAACAAGGTTCGGGACTGATTGAAGAAGTAAGAGTGTTGAAACAACAATTGGAAGATATGTACCAAGCTTGGGTGAATGGACAAGCACCGTCCTCACTACCCCTGGGGCCTTCGGATAATCTTCATAATGTGTCAGTTGCAAATCAAGTGCCTATCTCCATAATAAGTAACCCATTGTACAATCCTGGATTCAGTCCGAGCATTAACCTCCCCACTATCCCCAGTACCTCCATTCCACGTCCTCCAGCCACACCCTTCAGAAATGACCCACATACTGTACCCATTCCTCAACCGGCTCTCGCTTAAAAGCACAACAATTATCCACAATTGAATGCTCATGATACCCAACATTACTCTCCAGAACTGATTTTCAAGGTTCCAGATTCATACGAGCATACTCCTCAGAACATGTTCCCAGTCGAGGTCAAAAAGCCCAACAAGAATATGGAACATGAGGAAATGACCAGAAAAGTGAAGAGTTTGGAACAAACTATGAGAAGCATACATCATTTGGGAGGCTACAAGAGTGTGTCGTCCAATGATTTATGTATGTTTCCCCATGTTCATTTGCCACCTGGATTTAAGACCCCTAAGTTTGACAAGTATGATGGTCACGGTGATCCTGTGGCCCACTTGAAGAGATATTGTAACCAATTGAGGGGAGCATGGGACAAAGAAGAATTACTCATGGCTTATTTTGGGGAAAGTTTGACAAGAATTGCTTTAGAGTGGTTCATAGATTAAGACATAACTCACTGGCACGTTTGGAACGACATGACTTAAGATTTTGTCCAACAATTTCAGTACAGTATTAATGTAGTGCCAGACCGCTCCTCTCTTGTCAACATAAAGAAGAAATCTACAGAAAGCTTCAGAGAATATGCAATCAAGTGGAGAGAGCAGGCTGCTAGGGTCAAACCACCAATGAAAGAGGCAGAAATGATTGACTACTTTATCTAAGCTCAGGATCCAGATTACCTCCATTATATGTTGGTCGCCATTGGTAAGCCATTTGCCGAGGCGATCAAGATTGGGGAAATAGTTTAGAATGGCATGAAGTCGTGCAAAATGGTGAGTCGGGAAGCCTTAAGGCGACCACGCAAGCAATTCGAAGCGGATCCGCCAGTTTCAGAAATCGGAAAAAGAAGGAGGAAGGATCCATGATAGCGTCTGGATTCGTGGGAGTTCAAAGAGGAATGGTTCCTTCATACGTGCAATTCCAACAAGGACAATCCAATTCTCCTGAACATTATTACCTGCCTCAGGGTGCCCGATACTTATTTCCCTCGCAACAATACACAGTGTATAATGCTCAGGATTATGCTAAGCCTCCCAATCACCAACAATGGCGAGCATCGATTCCACAAGGCTCCCGTCAACTCCGGAAAAATTTTCAGGAACCATATAATCTTCGTCCCAGACAGGAATATGTGAGAGAACAGGAGCCAAAGAAAGAGTTTACCCGTATTGGAGAATCGCATACAAGCCTATTTCACAAGTTAATGCAACTAAAATTGATTGAACCTATCATGCCACGTTATGTGAATCCAACTTCGAAAGGTTTTGACTCCAATTCGAGATGTGAGTATCATTCTAACACCCAAGGTCATAGCATCGAAAATTGTTGGACATTAAAGAAAGCCATTGAAAATTTGATTGAAGCAAAGGAAATTGTGGTGACAAACAATAAAAATATTCCTAATATCACAAACAATCCGCTCCCAACTCATGATAATACATATCTTATTGAGATGATTTGTAATGATCGTGATTACAAGCAATCTGGCAAGATAGAGATAATTGTTGGAACCATAGGGCCGGAGCCAAAAGTGATAGTAAGCCTGCCACAATTGGCACCGCTGATTGTGAAAGGTGCGAGTTCTAGTTCAAACTTGGTAGGTTCTAAAAAACCATCCTCTATGACCCTAGAAGTACAAAATAGATTGAGGTCCAATAGGGTAGGCCAAAACTTTATATCTCTGGGGGCATTCAAAAGATTATTCCAAATAATGCTTTGAGAAATAGAACAGAGCCAGTTGTGATCCAACTTGTTGCACAACTTCCAGTGTCAAACCCAAAAGCTATTCCCTGGAACTATAACAAGTCTGTCATGACATACAAAGGAAAAGAGATAGTGGAAGAAACAGAGGAAATGGGAGACGTGACCCACTCTGGAAGATGCTATTCACCAGAGGAGTCAAGAAAAGCTAAGCAAGCCAAGGAAAATAACTTTCCAGTGAAAGAAACTGTTTCAGAAAAAGAAGCGAAGGAATTCCTTAAGAAGATGAAAATGCAACACTACTCAATCATTGATCAACTAAGGAAAACCCCTACTCAGATATCTTTGTTATCTCTGATTTTGCACTCGAAAGAACATTGCCGTGTGTTGATCAAAACTTTGAATGAGGCATATGTCTTAGAAAAGACAACGGTGAGTCAGCTAGAAAAAATGGCTGAAAGATTCTTTGAGGTGAACAAAATTTCTTTCAGCGATGATGATTTTCCTAACGAAAGGGACCGGGCACAATAAATCTTTGCATCTTATGGTTAAATTTGAAGGGCATAAGTAAAAGGGGTCATGATTGATGGAGGCTCAAGTGTAGATGTATGCCCTCTTTCTATTATACAACAACTGAACATTGACACTAACAGAATTCGAACTAGTAGTGTCAGCATTAGGGCTTTGATGGTTCAAAAAGAGACACTATTGGGGAAATTGAGCTCATCATGACAACCGGCCCAGTTGATTTTAACATTGTCTTTCAGGTGTTGGATATGAAAACCTCCTATAATTTTCTTCTAGGAAGGTCGTGGATCCATATGGCCAGAGTTATACCATCCACCCTACATCAAATGGTCAAATGCAAATATGACAGGAAAGAAATTGTTGTTCATGGGGAGGACGACTCGTCTGTCTATAATGACCCGTCTATTCCATGTATCGAGGCCAAGGAAGGATGTGAATCCCTCATATATCAATCATTTGAGTTTATTGAGGTAGACCAAGTGGAAGAAGGAAAACCAATTCTGCATCCCTATCTTTCAGCCACATCTATGATGGTAGCTTCACTGATGTTGAGGAATGGCTATGAACCAGGAAAAGGATTAGGATCATTTCTGCAAGGAATTGTGAACCCCATTGCTCCCTTTTCGAAGAAAGATACCTTTGACTTGGGTTTTAAACCAACATCAGCTGACATAAACAGAGCCAAGGCCCACAAAAAGAATGGTTGGAGCTTGTCAAAACCAATCCCTCACATTGCGTACTCTTTATCAAGCCACAATTTGAAGAAGTCCAAAATCTTTCTACTCAAGATGACATTGATGAAGTTTGCCAGGGTCTCAAGGAGATGTTCTATGGAATCATCATGGTTCAAGTTGGTGAAGGCCCTAGCCGTGCAAGTGTTCAGCTGATTGGCCCAGGTACCTCGCTTAACAACTGGGCAGAAAATCATCTTCCCATCAGGAAGGAGTCTTGGTAGTCTGTTTTGTTGCTTTTTCTGTATTTGGATTATTTTCAGGGTTGTAATCCATATACTTTAGTTTAATTGCTTTGCTTTGATGTTAACCCTTCTATCCTTTCAAATTCAATGAAATGAAGTTCCAGTTTCATAGTAGAATTCTGTCTTTCCTTTCCCTAATTTTTGTTAATTTCTCATCATTTTCAATTTCGTTAATGCTGACTTTATAAAACATGACATGCACGCGTAATTCATGCCCAGATCTTAAAAAGTTTTATCTCGAAATAATGAATCAAGAAGTTGAGTATGATGAAGATGAGGCCTTTAAGGAAATAAAAAGAGAATTGGATCAATTTGAGAGTAAGCCTAAGCCTAACTTAAATGAAATTGAGGCAATTAACTTGGGAAGTCCTGAAGATATCAGATTAACAAAAATAAGCATTCATACTGAACAAAGGATGAGAGATGCCATAAGTCAAGTTTTGTTCGAGTATAGAGATGTATTTCTTAGGAAGATGGTCCAATGGTCTAGACAATGGCACGAGAAATTGCCTTTTGCTCTGTTGGGATACTGGACAACTGTCTGTACATCAGTTGGTGGAACACCCTACTTGGTACTTGTTGAAACTGAAGTGGTCATACCTGCTGAAGTTTAGATTCCCTCTTTCTGGATAATTGTTGAAGCTGGGATTGAAGACACCGAATGGGTGAAGTCATGATTGGAACAGTTGAGTTTGATTGATGAAAAGCGTTTGGCGGCAGTTTGTTTTGGTCAGTTATACCAACAAAGAATGGCACGTGCATCAATAAGAAAGTGCGCCCAAGAAAATTTGAGGTAAGACAGTTTGTTTTGAAACGCATCTTTCCACACCAGGAAGAAGCAAAAGGAAAGTTTACCTCGAATTGGCAAGGTCCTTACCTCGTCAAGAAAGTATTGTCGAAAGGAGCTCTACACTTAGCAGATATAGAAGGAAAGGTGACAGACATATCCGTCAATGCAGATGTAGTCAAGAGATACTATGTCATACATGCTTCTATTGGGGCATTTGGTTTATACTTAGCATTCTCAGGTTGGGATGACGAAAGGCTATCATTCTCGCTACCCAAACACTGGTCAACCCTAGTTAGCCCTTTGAAGCCTTGTTTATATTTCTTTGTGTTTACCCTCTTTTGGAACCAATGTACTTAAAAACAAAAAGATAAAAAAAATTCATCATCAAAACAAGTTCATGACATCCTGAACTACTTCGACTTGATTCCGAAAGGATACGTAGGCAGCCTCTCTCTGAGGTTTAGTCACACCAAACAAAAAAATCCACATTTCCCCAATATTCAAAGAAACTGGGGCATGTTTTATTTTATTTTTCGATGGTTGTTCCATCAAATGGTTCCAAAAGTTGTAATTCAGTTGAGTAGTTCTTTTTACCTTTCCCTTTCAATACATTGCGGGTGGCGCTTCAACCATTGCAAAGAGAGAAAAACAAATGAGAGGGTCTTATCGGTGAAAACCCTCAAGGGCACTATAAGGCGATATAGAGTTGAGAAAAACAAATGAGATAGTCTTATTGGTGAAAACCCTCACGGTCACTATGAGTCGATGGTGAGTTGAGAAAAAGGCAAATAAGAGAGGTCAATTGGTGAAAACCCACAAAGGGCATTCTTAAAGCCTATTCTAGTGTTTGGCCTAGAATATGCATCATTTTTAGGGTAGTCATTTCTAGGTGGTAAGTCACTTCTAGGTCTTCTAAAATGTTCAACATTTGTTCTAGCATGCATATTTGTTCTAGGATTGCTATTTCTACGATAAGCATTTGTTTTATTAATCCTAGGTTGAGCCTTAGGTGGTTGGGGTTTGGCGTCAACCTTTTCTTTAGGCTCATTCTTAAAGCCTATGTCATGCTTGGTTGATTTCAAATTAACAAGGATCTTATTCAAATTTTTGTGGGAAGAATTAAACTTATCTAAGGTACCTTTAAGTCTATCTACCTCATTTTCGAGATGCATGCAAGAAGAGCAATTTTTAATAGAACTTTCGGGATTGTCGGCGCTTCTTTTTCCGAAAAACTTGTTTTCCTCTTTCAGCTTCTCATTTTCTAAAACCAGTTTTTCTAACTCCTTTTCTGTCAAAGAAAGCTGTTTTTAAAAATCTTTTTCTTTTAGAGAAGCATTTTCTTTTATGCTCTTGACAGTTTTTGAAGCTTTAATAAATTCAGTATATAGCTCATCAAAAGCAGTTCGCATTTCTTCAAGAGTAAAGAAGTTTTTAGAAGAGATTTGACATGCCTCATCTTGCTTGTCTTCTTGTGCCATAAGACAAAGGTTTGCGGCTTCGTCTTCTTCTTCTTCGCTTGACTCGTCTCCGGAGTCGCCTCCCCAAGAAATGTATGCACGTTGCTTCTTAAAAGGTTTCTTCTCCTTTTTGATGTTTGGGCAATTTGATTTGATGTGCCCGGTTTCACCGCATTCATAGCACTTTATTTGCTCGCCTTGCTTTGATTTGGGCTTTTTGCCCTTTCGTTCATACTCCTTTCGCATGAACTTTTGAAATCTTTTGATAACGAGTCCAAACTCGTTGTCTCCGTCCTCATCAACTTGAGGTTGGTTGTGCTTGCCTTAAGCGCTATTCTTTGCCTCCTTTGATCATCAACAAGAGGGTTAAGTATAGTAGACTCATAAGTCTTAAGGTTACCTCTTAATGCGCCGATGGTGACATTTGAGACGCCTATGGATTCTTGAATTGCGTCAGCCTTTGATCCATGCCGGAGTGAGACTTCTAAGAATTTTTCAAACAAGTTCTCTATCCGTGAATGTCTTCTTGAGGGCATGTAGGTCATTTACGATTATTGAAAATCGTTCGAACATTTCATCCACCTTTTCACCTTCCTTCATGTGAAATAATTCATAAGCATGGGTTAGGAAATCAATTTTAGCTTCCCTTACCTGGTCCGTACCTTCGTACGTAATTTCCAGCTTGTCCCACATTTCCTTTGCCGTTGTGCAACACGATATTTTCCTGTAATAGTCAGCATTTACAGCATAATATAATAAATTAATTGCTTTAGCATTATTTTGAACCTTTCGGATATCATCCGCGTCATATTCTTCTTCGGACTTGGGAACCCATTCGTTTTCAACGTTTTTGGTTGAAATTTGATTTCCCTTCGTTATCACCTTCCAGAGATGAAAGTTGTTTGCTTGAACGAAAATTTTCATCCTCTCCTTCCAGTACGTGTAGTTTGTACCGTTGAATAGAGGTGGTCGTGTGGAGCATTGTCCTTCATCAATTCCTGCAAAAGAGTCACGAGTAGAAGCCATGGATGGTTCTCTCAAACTGTTAAGTCTTCAGAGAGTTGGGCTCTGATACCAATTGTTAGATAATACGCTTAACGCTAGAGGGGGGGTGAATAGCTTTATAATAAAATTTAGCGTAAACTCGCGGAAATTAAAATTTGCAGGAAATAATTAAGTGCGTTAAATAAACAAAAGGAAAGAACGCACCGATGTATTCTGGTTCACCACAACACGTGGCTAGTCCAGTCCCCGAGAGACTCTCTCGAGATTTTCCACTAACTTGTCAAGCTTACGGGTGCTCAACAAACCTTTACAACTTAAGGACACAAGCCTTAACACCTTTGCTCGGAGATACAACACTCCAAGACTTCAACCAAGGAAACACAAGTTCCTTACAACAAGAGAATCACAATTCTCTTACAAGTGTACAAAACACTAAACACTCAAACAAGACACTCCTTAATGAGTAGATATGAGTAAAAGAAGTAAGCTCAAGATCACAACAACTATGGACAAGACTTTGGCTCTCAAAAGCTTTATGAAATGAATATAAAATTATAAACAATAGTATGCAAGCTTATAGCAATAGAATGATCAGTTGTTGTGTGTTGTTGTGTTAAAAACACTGAAATGAAGCTGTATTTATAGTTGAAAAACTTGGCATTACCGTTGTCTAATTGTCAATTAAGAGTTGCTGATTTTACTCTGTGACAATCGATTGTCAAGAAGCCACAATCGATTGTTTGCCAATCGTACCAAAAATCAATCCCAGATTTTAATCGATTGTCCAAGATCAACAATCGATTATTGGCAACGTTCAATAAATCATTTCCAGATTTTACATAAAACAATCGATTATACCAAATCAATAATCGATTATTCAGCAACGTTCAAAAAATCCTTTCCAGATTTTAATTTCAACAATCGATTGTACAAAATCAACAATCGATTATTCAGCAACGTTCAAAAAATCTTTTTCAGATTTTAATATCAACAATCGATTGTACAAAATCAACAATCGATTACCTGACGGTATTTGAAAACTTTACGACAACGGTCAGCTTCACAATCGATTGTGCAATGTTAACAATCGATTATTTATCAGATTTTGAAAATCATTTTAGACACTGCCTCGTGACAATCGATTGTTATATACTCACAATCGATTATTTAATAACTTTGAAAAAGTCTGGAAGACACTGCCTCAACACAATCGATTGTCATAAGTTCACAATCGATTATTTTGTGACTTTTAAAAATCTGATGGACACTGTCTCTTCACAATCGATTGTCATTAGCTTCACAATACACTGCCTCATCGCAATCGATTGTCATAAGGTTCACAATCGATTGTCATGCAGGTTTGAAAAACCTGATGCTCACTGCCTTAACACAATCGATTGTCATTAGTTCACAATCGATTGTCATGCAGTCTTGGCTAAATATAATCGATTATCATAAGTACATAATCGATTATCTTAGTCCAGATTTTAGAGGCATGTTTAAAAATCATTTTGACTGAAGTAAATATGCATGATTTAAAATCATTTAGCATTAAATTAAATATGCATGATTTTGTAAAAAATAATTTTACGAGAGAAGCCATGTCATGAGTCAAGTTGTCGGATCAAGATCACAATTAAGAACAACTCATGTAAACTATAAAACTTTGTCTTGTGCTTGAATCTCGTTATGCATCAATTATGCGCTTGTACTTGAACTTCGTCATATATCAATTTGTGCTTCGTTTGTCATTCATCAAAACCTACACATAAGAACACACGTTTTAGTATAAAGCCTTGAGAACGTGTTTCCAACAATTTCCCCCTTTTTGATAATGGCAAACTTTAAGCGGGATATGCAACTTAAACAATTTATAATGACGATTCAAGACAAGTAAAGATATGCAATAAATAAGTATGCGATTAGTTCCCCCTCAATATATGAATTCCCCCTCAATTTAAGCTTATAAATATTGAGAGTGCATACCCGTTATCTTCCCCCTTTTGCCATTAGCAAAAATAATATAAGAAGATGCCAAAGATGTAAATAAAACTTGTTTATTTATTGGAAAGAGAAAAACAAGATTGCTTAAAGAGAGCACAATAACTCAAGTAATAGCATTACAATCGATTATTGATACGAGATAATCGATTATTAGACGACAGAAACCGATTTTTCTGAAGAAGACTTGATTATTGCGCGTCATGCTTTATAATTCCCCCTACCTTTAGGGCGATACCTGCAAAAATTCGTTAGACGTCTCCAACGCTCAAGTTAGAAATCATGTAAGATAAAAAGATGCAATGCATGACTTAGATCAACGTGGAGTCAAGAATCCCGAGTTCACTACGAATTCGGAAGAAGGACTCTTTCTCTAAGGGCTTAGTAAAGATGTCGGCCAATTGGTCTTTGGTTTCAACAAATTCGATTTCGACATCGCCCTTGAGAACGTGATCTCTTATAAAATGATGTCTAATTTCAATGTGTTTTGTTCGCGAATGAAGAACGGGGTTCTTCGTCAAGCATATGGCACTAGTATTATCACATTTAAGAGGGATTTGATCAAGACTTAGGCCATAGTCCAAGAGTTGTTGTTTCATCCAGAGGATTTGAGCGCAACAACTCCCCGCGGCTACATATTCAGCCTCGGTTGTGGACAACGCAACACTTACTTGTTTCTTGCTAAACCAAGAAACGAGAGAGCTACCGAGCAAATGGCAAGTGCCACTAGAGCTCTTGCGGTCCAATTTGCATCCAGCAAAATCGGAGTCGGAATAGCCAACGAGTTGGCATGAAGAACCTTTGGGGTACCATAGACCCACATTTGTAGTACCAACAAGGTACTTCAAAATCCGTTTTACCGCAGTAAGGTGAGACTTCTTCGGACACGATTGATAACGGGCGCATAAGCACACGCTAAACATGATGTCCGGACGACTAGCAGTAAGATAGAGAAGAGAGCCAATCATACCTCAATACTTCTTAGTGTCGACTTCCTTACCTTTCTCATCTTTGTCTAGATGATCGGATGTGCTCATGGGAGTCGCCATTGCTTTTGCATTGTTCATTTCAAATTGTTTCAGCAATTCTTTGCAATATTTGGCTTGGCAAATGAACGAACCTTCTTTCATTTGCTTTACTTGTTATCCCAAAAAGAATGTTAACTCACCCATCATAGACATCTCAAATTCGCTTGTCATTAAATCGGAAAATTCCTTGCATAAGACATTGTTAGTAGCACCAAATATGATATCATCCACATATATTTGAACTAATAAAATATCATTATTTTTATGCTTAACAAAAAGGGTGGTGTCAACTTTCCCTCTAATGTAATCATTTTCCAATAGAAATTTACTCAATCTTTCATACCAAGCTCGGGGAGCTTGTTTTAAACCATAAAGAGCCTTTTTGAGTTTGAAAACATGATCGGGAGATTTAAAATCTTCAAAACCGGGGGGTATTTCAACATAAACTTCTTCTTGTATAACACCATTTAGAAAAGCACTTTTCACATCCATTTGATATAAATTGAAATTCATAGAAGAGGCAAAAGCGAGCAATAGACGAATAGCTTCTAATCTAGCTACGGGAGCATATGTTTCTTCATAGTCACTACCCTCTTCTTGATTATAGCCTTTTGCTACAAGCCTAGCTTTGTTTCTAGTGATTACACCATTTTCATCTAGTTTGTTTCGAAAAACCCATTTCGTACCAATTATGGTATGATTTTCGGGTCTTGGCACCAAATCCCAAACGTCATTCCGTTTGAATTGGTTGAGCTCCTCTTGCATTGCCAAGGTCCAAAATTCATCCCCAATTGCTTCGGAGATGGGTGTTGGTTCAATTTGAGACACAAAAGCAGTATGTCCTAAGGTGTTCTTAAGGGAGTTTCGGGTACTTACCTTTTCTCCGACGTCGCCAATTACCTGTTCGAGAGGGTGATCTTTGATTGTCCTCCACTCGTTAGGCGTTTTCGTTTCATTCTCCAATTGTGGCGCTTCCTCCATTGGTTGTTCCAAGATTTCATCTTTATTTTCCTTAGGCGATTCCTCTTGTATTTTGTTTTTCAAGCTGTCTAGAATACCTGCAAGATCAAAACCGGTATCCTTTCTCGCCAAGCGAGCATTATTTTCGGCAAATACAACATGAGGGGATTCCTCCACAGTTTCGGTTCTTTTATTAAAGACCCTATATGCTTTGCTACGTGAAGAATAGCCAATGAAAATTCCCTCATCGGACTTAGCATCAAATTTTCCCAATTGATCTTTGCCATTGTTATGAATAAAACATTTACAACCGAATACTCTAAAATGGGAGATATTTGGTTTCCTTCCCTTGTAGAGTTCATAAGGGGTCTTCATGAGTATTGGCCTTATGACTACTCTATTTAAGATGTAGCATGCGGTACTCACGGCATCTGCCCAAAAATGTTTGGGAATCTTAGCCTCTTCGAGCATGGTTCTAGCCATCTCTTCGAGACACCTATTTTTCTTTTCCACCACCCCATTTTGTTGTGGTGTACGTGGAGCGGAAAAGGTATGCTCGATACCGAGTTCGTCACAAAAGTCCGCAAAGAGATTGTGATCAAACTCTCCCCCATGATCACTTCTAATTGAAGTGACATTTTGTTTCCTTTTCGTTTTGAACACGCTTAAGAAAGTATTTAAAATTCTGAAAAGCATCACTTTTATTGGCAAGAAATAAAGTCCAAGTAAATCTAGAATAATCATCAACAATCACAAAAGCATAACGATTTCTTCCTAGACTTTCAATGCGAGATGGTCCAAATAAATCCATGTGAAGCAATTGCAATGGTCTAGAAGTTGAAACAATATTTTTGGATTTGAAAGATGCTTTTGTTTGCTTCCCTTTTTGACATGAATCACAAATAGAGTCATCTTCAAATTTTAAATTGGGAAGGCCAATAACTAAGTTTTGAGAAATCAATTTGTTCAAAGGATGCATGTTGATATGTGCTACTCTACGATGCCATAGCCAAGTATCATCCTCTTTGCTCATAAGGCAATCCACATATTTGGGTGAGGAATTTGCAAGATCAACCATATAAATATTATCCACTCTAAAACCATGAAGGATAATTTTGAAATCACTACGTCTAAATACTAAGCATTCTTCCGAATCAAATAAGGCAAGATTTCCCTTGTCACATAATTGACTTATGCTCAAGAGATTATGCTTTAAACCTTTCACAAGTAATATATGCTTAATAGAGGAATTTTCATCATTACCGACCGATCCGATGCCAATAATCTTTCCTTTATTGTTATCCCCAAAAATCACACTTCCTCCTTCTTTGTGTTCTAGTTGAAGGAATTTGGATTCGTCTCCCGTCATATGTTTGGAGCATCCACTATCAAGGTACCATAGTACACTGGATCCCTTCAAACACACCTACAAAACAAATTAATGCGTTTTAGGTACCCATGCCATTTTGGGTCCTTGAGGGTTAGGCATATCATAATGATGCGATTGAGTGATATGTCTATGTCGTGTAAAACATGCAGGGGCAATATGACCAATGCGTCTACAATAATGACAAGTCACGTTGGGGTTATGCATCCTTCTAGGTTCATAGTAACTTGATGGACGAAAATGAATTACTCTATTTTCATTATGACTATTGCGCATTTCATGAGAACCATTTCTCCTACTATTAGTTCTAAAATGAGCAGCATTTCTAGAGTAATGGTCATGTCTAGATGTTCTAAGAGGTTCAAAACTCCTTCTAGTGTTTGGCCTAGAATATGCATCATTTCTAGGGTAGTCATTTCTAGGTGGTAAGTCACTTCTAGGTCTTCTAAAATGTTCAACATTTGTTCTAGCATGCATATTTGTTCTAGGATTGCTATTTCTACGATAAGCATTTGTTTTATTAATCCTAGGTTGAGCCTTAGGTGGTTGGGGTTTGGCGTCAACCTTTTCTTTAGGCTCATTCTTAAAGCCTATGCCATGCTTGGTTGATTTCAAATTAACAAGGATCTTATTCAAATTTTTGTGGGAAGAATTAAACTTATCTAAGGTACCTTTAAGTCTATCTACCTCATTTTCGAGATGCATGCAAGAAGAGCAATTTTTAATAGAACTTTCGGGATTGTCGGCGCTTCTTTTTCCGAAAACTTGTTTTCCTCTTTCAGCTTCTCATTTTCTAAAACCAGTTTTTCTAACTCCTTTTCTTTCAAAGAAAGCTGTTTTTGAAAATCTTTTTCTTTTAGAGAAGCATTTTCTTTTATGCTCTTGACAGTTTTTGAAGCTTTAATAAATTCAGTATATAGCTCATCAAAAGCAGTTCGCATTTCTTCAAGAGTAAAGAAGTTTTTAGAAGAGATTTGACATGCCTCATCTTGCTTGTCTTCTTGTGCCATAAGACAAAGGTTTGCGGCTTCGTCTTCTTCTTCTTCGCTTGACTCGTCTCCGGAGTCGCCTCCCCCAGAAATGTATGCACGTTGCTTCTTAAAAGGTTTCTTCTCCTTTTTGATGTTTGGGCAATTTGATTTGATGTGCCCGGTTTCACCGCATTCATAGCACTTTATTTGCTCGCCTTGCTTTGATTTGGGCTTTTTGCCCTTTCGTTCATACTCCTTTCGCATGAACTTTTGAAATCTTTTGATAACGAGTCCAAACTCATTGTCTCCGTCCTCATCAACTTGAGGTTGGGTTGTGCTTGCCTTAAGCGCTATTCTTTGCCTCCTTTGATCATCAACAAGAGGGTTAAGTATAGTAGACTCATAAGTCTTAAGGTTACCTCTTAATGCGTTGATGGTGACATTTGAGACGCCTATGGATTCTTGAATTGCGTCGGCCTTTGATCCATGCCGGAGTGAGACTTCTAAGAATTTTTCGAACAAGTTCTCTATCCGTGAATGTCTTCTTGAGGGCATGTAGGTCATTTACGATTATTGAAAATCGTTCGAACATTTCATCCACCTTTTCACCTTCCTTCATGTGAAATAATTCATAAGCATGGGTTAGGAAATCAATTTTAGCTTCCCTTACCTGGTCCGTACCTTCGTACGTAATTTCCAGCTTGTCCCACATTTCCTTTGCCGTTGTGCAACACGATATTTTCCTGTAATAGTCAGCATTTACAGCATAATATAATAAATTAATTGCTTTAGCATTATTTTGAACCTTTCGGATATCATCCGCGTCATATTCTTCTTCGGACTTGGGAACCCATTCGTTTTCAACATTTTTGGTTGAAATTTGATTTCCCTTCGTTATCACCTTCCAGAGATGAAAGTTGTTTGCTTGAACGAAAATTTTCATCCTCTCCTTCCAGTACGTGTAGTTTGTACCGTTGAATAGAGGTGGTGGTGTGGAGCATTGTCCTTCATCAATTCCTGCAAAAGAATCACGAGTAGAAGCCATGGATGGTTCTCTCAAACTGTTAAGTCTTCAGAGAGTTGGGCTCTGATACCAATCGTTAGATAATACGCTTAACGCTAGAGGGGGGGTGAATAGCGTTATAATAAAATTTAGCGTAAACTCGCGGAAATTAAAATTTGCAGGAAATAATTAAGTGCGTTAAATAAACAAAAGGAAAGAACGCACCGATGTATTCTGGTTCACCACAACACGTGGCTAGTCCAGTCCCCGAGAGACTCTCTCGAGATTTTCCACTAACTTGTCAAGCTTACGGGTGCTCAACAAACCTTTACAACTTAAGGACACAAGCCTTAACACCTTTGCTCGGAGATACAACACTCCAAGACTTCAACCAAGGAAACACAAGTTCCTTACAACAAGAGAATCACAATTCTCTTACAAGTGTACAAAACACTAAACACTCAAACAAGACACTCCTTAATGAGTAGATATGAGTAAAAGAAGTAAGCTCAAGATCACAACAACTATGGACAAGACTTTGGCTCTCAAAAGCTTTATGAAATGAATATAAAATTATAAACAATAGTATGCAAGCTTATAGCAATAGAATGATCAGTTGTTGTGTGTTGTTGTGTTAAAAACACTGAAATGAAGCTGTATTTATAGTTGAAAAACTTGGCATTACCGTTGTCTAATTGTCAATTAAGAGTTGCTGATTTTACTCTGTGACAATCGATTGTCAAGAAGCCACAATCGATTGTTTGCCAATCGTACCAAAAATCAATCCCAGATTTTAATCGATTGTCCAAGATCAACAATCGATTATTGGCAACGTTCAATAAATCATTTCCAGATTTTACGTTAAACAATCGATTATACCAAATCAATAATCGATTATTCAGCAACGTTCAAAAAATCCTTTCCAGATTTTAATTTCAACAATCGATTGTACAAAATCAACAATCGATTATTCAGCAACGTTCAAAAAATCTTTTTCAGATTTTAATATCAACAATCGATTGTACAAAATCAACAATCGATTACCTGACGGTATTTGAAAACTTTACGACAACGGTCAGCTTCACAATCGATTGTGCAATGTTAACAATCGATTATTTATCAGATTTTGAAAATCATTTTAGACACTGCCTCGTGACAATCGATTGTTATATACTCACAATCGATTATTTAATAACTTTGAAAAAGTCTGGAAGACACTGCCTCAACACAATCGATTGTCATAAGTTCACAATCGATTATTTTGTGACTTTTAAAAATCTGATGGACACTGTCTCTTCACAATCGATTGTCATTAGCTTCACAATCGATTATTCTGAGTTTTGAAAAACTTTGATGTACACTGCCTCATCGCAATCGATTGTCATAAGGTTCACAATCGATTGTCATGCAGGTTTGAAAAACCTGATGCTCACTGCCTTAACACAATCGATTGCCATTAGTTCACAATCGATTGTCATGCAGTCTTGGCTAAACATAATCGATTATCATAAGTACATAATCGATTATCTTAGTCCAGATTTTAGAGGCATGTTTAAAAATCATTTTGACTGAAGTAAATATGCATGATTTAAAATCATTTAGCATTAAATTAAATATGCATAATTTTATAAAAAATAATTTTACGAGAGAAGCCATGTCATGAGTCAAGTTGACGGATCAAGATCACAATTAAGAACAACTCATTTAAACTATAAAACTTTGTCTTGTGCTTGAATCTCGTTATGCATCAATTATGCGCTTGTACTTGAACTTCGTCATATATCAATTTGCGCTTCGTTTGTCATTCATCAAAACCTACACATAAGAACACACGTTTTAGTATAAAGCCTTGAGAACGTGTTTCCAACAAAAGGGACACTTCTTGATTAAGTTCTAATTATTAGTTCACCTACTTGTTTTCTTTCGTACTATTATTTTTGAGTCCCTTTTAGTTTAATTTTGTCAAAGCAAAGAAAAGAAAAGGCCACAAAATTGGTTACAGTTTCCTCATTATATGAAGCAAAATATTTTGGGCATAAACAGTATCGGCAAAGCCATAAAGCCGACTTTGATATTCCTTGTCAAGCAAAAGGCTTGAAGGACTTAGCAATATTTCAAGGGCAACAAAAGTTACTCATCAAAAGTTGTTTTGGGGAACAAAGTTGTTTGCACCATAGACATAATTGGTGATAGGCACAAAATTGTCAGGTGTTGATGTTGAAAAAAAAAGATCTTCATAAAATAAAGTTAGAATCTCCTGGAAATTTGTACGGTCATCGACAGGGTCCTAACAAGTGCAAGGGACGCAAGGTCAAATCACCCAAGAAGTCAAGGCCACAAACTAACCACCATTTAAAAAAAAACTAACGAATCTTTATTTGTTTAGAATAGGAACAAATTCGTTCAGTGAAACAGTTCGTGGAAAGACGAACACCACCAAGTAAAGTTCTCAGATCCATGATTTCCTTCCGATATGCACGTAAGCATGTTATTTTAGTTTCATTATAGGGAATTGACACCCTATCTTCCATAAAGGGTACTACATCCTCTGGCTGCATTATTTTCTGCATAGGTTTCGACATCCCCTAGTAGAATTTTAGAGTGCCACGAGCCTCATTTCATTGGCAAAACAGGGTACTACATCCCCCTGACGACATTATTTTCTACATAGGATACGATATCCCCTAGTAGCATTTCAGAGTGCCACGAGCCTCATTTTATTTCCAACACAGGGTACTACATCCCCTAGCTGCATTATTTTCTACATAGGGTACGACATCCCCTAGTAGCATTTCAGAGTACCACGAGCCTCATTTTATTGCCAATGTTCTTCACAAAGTCTGGAAGTTGAGTGTGCAGACAATCCCAGTGCCATTGATTGTCACAGGGTACTACATCCCCTGGCTGCATTATTTTCTACGTAGGGTACGACATCTCTTATTAGCGTTTCAGAGTGCCACGAGCCTCATTTTATTGCCAACACAGGGTACTACATCCCTTAGCTGCATTATTTTCTACATAGGGTACGACATCCCTTAGCAACATTTCAAAGTGCCACGAGCTTCATTTTATTGCCAACATAGGGTAGTACATCCCCTGGTTGCATTATTTTCTACATAGGGTACGACATCCCCTAGCAGCATTTCAAAGTGCCACGAGCCTCATTTTATTGCCAACACAGGGTACTACATCCCCTGGCTGCATTATTTTCTACATAGGGTACTACATCCCCTAGTAGCATTTCAAAGTGTCACGAGCCTCATTTTATTGCCAACACAGGGTACTACATCCCCTGGCTGCATTATTTTCTACATAGGGTACGACATCCCCTAGTAGAATTTTAGAGTGCCACGAGCCTCATTTCATTGGCAAAACAGGGTACTACATCCCCCTGACGACATTATTTTCTACATAGGATACGATATCCCCTAGTAGCATTTCAGAGTGCCACGAGCCTCATTTTATTTCCAACACAGGGTACTACATCCCCTAGCTGCATTATTTTCTACATAGGGTACGACATCCCCTAGTAGCATTTCAGAGTACCACGAGCCTCATTTTATTGCCAATGTTCTTCACAAAGTCTGGAAGTTGAGTGTGCAGACAATCCCAGTGCCATTGATTGTCACAGGGTACTACATCCCCTGGCTGCATTATTTTCTACGTAGGGTACGACATCTCTTATTAGCGTTTCAGAGTGCCACGAGCCTCATTTTATTGCCAACACAGGGTACTACATCCCTTAGCTGCATTATTTTCTACATAGGGTACGACATCCCTTAGCAACATTTCAAAGTGCCACGAGCTTCATTTTATTGCCAACATAGGGTAGTACATCCCCTGGTTGCATTATTTTCTACATAGGGTACGACATCCCCTAGCAGCATTTCAAAGTGCCACGAGCCTCATTTTATTGCCAACACAGGGTACTACATCCCCTGGCTGCATTATTTTCTACATAGGGTACTACATCCCCTAGTAGCATTTCAAAGTGTCACGAGCCTCATTTTATTGCCAACACAGGGTACTACATCCCCTGGCTGCATTATTTTCTACATAGGGTACGACATCCCCTAGTAGTATTTCAGAGTGCCACGAGCCTCATTTTATTTCCAACGCATGGTACTACATCCCCTGGTTGCCTCCTTTATATTAGCACACGGTATAACATTCCCTATTATTAAAAAAAGAATCTTTTTCAATTCATTATTCTGCAACAGCAATGATAGTTTAATGTATTTTCAATAACTTACAAAAATTTCCTAGTGCAAACTGGGGCAGAAAATTTTTGTTCGTTTTGTTTGTTTGTGTTAGCTTGTAGGTTTTTCTGAAAAGCACAGATTTGATGTGCAAAAAAAAGATTTCAATTCTTTCTAGAGAAAGCGGAACGTTTGATCTCAATACCAGCCGCAACCAACTTTGGCATAATGCATGCAGAGATATATGGTCAAGATCTTTCCTCCCATCGTCGGATCAAGAAACAAGCATGAAAGAATATTTCAAAGTCTGTTGCATCGAGAGCATCAAGTTTCAATTCAAAGTCACCGGAAGAAGCAAATCAAGACTCAACACAAGACTCCAGATGGCATTTAGATAGGAATTTTGTAACTCTTATATTTCAAGTGCATGTAATCTTTTTTTCATTTTGATGTAATAGTAGGAATCGCGGATCAGAACCTCGACAGAACCTCATTGGACTCCCCATCTAAGTATAATCCATCACTCTTCTTTCTACTTGAACTACACATAACCCGATTCCCTTATAACCTGGGATATGTAGGCTGCCTAAAACCAAGGCTCGGTCGCACCTTTTTCTTCTATCTTGTTTTCTTTTTCAAATGATAGTGAGGTCAAAAATCAGTCACCTTGTTCATTTTTTCTTTGCTTGAAAACTCGTCATGTTTCCAAGCAAAGAGGGGCATGCTGTGAACACCTAATTTTTTACCACACCCAAATTCTATACTAGTTTAGTGTAAATATTTCTTTTACGTCTAATTTTAATATGAAACTTTTATCTTACTCTTAGTAGGTTTTATTTTAGAAAAAAAAATATACTAACTATATATTCACATTCTTAGAGTATAAGTTTACTCCTAGTTTTAAATTAAAGAAAAATTTTTAAAAAAAATCAAATTCAAATTTTAAATGTAAGCTATAGCATTTTTCTTAGTATAATTTAAACCGACAATGTAAACATTTAATTTTTTTTATGTATATAATATTTAAGTAAAAGGTAGCTAACTAATATTTTTAACTGTGTATTTTACTTTCTAATTTCTTCATTAATAAAGAATAAGTAAAAATTAATTAAAAAATAAAAATAATAATAATAATAAAAACTAACCAAAAAAAGATAAAAAAAGGGCAAAGTAAATAATGATAATATTAATAATAATAATAATAATAAGTAATAATATAATAAAAAGGAATAAATCTTAAAAGATTCAAACAAAAATTATTCTAATCACTTACTATGATCTTGTCAATATCTTTCTCCCACTTCAACTCTAACTCTAACTCTTTTATATATCTCCCACATTACTTTCATAAAAGAAAGAACAAAACATAAAACAAAAGGGAGAGAGAACGAAGAAGGAAAGAAAAGAGAAAAAAACAAAGAAAAAAGAAAAAAGGAACGAACGGAAGGAAAAAGGAGGAAAAGAAACTTGAAAAAAGAGGTAAAAGAAAGAAAAAAAAAAGTAAGAAAGAAACAGAAAAGAAAGAAAGAAATAAAAAGAAGAAAGAGAATAGAAGGAGAAAAAAGAAAGAAAAAGAAGCAAAAGAAGGAAAAAAAACGAGAAAGAAAGAAAGAAAATAGGAGTTCGGGATTCCGTTCGCGATTTCGTGTTCGTGATTCTAAAAAGGTTAGTATTGCGATTTTGTAAATCTATATATATTCTTTTATTGTGAAATCTTATAAAAGGTAACACTAAATCTCTTTGGTTAATTTAATACAACAACAACAACAACAACCCAGTATAATCCCACATAGTGGGGTCTGGGGAGGGTAGTATGTACGCAGACCTTACCTCTACCCTGGGGCACAGAGGCTGTTTTCAAATAGATCCCCGGCATCCTTCCCTCCAAGAACTTCCCACCTTGCTCTTGGGGAGACTCGAACTCACAACCTCTCGGTTGGAAGTGGGGGTTGCTTATCATTAGAGCAACCCCTCTTTGGTTAATTTAATATAATGTATAATTGAATGTATGATGTTAGTTTATTTAAATTCAGTTATTCTTTTGCTTTCTTTTATATTTTAGATGGTGTCGATTTCTTCTCGTTATCTATCCATGTATATGTATGTTTGGAAAAAAAAATCGGACTAATCTGAAAATTATTCTTCACTTTTAATCTTAGTTTTAATCTACTCTTTTCCATAATTTCACGTTCAATCCCCGTGGCATGTTGAACGAGTTAACGTAACATTTTTTTGGGATTTGAATTTTTCTTACCTTGAGTTAATTTGCATAAACTTGGTCAATCAGAATCTTATTTCTTTTCTTTATATATTGACTTTCCTCTCGTAAATATAAATTCATTAGTTTGTCAGATTATTTATCGGAATTACTTTAGAGCGATGTTATCCATTTTAATTTGTTTTGGAGACATAAATATTATTTATTTTACCATAAAAAATAGTAAAAGAATCTCTTATGTTTTCTTTTATTTACTTCATTCTAAGAAACTCTACTATGTTGCTTCCTCATGCCTCCATCGTTAGAAATTTTTGTTAATATAGTATAAAGGTATGATTTCGGCTTTTCTCTAACAATAGGCAAGTCTGTAGAATTAATTTAACGAAAATTTTCATGGCTTCTTTCAAAGCTTTAATTCACCTTTTGCTTTTAATAATAATTAAAAACATATTTTTTTTAGTTCGAACATTTTTCTTACATTGTTGATGATGTTGCATTACTGAGAAGTTATTAGTAGTTAGGTTGTATAAATTTAAATTAATAAACTAAATAGTGTGTAAAAAAAAACTACACTCAAAGTTAATGAAGCTATAAAGCTGATTCTTTTTTTATTTTGTAAAATAAATATTATACATTAATTCCAAAATATCAACCAAATTATAAGAATATTAAATTATTAGATATCTTGAATATTAAAGAGATAAAAATAATTAAATATTCTAACTATGTTATTAGCCCATGTTTTCATACCCGAACCTTGGATTAATATGCTTAAATAAAAGGAATTTTTACATGCCTATACCATATAGGAAACCTTTTTACCCTCCATGTTTAAGTTTGATTTAATTACAAATCTATATACCAAATTACCTATCCTATACCATACTTAATTAAGGGTTTAATTAATGGGGATTTTACTCCTTAATTAAAGGTATCCATATATCTCATGTTTCTCTCTACCCTTAATTCCTACATTTCTTTCTCCTAATCCCAGCGTCATTTTCTTCCTCACATTTTTTTCTCTTCTCCATTCCTTCTCTTCTTAAAAAATACAAAGATGAGACCATATGAAACACATTGTTTCGTTTATTATAATTTCTAGTAATTGTCAAATATTATTCTGAATTTTAACAAGTACGAGATCGAGAATAGATATATGATACAGAAGACTTCCTCAATCGATCAATCAACAATTCCCAATTGTAAATTTGTTGGGTAGCCATATGAATCTTCTGTAAGTGTGACAGTTAGGGTGCAATTGTAGTTTATTTGTAATTTTTTGTAGAAATTTTGTAGATGAAGAGCAAATTTTATTGTCAACTTTTTTTTCACATAAGATTGTAGTTTAATTTGTAGTATAAATGTAGTAATTTTGTAGATACCCTTATAAACAATACAACTTTATACAATACTTAAACCGATTTGCAGTTTATTTGTAATTTTTTTTGTAGAAATTTTGTAGCCAACATTTTTTTCAACATAGATTGTAGTGTAGTTGTAGTATAAATGTAGTAATTTTGTAGATACCCTTCAAAATAATACTGTTTTATACATACGTAAAAACTAATTTGTAGTTTATTTGTAAATTTTTTGTAGAAAATTTGTAGAATAGGAAAAAAATTTATAGTTAATATTTTTTCACTATAGATTGCAGTTTAATTGTAGTATAAATGTAGTAGTTTGTAGATACCATTAAAACAATATTGAAAAAATATTTAGTCCCAAATTTTTAGCCGCCTAATTTGGAAGGAATAAGCTATTCAACTATTTATCCCACATTTGTAGGCACCTAATTTGGAATGAATCAATTCTTAATATTAGGTATTTAATGAATGGTTTAAATTTTTCAGATTTGTAGGCGCCTAATTTGGAAGGAATCAATTCTTAATATTGGGTATTTAATGAATGGTATAGATTTTGTTGCAAAAATATAAATATGGCGGGTAATAATGAAATATGCACATTTTTAGTAATAAGGTTTCATATATAGTATAAATAGGAAAAAATCCCTACATAAAAAAGGATCATGTGTGACTTCCGCGTCTTGGTATCTTTTCAATTTGAAATAATTATGTTATAACCATGTGTGCATTCCGTACCTTGATTTAATATTTAATTTCAAGGAAGTACCTTATGTGCGTTCGCATCTTGGTCAAAATAATTAATAAAAAATGTAATAGATTAAGTGAAGTCATAATTAATAAAAATACAAGAATAGCTAAAAATTGATTTAAGCTTTGCATTAATCAATAGAAGCGATCATGCTAGAACCACGGGACTCGAGGGATGCCTTAAACCTTCTCCTCGGTCAACAGACTCCTTACTCAGTTTTCTATTTTCGTAGACCATAAATTAAGAGTCAAACCTTCCATTTGAAAATGGATTCAAATAAAAGGTGACTTGGAACACCAAAACTCAATTCCAGGTAGAGACTCTAAATAATAAATATCACTTTTCAAAACGTAACTTTAATTGAAAAAACTCTTTTAACACAACCTCGTAATAGGGTTGTGCGACAAAAAAGAGGTGTGACACATACTGAGACACTTAAAGTTGGCATGATTTTTCATTTAGACACCTAAATTCAAGGGTGTTCCTATTGAACACTTATACCGTATGAAACTTATTCCACTTAAGCACTTCTTGTTGAGTTGACACACAAAGTGAATTTCACACAATATAGGCGTGTGAAGACCCCAAAATATAGATGTTTTATTTATCTTTTCTTTTTTATTTCCTTGTTCTTCTCCCTCGAAACCAAAATAGATTTGAGGCCGTCCCCATTTCTTCACTGTCGAAAATCGGCGAGAAAAACTGACGGCCTCATCCTCTCCAGAAAACCAACGATCCCCCTCTTCTTCTCTATTCTCAGTCTTTTTCTTAGGAGATAATAGAGTTTTTAATCATTTTCCTCTTCATGTGTTAAGAGACCCAAATCTGCCTTCGTCGTTTTCGCCAAAAAATATTTGAGATCAACCCAACAAATGCTGATTCAAATTTAATTAGCCCTCAAGTTAAAACTTGACAGCTCTTAAACATAGAATATAAAATGGCATGCTCTCTGTGAGTTAAACAATAGCAAGAAAGCTTTTGTAGGAACTCACGGGTAAGATCCAAACGCCTAGTAGATCATACAAAGCGGACACTGGCGCAACAAAAGCTATGAGCCAGAGAGCTCGAAGATGAGAATTCCGACAAGCTCCCAATTGGTTTTGAGTTATGACATTAGCAATTAGCTTGCCTCCTTTTTCCAATACAAGATGAGCATGAAGAAGTTATTTACAACACCTATAGAAGATAGTGGTTCAGAAACTTGATGGATTTTGATTTTTCTTTTTACAAAAATATTTTGACTTTTTTTTTTAAATACTGGTTGTATCTGACACATCAGAGTAAGTGGCTTTTACACACTATAGTTGTCTAGAATTGTCAAATGTGCTTTATTGGTACATTTTTAACCTTGTTTAAGTGTTCGATAGGTCATAGCATGTTTGGCCAAGCTTCTTTTTAGCCAAAACTATTTTGCCAAAAATATTTTTGACCAAAAATTAAGGTGATTGGCCAAGTTTTTTGAAGGAAAAAAGTGTTTTTGAGAAGAAGCAGAAATAGTTTTGGAAAAGCAAAAAAATAATTTCTCCCCAAAAGCACTTTTTTGAGAAGCACTTTTGAGAAAAACACACTTAAAAACAATTTTTAAAAGCTTGGCCAAACACTAATTACTGCTTAGAAGTATTTTTCAAACTAATTGGCCAAACACAAACTGCTTCTCACAAAAATACTTTTGAGAAAATCATTTTTTTAAAAAAGGTACTTCTCAAAATAAGTTAATTTTTGCAGCTTAGCCAAACGGACTATAATTACCTGAACGAAAAGAAGAGACAAGTCTTAGTGTCTGCATATATATTTGGTTTTGTAGATATTTATTTGTAATTACGTTATAACTGATATTATTATAAATATCTTCATATTGCCAATCGAATTAAATTTATACTTCATCAATAGTAGCAAGAATCTCGTATTCCGTTATATAAAAAGTCATAGGATGGACATATTCTCTTAATTAGAATAGGATTTGTACCTCGCTGAGATATGTCAAAGGAGAATCTAATCAAACTGCAATTTTTATATCTGGCAATCAAGTTGCCACTTCATCCCATGTTTGTAGAGCCGACATTCCCCCTTTAATTATATTAAATAATGAAAATTACCACAGACTAGGGTCAAGTCAACTACTGGTATGCAATTTATTTGTTGCCCACCACCATTATAGAGAGGACCTAGTAGTGGATCTCCTCGAATTAATTCTGGTATCTTATCTTTTTAACTTTTTCAACTCCACAAACTTTATTCCTTCTCCTTTTTTTTCAAAATAAGAAGAAAGCCGAGAAGAGCAATTAGAAATTCAAATGAAAGGCAGAAGAGTAGCTTCATTATCAACAATAACAACATAACCAGTATTATCCTACACCGTAAAGTCTAGGAAGGATGTGTACGCGGACATGTTTCCAATAGCCCCTCGGCTCAGAAAATAGAATCATAAAAATTAACTTCAGAAAAACATTCAAATATTTGTTTTTCCCAACTTTTATTTCTTTTTCGCTACCAGATACAATAAGAACTTAAAGAAGCAACTGAAAAGAAAATCGCAGAAGCAACAGCGAAAGATTGATGCTTGATATCAGGTTAAATAATGCTATATCTATGAAGAAGTATTCAGATGTTCAAAAGATTTAAAAGGCAAATACAAAGAAATATGAAGTCAACATTTCCGGGAAAATTTCTTTTTTTCTAACTGGATCTTTCAGTCACTAATACATAAAGCAAATGAAAACAGAGAGGGCACAATACAGTGACTCAACAATTAGAGATGACAGCAATACAAAAAACCAAGCCACCTGACAATTCAAGAGATCACAAGTAATTTTAAATGAGACATACATGGACCTCCTTCTCTGAGACAAATGAAAAACAAAAGAAATATGAGGGAAGATTACAAGGAGAACTGTGACCAGTAGTATCATTGGACCTGCTGTTGATCACAAAATCGAACATGCCTTTTGGGCCTTCCCCTTCTTTTTCTTCTGCTTGGGTGGCTGAAGCACGACCTTAATAGCAGCATCAAAGACTGCTTTCACGTTCTACAGCAAGGACATTTCAACCATGCACTTAACAAGAAGCATCTCAAAAGAACTTCAGTGCAAAGAATAAGATGCTCCACAGAAAACATACCTGTTGTGTTCTTGAACTATATTCAATGTAAGCAGGTGCACCAATTGTTTTCCTCAGCTCCTCACCCTAAAATTTGAAATAGGGGAAGTCAAAATAATATAGCAAAAAAAGAGAGCAAGGCATAATATCCAGCAGAACATCAAAGGGAGGAAGGGTACGGGTGATCCTTACCTGAGCAGTAGTAATTGGCACAGCACCAGGATGGTCTATGAAGAACTGCTTATCATCCCGAAGATCTGTGTCCAAAAAAGGTGGAAAGTAGATAAAACGTCAGAACATATGAGCAATAGCAGCAAGATAACCCCATCTACTACACACCAACCATTCACCAGCTTAACAGGATGGAATGCCATTCTCTTTGTTTGCTCTTCAGCAGTTCACTTAAAACTTTATCAGTTACTAAGAACAGTTAGATCAATCAATCAATACAACTTAATCCCAAATCCATCAGGGGTCTCTGCTATATGAATCATCTAGATACATTCCACTGTACTTAGGTTCATTTATGACTAGTCGACTACAAGCAATCAAAGGTCACTTAATCAAGCAAGCTAGGTCATAGGTAGCTGCAACATTCCTTCTATTGCCACAGTATTTTCCCTCTCATTTAGTTCTTTTTACCACCCAGAATTGAACAACAAATAGAAAAGATTGAAGAGATAACTTGATCACCACCAGGCCTAGATACATGAAACAAAAAGATCATGTTTAGTGGAATTCTCACCAAGTTTTGTTCCAACAAGCACTATTGGAACTCCGGGGGCATAATGCTTCAACTCAGGAATCCACTGGAAACATACAAAAAAAACAAACTTAATACTGGATAATCATAAAACTCCGTAAAGCAAACGAAACAGAATCAGAAGCGCACCTTCTTGAAAACATTTTCATAGCTGGCTTTACTAATGAGAGAGAATGCCAAGATGAAAACATCAGCTCCCGCGGTAACTCAGAGGTCTTAACCTATTGTAATCCTCCTGTCCTGCAATCCGAATAAAATGCATCAGGCTCAATAAATGTGGACAGCAAACTGTTCATGGTAGAGATATATGCATCGAATATATTAATACGTGATAGTAATCAGAAGCGCAGTAGCAAACTATGTTGCTCGACTCTCCAAAAATATCAGTGCGCGGATCTTTCAAAAATAGTGCATTTGGAGGATCCAACACGGGTGTGGCTCCATTTTGGAGAGTCTGCAACATAGGTAGCAAATGCATGGTAAATGGTGTCTAAAATAGCTACCAGCTGTATCCCACAACCCTAGATTGACAGTACTCCCATTGACGACAACATTTGCACTGAAATTATCGAACACAGTAGGCACATAATCCTGTCACATATTTCAAATAATCATGGGAAAACAATTGATATCAGTCTCGGAATACAGAAAACATATGAAATCCTGATGATATGATAATACCACAACTTTCTCCAAAGACAACAATGATGTAAATGAAGCAGAGAATGAATATTAATTGATGCGATCCAAAAACCATCAAGTTAACATTAGAGAATTATATTCCTCGGTTTTCTAGCATTTACTGCTAATTATCACCACTAGATTGATAAAGGGACACGTACTAACTATGTAATAACGGAATAACTCTGTATATAATTACAAATGTGGTCTAAAGCCAATAAATTGTGGGAACCAAAAACTTTCTCTAAGAGAACAAAGAAGATGCAATTTTTATTACATAACGATAATTTGTAACAATGGATTAATTAGTAAGCATTAAAAAGTGGCTTGAATCAAACAAGTTTGTGAACCCAGAATTCTCCAAGAGAACAAAGAAGATACAATTTTTATCCACCATATAGAACTTGAATAACAAAATAAAGAAACCACAACCCATTTCATTTTCATCAACTCAATAAGAGGAAAAAACTACAAGCCCCAATAATTTCACAATGAACACCGTATAAATAGAAATGCTACTTACTTTTTTTATCAATCTACGGGTAAAACAAGAGCCACATTAAGGGAATATATGTGAAATGAAAAGAAATTACAAACCGTGGGGAAGGTGTTGCTGGTGTAAGAAATCAAGAGACGCGTTTTTCCAACGGCACCATCACCCACCGTCACACATTTTATAAACCTCGAAGCACTCATTTTTCTTCTGAGATCTTCTTGAGAAGACCTGATTCCCAGAAAAAAAAAATTAAAAAAAGATTGAAATGTGGTATGTGGGGAGAGCTACTTGTTTTCTTCTTTTAACCTCTGAAATTCCTTTTAGTGGCGTTGTACATATAGAATGGCATGAAAACCCAGCAGAGAAAACCGAGACATGTCAACTGCTGTTTCCTTTATCTGTTGGCCAAACCCTAACCCTAATTCTACGAAGAGGGGGGATTCGGAGAGAAATGTAGAAGAGGGGAAAGGGGAAAGGGAGTAGGGTGGTGAAATGAAAATGAGAAAAAGGGGAGAAATTGTAAAAGAGAGAATGGGGAGAAGTCGAAATTTGGGGATCCCAGATCTAGACAGAGAAAATTAGAGGTAGAGAGAGAGGAATGGGTATTTTCTTTGTTTGTTTTTTTTTTGGTAATTAAAAGGTTATATTAATTACCAAAGAGATTTTCGTACAAATCCGTAGCGCAGCTATTACACAGCTGGCTATCCTATCTAAATTCTATATGAATTATCACTATATCTATCCCTCTATTTACAGAAGAAATTGCTGAAGCTGTATTCTCATCTTTGGGTTACCTCTAATATTACAAGTGTAAGCAATAAACCTAAGTAGTTTATCACAACTACAAAAGACATTTTCAAATATCCTCGCATTTCTTTTTAACCACAGGGCATAGAAGAGTTCTGCTACAATCATTTTGAATATGTGAGCCCGGCTCGATTTCCCTTTAGCATGATCACTAATCCATTGAACAAAATGATCCCTGTGTAAGAAATTGGGGTGAATTACCTTAAGCCAATCCAGTGTCTGCTGTCTTTATTGACTAGCAAAGGAGCAATGTAGGAAAAGGTGTTCCCTGGTCTCCGAGGCTTGTTGGCATAACACACAAGTGTTGTCTACATTCATACTTCACGGTAGTAATCTGTCTTTGGTAGGCAGTCTGTTCTGAAGAAGTAGCCATAGATTAAATACTGCTTTTGATCTGGCATACTTTTGGGCAGTTAAGTTCTTCCAAGCAACTCTGGGGAGCTGACCAATCTGAAGCAGGTATAACAATCTATTGGAGCACATTGGTCTGTGAATACTCTGATGTTGCTGCAGTAATTCCCTTGCTGCAATAATCTTCCGAATCATCCAACTAGCTTCTTTGTTACCGGCGTTATAAGTAGCCCTTCTTTTAGCCGGGAAATAATGTCGTTGAAGTGTTCATTCAATTATCATTTTGGCTATTTATGCAAAAAAAAAGTATATTAATTTATTTACTATAATGAAATGACGAAGTAACTTAAAAAAAAAGTATTCTACATTAACTGCTGTGAGGTGATAAGAATATATGTAAAAGACATTATAGCATGTATTTCAATTGAATTGGCGTAATTAGGTTTCTAAGAGCTCTATAGATTCAATGGTGATAAGAGAACAATTCAACTAAGTTAATAAAATTCAAGTGATCTCAAATAAAACCAATTAAACGTAATTCTTACATTCACATTGAAATTGCCTAAGTAAGTTTAGATAATACTTGGGGACAATTTTAGCTCCATTTGCTATAATATCAAATTTTGGATTTATGGCAAAATTTTTCTGTCGCAAATTTAGAAGGTGTTTAAATTTTAGCGTTTTACTACCTTATCTCCGTCGGATAAAAGTAAATGGAGTATACTATTTAAGGTACTATAATTATTATTTTTTTAATTAGAATAAAAGCAAAAAATTATTCTTTATGTTCTAAATCTTATTTTTAGACTTTAGCTGGGCCGTGATCGTTGTTTCCTCTTTTTTAAACGTTTGCCTCTTTCAATTTTCAAAATTGGGTGAAGTGTCTCCCACTTGAAACGCAGAGGCATCTATATTTTTACTTGCTTTTTAGGTTACATTTTAATTTATGTTTATTTTATAAAAAAATTACAAATGTATTTAGCTTTTTACGTAATTTTAATATATGAGGTTGAAGTAGTAAAGACAATCACATAAAATTTCAGCATTCTAGTAGACGGACCTCAAATAGCAAGTATGTTGAATCAAGTGTGTTGAAGTGTTTATTTATAATTGCTGAACTTAAGCATAGTAGCTGAAGTTTTATTCTCTATTTGCTGAAATTTTTGTTTGTAATTGCTTAACTTAAGCATATTAGTTGAAGTTTTATTCTCTATTTGCTGAAGTTTTTATTTATAATTGCTTAACTTAAGCGTAGTAGCTGAAGTTTTGTTCTCTATTTCGTGAAATTTTTGTTTGTAATTGCTTAACTTAAGCGTAGTAGCTCAAGTTTTGTTCTTTATTTGCTGAAGTTTTTATATGTAATTGCTTAACTTAAGCATAGTAGCTCAAGTTTTGTTCTCTATTTGCTGAAGTTTTTTATTATAGTTGCACTAAATAAGTTAGCATTTTTTTGTCATGGATTCATTAATTTTGCTATAAGCTTTTTCAAAAACTTTAGCAGAAGATATTGAAGTTATTTAGTTCATTTATAAAACTTCAGCACTAAATAAGTTGAAGTTTTTCTGTCCTGGATAAGTTTTTTCAAAACTTCAACAGAAGCTGCTAAAGTTATTTAGTTCATTTGTAATAAATTTAGCACTAAAAGGGGAAGTGCACGGTTAGCCACTAATAATATATGTATTTACTTTTAATCCACTGTTTAAAATGTCTTTAGTCTTTAGCCACCGTTTTAATAAACTGTACCTGTACTGACGAAAATACCCTTCTGCTCATACAAGTTCAGGACCAAGTGTCCTTAACTTTTGAACTTGCAACTTAAAGTTCAAGACTACATGTCCTTAACTTTTGAACTTGCAACTCTAAGTTCAAGACTCCAGGACTACATGTCCTTAACTTTTGAATTTGACACTCGAAGTTGAGGACCACATGTCCTTATGTTTTGTGCTTGCAACTTTAAGTTAAGGACTACTTGTCCTTAACTTTTGAACTTGAAAGTCTAAGTTCATGACCTATTATCCTTAACTTTTGAGCTTGTTAGTTTAAGTTCATGACCAAATGTCCTTAACTTTTGAACTAGTAACTATAAGTTCAGGACCAAGTGTCCTTAACTTTTGAATTGTAACTATAAGTTCATGACCAAGTATCCTTAACTTTTGAGCTTGTTAGTCTAAATTCGGGACCTATTATCCTTAACTTCTTGGCTTCTTAGCCTAGGCTCAGGACCTATTGTCCTTAACTTTAGCTTGTTAGTCTAAGTTCAGGACTTACTTATTGTCCTTAACTTTTGAACTTGTAACTGTAAGTTGAGGACCTACTATCCTTATCTTTTGAGCTTGTTAATCTAAGTTCACGATCAAGTATCCTTAACTTTTGAACTTGTAATTCTAAGTTCAGAACCAAATATCCTTAATTCAAACCACCACATATGCACGTATTTAAGATTTTGATTTCCTAATATTTTTCCCCATAAAAATCTAGTTCAGCATACTAATAGTTATACTAAGTACTACTCATTTTATTAAGCCCATTGGCGCTCTGATGAAAATATCATCTTTTCCCCCTTTTACCCTTTACATTATTGTCTTTCTTTTTCTAAGTCCTTAATTTGTTAATGATTTCCCTCTTCCTATTTACAGTCATCTCGTCTCCTTCTTCGTATAGTCTGTCAATCTCCTCCACCTAAACCCCAAGAAAGAGAGAGGGGGAGCTGTTATAAAGCTCTTTCAAATACTTCAGCAAAAAATGCTAAAGTTATTTAGTTCATTTGTAAAAATTTCAACTATATAAGATGAAATTTTTGAAAAGGCTTTTTAACGTACTAGATAAATAATCAGATTGTAAACAGTATCTAGATCATAAATTTTAGAAACAATAAACGTGAAAAGAACAGAATTATCACTGTCTACTAACTTACATACGTGTAAATATTCATAAATTATTGTCTACTAACTTACGTAATTATTTATAATTTATTTTAAATAATATGATAAGCATATCTATGGCAATCATCCCATGAACTGAAGTGTCATAGCACCACCACCAATAGAAGAAGAAGAAGAAGAAGAAGAAATGAAGGAGGAGAAAGGGGGCTAAAGTTGTTTAAAAAGTGAGTATAAGTTAAAAAATTTTTAAAAAATGGGGCATATGTTAAATGAGGTCGACCAAATAGGGCCTTTGTGCAATTTTTACTGAAAAATATGTCTAAACTGAAGTTTTTATTTCTTAATTCTTACATAGCGAGGTGGGCCACAAGGAAAAGTTGGGGAGAAATTCAAAAATGGTCAGATTTATAAGTTGTCATTCAAAAATAGCCACAGTTTCAAAAGTAGTCGAAACTTAGCCACTTTTCATGAAAACACTGTTCAAAATTTGAATAAAATACTTCAATCTAATATACTGGAGTTCTAGTATAATATAACATCCAGCATAATATGCTGGAAGATCATATACAGGTGCACCGAACTCCAATATATTATGCCGGACCGGTTTCTATTGCAGCAAAATAATGGCTATTTTTCAATCACTCGACAAACACTGACTATTTCTAAATGATCAGTCCGAAAACTGGCTATACCGTCTATTTTAACCAAAAGTTCTACTATATTCTTAATTCTTACTGACCAACATGAATTCCTGAAATGAAGAAAAAACAGATTTCACCTTATACATCTTTTTAAACAAAAAAAAACAATACATATAGTGAGCAGTGTTATAAGTAATTACTATAGACTAGTTTAGAGCCTTGTACTATCCAGCATTATGTAGCTAATACGGACTATATAAGATCTATTATATAATAAAACAAATCTTAGTTGGAAATTTGTAGTTGGCTTCCAAACGACGTCAATGATAGGAGTAAGAAGTATCTGAAAATCCACAAATAATTATTGCAATAGTATGAAATTGATTCGCACAACCTAATCATAGTTACTGGTAGAAATTGGAGTTCAGTGACGTAGAATTTCGGAAAAGACATGCACCTATCTTTTCTTTTTTGTTCCTCCTTGGTAAGGCTGTATTCGGTTCCGTTTCTAGGTTTATTTGGGTCTGATGTTTCGGTTCTGACGGTTCCGGTTTTAGCGGTTCCGGTTCTGACGGTTCTGAAGGTGGAACCGGCCCGTGACGGTTCCAGGTACCATGCGGTTCCGGTTCTAACGGGTCTGGCAGGTCTGGCGGTTCTGAAATTTTTTTATTTTTTTTAATTCAATATCTTGTATAGTAGTCATTAGTATATTGTAGAATATATATTATATGGTGTACTATGTTATTAGTATAGTATATATTGTGTTTGGTAATTAGTATATATTGTGTATAAGTAGTATATATTGTATGTAAGTAGTATATATTGTATGTAAGTAGTATATATTGTATATAAGTAGTGTATATTGTGTTGTAGTTAGTAATTAGTATAAATTGTATATAAGTAGTATATATTGATAAAAGAATGTTGTCACTAGTATATTGTGTTGTATGTTATATACCGTATGTTATATAAATATTCAAGGATTGATATCGAAGTAAAGACAAAGAAATATTGAGACAAAAGATATTCAAGGATATGATAAAGAGCACATTTATTGACCAAAATGGCATATCTTTCTTATTCTTCCTTCCCCCAATGGAATGAGCACAACATGGTACTAATACCGCCATTAAAAGGAAAAAAAACTAAAAGAAGACGTGCCAATGTACAAGTTACATCATAATTTATGTTGTATTAACAAATCTCATAAAACCGTCAATGTTGGGAGGTGGTGTGTTGGAGGTGGTGGAAATGAAGCTTGTTCATCACCACTTCCGGGTGAAGTTGCTTCCTCAGCAAATTCTGCTGTCATTTCTTCATATGCCTCATCTATTTCTGGTTGTGATTCTGCTATGCCAAAGTTCCTTCTTTCTGCGCGGATCCAATCTCGAAAAAGCACTGATTTTTTCAAGCTCTCCCGTATCGACGCTCTGTGATCAACTATTTGTAGTCTTGCTTGACTAAAAGCGCTCTCTGATGCAACAGTTTACGCTTGAATTGACAGAACATCCCGAGCCATCCTTGCAAGAACAGGAAAATGCTTTTCCCTTGTCTTCCACCATTCCAAAAGGTCGAAAGAGCCGTCTGAATTCTCCTTTTCTAGTCCCTGTGACAAGTAAACTTGAAGCTCATTTAGATGGGAAATTTCATCAAAATTATCACCTTGAGTACCCCTGAACTCCCTCCACGATTTAGAGCTGTTAAGCCAGCAGCTCTTTTAGACGATTGTGATGTAGACAAAGTAAGGGTTGGAATATTTGGCCTAGCATGCTCTAACGCCTGTTTATAAGCATTATAAACAGTTTGAGTATTAACTTTAGTTGATGCTTTCTCATCAGCTAGTGTAGCAATTTCTACTTCTGAAAGATCTAAAGATCGATAAATATTAGAATACCAAAAGTGAGGACCTCCTAATTTCATTGTTGGATTTTGACATAGCAGCTACACCAAAAATATGAGGGATTGGAAAAAAAAATATTTTTTAAATTTTTTTTTATTTCATTTATTGCAAGTTCATAAATGTCTCATCCCTCGCTAAAATCAACAAACAAATTAGCAAGTGCGGCAATATAAACTAAACAGTTAGAAATAGTCGGATAATATTGTCCAGAAAAAGCATTTGTAGCCACATGAAAATGTTCTAAAAATCTAAAAGAATTTTAACATTAGTCCAATCTTGGGTAGTTATCATTTCATCATCATCCTCACCACCTACCCGAGAATTAAACGTAGCATTAATTGGGTTTCTATATTCATATACTACTACTAAACTTTCGTACATGTAATTCCACATAGTCGGGCAAGGTTTAGGAACCTTTCTTTCTCTAAGGCCATATTCGTCACATTTTTTAAAATATTCTCTAAGTCTACTTCTACGGTTTGAATAAAATAGCCAATTAAGAGCCATTTTCACCTTTTCAATTTCTATGTTTAATATTCGCATACCATCACCAACAATTAAATGATAAATATGACAAATACATCTAACATGAAAAATATTACTAAATGCAGGATTAAGGGCTTGTGTTAGCATGCCTATTGCAATAGTGTTGCTAGAAGCATTATCCATTGAAATTGACATTATTTTATCACTAAAGCAAAAATATCTGCATATATCTGAAACAGTGTTAGCTATAAACCTACCCGTGTGCCGTGAATTAATTATTCTATATGCAATTATGCGTTTTTGCATTGTCCAGTCTTCGTCTATCCAATGACTTGTTACAGTTAGATAATCAAAGTCATTTCCACTTCTACCAATATCAGTTGTAATAGAAATACGATTACTTATATGAGTAAATAAATAGCGCAAATATTGTTCATATTCATGCTTGAATTTATAAATATCGGCCTTAACTGTTGCACGAGCCAACCTTTATAAGTAGGATTAAATACTCTTATAATATAATGAATCCATGCAGGATTAGAAGCAAAAGTATAAGGCAAACACATAACAATAATCATTTTCGCTAATTCTTCACGATCTTTATTTGGATCGTAATATAAAATACCTCCGGTGACAGTGTTTATTCCTGGTTGAACTAGATTTGAACCAGTACTTGGGTTAACTTGAGAATCAACACTTGTCCTCCCCTCTTGTTGCGCTTTCAAATGCAAATATCTAGCCTTATCTCTAGGGTGTAATTTTATATGCTTAACTAACTACTCGTGCCGCTACGATCTCCAGTATACCTATGAACAACTAATTTCCCACAAGATTTACACTTAGCCTTATTTTGTTCTCTTAGTTGAGTAAAAAATTGCCAAACTAATGATATTTTTGTACGTTTAGGAGGTTGTCTACTAAAAGTGGGAGTTTGTACAGGTGGGTGTGCCGGTTCATCACCTAAGTTATGAGCAGGACTAGTAGGTGTATCATCTAAATCTGGTGCTTGGGTTTCATCATCATCATCATCATCCTCATTTCCCTCTAAGATAGGTTCATTAGGATAAAGAGCATTCATAATATCATTGTCTATTCTATCACATACTGCTACATCATGTAGAAATTCAATATCGCCAAATTGAAAACAAGGGTGATCACTATCAAGGATTACGAAGGGTTCATTAGGACATCTAGGTTGGCTACTACTTTCAACTTGTTTATCTTTTTTAGGTCGGGAAGCCGGGGGAGGGGGAGTTTTTTGGACACTACTTTCACCGGTTTTACCTTTTCCTTTACCGAACATATTTTTCAACGAAAATGCCATAATAATTAGAATTAAGCAAACTAATAACAAAAAAAATACTATTAGCACGTAAGAGTTGAAACGAGTTTACCGGATTGACGAACAACTTCTTGAAAATTGAAAATCGTTGAACTTGAACACTTGAAAACTTCAATTCAACAACTTCACAATTTTTCACGAATTTGGAACAATAAATTAAGCACTTGCACTAGAAAGATTGAAAGAGAGCTTGAGAGAGATTGAGAGATATTGATGAATTGGTGAATAAAAAAGAAAGAATGAGGGGGTATTTATAGTTGAGAAATGGGAAATAATGTAATTATATAAAGTTTGGGGTTAAATTAAAGTTTGGGGGCCAAATGACTATTTTTTAAACTTCCAAACGGCTACTTTTTGCAAAGAGTCGTTACTGAAATTATTTAGAAAAATTTTTTTTTTGAAAAATGTCCCTTGGAACCTCCAGAACCGGACCGGAACCGCCAGAACCGGTCCAGAACTGCCAGCCGGTTTCGGGTCTGGCGGGTCCGATTCTAGCGGTTCCAACGGGTAGAACCGGCCCATGACGGTTCCCTAGAACCGGTAGAACCGGAACCGCCGAAACCGGCAGGGCCACGGTTCCGGTTCGGAACCGCGACACCATACACCCTTACTCCTTGGCCATTCTTCCATTAAAAAGGATTTGATATGAAAGTAACAAAAAATTATCCAAGATTTAGTAACTTATTGTAGAATTATCATTTATATATTAGGTGGAATTTCAAAAAGCAGTTGATTAAGCAACAACTCTATATCTAAACATTTTTGAATTATCAAAACATGCTTATTAATGGCATATATAGTTAAAGTTGATGATAAACAGAAACAAATGACCAAATTGATGTGCCAAATGATCTGATAAGAGATGTGGTGACGTGGGTGATGAAATGAGAAAGCGCTTTTATGACGATTGTGACCACTGCAAAAATATTAAAAATTGACGCTACAAGTAGGTATCCACAAATTTATTAACTTTTGTTAGGTACAAACATTTTAGAACGAAGTTTGGTCCAACTACTACAACCATGTTCCCACCGATTTGTTTGCTTAATTTAATGGCCAAATTCCAGCTGTTTTAGAGGAAACATATAGCAGGTGGATATTGGCTCGCAAGGCTTCCCCACAGAGGTGAATATTGGTCAGTTCAGTTCGGTTATAAATATTATCGGTTCTTTGTATCGGTTATCAGTTTATAAATATACTAAAACGATAACTGAACCGATAAGATATCGGTTATCGGATATCAGTCAATTCATTATCAATCTTTATCAGTTCGGTTACGGTTTACCCAATAAAAATAAAACTGTCCAAATTTTTTTAAGGAAATCGTGACCATACTATTAAGAGAAAGAAATCGAATTTTTGCTCATAAGAGAAGAGAGATTAAATATCAACTTAAAAAATAAAATTTTCTTTGCATTTTAAAATCCTAATAAATGATTTCAATTTTTAAAGTTATAAGTTAATAAGAGTAAGAAAAAAAAACATTCAACAATTTAATTTTACTATCTCACTATGAGCAGGCATAATTCATAGGAAAATAAAAAAAATCCTAGTCTTGTAAATACTAAAGAATCAATGTAATAAAAGAAACAAATAAAAACCTAAAAATCTGAACAATCAATTCTCTAAAGTTTAAAACTAAAAAACTTAATTGAAAAATTAAAATAAGAAATTCAGAAAAATTTAAAACTTACTCTGGGGATTAAGGTGAAGAGTAACTACCAAGAGAACTGAGAGAAGGAAGTCATAAGGTGATTTTATATACTTAGTGGATAAGATTATAATTTTGATAAAACTTATTGAGTATCGGTTAAACTAGTAATAAAATTGGGCAAAGTGATACCTGAACCAATAACTCATTAGTCAAATAACATTAAACCGTTATCGAACTATTTATCTAATAACCTAATACTGATAACCCAATAGCATTTTATCGGTTCAATTTATCGGTTATATCCAATATATGCCCAACCCTACTTCTCAACATAGAGGTATTAATTGAAAAGGAATAAAGGAGCCGCCCGGTGCAAGATCTCGCGTTCACACAGGATTCAGGAGTAAGAGCCGCATCCCAAAAGGTGTGGAGTGATACTCAGCAATAGCCAAATTTATAAGTGGTCGTTCAAAGATAGTCCAGTTTCAAAAGTAATAGAAATTTAACCATTTTTCATGTCATAAATATGAACGGAAACACTGTTCAAAATCCGAAAAACTCCAGCATAATATACTGGAGTTCCAGTATAATATACCGGTCCGGCATAATATACTGGAGTTTGGAACACCGTGCTCCACTCTCCAGTATATTATACTAGAGCCAGCAAAGTATACCGATCAAGCATAATATGATGGAAGTTCATACAGGTGCACCGAACTCCAAAAATCCACTATATTATACTGGACCAGTCTCTGTTACAGCAAAATAGCTGCTATTTTTCAATAACTTGATAAACACTGGCTATTTTTGAATAACCAATCCAAAAACTGACTAGACCGTGCTATTTTTACAAAGAATATTGACCAATAAGTCACTTAGAGACAACTTTACCATTGCTACAAGACTCTCCTTCTAATTGCAAAAGAATCAGTCATTAAATTCAAGTCAGTGGTTTAATTGAAGTGGCCAAAATTGCAAACTCATGTACAAACGATTTTATTCCCACGTCTCGAGCTGACCGCCTCCATCATTGGCTATGTTAGCTGTATGAGCAATAAGTTTACATGTTTGACCATAAATATAAGTACATGGGACTAGTTTTATCATCATTTCTGGAATAAACAGCTAAAGAAGAGCATAATTTGATTCAACAAGTATATTAATTGAAGAGACAACTCATCCATTATGAATATTATTAGCAGATACAACAGTTAATGGGGCTCCACTATTAAGCTTTTAAGCCAATATCCAACAAGATAAGGCCCTACAAGTATAATGAACAATTGACGGCATAGAAATGCACACACAAATGCTGTATACAGAGATTTGAAAGCCGGACAAAATATTACACTAACCAAGGGTAAAAACTAGCAAAAAGGCATCTAGTATTTCATGGAGGACATGCGCATACCTCCCTCCAAGCGAAACCAGAGCTGCCTACAACCTTGAGCAACCTTTTCAGAGAAAGGACTAAGGGTTGTTTGTAGCAGATCACTAGGGCTTCGTTTTTAACCGAGCATTTACTAGTATGTCACATCCACGACTGTTTAAGATATGGAAAATGCACGCAGTGTTTCATCGAGTGCCTTCTGGTCATAATCACCGGTAAAGACACAGTTACCTAGCGGACCTTTTAGAAGGATGAGCCTTAGCTTCCCATCTGCCACTTTTTTATCAACCTGACACCAAAAACAACATAATCAATGGTTGAAGCAATGACTTCTAGCTATTAGGAGCTCAACAAACTATTGACTCTTACAGCCATGATAGACTTGAACATCTCTACAGTCATAGTTTCTGGAGGTGCAGTCGGCAGCTTTGCCTGTTGTAAGATATTGTGCACTCGCTGTACCAGTGAATCATCAATCCAACCAAGGCGGTGTGACATGTCAACAGCCATGACCTAAAAAAATAGCACCTAGTTTATGCATCACATATAGAAAATAATATCCCTCTATTTTCTTATGTTTTCTCCTTCTTTCACATTTCTCTAAGGGGCTGTCCAGTAGTGGAAGGGGCCACTTGCATATGAGGCGACAAGTATGAAACCTATACCGTGCCAGCAGCAACTGCTTCTCCGTGAAGCCACTGCCCATAGCCAAAGCCAGTCTCAACTGCCTGCAAATAATAGCTCTTCCAATGAGAGGACATTAACTCATAACACGACTTTACGAAAAGACCACGTAACATTTGATATTTTCCTTAAGGTACGAAGATTCGCTTGTTTGCGCATAAAAAAAAAATTCTTTTCCAGACAAGGAAGTAGAGATTTCCAGAAGCGTCAAAGTCCCTTGAGCATTTTAAGATGAAGACAAATAAACAAGATTGAAACTTACAAACTAGCATAAAGTTGTAATGACAAAATCTAGTTTCCCTTAACTATGACAGTCTTAAGAGGCAACAAACTATTAAATGATGAGAGACCAAGAGATGGTCATCGAGCTCACGTAATACAGCAGCAAAAGGATTGCACAACAGTTGTAAGGAACTTACATGACCAAAGGTATGACCCAAGTTCAAAGTTGCCCTCAGTCCGCTTTCCTTCTCATCTAAAGAAACAACCTCTGCTTTGTTTTCACAGGAACGCTTTATAGCATAGGTAAATGCAGTAGGGTCCCTGGAAAAAGGATAACCATTTTCAGTAACGTGTGAAATAGCATCAAATAGCCAGCTTACATTAGCCTTAGAAAGTATGAAAGCTTAAGGTTATGAAATGGATGACTCAGTTCGAATGATACAAAGCTTAGATGTATATACTTTTGAAACCAGCTTGGCCTTTAGAATGACAATTTCAATTTATCAAGAAAAGGTTATGATATGGGAGAATAATGTCCTTTTATATTTATGCAGTGAATGCTAACTACAAAAAGAAGATTAACTTCCAATTGAAGCCCAATATAAAGCTCAAAGACTTTAATATGTTCCCAACAAATGGGTGAGACGCTTAACTCCTCTTAGATTCCCCAATTTCTCATCAGGGTATTCTCTACATTCTTAGTGGGCCAAATAAGATGGTAGTACACTTATATTTTGTGCCTATGTAAGTCTCCTTCTAGAGATGAAAGGTGGACAAAGTAAAAGTTGGCAATACAACTACTCAATACCATACTATTCTTTTACCTTGCCAATAATAAAGGCATATTCTGCTCTTGCCACTCAAAGAACTCAGCGTCTCTAACGAGTCCATATTTTATCACCTCTGCAAGGCCGGATGCTAATTCTCTATCTGGTAAAGTATCCAGGGTGTCCGTGTCTACAAGCACACACTGTGGTTGGTAGAATGCTCCAATCATATTTTTACCAAGCGGATGGTTTATTCCAGTTTTGCCTCCAACTGAAGAATCTACCTAAAGACAGTGGCCCAAAAGAACAGGATACAAAATTTAGTATCACTAAAGAGCAGAATCCGTAGTCATATCAAACTAGAAAATATAATGTGTAATTAATGCACATCTCATGTGGCATGGAATTGATTATTTAAAAGAGAAAAACTCAGAGAACTACGGCCAAAGAACAGGATACACAAGTTAGTATCACTAAGTGAAGAATTCATACCCATATCAAACTACATATGATAGTGCACATTTCAAGTCACATGTAAATTGATTATAGAAAAGAGAAAAATTCAAATAACCTGTGCCATAACAGTTGTAGGAATCTGAATAAAATTAACTCCACGGAGGTAGGAAGCGGCAGCATATCCACACATGTCACCTATGACTCCACCACCGAGGGCAACGAATGTACAACGACGGTCCAGCCTTGATTCGATGGCTTTATCAAAGACTTTCATAAGAGTATCCTGAAATAGCATATTGACAACATCACATAAACCTTAAAGATAAAATGTTTCTCTAGAAACTCATATTCTTGGAACCCATTGCTGCTTACCATGTTTTTAAATTGCTCACCATCTGGCAAAATGACACTTTCTACAGTAACATTAGGGTTTCCGTCTGTCAAAGCACTTACAGTTTTATCAAGATATAGAGGGGCAACTGTAGTGTTAGTCACTACAAGGACTCTCTTCCCATGAATATGTCTGCAAAAAAAGACAAGGAAGAAATTAAACACGGGAATTCACACGAAGCTGTAAACGAATATAAAGACAGACAGACACACACAATAAAATAAAGTTTCCAAACAAGAACTGGAAATAACTCCAAGTTAGGGGGGAAAAAATTATAATGATCAAACAAATTGATTTCTTAATTTCTCTTGAACAAGTAAAAGCAACCACCCAACAGATGAATGAAACCATAATTCTAAGGTTATCATATTTCTTTCTGAAACCTTATAAATTCACTATTGCAGCTACTCAATACCCACATATCAGCTAATGAAACCACCACCGTGAGAGTGAGAAATATCTTATATTGGTGTTGAGAAACCCCGACTAGCATAATCCAATCTCACTTGGTTCTCCAAACCAGTTTGGGCCTCTCTTAAAGGAAAGTTGGCTTCACAGTGACTAGCAGCGGTAACATTTATTCACCTCACTGCCTTTTCATTTTGTTATTTTCTGTGTTCATTTATACTTAGTCACTTACTACAGGAAACGAAACCTATTTACAGGAAATAAAACCTATTGCTGTAAGTCTACAACATCATCCTATGTTTTGCCGCTTGGATGTCAATAAGTTGATTTGAATACATATCATGTGCAAACTGGCAGATTAACTAATTGTGACTCACTTTTGATCCGTAATAGGTAGTGGACTATGTTTACATGAAAATCTTAGTTCAAATAGAAAAGGTTTGTCGAGAAATGGTTAATGTGCATTTACATGCACCTTCGCCAACTACTATTAGATGCATCATAAATAGATACTTTTTGAGCACATTGTTATCTGCTTTTACATACAAGGAAGACTATTGATAAGTGAAGGTAACCCATCATTTGTAACTTGCGTTCGCATGTACACTTTACCAATCTCTGCTCACTTTTTGTTACATAATAGCACAGGAATCCAATATTCATGAGTTTTGATAACACTACCATTAAATTGTGAAAATACATCTAGTTTGCTTACTCAATTAGGAAGTAGCTAAAGTTCCAGTTGAATCCAAACTAAAGGAGCAGATATGAAGAACTTTTAGTAGGCACTGGACTCATTGCACAGCAAGTAGACATTCCTCTCTCCTGCTTAAATGTAAGTTGGTGTTGCAGGTGCAAGGAATACACGGAGGGTGATGATCAGCTGCTGTCACACTGTACTGTGTCCTTACAGTTTAGGTGGGTAGTGTTCTCTTTGTTTGACACCGAGTGAGCGCACAGATAGGCAGTGTTAGAAGCTATGGCAAGTTGAAGGTTAAGGGTGTTTGGGGAAAGAATCTTGGAAAACTAGTCCACTATGCCTTTTTGGACTAAATGAAATGAAAGAAACAAAAGGATATTTTGAGGCAACGGGAGAAGCTTAAATAACACCTTCTTGTATAATGTATACTTTGGAGTGAAGAAAGAATGCCATTTCGTATAAATGGTTGTATAGGCTTGATAGGAGATCACAATTAGCCTACATTTCCACTTTTTTTTATAAGGTTAAGTATTATTGATACAAAATGTACCAAGAAGGTACACAAAGAGTACAAAAACAGGGGAGACATCGCCTACAGAGAGCACTCTATTACATCTTTCCCAACAAAACCAAAAATTCCAAATACTACATTTCCATTTTGTACTTGTTTTTTTTCCTTTTATTTCTTGCGCAACCATCTTTTTCAATTAGTCAAAGGGTATTTCACTTATCAAAAAAAAAAGTTCCGCACACTCGCACAACCACCAAAAGGGAACTTCCCTCTTTACAGACAATGAAAACTGAAAGATATTGGCAACTCCTAAAAGCATAAGACATATTGCATATTACCAAAGTTAGAATTGAGCCAGACATGATTATACCCTCCATACCACCAAGGAAATCATGGGAAGGATAATTGAGAATGCCATAAGAAAAATGTCATTATTACTTTAGAAACAACCAAATTCAGAAACAAGCAAATATTCTTATCCCGTACTCTATCCTGACTCAGCAGCAACATTTTTCTTCCTAAGATGTTTAAGAATCCTCCTTCCTTCTCACGGGCTTTTCAGCTAAAGAACTTTATTTCTAATTTCAATTAACATCGTCCACATATTTAATTAGAAGTAGTTATGTCTCTCTATCAATTAAACTGATATTAAAGAATGCAAAACTTTTCTTTCCGTTTGTACTAAAGAAGAGTATTTGACTCAAATGTTAAGCTTGAGGCCTTTTTGTAGTTTCATCCTTTTTATATACTCAATTTAAGTTTACTAAATGGTGCAACTCCGGTCGCCGAATAAATATCGTTCAAAATTCGAATGCATAAGGAGTAAAAGCTAAGAAATAAGCAGCAGATAGCACAAGTAAAGTACCTTTGAAGGAGGCCAGATTGATCAAGAAGTCCAGACCCAATATAAATCGGGTAGCTCCGATTACCCAGATCCACTTCAACAACTGTAGGAGCCTCAGAACTCGCTTTACTCGGCGACTGATCCATCACTTTCGTCGCAGAAGTTGCCAGCACCTTAAATCGTGCGGCCCTCGACTTCACCCCACACCTGGAAGAAAAAGGTAAAGAACCAGAAGAAGGGAAACGCACGTGGATGTCACGTGGAATTGCTCTGGATTGGTGGAGTTGGTGGGCCGAACTGGAGAAAGATAAAGCCTGTTTTGGGCAGAAAGACGACGCCATTGAGGTTTGGTGTGGCGGAGGGAAAGCAGAAAAGTTGTGGCGTCGACGATTTGTGGATGGTTTGGTGGTTAAGGGACTTTCAATTTCATAGTGTATAAGATTAGAAGATTGTTGTTTAGGTGGGAATAGCGACGGAGGTCGTGGTAGGTAGAAATTTGGAAAATGCTTTTTCTGGTACAAGTTTTTTGAGGCCCTACTGTGATACTGTTATGAAATAGAAGATTCTTACACTTCTATTTAAGGTGAATGTCTTTAATGTACTTAATTAGAGAGATTTTAGAGTCCTATTATTGGTAGCAAGATCTTCCTCCTCCCTATAAATAGAGGTGCTCTCTACCATTGTAATACACCCCTCTCAACTCAATAAGAAGAACTCTCTCTACTCTTCTCTCTATTGCTATTGTTCTTGTTCTATTGTTCTTGTCTTTTGCTTTAGTTTATAACACGTTATCAGCACGAGACTCTACCATCTCAAGAACCATTCTCGAGAAATCTAAGGTATTTCCCTCTTCCTAATTTAATTTTCGATTGTCTTAACTTTTGTTTGTGTAGGGTTTTTCTTCAAAGAAAGAATGAAGAAAGAAAAAGAAAAAAAAAAGAAGGAAGCAGAAACAAAAAGAAAGAAAGAAAACAAAGAAAAGAACAGAAAGGGAACGAAAAGAAAAACGGCAAAAAGAGAAAAGAGAGAAAAACGTGGAAAAAGGAAAGAAAGAAAGGAAAGGAAGAAAGGAAGAAAATATTGAAAATATATTTGGTATACCTTAAAGGTAAGTAATTTATTTTTCCTTTTCAAATTCTTGGAATTCTATAAATTTTATATACAAAGTTTGATTATAACTCTAATGGAGTTTGTGAGAAATTATAACCACACGAAGTGGTAAAATCCCTATGTCCTGCCATGATTAAATTCATGTATGATTGTGGACGTGACAAAGAATTCCGTCCCATTGAATTTGCTCCATTCCCTTTAGAGAATGTGGAAGCAGTATATGATAAGTCTGAAAGAAGACTAATTACCATGAAGGTATCAATGAATGTGGACGTGACAAAGAATTCCGTCCAATTGAATTTGCTCCATTCCCTTTAGAGAATGTGGTAGCAGCTTGTGTAAAGCACATGATTTTGATCCATTCCCTGAAGTGAATGTGCTAATTGTAATAGAGCCCGTAAGTATGAACACGCTCTTGATGTAATTGTGTCATATGAAAAGAAAGTTCGTTGCCCTCGAAATTTCGGGCAAGAACTATATGACATGGGTGTTGGATGATGAAATCCACTTAGATGCTATGGGTCTTGGAGACGCCATTAAATACAGAAATAATGCATCCACCCAAAACTATACGAAGGCCTTGATTTACTTGCGCCATCACCTTAATGAAGGTTTGAAACTATACGAAGGCCTTGATTTACTTGCGCCATCACCTTGATGAAAGTTTGAAGATTGAATATCTCAACATCAAGGATTCACCCATCTTGTGGAAAGGCTTAAAGAAGAGAGATGACAACCTGAAGTTGGTCACTCTGCCACAAGCACGATACGATAAGAATCCAAAAGCAAATAGTTTATAAACTATATATTATCGTTGCGGTGAAAACGGACACTGGTCTAAGTCTTGCCGTATACCATAAAATTTGGTTGACCTTTATTAAGCATCTCGAAAGAGTAAACGCCCTGAAACGAATTTTGTCTCTGACGACAACTTTGACATCACCCACTTTGATGTGGCAGACTTCTTTGAGTAACCCGAGGGGAAAATAGACCACCTAATCGGCGATGGGACCATGATGAAAGAAGATGGAGTTATTTGATTTTGTTCTACTTATTTGTATTAGTTAGTGAATAATCTAATAGTCATTAGTATTAGCTCGTATTAGCTAGTTCATGATGCAATGTTAGCAGTAGTTCTTTAGAATATCTTCAATATGTTCAAATATCAATAAAACTTTTATTTTCCAGTGGGGGTAATCGACTAGCCTGAAAAACTAGTCGATTATCAACTATTTTCGCATTAAAGTTGAAAAACAATTGATCAACAATCGATTGTCTTTGGCTAACAATCGATTGTCTTGAAACAGCTGGAATTTCAAAAATAGCCAACAATCGATTGTCTTTGTCTAACAATCGATTGTCTTGAAACAGTGAGGTCTGGAATTTTTCAAAAATCACCCACAATCGATTGTCTATATCTAACAATCGATTGTCGTTAGGCAGTGTAATCTGGAACTTTTCAAAAATCATCCACAATCGATTGTCTATGTTTAACAATCGATTGTCTTAAACAGTGTGATCTGAAGTTTTTCAAAAATAACAAATAATCGATTGTGTATGTCTAACAATCGATTGTCTATGTTCAAACAATCGATTGTGTGTATTTGATAATCGATTGTCTTATGAAAAACGCTGAAATTTTCAAACTACAAAGGAATTGATTATGGATAACATATCTGATTTTGTTAGCCAACTGTTAGTAGCAGATTTTGAAGATATTATGTGACACAAAAGAATTGAACTTGTTTATTCCTATGTTCGTGTATTTCTTTTGTATGTTAAACTATGGGATAGCAAATATGGATATCTCACAAAGCGAACTTGGACCAACGTCCAATTGTAAAAGTATTTGCCTAGTTGATTCATGTACTACACATACAATACTCAAAGAAAAGAAGAGTAATTGTGTAAGGCAAACATTACTACAATCTATGGAAGTAGTAAATTGATTGAAGGCTCCGGAAGAGCAATTGTAACTCTGCCCAAAGGCATGACGTTAATCATAGAGAATGCAATGTTCTCCCCCAAGTCTAAGAAGGACTTGTTGAATTTTAAAGATATCATTCAAAATGGATATCATATTGAGACAATAGATGAGAATAATCTTGAATTCTTCATGAAAACGAGACTGCCCATTTCGGTTTGGGTTCACGCCATTTTGAATGCAACAATGCTAGTTTGTCGGCTGCCCGCTTCGAATTGGGTTCACGCCATTTTGCATGCAACAATACTAGTTTGTCGGCTGCCCACTTCGGTTTGGGGTCACGCCATTTTGCATGAAGCAATGCTAGTTCGTCGGCTGCCCACTTCGGTTTGGGGTCACGCCATGTTGTATGCAGCAATGCTAGTTCGTCTCTGACTGACGAATTGACACAAATATTCCCCATTGCAATTGGTTTTGGGTCATGAACCCAATATATCCCATTTAAGAAGCTTTGGATGCGCAGTATATGTGCCTGTAGCACCGCCATCCCGCATCAAAATGGGTTTGCAAAGGAGGTTAGGAATATATGTTGAGTTTGACGCGTCCTCCATTATTCGCTACCTCGAAACATTGACAGGAGATTTGTTCACTGCACTATTTGCAGACTGTCAATTGGATGAGACACTTTTCCCAAAATTAGGGGGAGAAGTTGGTGAAACCAAACGGGAAATTTTGTGAAAAAATGCATCATTATCTCATCTTGATCCACATACCTCTATTTGAAAGAAAGAGGTACAAAAGATTATCCATTTGCAAAGAATAACAAATCAAATGCCTGACGCATTTACGGACTTGAAGAGGATAACGAAATCACACATTCACGCGGGAAAATGTTCCGATCCGTATTGAAGTCCCTATTGGACAAATATCTAGTGTCATATCCAATGAGTCAAATGCGCGCCAGAAGCGTGGCAGACCATTAGGTTCCAAAGATCGAAATCCTAGAAAGAGGAAAAAGAACGATCTAAATGACACTATGAAGGAATCACATGAGGACGCTCATGATTTGATTAATTCCGAGATTCACGAAGAATCTATTGAGCCTGAGACTCTTGAAAATACGGAATGCAAGAATGTGAGGATCTCGAACCTCAGTCTGTGGTAGTACAAAATTAATTGAGAGCTCTCGAAGAGCCAATTATTACTATGTTGGAGAAACACAATTGAGTATTGTGCTGTAGTAAGTCTCAAAGAAACTTATTCAGTTTCCAAAAGTACACGCGAAGGCGATTGATGATATTGAGACTATAAATAAAGGAAGGATTTGATTCTCCTATTACTACAACTTGTAGCGGGGTAATTTGTATATGAAAAGCTACCCGCTTTGTTCTCCAGTTTGTACTACGCAAACGAAAGAATGCCACAATAAAGTGGATATCTATTGGTATAAAACCCATGTCATAATAAACCCGAAGTTTATTGATAAGTGCACATGTCATGGTGTAAATTTGAAGTTTACCAATATTGATAATTTATTCAGTTGGCATTCATGTTAGCCATCTCATTTTAAGTATGATGTGCAAATTCACATAGGTGAATATTAAAGAACTAGAAAGTTCTTTACGAATACTCTTGTATCACTTGTTCTCATTAATGAACTGACCAACTAAAGAGTTCGGGTTGAAGCCCTAAATTCTGGAAATATCAAAGGTGAATATGGGCCCATTCACCTGCCATGTATACCACATATGATGCATCTATGATATGGTTACATGCGCCATTGTTATTAACCCGCAGCCTGGCAGTGCTTGCGAGGTAAATCGCTCAGTAATCTAACTTCGAGCATAGTTTCCAGATTCTCTACTCAAGACAGTTCATCTTGATAAGTTGGTTTATATCAAAGTTGGTTTAGCAAGATAATTATTGAGTGCTTCCACTTAATAGCTAAACTGTTCCTTATGAGAACGAAGTTGTGTATATCAGTTTGATATAAGTTGTATACAAGAGTATATTCTCCCCTCAAAAGTGGTTCAGGGTTAGGAACCAAATAATTTCATCTTATATTAAGGTGCTGTGTATATTGACATAATGCACAAAGATGATTTCCCAAAGTTGAGGAAACATGTTAGCTTTACTAACATGAGGGGGAGACATGATAAACACTTGAGAAAGTGTTACATGGGATGAATTTTCATTTGTATATGTATATCCCCGAATATCATGATATGAACCTGTAGTTCATAAAAAGGGAAATGCAATTGCAACATATTGCAAAGCATGCTATACGCATTTGCTGACTCAAAGAAAGTAACTAAATGGAAGAGATACAATTCAAGAAGAATTGATTCCATATGAAAGACATGTAGTTTTGAACCTATAGTTCAAATGCTTGAAAGATAAAAGTCAAAGGTATGTATAGTCAGTTTTCGATATTTTATTTGTTTAGTATCACTAATGAAAGCTTGATATGCAGCTAAAGTTTATTATATGGCTTATATGACTTAACTTGAAAGATTTAAGTTGCTTGAAGCATATGCAATTCGTGGTCCTGAAGTACCACATCCTAAGTGCAATTTGTGTACATATGTATCTTGCTATAACTATAAGCATGATGGCATTGAGAATGCATCTATGGAGATATTGAAGAGTTATTCCACGACAATATATGAAGATGTTCATATCTATCAAGAATGATGATTTCAAGGTACGGAATATTTATTCAAGTCAATATGGTTGATTTGTCAAATCTCTACCAAAGATCATTTTGAAGATGATGCACAAGATTGGAATGCAAATGCTCAAGGATATAAATTGATGTACTCATTAGGGGGAGTCAATGCGCGTTGCACTCTTTTTCCCTTACAAGGTTTTGTCCCACTGGTTTTCCTTGCAAGGTTTTTAACGAGGCAACCAATAGGCGCATATTCAAACATGTGTACTCTTTTTCCTTACTTTAATTTTTCCCATTGGGTTTTGGTTTTAAGGTTTTATGAGGCACATCATTGAATAGACATTCAAGGGGGAGTGTTATGAAATAGAAGATTCTTACACTTCTATTTAAGGTGAATGTCTTTAATGTACTTAATTAGAGAGATTTTAGAGTCCTATTATTGGTAGCAAGATCTTCCTCCTCCCTATAAATAGAGGTGCTCTCTACCATTGTAATACACCCCTCTCAACTCAATAAGAAGAACTCTCTCTACTCTTCTCTCTATTGCTATTGTTCTTGTTCTATTGTTCTTGTCTTTTGCTTTAGTTTATAACAGATACACAGTTTTCACATTAAAATTTTTTGCAACATCAATTAAGTTGATCTACAGTTGGAGTAATAGATAATAAGTTGGCCAAATACATATACAACTTATTCAACTGGGCACTAATTTTCATGTTGACACTTTATTTTTCTCTTTTTGTTATTTTGGCCCTCCAACTTTATTTTCTCTTTTGATTCTTTAATTCTATTTTTTATGTTTTACTTTAATACAAAAGTTAAAATTAGTGTAAAAAATATAGTGCGTGTGTATATATAAATCTGAGGTATAATAAATATCCAATTAAATATTGTCACCTAGTTTTTTTATCCATGTCAAACGGATCAATACTAAAATACCGAAACCCGACCGTATCCATTGTTGCCCCATCTTCATTCTCTAAATTCCAAAGCTTTCATTGTCGATTTTATAACTGGCACATTTAGATAAAATAAACCCACAAAAAATACGGTCAGGTTAAGGTATTTTAGTATTGACTCGTTTGACATGGATAAAAAACTCAGGTAGTATATTTAGTTGGATATTTATACACTTTAGATTTGTATATACACACTATATTTTTTGCACTACTTTCAGCTTTTGTTTAAAATGGAACATAAGAAATAAGTTGAAAGATCAAAATAAAATAAGGTAGAGAAGAGTCGCTTATATATGTATTTAGCCTAATAAGTTCTAAAAATAAAGTAAAAGTTGCTCTTATTAGTTAAATAAAATTATTAATATAAAAATCAATTTGTGGAAATAATTTACATCTTTTTATAATAAGCCTAGTGGCACGCATTCTCACTTGCAAATACTTCTCATCAACACCTGCGTTAAAATAAGTCTTCTTTCTTCTTGAAATGACAGCCTTTAGCAAATGCATATGTACCTCTCACCAACATAAGTATTTGAATAACAAGAATTAAGGTGCCTAATTTTCAACGTAAGTATTTGAGTTCTTTGCGATTAATGGTTTGCACTATATCCTATTATTTTTAATGGTTTAAACTTCTCTTAATTTTATGTAAAAAGTAATTTATAATTTATTAATTTGGAAATCAAATTGGACTTATATTTTATTTTTTAAGAAATATAGGAAACGCTCCTTTAAAAGTTGTATACTGAAACTTCAGTTAATTCCCTGGATGGTCATTTAAGTTTAGGATTGCCTACAAAAATCATCTTTGCTTCTTTTAGAATAATAAAATCACTCAATACTCACTATTTTCCTCAAATAACACCTCAAGATCCTCCTTCTCTCCTAGTTGGCATGCCATGTCATCAAAGCCCTTTTTCTTAAAAATAATAAGCCTATTGTCATACTCCGCCCTTTTCTAAGAGGTTATGCCACGCAGGCGATGACTGGGCAAGACGAAGGCAATGATTTAGCGCACAAATAGCAACCTTTCTCTAGCCAAGTCTAGATCTTTCCACAAATGGAAGACTCTAGACCCATCTTTGCCAAGTCTAGATCTTTCCACAAATGAAAGATTCTAGACCCGTGGACTCATCTTGTATATTATACTAGATATTTGTAGAGACTTGTGGAGTTTTCTAGATTTTTGATCTTAGCCAATGATTCAAATAGATCATAGCCGTTGGTTAGGGACTCTAGCAACTATAAATAGGCTAGTATTTGGCATTTGCCCTTATAGAAGAAAATAATCAAGCAATCCAACACTTTTGTACAAAGCTCTCTTGTTTAATACAAAGCTTTCTTGCAAGCTTCTCTTCTTAGCTTCTCTTAGCTTTGTTGTGGTGTTAGTTCGGGGAAAGGCTGACTTAGCACATCGCAAGGGTGAATTGTGACTAAGGATGCACGGAAGATAGCTAGGGAGTTATCCGATCCGTGACAGTTGGTATCAGAGCAACGCTACGAAAGGGTTCGTGGGTTAGCTTGGGCACATACACGACATGGCTAGCGGTGGCGAGGAGCAAGTTCGCAAGGGTCGGGAGGAGGAGCGCACCATCCCACCAGCACATAAGGGAGGTAAGTCTCGTGACGTTCTTGCTGGTTTTGAAGCTCGTTTAATTAAGCTTGAGATAGCTATGGTGGACAAGAAAGAGAGGTTGGATCGCACGGAGCAAACCTTAGAAGAGTACGGCGAGAAGGTTGACACCTCGTTGGATACTTTCCAAGAAAGGATTGATGTTGCTGGGGCAGAACTAACAAACGAGAATAGCTTGTTTCAAGCCAAAGTGTATCAAGCCTTGGAAGAGTTGAGGGAGGACGTTAATGGAGCCAAGTTAAGCTTGGAGGCGTCCAAGGCTGCTGTGGAGGAAACAAAGGCCGACTGGGCTATGTGCAGAAGTGCTTTCATGGCAAAAGAGGTTGCCTCGATATCAACCGTGCAAGCCCGAGACACTGCCCGTGCCTTAGAATTGCCAAAGCCAAAGGAATACGATGGAGCTGGGGACGCAGTAGTCATAGATAACTACCTTTGGCATATGGAGTGCTACTTCGAGGCGCTCAACCTAACAGGATTAGCCCAGGTTCATACTGCCACCTTACATTTCACCGACATGGCTGCACTTTGGTGGCGCAGGAAACGAGCCGACATTGAAAGAGGGCTAGTCGTCATTGACACTAGGGAAGCCCTAAAGAAAGAGCTCAAGGAGGAGTTCTACCCGGTGCATGTAAGCCGCGAGGCTAGGGCAAAAATCAGGGACCTCAAGCAGGGCAATTCTATCAAGGAGTATGTCAAGGCATTCTCCAACTTAATGCTGCAAATCGACAACAAGAGCGATGAGGATCTCTTATTCAACTTCTTATCCGGACTCAAACCTTGGGCGGTTCAAGAGTTAAGACGATCCAAGGCAGACGACATCTCGACGGCACTCAAGGTAGCTGCCACATTGCAGGACTATACTAGTGCTGGCAAAGGGGTTCATGTCAAGCACCAAGGTGATTCATCCAAGTCCAAGACTCAAAGGACTTGGCCGGTTAAAGGTGGGGGAGCCAAGGACGGAACCCACAAGCCAACAACCCATGGAGATAAGGGGAAACAGGCCAGAGACAACAAGAAGGAGGCCAAACCAAGGGAGGGTTGCTTCCTATGTCAAGGGCCACACTGGGCTAGGGACTGCCCACAGCGTAAAGCCATGAGCGCAATGTTGGAGCAACAGGAGCACGGCAATGAAGCTACCATGGGGTGTCTTAAGCTGCTTAGCGCATTGAACGTTAAGCCCACTCCTCACCAGGAGGGTGACAGGAGTCTCATGTACGTGCATGGGCACGTCAACAACAAGGTTGCCACTTAATGATTGATACGGGCGCCACTCACAACTTCATGATTCCAACCGAGGCGGAACGGTTGGGACTCAAGGTGACAAACTCCAAGGGTTGGCTCAAGACTGTAAATGCCAATGCGAATCCTGTGGATGGAGTGGCGAAAGGGACCGAGATGAAGCTAGGAAAATGGTTAGGTAAGGTGGATTTCTCGGTGGCACCAATAGACGATTTCTCCATTGTTCTAGGGATGGAGTTCCTTCAGCAGTCCAATGCTGTCCCGTTCCCTAGATTCAACACGTTAATGATCTTGGAAGGGGAACCATGCATGGTCCCAACTGTTGCCCCTCCGAAGACATCCAAATCTCCCCAACTAAGTGCCATGCAGCTGGACAAGGGACTCAAACGTGGGGAAGATACATGGTTAGCCGTTCTTCAGCAAGAGGAAGAAGGGGGAGTTGATGGTGATATCCCCGCTTGCATCAAGAACGTGCTGGAAGAGTTCAAGGACGTAATGCCACCTGAGTTGCCCCGTAAGCTGCCACCCAAGCGTGGGGTGGATCACAAGATCGAGTTGGAGTTAGGGGCTAAGCCACCAGCCAAAGCACCCTACCGGATGGCGCCACTAGAACTGGAGGAACTGCGAAAACAGTTGGGGGAATTGTTGGAGATGGGTTTCATCCAACCCGCCAAGGCACCGTATGGTTCACCAGTGCTATTCCAACGCAAGGCGAACGCATTGCAGTGACTTTGCATAGACTACCGGGCTCTCAATAAGGTAACAATCAAAAACAAGTATCCAATTCCTCTTATTGCTGTCCTTTTTGATCAATTAGGGAAGGCCAAGTATTACAAAAAGCTTTACCTATGATCGGGGTACTATCAAGTGCGCATAGCCGAAGGGGACGAGGGCAAGACAACTTGTGTCACTCGATATGTGGCGTTTGAATTCTTGGTGATGCCCTTTGGCCTGACAAATGCGCCAACCACATTTTGCACTCTCATGAACGAAATCCTTCATCCCTACTTGGACCGGTTCGTGGTGGTCTACTTGGACGATATAGTCATATATAGCAACACCTTGGAGGAGCATGTGGAACACGTACGGACCGTTCTCAAGACTTTGCGGGACAATGCGCTTTACGTAAAGAAGGAGAAGTGCTCATTTGCCAAGGAAGAGGTGCACTTCCTAGGCCATGTGATCAAAGGCCGCAAACTCATGATGGATACAAAAAAGATTCGGGCCATCAAGGAATGCGACCAAGGTACCTGAGCTTAGATCTTTCCTTGGTCTTGTGAATTATTATCGACGTTTCATTACAGGCTATTCAGCCAAGGCGGCACCACTCAGTGACCTACTCAAGAAGAAGAAGGCTTGGGAGTGGGATGACAAGTGCCAACGTGCCTTTGACATACTAAAGAAGGCTGTGACCGAGGAACCAGTGTTGGCACTATCGGATTGCACCAAGGCGTATGAGGTTCACACAGATTCCTCTGACTTTCCATAGGGGGCGTGCTTATGCAAGAGGGCATCCAATTGCTTATGAAAGTCGCAAGCTTAACGACACCGAGAGGTGCTATACAGTGCAGGAGAAAGAGATGACTGCAGTGGTGCATTGCTTGCGAGTTTGGCGACACTACTTGCTCGGGGCAAAGTTCGTGGTGCGCACGGACTACGTGGCGACAAGTTACTTTCAAACACAGAAGAAACTCAGCCCTAAGCAAGCAAGATGGCAAGACTTCTTGGCCGAGTTCGACTATGTGATGGAGCACAAACCGGGCAAGGCCAACTTTGTGGCGGATGCGCTAAGCCGAAAGGCAGAATTGGAGGCAATGTCAAGAGTTTAGGTGGAGCTCTTGGATCTTATCAAGGAAGGCATGGCGCATGATCTTTTAGCCAAGCAACTTGTGCAGATGCTAAAGAAGGGAAAACTAAACAATTTTGGGTAGAAGGCGACTTGTTGCGCACCAAGGGGCAACGGATTTATGTGCCCAAATGGGAGAGGTTGCGCAAGAGTATCATTAAGGAGTGCCATGACACCCGATGGGCGGGACATCCAGGACAAAAGCGCACTCAGGCATTGGTAGAGGCTAACTACTATTGGCCTCGCATGCGGGACGACATCGAGTTATACATCAAGACTTGTCTTGTGTGCCAACAGGACAAGGTGAAGCAACGGGCACCCGCAGAACTTTTGGAGCCTTTACCCATACCTCAACGTCCATGGGAGAGTGTTAGCATGGACTTTATCTCTACTTTGCCCACATCCGAAGGTAAATGTAGTATCATGGTTGTGGTGGATCGGTTCTCAAAATATGCTTCCTTCATGGTTGCTACGAAGGACTGCACAGCACCAGAGGCGGCTCAGCTATTTTTCCAAGGTGTGGTGAAATATTGGGGCTTGCCTCAAGTTATCATCAGTGATCGAGACCCCCGCTTCACGGGCAAGTTTTGGACGGAGTTATTTCACTTGATTGGGGTATGATCTACACTTTTCCACCAGCTTCCATCCACAAACCGACGGACAAACGGAGCGGGAAAACGCACTTTTGGAGCTATATTTGAGGCACTATGTGAGTGCCAACCAACGAGATTGGGCCAAGTTGCTTGATGTTGCCCAATTCACTTACAATTTGCAACGGAGTGAGGCTACCGGCAAGAGCCCATTCGAGCTTGCAACCGGACAGCAACCCTTGACACCACATGGACTTGTCAACAAGTATACTGGGAAGTGTCCAGAGGCGTTCAAGACGGCAAAAACTTGGCACGAGCAAACGGACTTAGCTCGGGCATATCTTGACAAAGCCTCCAAGAAAATGAAGAAGTGGGCTGACAAGAAGAGGAGGCACTTGGAATTCAACGTGGGAGACTTGGTCATGCTTAAAATCAACGCCGAGCAACAAAAGAGGCTACGCGAGTTGCACAAAGGGCTAGTTCGGCGCTACGAGGGACCACTCCCCATCCTTGCCAAGGTGGGAAAGGCTTCTTATCGGGTGAAGTTGCCACCCAAACTCAAGTTACATCCTGTCTTCCATGTGAGTTGTCTTAAGCCATACCATGCAGACATGGAAGACCCATCACGGAACGAGTCACATCGGGCACCGCCAACCATTAAAACATCGTTTTACAAGGAAGTTGAAAGCATGGATGACCGGGTGATTCGGCGACGGTTCAGGGAACCTTTGCATGAGTACCTTGTCAAGTGGAAGGGGCTACCGGAAAGCGAGGCAAGTTGGGAGCCAAAGGAAGCCCTTTGGCAATTTGAAAATCAAATCCGGGCATTCCACAAAGAGTCGACGAGGGCGTCGACGCAATAGGTGGGGAGGATGTCACACTCCTCCATTTTCTAAAAGGTTATGCCACGCAGGTGATTACTGGGCAACACGAAGGCGATGATTTGGCGCAAGAATGGCAACCTTTCTCTAGCCAAGTCTAGATCTTTCCACAAATGGAAGACTCTAGACCCATCTTAGCCAAGTCTAGGTCTTTCCACAAATGGAAGATTCTAGACCCATCTTAGCCAAGTCTAGATCTTTCCACAAATGAAAGATTCTAGACCCGTGGACTCATCTTGTATATTATACTAGATATTTGTAGAGACTTGTAGATTTTTCTAGGTTTTTGATCTTAGCCATTGATTCAAATATATCATAGCCGTTGGTTAGGAACTCTAGCAACTATAAATAGGCTAGTATTTGACATTTGCCATTATAGAAGAAAACAATCAAGCAATCCAACACTTTTGTACAAAGCTCTCTTGTTTAATACAAAGCTCTCTTGCAAGCTTCTCTTCATAACTTCTCTTAGCTTTGTTGTGGTGTTAGTTCGTGGAAAGGCTGACTTAGCACATCGCAGGGGCGAATTGTGACTAAGGCCGCACGGAAGATAGCTAGGGAGTTATCCGGTCCGTGACACTATTCTCTCATGTCTTATGTCGGATAAAATATGACCTGGTTATAAAGTGGCAAAGGAGCGAAGTAGCAATGTAATGTAAATGAATTTGAATTAAAATATGAAGTTTTTAAATCTGTAGGTAATATTCACCAATATCAAGGGAATATAATATTTTTTTCTTGTGCTCATCGATTTACTACTCTTTAACCATTCTTACCTCACTACTCTTGAAGGTTCATCAGCTCGAGGGTATTGTTCAAGCATTGGTTTGTTTTATGTTTTTGTCAATCCTCATCATTTATCTCTAAGTTAATCAATTGGTATTAAGTGAAATCATGTATCATTAAAATCATATTACAAGTTTAATTGTTACTCGACGTTTAGGGTAAACAGGTTGGCGCCCAACGTGGGGCTAAGGATAATAGTGATTGCTTAATATTTTAACCTTCATAATGCACACTGCTTTTACGCTTGTTCTTGTGAGTATTTTTTATCTTAGGAACCAACGTGCCGAACTCTGAAGCAGTACCCACTCATACTGATACCGGTCTTGGTCTTCATGGAGAAAACGAGCATGTAATCACCCTGGAAAATTGAGTGCCTCCAATCAATCCAGACGCAACACGGGTCGTACATCCGGTTGATGTTAGTTCTCGTGTCTCTATTTGGGTAGATTTAGGCGTTGACCCTGAAAATAGCGTCCGTAGAGACGCCAGGACAGCCGATTTGAACACGCAAAATGATTAAGAATGTAGAATCGGCCTTCGAATGGTATTTGGTATGCTACAAACTCAGCAGAATGCAATAGCACAACTCCAAAATCGGGCATCAAGCATATCAAACTCAAGGCGTGGCAGGAAGTTGTTCATAGGATCGAGCATGTACAAGAGAAATTGAACGATAATGTATCAGGAACTAACCCTGCCATCATGAGGATGCTCTAGGATCTCACTAAACGGATGGAATCAGGCGAAAAGAAAATTGAGGCCAATGACAAAAAGGTATAGACGTACAACTCAAGGGTTGACCAAATATCGGGAGCACCCCCGATCTTAAAGGGTTTGAATTTGAAAAGGCTCGTGCAAAAGCCTTTTCCTCCAAGTGCGGCTTCGAAACTCATTCCTAAGAATTTTTGTATGCCGGACATCCCCGAGTACAATAGGAACACCGATCCTAATCAACACATCATTTCGTACACATGCGGAATAAAGGGAAATGACTTAGAAGATGAAGAGATTGAATTCGTTTGTTGAAACAATTTGAAGAAACTTTATCGAAAGGGGCAATGATATGGTACCATGATTTGCCGCCTAAGTCCATTGATTCTTTTGCCATGCTCGTCGATTCATTCGTAAAGGCACATGCTAGAGCAATAAAGGTCGTGACCAGGAAGTCGGACATCTTCAAAGTGAGACAAAAGGACAACGAAATGCTAAGGGAACTTGTATCTTAATTTCAGATGGAATACATGGACCTACCCCTGGTTACCGACGATTGGGATACCCAAGCCTTAGGTTTTGAACGAGCAAAGTTCGATAGCATAACATCAACTAAAGCAGAATTTAATTGAATATCTAGTGGTGACCTGGGCCGATGTGCATAGTCGGCTCCAGTCAAAGATCATAATGGAAGATGATTAGTTGGAAGCCCCGCCCGGTTCCGTTCATCCAAATAGATTTGAAGGCAGGATTTAGAGCGACATTGACAAAGAGCCCTCGATCGAACATATATCAGTTTCAACCATATACCGCATATCGTAGAAATAACGAGGGGGGCATAATCCCATTTGAGATGATCGAAGGAATGGTCAAGGTAAAAATTCTCGAGGGCTCATGAGTAAGAGTGGATTCAATAAACATGTCGAACCTAAGGAAGCACCATAGTTATCGGAATACAACTTCAGTGTCAATGCTTTGGATATTGTGTTAGCTATTGGACAGACCAAAGATACTAGGTGGCCCAAAACCCTCCAGATCTATCCAGCTCAAAGAAATCCAAATTAAATGTGCAAGTACCATGGAACCCATGGTCACATAATCGAGAATTGCAGACAATTAAGGGAGGAGGTAGCTCGTTTATTCAACGAAGGTCATCTTCGAGAGTTCTTGAGTGACCGAGCAAAAAATCACTTTAGAAATAGGGATACAAACAGGAAAAACGAATAGGAGAAACTGCAACACATGATTCATATGATCGTTGGCGGGGTCGATATCCCTAAGGGTCCGACATTCAAACACACCAAAGTCACAATCACAAGGGAGAATCATACTCGGGACTACTTACCAGAAGATACCTTATCTTTCCATGATGAGGGTGCGGACGGGATCGAACAGCTGAACCACGACACACTGTAATATCTAATCTTATGTATCAAATTCAAGTTAAACGTGTGTTGGTGGATCCCGGTAGCTCGAATAACATTATTCGATCGAGGGTCGTGGAGCAGCTCGTCCTTCAGGATCAAGTCATGCCTGCAGCTTGAGTGCTCAATGGTTTCAACATGGCAAGTGAAACCACCAAAGGGGAAATCATGTTTCCAGTAGACGTGGTTGGAACTATCCAGGAAATAAGGTTCCATGTAATTGAAGGTGATTTGAGATACAACGCACTGCTCATGATGCCTTGGATCCATAGTATGAGTGCGGTACTTTAACGCTTCATCAAATCTTGAAGTTCTCAACACTGGAGGGGGTCAAAATGGTGCATTGGGAACAACTAGCAGCCAAAGAAAGGTTTGCAATTGATAAGGTGATACCAATATCGACTCTAACATCAACAAAGGGACCAGAATCAAAGGAAAAGCAAATGGTTAAATAGTAACCACAGTTGCCGACTTCGACCATATCATAACAACAAGGAATTACCGAGGATGATGATTGCATGATACCTCGAACCATCGTAATCCCCAATGATCCCGAGGCCACAAAGTCAAGGGTCAAAGAACTGGAAAAAGTCATAATAATCAAGCACCTTCCATATCAAAAGGTATATCTGGGCACGGGGTTAACTCTCTAGCTTAGGGAAAAACTTATTAAATTCCTTATTAAAAATATGGATTGTTTTTGTTGGTCACGCCTTGATATGATAGGTATCCCACTGGAGATCACCACTCATCGATTGAGTTTAGACACGATGTTTAAACCGATAAAGCAAAAGAGAAGGCCATAGTCCGAGGTAAAGCATACATTCATCAAGACGAGGTAAGCAAACTTCTCAAAATAGGATCCATACGGGAAGTAAAATATCCCAAGTGATTAGCAAGCGTAGTTTTACTCCCCAAGAAAGGGAATAAACTTAGAATGTGTGTAGGTTACAAAGACTTAAACAAAGCATGCCTAATGACTCTTTTCCACTACTAAATATCGATCGCATGATCGATTCCATGACCTTCCACGAGATCCTCAAGTTTCTTGATGCCTACTCCGGGTACAACCAAATACAAATGAACCTTGAGGATTTGGAAAATTTTCATTTACCGCTAAGTATGGTACTTATTGTTATATGTGATGTCGTTTGGGATAAAATATATTGGTGCTACCTATCAACGCCTATTAAATCAAATGTTCGAAAAACAAATAGGTAAATTAATGGAGGCTTATATTGATGACATGCTAGTAAAATCCCTGCGCACAAAGGATCATTTGATATATTTGCAGGAAACCTTCGACATCTTGAGAAAATATAACATGAAGCTCAAACCTGAGAAATACGCATTCATAGTCGGTTCATGCATGTTCATCGGCTTTATGGTATCAAATCGCGGAATCGAGTTCAACCCCAATAAAATCAAGGCAATCGAAGACGTCATATTTGTAGATAGCATTAAGGCCGTATAAAGGCTAACATGATGGATACTTGCTTTAGGCTGTTTCATCTCGATGTCTTCTGATCGAAGCCACAGGTTCCTCTCACTTCTCAAAAAGAAGAACAATTTTACTTGGACCCTAGAATGCAAACATGTATTTGGGTAATTAAAGCGATACCTTTCGAGCCCACCATTACTTCATACTTCGAAAGTGGACGAGAAACTCTACTTATCTCGTAGATCGCGGTAAGTGGTATCTTAGTTCGAAAAGAACGAGGTATGAAATTTCCTATTTACTATGTTAGCCAAACATTAGGTGAAATAGAGACCCAGTACCAACACTTAGAAAAATTAGTGCTTGCTCTAATAAGCGACCCTAGGAAATTAAAACCGTATTTTCAATGTCACCCAATTTGTGTTGTAACCACTTATCCCCTTCGCAACATTTTGCACAAGCCCGAGCTCTCGGGCCGACTGGCCAAACGGGTCGTCGAAATTAATGGGTACAATATCGAGTATCAACTCCGAATGAACATCAAGTCTCAAATGTTATCAGACTTCGTGGTCGACTTTACACTAACCCTCGTGCCGCATGTCGAAAAGGAGCTATTGCTAAAATCGAGTACATCCTCGAGGGTATGGACCCTTATCACATACAGTGCTTCAAATGCAAAGGGGTTCGTTCTAGGCATCATTTTGAATCCATGTCCAGCGGCATGACCAGCAGGTATGCAGGAAACATATTTGAAAAGTCCCTCACTACCGGGAACTGAATCAATGGTAGGAGCCTCTGCACTGACATCCTTCACGAAGGCCAAGTAAGAAATGTTAGAAATAACGCTCTACGCTAGAGGGGGGGTGAATAGCGTATTAATAAAATTTGGCGTTTTCTTGCGAAATTTAAACTTTGCAGGAAATAAACAAATGCAGTAAAAATAAATTACACCACGATATATACTGGTTGGCCACACTTTGTGGTTAGTCCAGTCCCCGAGAGACTCTCTCGAGATTTCCACTAACAACCTTGTCAAGCTTAAGGTGCCCAACAAACCTTTACACTTGAGACTTGAATCACACAAATCTCAAACACTTGCTCGGAGGTTCCTCACCTCAAAGACTTCAACTTGCTCGGAGGTTCCTCACCTCAAAGACTTCAACTTGCTCGAAGGTTCCTCACCTCAAAGACTTCAACTTGTTAAGCTTCCGGGTGCCTAATGAACCTTTACAACTTGAGAACTTGATACAACACAAGCCTCAACCAACCCGCTTAAGGAAACCTATCCCTAAGACTTTACAAGAAGAAATATAACACTCCTTCTTACTACAAGTGTTTAACAAGAACACTCTTTTACTCACTTTACAAGAACTCTCTCAAAGAGTGGATTATGAGTACAAAATATATGGCTCAAGAACACAACAACTCAATCAATAATCTTGGCTCTCAAAAACAATGTAAGATATGAAATTTGAATCACAAGAATGTAATGTATGCTTTGTAATTTTTCTGCAGTGTTGTTGTGTGTAAAAGTGATTTTCAGAGAGTGTTTTATAGAGAGAATGGAGCAATAGACCGTTGCTTTTAGTTCCAGAAAACGCTCCTGAAAATCTGCCTGACAATCGATTGTCGATATTACACAATCGATTGTTGGAGCAAAATTTCAACAGACAAATTCCTTAAAATCCGTTTAAAAAGATATGTTGAATTTTTAAGAAAGACAATCGATTGTTAACATTTGACAATCGATTGTTGTTCAAATATTCAAAATATTTCTGGCAACTTTTTGACTAAAATACTGAGTAAAGATTATACCATAAATAGATAAGCCATTGGAAAAAGTCCGTTTGGAAAAATCACTAAGCACAATCGATTGTTAAATAGTGACAATCGATTGTTCTTCATTTTTGAAGATTTTGAAAACATTCTGTAAGTTGTCCAAAACTTTTTGAGACTAAGTATAAAATCTGACAATCGATTGTTGAACAGTGACAATCGATTGTTGCTTCAAAAATGATTTCAAACGAAGTTTCTGTCTCAAGACAACATTTTAAAAATACCAAGTATAGAACTTGACAATCGATTGTTTCTTCAAGACAATCGATTGTTAAACCCAATTTTCACAAAACGAGTTTAAAAATCATTTTGACAAATATGCAACTTATTTCTTTAAAAACTTATGATGCATGATTTTATGAAAATCATTTTAGGTGAGAGCCAATACTAGAAGTAAGTCGTTGAGTCAAGATTACAAATTGAGACCTACTCAACAGTTGATTGCATCTTCTATTCTTGAACGCGTACTATCCATCTTGTACTTGGACTGTTATTGTTCCATCACCGATGCTTGTCTCAATGTTTGGCATTTATCAAAACCTACATGAATCAACACACGTTAGTTCGAGAACGTGTTTCTTACAAGAAAGACAACCCTTCCCAACCATCCGTTGTGCCTTAAAAAATTACCCCACTGAGAACATAATTAGATGACCCTCGCCACTCAATCCGTGGCACACCTGATATAGCCAAGGTCACTGTCTTAGCATGACAGTCCAAAATAGCACGACATGAGGATAACCAATCCATGCCCAATATCACATCAAAGTCCACCATACAAAGTAATAGAAGGTCCACTGGGGTATCTAAACCTCAAATAGTCACCATACAAAACTGATACACGAGGTCCATAATAATCATATTGCCACCGAAGTAGACACACGAACAAATGAAACAAGAGACTCGTTGCGCTTATCTAAATAACAAGCAAAATATGATGACACATAGGAAAAAGTGGAACCAGGATCAAACAATATAAAGGCATCTCTGTGGCAGACTGAGACAATACTTGTAATCACAACATATGAAGTAATAACATCTGGTCTGGCTGAAAGGGCATAGAAACGGTCCTGACCACCACCTGATCGACCTCCCCTCTAGGACGACCCATAGACGACTGAACTTCACCCCGAGCTAACAGAGTAGGTAAAGAAGTAACTGGTGCTGAAGTCGAAGGTTGAATCATCTACTGAGATGAACCTCCCGTAAGAGGAGGATAAAACCTCTTAATATGACCCAAATCTCCACACTCGAAGCAACCTCTCTCGACAAATAGTGGTGGGGACTGAAGGGAGCCTCAAGCACCGGGATGCCTACTAGAAGAACCAGGCATAGACGAGCCCTGAACTGATGGTGCCTGAGTCGAACTCTAATTGTAAGGGCACTAAGAGATAAGTTACCCTGATATGAACTGTGAGAACCATGGCCAGATGATCCACCACGGTGACCCGAATGGGCTAGCTAAGCATGTCTGAAAGGACAACCTCTAACATGCTGAAACTGACCTCTAGAAGGAACACCACCAAAATTACTATATCCCTGAGGCCTATTGGCCTCCCTCTCGTCTTGCACATGGCGGCGAAATGACTCTATCTCTCAGGAAATGTCAACCTCCTCCTCAAAATAAGCACCAGATACTGTCTCTCTTTGGCCAGAAAAATCTATAGCTGATAAGTGAGGCCATCAACGAACCTCCTAATACTCTCCCTATCCATGGGAACTAGCCAGATAGCATGACAGGCCAAGTCGAAGAATCTCATTTCATACTGCATCACATTCATATCCCCCGGACGCAACTTCTCAAACTGCCTATGCAACTTCTCTCGGCGGGAATGCAATACATACTTCTCTAGGAAGAGAATAAACAATTGATGCTAGGTAAGGGGTGTTGCACCAACATGCCTACATCTCTCATAAACCTCCGACCAAGTGAAGACAGCTCCAGAAATCTGAAAAATAGTAAATGAGACCCCACTGATCTCCAAAATACCTGATATACGCAATATCGCCTGACACTTGTCTAAAAAAACCCTAGGCATCCTCAACCTCTGCACCACCAAAAGTCAGAGGCTGAAGTATACCAAACATCTCCAATCGATGATGCTCGAGCCTCCGATGTCTGCAGTCCCTGAATAACCTGCTCGGATGTATAGGCGGCGGGAGTTTGAGTGCCTCCCCCGACCTGAGAAGTAGTTGATGTAGTAGAAACTACAACCGCCTAAGCAAGGCTAGTGCACACTGTCAAGATTTGAGCTAACGTCTCTTGACGACCCGGAATAACAATAGGCACCGCCGGTGCCTAAGCTGGTTCTGCTGGAGCATCCCCTATTGGAGCCTGATTATGAACTAGGGCGGTTGGTGGATCTGTAGCTGCTGCCCTAGCTACTTTGCGGGCTACACCCCTGCCCCTACCACAACCTCGATCGCGTCCTCGACCTCTAGTGGCCCCAACTGGTGGTTCTGGCAGCCGTCTATCCTGACCAGTAGAATGTATCATTACAATCTGTAAGAGAATTGAATAACAAAAGTCCAGTTACTAGAATCAATAGATCCGCACGATAGAAATTCCAGAATTTGAAGTTTTTCCTAAAGGTTCCGCAATCTCTCGAGGATAAGTACAGACGTCTCCGTACCGATCCGCGAGACTCTATTAAACATGCTCATGAATCATGAGACCTATGTAACCTAGGCTCTGATACCAACTTGTAAAGACCCAAAACTGACTTGGTCGTGATAGCGCCAATCGTGAAACTAGGCCAGCCGACTCATTTCCAAATACTTCATAGTTCATTCATAACTTAAGTAGAACCATGTTTTTAACATATCCGATAAAATATAAAGTAAAAATCAAAACAAAGTGGAAAATACAAGCCCGACCTTGGGTGTTTATTAAATCATGAGCAAAGTGCTACAACAGTTCGAAATAATACAAGACTGTCACAGTCTGAGAATAGCCAACAGATACACTAAAAGGAATATAAGGAAGGAAAAAGCGGGTTTGCGATTGCTAGGCAGCTACCTCGTTATCTCCAAGGAAAAGTCCACAACTAAAATGATCAACAACCGCTACTGTACCCCTTGATACCTGGATCTGCGCACATAGTGCAAAGGGTAACGTGAGTACACCAACTCAGTAAGTAACAAGTCCAAAATACGAAATGACAGGCAGTGACGAACCAAACCTCAAAATGTAATACAATTAAACTATATAGAAAAGTAGACATGCTTGCAGTTCAAGTAAAAACTCAACAGTAAATAAATACAGTCTGAATAGTACGGAGTGTAAAGCTTAGGAAAAATTTCTATGTACCAATGCACAGATAGTAATATCAATGTTTTGTGTACCTCCACTCACGAATGTTCAACCACTCGGTACTGTATATGGTCATTCTACCCAGGGAAGATCCATCCCATAATATATATACTTCACTAACTGCAGTTATCCAATACTGAGGAAGGCATTCAGCCCGATGGAGAAGATCCATCTCCAAGTATAATTACTTCAGACAAGATCCATGTCCAGGGATGATCCATTCCTCAATATCATCAACTATGCTCATTGGAGGTGTAAAGACTCCGGACGGGCTCCTTTCAGCCCAATCGCTATAACAAGCCAATAAAGGCATAATCAATATCTCACTGCGGCGTGCAGTCCGATCCCATATTGTCCCCCAATATCATGCTCTTGGCCTCACTTAGTCAATAATCTCCAGTCTTACACACACGGGCTCAAAATGTCATAATACTAGCCCAAATAATGATATGATATGGCAAATAACAATAATAGAGACTGAGGTATGATATAATATTCATGAACAGAACTGAGTACAAAATATCAATGAAGCTAATGATATGACAGCAAGAAACGACCTCTCAGGTCTCAACAGTATTGCCGTGAAGCCTTAGCATGATAATTATCATGATTTACAGCTCATTGATGATAGGCTATAATTACGTATTTTAGTCGCTTATTACACTCAAATTTAATGCATTTTGGTTGAGTTTGCGCTTTAATCGCTAGTGTTTTGCACTAACTGTGTGTTTTATTCCCTATAGGAGTGATTTCGAGCTATGTAGATGTTGCGGGTTGAACTAAAATGATTTGGAGCTTTGAAATCTGAGTAAAAGCCCAAAGAATTATGTCGGGATCGTATTCGGGGATCAACAGATGATAGAACAACAAAACAAAGGATCGAGTAGGTATATTATATACTATTTAGTAAAATGCATATAACATTTTGTCCAAAACTCCATTTGGGCGCTACAATATATGATTGTGAAGCTACTTCAAAGGGATATAACTTTCATGTTTTATGGTTTTCAAAATTCTAACTAGAATAGGGTGAAAAACACGGTCGAATCCGCAACCACAGACCTGGCGCGGACCGAAACAGTACACTTGCAATGTATCGCGCATGTACCGCGCCCGGACCACAGCCGCGACATCCAGACCTAAAAAAATTATCTTTTTCGTGTAGGATTAGGTATAATTATTTGGACCCGGCCCTACTTGGTATGTATACACGGAAAAATGATATTTTAATAGGTTGGACACACTATTGACATAAATTAGACCTAAGGAGGCGGAAGAGACCAATTTTTGATAGAGATTCGACCTAAGGAGGCAGAGACACAATAGGAGCGCGGCGGAGAATTGTTCTACGAGTTTTTCCTTCCTCTTCCTATTTTTCAGTATTGGTTATGACTTTTTGTATTATAGCTTTACATACTATTTTGAATAGCTAATTTGTTATTTAGGATTTCGATGGATCCTTTTGTAGGATAAAATCTTGTTATGTTTTTATATAATTGAGTCGTTGGATTTCTCTACTTGTTCAACTACGTGTTTATTATTTTTGAGTGAATAACCATCGACTGACTATGCCTATTTATTATGTGTTACTTGAGAAAAGATACATATTTAGGTGGTTGTTGAACAACTTCATTCCTAACGTATATGAGAAATCAATACAGCGGGTTTAAAGGTAGGTATAGAAATAACAAAGCCTTGACGTGTTCATAATGAGCGGTTAGATAAATCCAACTAACGTAGTTAGAGAGAATAACTCTAGTAAATTGTTGTAGTTGCTCGAGATAGAACTACGGTAACTAAAGTGCTCCCGATCAATAGCGAATACATAAGCGAAATTAAAGGGAATGTAGCGGGAAGAATTTCGATAATTGGGAAAATCATTACTTTAGACCTCCTTAGTCTTGTCTCCAACCTTTAGTATATTTGTTGCTAATTTATTATTTTAATTTGTTAGTTAATTAGTCGGAAATAAAAATCTTAATATTATAACTTAGAAATTGTTCAAACTTGTCTTAGAAATATGCTTGGGTCCGGGAAAAAATGATTACGTCCTACCAGAAATTCACGAGGGCCCTTGCGGGAACCATTACGGTGACGAATCACTGGTTTACAAAGTCAAGCAGGATATTATTGGGACAATATGAAAAAAGATACTAAGGAGTTCATTCGAAAATGTGACGAATGCCAAAGGCATGCGCCGACGACCCACCAACCCTGAAAGCAACTTCATTCAGTCATATCCCTATGGACATTCATTAAATGGGGGATGGACATCATTGGTCCTTTGCCATCGGCCCCAGGTAAAGCTAAATTAATTTTATTTATGATTGACTATTTCTCTAAATGGGTTGAAGCACAGGATTTTGAGAAAGTCAGAGAGAAAGAAGTTATAGACTTCATCTAAGATCACATTATATGCCGATTCGGGATACCTGCTGAGATAGTGTGTGACAATGAAAAATAATTTAACAGTAGCAAAATAATGAAGTTCCTCGGATATCACAAAATAAAAAAAGATATTATCGATGTCGTATCATCTTGGTAGGAACAAACATGTCGAATCAACGAACAAAACCATAATTAAAAACATAAAGAAGAGGTTGAACGACGCTAATGGGAAACAGAAAGAAATTTTGCCCGAAGTGCTTTAGGCATATCGGACAAAGACAAGATCTAGTATGAGGGCACACTGTTCTCCTTAGTATATGGAGTCAAGGCCCTCATACCGGTCAAAGTTTGGGAACCACGCGTTAGGTTTTGATACACAACAGAAGAATCAAATCACGAGGCTACGAACACAAGCCTCGAATTGTTAGACGAAAAATGGGAAGCTGCCCTCGTTCGAATGGCCGTCCAAAAATAGCAAATAGAAAGATACTATAATCGAAGATCCAATCTTCAATACTTCAAAATAGGGGACTTAATTATAAGGAAAGTTACCCTCAATAATTGATATCCAAACGAGGGGAAACTCATCCCCAAATTAGGAAGGACCATATTAGGTCCTCGATCATCGGTAAGGGATCTTACAAGCTGGGCATGATGAACGGCGAACAAATGCCAAATATATCACTCCTCGAACGATACTATTGCTAAGATATGACTATCTTCATTTTTCATTTATATCGATACTAACTTATTGCAAGTGTTCTATCAAAGACATCGAGAATTCTTCAACACAAAGACCTAGGGTTTTAAAGCATGCATTGTACTCTTTTTCCCTTAGATCGGTGTTTGTTGTGAGCATATGATTTTTTTTACCGGTCGAAACAAACTCCTACGGGACTCTTAAAGTTTAGGATTTTTTTAAAAATATTAGGATTTTAATTTTTGGATTTAATTGCATGTTCACTACTGCGTGTTTAAAATTAATTAGGATTTAATTGTTAAATAAACTTATTTTATAAATTAATACAAAAATATATATATATGCCAGAACTTGAAATTATGTTTGTCGAGTTTTGATTTGTTTTAATTTTATTTGTGATTTGAGGTTTTTAAATAAATTTAGTAATTAATTTCAATTAAAAGAAAAAACAAAAATAATAGAAATACAATACATGTGTATATATAGGCAGCCACTCAGGCTGGCCACAATTGGACCAAACCTAAGTGGCCCAATTTGTTCCCTTCTCTAAATCCATACACACCCAGCCCAATAATGACCAGCCAGTCCATGTCCACACCCACTAGACCAAACGACACCGTTCACCCCCCTATCATCACAGCCGTTGATCTCGCCCCAATCCAACGATTCCTAAACCCCCATCCTAAATCGTAAATATATGTCCAAACAATTTCAATACATACAACACCAAACTCACCCTCCTCGTATCTCCACCTGCGGCTATAACACCTCCATTGACCACCCCATCGCCACCGTTGACTACCGTCTGACCACCCTACTGCCGCCGCCGGAAATCTCCTCATGGTGGTGGCTGGCAACCAAACGGCCCCAAAATTACACCCTTTAACCAACACGACCTCCCCTATCCCACCATGTGATTGGTTTCCCTCGAATACAATCCCCGCATCTCGAATATCCCTTTAAATTTTGCCGGAAACCCAACCTCCTACGACCTCATTCCAAATCCGTCCAAAAGTACACCACTAAGGCACCTCCCCTTTCCCGTTCCAACCATGCATATCACCACACTCAAATCACCATGGAACCCCTCGAATATTAATCCGAAGACCAACCCTAAAATCTCAAACATGCCGGAAATGGTCCAAACCTCTCCTAGGTAGTCTCTGACCCCCAATTGACACGAACCATGCCACCCTTGACCCCCAAACACCCTCAACAATTAAACAAATTCAAATCTGAGACCTATTTGAGGTCTCATAATCTTGGAAACTCCCCTGAGTCCTTAAAATTGATGGTACACCACCTTAGAGGGTTCAGGACCCCTGTGGGAGAATCAAGGTCCAGCTAGGATGGTCTAAATGAGAAAAAAAATGAGAGCTGAGCTTTCCGGCTTATGTTCATTTTTTCTTTAGCTTTGAATGTTGGATTTCTTTTAGTGACTAATTGTTAATCCCATGTTTAATAATTCGAGTTTATTTTATGTGATTTTTCTTTTGATTGTTTGTCTTGATTATCCACAAGTTCTTCTAAAAATTAGGGTTCAATATTCATATGTTTGTTTGTTTGTCACTAGCCTGGAATAACTGATTAGGTTCATACATGCTTTAAAGTCTGAATTTCTTTTAATTTTGGTAGTTTATCTGGTTGTCCACAAAGTTCTCCTAAGATTAGGGTTTAATGTTCATATGTTTGTTTGTTTTCCATTAGTTCAGTATCCTGTTATAATTAGCTTTTAAGTGATACGATTCTCATAATTTGATGAATTTTATTTGTTTACTGATTGGTTTGACTGTTTGATTGTGTTACTGAATGCCTGATCATTAGTTCATGATAGTTTTGGTCCTCAGTGCTGATAAATGTATTCCTTTTTCTTGTCATGTTGATTTTTAATCTTGTGTAGTGTGTGTGGAAGTCTGTATTAAGGCATTTGTGTGAAGCCTTGTCAATTTTGGGTAGTTCTGATAGTCATAAGCTTGTTAGTTTAAAAGGTGACCTGAATTTGACTAACCAAGGTTAATTATGGTTGAACCAGTGTTAAAAGAACTGACTGGGTCAAAATTCAAGGGTAGGGTAATTTAGGAAAGCTAGTAAGGGTACAAAGGGAATTGGAGTCTTCTAAAATCTGATAAGAGATCCATTAGAACTTTCTAGCAGGGATTAATACATAATTCCAGGCGCAAACTTGAGGCACAAGTCAGAAATTGAAGGACTACTTATGCAAAAATACAATTTGAGTTAGGGACTAAAAAAAGAAACAAGGAAAAATCTGATGCCCTAACAATTTGACTGTAAAATGAATCATTTGGGGGCATTGGAAGGGATCCGAAACCTTTCTCTTTAATATTAGAGCTCAAATACTTGTTCCACATCTGAAAACACTATTAGTATTGTTTTGAATCAATTTCAGAAGACTAAATTCTCTAAGTATTCTGTTGAAGTTCTGGGTGCACTTTGTATTTGGCTGTTGATTGCTTAGCTGGTCCTTTCTATTTTACTCATAGGCTTGTTACCTTTGCTGCATTACAGGTAACACATAAAGCTCATGTATGTGTGGAGTTCAAAGTGAAATATACTCTCCAAATGTGAAGATCTCGTTTTTCATTTACATTTTCGAATTGTTTACAACCCATTTTCCCCTATTTAATCATGAATATAGGTGTAATGATATGGTGATCATCATGTCATAGTTTGATTTTAGACTGATCCGTTTGTAATAATTTGGACATTTGAGAGTGTGTTATGTGTAATAATTGGACATTCGACCCCAATATTTGTATGTATTTAAGTAATAATCGATTCCAATGATAGTCCAGCTGGTTCAAGTGCTGATCCTGTGCACTTAGAACTACTGGACTTAGGAAGCAGTAGTTCTGATAGTCATGTAATAGATAAATTAAAAAATGTTGTGAAGTATTTCTGTTCATTTAAGCCCCAACATGCTTAGCAACAATTTATTTTCGAATATGTTCCCTGTAGTGTAGTTTGAATCACACTTGGATTGAAGAGTTAGGTTTTATATACTCTGATTGATGGTTATATGAATCATTTGATTCAAATCTAATGTTAGAAACTGATAAAAATGGTTACTAATATTCCCTTCATGAATGTACAGAAATTTGATTTTGTATATACAATGTCAAACAAAGAAGGTTATTATCAATTGGGGTCCTTCATTCACATCAGCACAGGGCTCATTCACGAGGCACAGTAAGTTCTCAAGCATGGAAATCTAATATGTTTTTCTGGGCTAAGTGTTTAGCAGCCCAAACCAGCCAAAACGGTTATCAGTTACAGCCTGAGCAATATGTGTTCCAGGGCTGTCCAAAAATTCGATTTATTTATGTGTCGATTGGCCATGAACGAGGCTAAGGCGCATATAATGTTCCAAGAACCTAGTCCATACACGAAATAGTTAGTGTATTCGAACACAGCTTTAATTGAGAATTAGCATACATTAGAATGCCATTATAAAGATAAATTGAGCCATGTTAATTCAAACAAATACCATGCGTAGGCTCCTTATTTCATCAGAACGTATAGAAAGAACATGAGGTGCCGTTTAGCAAATTCCACGGCCTTCCCATAAATGTCAAAGACTATAGGCGCGTGTTAATAAAATGCCTTCCTAAATACAGGTGCACATTTATGTAACCCAAATCCAAATCTCAACGAAGTTGGAATGTGTCAAAACCCACGGGTGCATTTATGTGACGTGGTTTGAGGCATGTATTAACAACGTTGCAATTATCTTTAAAATAATGATAAAATCGGTTTAAGGTTAAAAAGAACATAAGTAAAAACATGTTCTAAAATCAGATAGTTTAAACCAAATATGACAGTTGAGCGACCGTGCTAGAACCACAGAACTCGGGAATGCCTAATACCTTCTCCCGGGTTAACAGAATTCCTTACTCGAATTTCTGGTTCGCATACTGTTAAACATAGTCATTCTTTTCTCGATTCGGGATTCTAACCGGTGACTTGGGACACCATTAATATCCCAAGTGGTAACTCTGAAAATCTCTTAAATAATTGAATCCCCTCTCGATTGTCCTTTAATTGGAAAAATTGCCTTATCTACGCCCTTCGTCGGGTTGTGGATAGCCAAAAGGAGGTGTGACAGCTCTAGCGACTCTGCTGGGGGATAAAGGAACCCAAAATCTCAGGTTCAGGGTTCAAGAATTCGAGCTTAGAATAATTGTTGTATTTGTCTTTGTTTATTATTTGATTTTACATGTTGACTTAATGTGCAAAATGATGCTTTTACCGCTTTGATATTATTTGAATTGTATATAAAATGTTGCGAAACCCTTCTCTCTTTACCTCCGGGGATGTGCTTACTAGTTGAGACTCCCTATTCTGTTAGTGTCTCACCCTGAAATAAGAATGAGGCCGGACAAGTTACAAAGCCGGACGATCTCGCGGGTCTCCGGTATGTAGCCCCCTCCTCGACTCGAGTTGTCCGCTCGGGTACACAGTCTAGACCCTATACCAAGGTTTTCAACTTAGTATAACAAAACTTTATGCCGGATCCGTAGTAGGAACGTTTGTTTACATCATGCATTTTTACTTAGGGGGCTCAAAGCAGGGGTTGGGTCCGTCTAGAACAGGTACCCTGAAATAAAAGACCGCCCTGATGCATTTTTACGTGCTACTTGCGCATTTATTTCCCTTGGACTCGCATGTTGACCGGCCTGTAAATAAAGGGATTCAATTGAGAGGAATAAGCAGTGCTAGGGTAATCGCTTTCAAAATCAATCCTCAAATAGCACTGAAATGCTGCCGGATTTGTCAAAAAAAAAAATAAGAGCACAAAAGCACAAAAATAGAAAAAAAAGGGCACCAAGTTTTTGAAGTTTTTCAATAGTATTCGCAGGTTTTGATAAATTAATTTTGGCCGGGTCCAACCCTTTATCAAGAAATACTCGAGTTTATTTTTTCTCACTTCAAAATGAGTCGGATGGTGTTGTTATTACAATAATAGCTGAATGACGCTACAAGGGATGCCAGAAGGCTATCTTTACGCAAATGGCTGCCTCTGGATTTTATTAGGGTCAGTAAGCAAGCACAGCCTAAAAACCTTCTAGCCGAAGTGTTGAGAGGCCGTATTCGCAAAGCCGGCCCCTATTTTAAAATAAATGTCAGTTTTATGTTTTGAAAATACTAATTCGCCCTAATAAATGTGCAGTATGAGTACGATAATCAACAAAATTCCTTTAGAGCTGCGACTGTGGTGGGATGACCTCGGAGAAGCCGGACAGAAAAAGGTCAACACGCATCTGGGGGCCTCACTAGTTTGCTGAAAATCAACCCAAAAGGGGACATCATAAGAGCATTAATTACCTTCTGGGACCCTGCCCATAACGTCTTCCACTTCTCCGATTTTCAGGTGACCCCGACTTTGGAGGAAATGACTGGATACATTGTGACTCATACCATCCATATCTTTGAGGCATCAATATTTGATAGCACCCAGGGCTCGCTGGGCACAAATTTTTGGATGTTTTGAAAATCAGCATAAAAATTCATAACCCCGACCTGTCAGCTGGATTTTGCGCCCTTCAGTTTATATACCAAAGATATGGCCACATCGGAGGATTCAACAACCCTGAAAACCTCATCTGTAGCAAGGGAAATCGGATCAAATGGGAGGAGCACCGACTCTTCGCGTTTATGGCATCCTTTTTTGGTCTTTTAGTATTCCCACGAAAGGACGGAACATCGATATACGGATAATAGGAGTCGTTAGTACCTTGATGATGCAGAGAAAAAACATTGTTTCCCCGATGATCCTGTCAGACATCTTCCAAGCCCTTCCCACTTACAAAGCAGGAGGGGTTTTCTTTGAAGTGTGTAACTTGCTATTACAAATCTGGATGATTGAGCATCTATGTCACATGCATAGGTTCATGAGTTGTGGGCTGTCAACAACGGTTGCATAGAAGAAGTTGACAACATGCTGAAGGGGTTTATATTACCAGAGGGTGTCGCAGAGTGGGTGTCACATCTCCGGTCTATTTCTGCAAATCAAATACAATAAACGCTCAGTTGGCTCTCCGTAGACGAAGTTGTGTATATGCCCGCAACAGAACCTCACTCTCTCTTGATGGGCCTTAGAAGCATCAAACCTTACGCCCTGCATCGGGTCTTGAGACAACTCGGAAGATTCCAAATAGAGCCAAAAGTAGAAGATCTTAGCATCCGAGTAGTCGAAATTGGACCTGGTAGCCAGTTCCCCGAAGCCATGGTTCACAAAATCTGGAATGAATGCCAATACCTAACCGCTGACACTTGTGTACAAGATCTCGCCAGAGGTGAAGTGTCTCCGGGGTACCTTGCTTGGTATAAGAGAGAAATTGAGCCTGAAAGACCATCGAAAGGCCTCGCCTCCAAGAATTCGTCGGGACATCACAAGAACAGTGGGATTGGTTAGCAAAAGAACATGAATATCATGCTACCATTGGAAGGCTAGAAAAGAAAATTCAGGAATTGCAATTCGAAAATAGACCGCTAACTGCTTCTAGCGAAGGAGAAAAGAAGGTATTGGTTAAAGAAAACGAAGCCCTACAAGCTCAGATTCAGAAAATGAAAACAGCCGCAAAAAACCCTCCGAGGAGTATGAATGATGAAAAGCTTATAGAGAACCTACGACGAAAGGTAAGCGAATATGGTTTTGACTTGAATAAGGCAGAGGCTGAATTGTCTAGAGCTCGGAGACAATTAGCTAAAAGTGCTGAAGAAAGGACCCACATACTGGAACAGTTAAAAGAAGGGAGCGGCAACGAAAACGCTTGTCTAAAACAAAGAGTTATCATATCTGAGAGCAAAGTGGCCAAGTAGGCGAATGATTTCAAAGCTGAGAGGGAGCACTGCTATGCGGTAATAGTGGGGTTGGAAAGAGATTTACGGCAGTTTCAAAAGCTAAATCAAGCAGTTGAGCAGACATTGGAAGCACGGGCTGAACAAATAGGGCGTCTGCTACAAGAAAAAGGGATTATCAGGGAGAAGGTGCGGGCAATCGCAGACTACATTACCACAAAATGCAATCACTGTGAAGACATGACAAAGTCTATGTTTTTTGACCGCTGCTATGACCTTTGTCCGACAAGTAATGGAAGATCTCCATTATCTCCAAGGAAGTTTAGCGCGCAAACCCACAAGGCCGAATGATGCCCCGCCATCTCCGAAAGCATTTGAAGTGTTGATGTACTCATAGATTTATAATTTGCTAGAAAAAAAGAGTCTGTTTGTTGTCCTTTCAAGTCTGTAAGGGTGTTGAATCCCTGTCTGGCAGTTGCTCGTAGCCGTTTTTGATTAAAGTTTGTATCTTTGTCAAATTGAAAATCCCCCAAAAAAATATTTTTGCTGCGTACTTAACTTTTTTGTTTTCCATGAACTACGCTTGGTCAAATTCATGCAAAGTCATGATACGTAGGCAATCTACATAGGGTTCGACCATAATTGAATAAAATTGGAAATCCAATAAATATGAAAAGGGAAAGAATAGGGCTAAAACAAAAGGGATTTTCGTGGATAAAAGTTGGGATGACGCAGCAGTCAATGCATATAGGGACCAATTGTAATTTATGTGCATACATATGTGGCCGCTTACATGTTGGAACCTAACCGCTAACGAGTCTTGGGTGTTGTGCATTAAAGTTCCAAATTAGACAGGTGACTAGTACTCGTGGCATCCTGGAAACTCACTCCTACAACACACGGTCAAAAAGCAAACAAGTCATGGCCAACCAAGAAGCTGATGTTAGCATTATGGATCCCTCAAAGGAGGGAGAGGAATTGGACGTTAATGCTATGAAAGAGGAAGTGTATAATCTTAAACACCAAATGGCTGAGATGTACCAGGTATGGGCAAGAGGACAGCCGCCCCCGACGTATCCTGCTAACCCAGCCTTCATCCCACCACTGGCCCAGGCACCTGACCAGTCCGTTATTGATCCGCCTCCAGGTTTTCCTATATACTCACAGCATAGGTCATCCAGCAAACCAATGCTTCAAGCCTATGACCCTCAATACTATACCTCATAACCCGCCTACAAAGCCCATGAGCCTTAATCTTGTGCCCCTCGTCCTGAAATCCCAATGAGAGTTGAAAAGCCGATCAAAGATTCCGAACAGGAAGAAATGCTCATAAAGGTTCGAAGTCTGGAAGAATCATTCATGGACATGCGTGGATTAGGTGGCCAGGTGAGCGTGGCCTTTAAAGATCTTTGCTTATTCCCAGACATACAGCTGCCTCCAGGTTTAAAAATGCCGAAATTTGAACTATATGATGGTCACGGTGATCCTGTCGCACATTTGAGAGGGTTTTGCAGTAAAATAAGGGGAGCGGTAGGAAAAGACGAATTGCTAATGGCGTACTTTAGACAAAGTTTGAGTGGATCGGCATTAGAGTGGTATACTCAACAGGATCCCAATCGGCGGTATAACTGGGATGACTTATCACAAGCATTTACCTGCCACTTTCAATATAATCTTGAGATTGTCCCGGATCGTCTATCTCTAACAAAGCTGGAGAAGAAACATAACGAGAGTTTCAGGGAGTATGGTTTCCGGTGGAGTGAACAAGCAGACATAGTTGATCCTCTCCTGAAGGAGAGTGAGATGGTTGACTATTTCCTGCAAGCTTTGGAACCTACATACTTTGGGCATTTGGTATCAGCGGTAGGAAAATCTTTCAATGAAGTAGTCAAGATGGGAAGTATGGTTGAGGAAGGCCTCAAATCCAATAAAATCATGAGCTACTCTACAATCAAGGCAACTACTCAAGCCATCCAGGGTGGAGCTGGAGGAGGTTTTGGGAAGAAGAAGAAAGAAGAAAGAAGAAGTAGCAATAGTGGAATCGGGAACCTGGTTCTGGCTCGGGCACCATCTCACTACGGTCAGCCCCGTCCTCACCACCAGACACACCCACACGCTCCATATAGCCCACCGCAACATTACTATCCACCACTAGAACCTCGTTTCACAGTCCATCATGTACATGCGTATACCCAACCTCCCACTCACACACATGGCGTGCGCCACCCCGTCAAAACACTTATCCAAATCCACTAAATCAATACCCGGCTCCGAGAGCTTACTACCAAACCCTGAGGCCCGCCCTCTAAGGCAATCCGACCATGAGAAATGAGAGGTGCATAAAAAGAAGACTTTCACTCCGCTGGGAGAATCTTACTCTAGCCTGTTCCACCGGCTGTGACAATTGGATATGTTAAGACTAATTGAGGCGAAGTTGCCAAATCCTCCCCCAAAGTATTTAGATTATTTGGTGAGCTGTGAATAATGTTCTGGTGCACCAGGGCATGACACAGAAAAATGTTGGCATTTAAAGAGTTCCATCCAAGAACGTATTGACTCTCACAGGATCGAGGTGCGGACTCCGGAGGTGGAAAATATTAATCAGAACCCGCTGCCAACCCATCCGGAAACCAACATGATCAAAATTGAGGAAAGAAGGGGGAGTCTAGAAAGCCTTCACAAACAGTAACGATGATCAAAGCCAGTGATCCCACCAAGGTTGTAAGCGACAAGAAGCTGGCAACTAGGGAAAAAGAAAGCAGTAAAACTGTCGTAGTTCAGGGAAGCTCAGCATGTACGGTCGCACCAAAGCGAGAACAGGCAAAGGTAACAATACAGGGGGCAGCTAGAGAGCTTGCCGTGGTTGTGGAAGGTGTCCGCATAAAGCCAGTTATTGTGAAGCCAGTAATCTAGCCACCAATCATCAGAAACCGAGCCATTCCTTGGATATATGAACAAGCAATAGTGATGTACGAAGGGAAACAAGTTAGAGAGGAAGTATGTGAGGCACAACGCTTAACTCGATCAGGAAGGTACTTTGCCCTAGAAGAGTTGAGAAAGGGCAGAATCTTCAAAGATAACCCGGAACCAGTGAAGAAAGCTGTATCAGAAGAAGAGGCAGAAGAATTCTTGAAGAAAATGAAAATGCAGGACTACTCCATCATAGAACAGTTGAGGAAAACACCGGCCCAGTTCTATTTATTATCCTTACTAATCCACTCAGATGAGCACCGCCTAGTGTTAATGAAGATTTTGAATGAAGCTCATGTCCCAGACAAGATAATGGTGAAACATTTGGAAAATATTGCAAACAAGATATTCGAGTTAACCAGGTCACATTCTCTGATGATGAATTACCCATGGAAGGCACAGAGCACAACCGGGCTCTTTATGTGACTGTGAAGTGTGAAGATGTCGTGGTCACTCAAGTTTTTATTGACAACGGGTCCAGCACTAACATTTGTCCACTATCCACATTGACCAAGTTAAAGGTGGAAATTGAAAGGGTCCGCAAGAATAACATCTGTGTTCGAGGGTTCGACGGCGGAGGTAAATACACCGTAGGGGATATAGTGCACGAAATAACTATAGTGCCTGTCAAGTTCATTATGGAATTCCAAGTGTTGAATGTATCAGTCTCCTATAATCTGTTATTGGGCAAACCCTGGATTCATGCAGCCAAAGCGGTACCATCTACACTGCACCGGATGGTTAAATTTGAGTAGGACAAGCAAGATATTATCGTGCATGGAGAGGATAGCCAGTGTACCCAGGGTGACGCGATCGTTCCTTTCATTGAATCTGAGGACAATAAAGGGCCATGGGTTTACCAGGTGTTTGATACGATTTCAGTTCAGAAGATCCTATAAGGTGAGATTGTTGTAACCCCAAGGATAACAACCGCATATGTCATGGTAGCTTCAGAAATGGTGAGAAATGGCTTTATACCCGGCAAAGGGTTGGGAGCTTCTCTGCAAGGCATTGCACAACCAGTGTTCCTTCCCAAGAATCTGGACACTTTTGGTCTAGGGTTCAAACCCACGGCCGCAGATATAAAGCGAGCCAGGAGGCTGAGATAGAAGGCTGGGTTCTCCCGAAGCCTATACCAAGTTTATCCAAATCATTTGTCAAACCTAGTAATGGTCTCAGACCCAGGATTTCCGATTCGCTGATCGACGCAGACGGAGATCATCATAAAGGGATAGAAAGGCTGTTCAATGAGGTGAATATGGTAGAGGTGGGAGAAGGATTGAGCAGGGCAGATGTGCAATTTGTGGGGGCACGCGCAAGAATAAATAACTGGGAAACCACTCCTCTTCCCACTCGGAGGGAGTCTTGGTAGTTGGCTTTTATTTTCCTTTCGGTGTAGTTTGTATTAGCGTCATTCAGTCTTTATTTCCATCCCTTTGGATGCACAAACTCTGTTATCTTTGATTCTAATGAAATGCAATTTCCCTTTCAGCAATGATGATAGCTTCCATTTTCGCTTTACTTTTTCTTCCTTTTTCTCTTTTGTACAGTTATTTTTATGCTGGTTCCAGTGATCTGACATGCATAAGGACTCCTCGGCCCGATCTTTGCAACAAGCCTGGTCCAGAAATAATAATTCAGGAAATAGAACATGAGGACGAACCAGGGTACGATGAGGAAGGGGCATGGGATGAGATTAGTAAAGAGATGACCCACTTCGAAGAGAACCCAACCCAAACTTGAATGATACAGAGGCAATCAATCTAGGAAGCCCGGATAATATAACGGAAACGAAAATAAGTGTCTACCTTGAGCCAGAGCTTAGGGAGGAAATAATCAAAGTATTGCTGGAGTACAAAGATGTCTTTGCATGGTCCTACGACGACATGCCCGGATTGAGCACTGCCTTGGTAGTCCAAAAATTACCTATTGACCCAGCCTGCATACCCGTCAAACAAAAGTTGAGGAAGTTTAAAACTGATGTAAGCATGAAAATCGAAGAAGAGGTGACCAAGCAGTTTGAGGCGAGAGTTATCCGAGTCACACGATACCCTACCTGGTTAGCTAATGCCGTGCCTGTACCAAAGAAAGGATTGTAAAACCAGAGTTCGCGTTGATTACCATGACCTCAACAAAGCAAGTCCAAAATACAACTTCCCCCTGCCGAACATCCACATATTGATTGACAATTGTGCGAAGCATGAGATCGGATCATTCGTGGATTGTTATGCAGGCTATCATCAGATTTTAATGGATGAAGAGGATGCCGAGAAAATAATATTTATCACACCGTGGGGGACATACTACTATAGGGTCATGCCTTCTGGTCTGAAAAATGCTGGAGCAACATACATGAGGGCAATGACAACCATTTTCCACGATATGATGCATAAAGAAATCGAGGTCTATGTGGATGATGTGATTGTGAAGTCCAGAAAGCAATCCGATCATGTGAAAGATCTAAGGAAATTCTTCCAGAGGCTCCGCATGTATGATCTGAAACTCAACCTGGAAAAATATGCATTTGGGGTCCCCTCGGGAAAGTTATTAGGGTTCATAGTCAGCCGCCGAGGCATCGAGCTAGACCCATCAAAAATCAAAGCTATGCAGGTGTTGCCGCCACCCAGAAACAAAGCAGAAGCAATGAGTCTATTGGGAAGGATGAATTACATCAGTCGATTCATCGCCCAGCTCACAACCATCTGCGAGCCCATCTTTAAGCTGTTAAAGAAGGATGATGCGGTGAAATGGACAAGAGAGTGACAAGAAGCTTTTGATAAGATAAAGGGGTATCTGTCAAACCCACCGGTACTGGTCCCGTCAAAACTAGGGAGGCCTCTGATCTTATATTTAACAGTCTTGGACAATTCATTTGGGTGCGCGTTGGGTCAGCACGATGTTATTGGGATAAAAGAGCAAGCCATATACTACCTCCGCAAAAAATTTACGGCATATGAGGTTAAATACACTCATCTTGAAAGGACATGATGCGCCTTGACATGGGTAGCCCACAAGTTGAAACATTATTTGTCATTATTCACCACTTATCTCACCTCACGACTGGACCCATTGAAATACATTTTCCAGAATCCCATGCCCACAGGGAGACTCGCGAAGTGGTAGATCTTGCTTACTGAATTCGACATCATCTACATATCTAGGACTGCTATGAAGGCACATGGATTGGCAGACCATTTAGCAGAGAATCTCATAGATGAAAAATATGAACCCTTGAAAACATATTTTCCGGACGAGGAAGTGATGCACGTCAATGAAATGGAACGGGATGAGAAGTCAGGTTGATGAGAAGTCGGGGTGGAAATTGTTCTTCGATGGGGCTGCCAACACAAAAGGCATCGGGATAGGAGTGGTACTCATTTCTAAAGAAGGGCATCATTACCTAGTCACAGCTCAACTTCGTTTCTATTGCACCAACAACATGGCTGAGTACGAGGCATGCATTCTGGGTTTGAGATTAGCAGCGGACATGGGTGTCCAGGAAGTCTTGGTCTTGGGGGACTCGGACCTTCTGGTACACCAGATCCAAGGAGAATGGGAGACAAGAGATTTAAAGCTCATGCCTTATCGGCAATGCTTGCATGATCTTTGTTAGTGATTCGGGCCAGTAGAGTTCATGCACATTCCCAGAATTCACAATGAAGTTTTCGATGCCCTGGCTACTTTACCATCAATGTTACATCACCCGGACAAGGCTTATGTTGACCCGATACATATCCGGGCCCATGATCAACAAGCCTATTGCAACATGGTGGAAGAATAGCTTGATGGTGAGCCTTGGTTCCACGATATCAAGGAATATATCAGGAAAGGTATGTACCCGACGCAGGCTACGGGTGACCAGAAGAGAACAATCTGCCATTTGTCAAGTGGATTCTTCAGCAGTGGAGGGGTATTATACAAGAGAACGCCAGATCTGGGTTTGTTAAAATACATAGATGCTCGGCAGGCGACTGTCATCATGAATGATGTACATGATGGCGTTTGTGGGCCGCACATGAACAGATATGTCTTGGCAAAGAAGATTCTCCGGGCAGGTACTATTGGCTCACCATGAAACGGGATTGTATCAGCTTTGTGCGTAAATGCACCCAGTGTCGGGTACATAGAGACCTAATTCACTCTCATCCGTCTGCACTGCACACGATGTCTGTACCTTGGCCTTTTGTTGCTTGGGGCATGGACGTCATCAGACCCATCGAGCCAGCAGCTTCTAATGGGCACCGATTTATCTTGGTTGCTATTGACTAATTCACCAAGTGGGTTGAAGCCAAAACCTTAAAAGCAGTGACCAAGAAAGTCGTGGTCGATTTCTTTCACACAAACATTATTTGCCGATTTGGGATCCCCAAAACACTCATCACTGATAATGGGGCAAATCTAAATAGTCACCTAATGAGAGAGGTATGTCAGTAGTTCATGATCGCACATCGAAACTCTACCCCGTACCGCCCCAAGGCAAATGGAGCAGTTGAGGCAGCAAATAAGAACATAAAGAAGATACTTCGAAAAATTGTGGAAGGATCCAGGCAGTGGCATGAGAAGTTGCCTTTTGCATTTTTAGGCTATCGCACTACTGTCCTCACTTCAGTGGGGGCTACTCCATACTTGTTGATATATGGCACAGAGGCGGTGATCCCAGCCGAGATTGAAATCCCCTATTTACGGATCATTGTCGAAGCAAGAATCGACGACGAAGAATGGGTCAAAGCTCGTCTAGAACAATTGAGTTTGATTGACGAGAAATGATATGAGGCAGTCTGTCATGGCCAGTTTTATCAACAGAGAATGGCTAGGGCATATAATAAGAAAGTGTGCCCCAGAAAGTTTGAAGTAGCAACTGGTACTAAAACGCATCCACCTCACCAGGACAAGGCGAAAGGCAAGTTCGCTCCAAACTGGCAAGGAACATTCATCGTATCAAGAGTGTTATCCAACGGAGCGCTGTATCTGACAGACGTGGAAGGGAAATGTGCGGAAATGGCCATCAACACAGATGCTGTAGAAAGATATTATGTATGATTTTCTTTAGATCATTGTCTATACTTGAAACCTGATTGTATTTGGAAAATTTTGATGATTGGAATGACGAAGACATTTTGTTCTGCTATCCAAAAACTTTATCTTTTGCTAACCCTTTTGAGCTTTAATTACTTCCTTTCATAACCCTCTTTCGGAATCAGTAACAAAAGTTTGAAACGCGAGTGTGGGAAGGCAGTAAAAGGAAAAGAAAGGGAAGAATGAAAATGATAGTAATAATAAAAAAGGAAAAAAACAAGAAAAGAAAAGGAAAAAGAAAGCAAAACAAAGAAAAAGAGAGAGAAGAAAAACAGAATAAAGGGAGAAGAAAAACAACAATAAAAACAAGGAATCGTATGAACTATGTTTGACCTGATTCCTTTTAAAAGGATACGTAGGAAGACTCACGATTCGGTCTCATTAAAATAAAAATCCAAAAGTTCCCAAGCAAGAAACTGGGGCAGAAGTTGTGGTTGTTGTAAGAATTTGATTCCGAAAGTTGTAATTTTGAATCCATTCAAAATTATTTCAAGCCTTTGATACCTTTTCTTTCTAACTCTATCCAAAGGTCCACATTACAGTCCAAAAGAAGACCTTCTGATCAGTCTTCAAAAGATGTCGAGTCGAGCAGGTAGAGGGTACTCATGTCAGGGACAACACTTTGAGCCAGAGTTTGAGTGAGAATAAAATGAGAGAGTCTTATCGGTGAAAACAATCACGGGCACCATAAGGCGACAAGACTTTGAGAGAGAATAAAATGAGAGAGTCTTATCGGTGAAAACCTTCACAGGCACCGGGAGACGAAGGAAAGATAAAGCAAAACTCAGAATGGGGCTACTGACGGATAAATACTGCAGGGCAAGACGAGTCAGGAATTAGTTTGGAAAGGTCACAACGGCAAAAGCGCGGCAGCATAAGGCCGGACATCGAAATCGATTGGGTCGAATAGGCCGAAGTGCATGTCATGATCGCAAGAACCAGTGGCTCCCTTTCAGATAAGTCTTCTTCTTTGTTTTTCTTCAACAGCAAGTCTCGAATTCTTCACTCTAAATACCGTTCGGAGTCTTTGCATTTCTTTCTTCTTTCAAGTCTAAATTCATTTGTTTAAACGAAAGGAATGTCAAAGCCAATTATCAAACCCCCAAAGGAATAAAGCGCATGACGCCCCAAAAACGTAACAAAGATAACAAGCGTGGAACAGCAAAGGGAGGATTCACAAACCTGCAATCGAGGGAAAACTCAAGAATCTGCAAAGAATTCCGGTAAGGAGTCGAGAGTACAATATAAGGTAGGGAGGACGTATGAAACCACAAGGATTGGGGGACCAGCAGAGTATAACATCCTAACTCGTCAATCGTCAAAAAGAAGTATGAAATAATTCCAGAGAAGGGTCGTAGGTGCAACACGAAGTAGGGAATGACACCATAGACAGATTGGTTGATTCCGGGAAAGGGGCAAGGTTTCTTCCAAAGGAATGAAAGAGTAACACAAAGATAAATAAAGGGCGAAACTACAAGGAAGGGAGGGTATTACCAAAGCATGGTACATCAACACATCAATCATGGGGAAACGACACAAAGACTCTAGCAGAAGGGCTAGACATGTAACCATAATGGGAACCAAGGTAAAGCCATAAAGGTTCGAGGGGTTAGCTATCAACTCAGGCAACTCATCATCAATATGGAAACTTGAACACAACAGAACATGACAGTGAGGAGTTCGCTTCCAACGAGAATGCCGCAGGAAAACCACCACTTTTCAAACTGACAATTTTTCTTTGATTAACACAGGGGCAGAAAATTCTGAAAGAGCCTAAAGGAGGCCGTTCATAGGAGAATCCAAACACACGACAGGTATGATTGAAATCTCAGGGCCCGGCTGGAAGTGGGACTCAGTTAAAACTCAAAAGATAGTCGGTCATAAACACCCTCCCCAGCAAAGAGCACAATGGGACAAACGTTAATTAGTGAAACCCAATAGAAACAACCGAGGGTTAACAGAGGCACGGAAGTTGAGATGGAACGCAGTTTAAAACTCAAACAGGTGTGGGTAACATGGGAAAGCACCAACACCTCCCCAGTAAGAGTCGCATAAACAACCAGAAATTAGAATTGGCATTTAAGTTGGAACCTTCAGGACTCTCCTGAAAAATGGGAATTAGAGCCAAAATCTCCCCAGCCAGAGTCAATAGAGTCATCAGGACCCTCTTGAGAATGGGACTTAGAGAAAACATTCCCCCAGCTAAAGTCGATAAGAGTCAAGAAAAGTCATCAGGACCCTTCTGAGAATGGGACTTAGAGCAAATATTCCCCCAGCTAGAGTCGATAAGAGTCAAGAAAAGTCATCAGGACCCTCCTGAAGAATGGGATTCAGCAAGAGTTACCAGGACTTCCCTGAAAGATGGGACTTAGATATTTCCCCAACCAGAGTCAATAAAAGTCATCAGGACCCTCCTGAAAAATGGAACTTAGATTAGATACTTCCCCTGCAAGAGTCAACAAGAGTTGTCAGGATCTCCCAAATAGTGGGATGTGGCCCTAAATACTAACCCCAGCTTCACCTTTTGTCATCAAATCAAGAGTTGTCAGGACCCGCCTGGATAATAGAAAGTAATTTTAATCACCAATCCCCATCAAATCCCCAGCGGACATAACTCGTAGCAAGACATGGTGGAAAATAATACATTTTCAGAAAATACATCATAATCTTGAAATTGTCAGCAGTCGAGGATTGTCGGGACCAATTTTGTAATCAGGCGCCCACCTGGAGAACAAGGGAATATTTTTCAAAATTTTATGTTTAGCAATCAGGCGCCCACCTGGAAAACAAGGGAATATTTTTCAAATGTTAAGTTTAGCAATCAGGCGCCCACCTGGAGAACAAGGGAATATTTTTCAAAATTTTATGTTTTTCTAATCAGGCGCCCACCTGGAGAACAAGGGAATATTTTTCAAATATTATGTTTTAGCAATCAGGTGCCCACCTGGAAAACAAGGGAATATTTTTCAAAATTTTAAGTTTTTATAATCAGGCGCCCACCTGGAGAACAAGGGAATATTTTTCAAATGTTAAGTTTTAGCAATCAGGCGCCCACCTGGAGGACAAGGGAATAATTTTCAAAATTTTAAGTTTTGTAATCAGGCGCCCACCTGGAGAACAAGGGAATATTTTTTAAGTTTTAGCAATCAGGCGCCCACCTGGAGAACAAGGGAATATTTTTCAAATGTTAAATTTAGCAATCAGGCGCCCACCTGGAGAACAAGGGAATATTTTTCAAAATTTTAAGTTTTGTAATCAGGCGCCCACCTGGAGAACAAGGGAATATTTTTCAAATGTTAAGTTTAGCAATCAGACGCCCACCTGGAGAACAAAGGAATATTTTTCAAATGTGAAGTTTTTGCAATCAGGCGCCCACATGGAGAACAAGGGAATATTTTCAAAAATTTTAAGTTTTTGTAATCAGGCGCTCACCTGGAGAACAAGGGAATATTTTTTAAATGTTAAGTTTTAGCAATCAGTCGCCCACCTGGAGAACAAGGAAATATTTTTCAGAAATTTAAGTTTTAGAAATCAGGCGCCCACCTGGAGAACAGGGAATATTTTTCAAATGTTAAGTTTTAGCAATCAGGCGCCCACCTGAAGAACAAGGGAATATTTTTTTCAAAATATTAAGTTTTTGCAATCAGGCGCCCACATGGAGAACAAGGGAATATTTTTCAAATTTTAAGTTTTTGTAATCAGGCGCCTACGTAGAGAACAAGGGAATAATTTTTAAAATTTTAAGTTTTTGTAATCAGGCGCCCACCTGGAGAACAAGGGAATATTTTTTTCTTAAAAATTTTAAGTTTTTATAATCTGGCGCCCACCTGGAGAATAAGGGAATATTTTTCAAATTTTAAGTTTTTGTAATCAGGCGCCCACCTGGAGAACAAGAGAATATTTTTCAAATGTTAAGTTTTAGCAATCAGGCGCCCACCTGGAGAACAAGGGAATATTTTTCGAAGTTTTACGTTTTTGCAATCAGGCGCCCACCTGGAGAACAAGGGAACATTTTTCAAATGTTAAGTTTAGCAATCAGGCACCCACCTGTAGAATGAGGGAATACTTTCAACGAAATACATGTCAAAATCCAACAGTTCGGCATCAGACATGAATGAAGAAAAGGCAAACAGTCAACAAGGCAACAAGAAGTCACAGGAGGAAACACCGATTAATAAAGCAACAGGAAGTTCCACAACAAGAAATGCAAGACAACAAGGCAACAAGGATGCAGAGCGAGTCGGAAGATATAGATAGGTTTTCTTGTAATCCATAGTTCATAGCTTATTCTAGTTTTTTTTTATTTTTTCATAAAGAGTAATAAGGAGGTCAGCAAGCAGTAACAGCAGCGTCAACAGTGTAATCCCAACTTCTGGTAGTCCCATCTACCAAACACTCCAGAACTACACTGACCTTATTCCTCTATTGCCAAAGATATGTAGGCAACCTTTGAAGCAAGGTTCGGTCAGAAAATTTTCAAAATGCTTCACATAGAGTATTCACGCGGACGCAAATCACTCATATTTGCTCACTTGTCTTTGCACGAAAACCCTTCGTGTTCCCGCGCAAAGAGGGGCAGCTGTGAGCATATGATTTTTGACCGACCGAAACAAACTCCTACAGGACTCTTAAAGTTTAGGATTTTTTCTTTTAAAATATTAGGATTTTAATTTTTGGATTTAATTGCATGTGCATGTTCATTACTGCGTGTTTAGCATTAATTAGGATTTAATTGTTAAATAAACTTATTTTATAAATTAAAATACAAAAATATATATATGTGCCAGCATTTGAAATTATGTTTGTCCAGTTTTGATTTGTTTTAATTTTATTTGTGATTTGTGGTTTTTAATAAATTTAGTAATTAACTTCAATTAAAAGAAAAGACAAAAATAATAAAAATACAATACATGTGTATATATAGGTGGCCCGTCAGGCTGGCCACAATTGGGCCAGACCTGAGTGGCCCAATTTGTTCCCTTCTCTAAATCTATACACACCCAGCCCAATAACGACCAGCCAGCCCATGTCCACACTCACTAGACCAAACGACACCGTTCACCCCCCATCATCACAGCCGTTGATCTCGCCCCAATCTAACGGTTCGTAAACCCCTATCCTAAATCATACATATATGTCCAAACACCTTCAATACATACACGACCAAACTCACCCTCCTCATATCTCCACCTCCGGCTATAACACCTCCATTGACCACCCTATCGCCACCGTTGACCACTAGCTGACCACCCTACTGCCGCCGCCGGAAATCGCCTCATGGTGGTGGCCAACAACCAAACGGCCCCAAAATTACACCCTTTAACCAGCACGAACTCCCCTATCCCACAGTGTGATTGGTTTACCCCGAATACAAACACGTCGTCTCGAATATCCCTTTAAAGGTTGCCGGAAACCCCACCTCCGGCGACATCATTCCAAAGCCGCCCAAAACTACACCACTAAGGCACCTCCCTTTTCCCGTTCCAACCATGCATATCACCGCGCTCAAATCACCATGGAACCCCTCGAATATTAATCATAAGGCCAACCCTAAAATCCCAAACATGCCGGAAATGGTCCAAACCTCTCCTAGGTAGTCCCTGACCCCTATTGACACTAGTCATGCCACCCTTGACCCCCAAACACCCTCAACAATTAAACAAATTCAAATCTGAGACCTATTTGAGGTCTCAGAATCTTGGAAACTCCCTTGAGTCCTTAAAATTGATGGTATACCACCTTAGAGGGTTCAGGACCCTGTGGGAGAATCAAGGTCCAGCTGGGATGGTCTAAATGAGAACAAAAATGAGAGCTAAGTTTTCCTTCTTATTTTCATTTTTTCTTTAGCTTTGAATGTTGGATTTCTTTTAATGACTAATTGTTAATTGCATGTTTAATAATTTGAGTTTCTTTTATGTGATTTTTCTTTTGATTGTTTGTCTTGATTATCCACAAGTTCTTCTTAAAATTAGGGTTCAATGTTCATATGTTTGTTTGTTTGTCACTAGCCTGGAATAACTGATTAGGTTCATACATGTTTTAAAGTCTGAATTTCTATTAATTTTGGTTGTTTATCTGGTTGTCCACAAAGTTCTCCTAAGATTAGGGTTTAATGTTCATATGTTTGTTTGTTTGCCATTAGTTCAGTATCCTTTTATAGTTAGCTTTTAAGTGATATGATTCTCATAATTTGATGAATTTTATTGATTTACTGATTGGTTTGACTATTTGATTGTGTTACTGATTGCCTGATCATTAGTTCATGATAGTTTTGGTCCTCAGTGCTGATAAATGTATTCATTTTTCTGGTCAAGTTGATTTTTAATCTTTTGTAGTGTGTGTGGAAGTCTGTATTAAGGAATTTGTGTTAAGCCTAGTCAATTTTGGCTAGTTCTGATAGTCATAAGCTTGTTAGTTTAAAAGGTGACCTGAATTTGACTAATCAAGGTTAATTATGGCCGAACCTGTGTTATAAGAACTGACTGGGGTTAAAATTCAAGGGTGGGGTAATTTAGGAAAGTTAGTAAGGGTACAAAAGGAATTGGAGTCTTCTAAAATCTGATAAGAAATCCTTTAGAACTTTCTAGCAGGGATTAATACATAACTCCAGCCTCAAACTTGAGGCACAAGTCAGAAATTGAAGGACTACTTGGGCAAAAATACAATCTGAGTTAGGGACTAAAAAATAAACAAGGAAAAATCTGATGCCCTAGCAGTTTGACTATAAAATGAACCATTTGGGGGCATTGGAAGGGATCCGAAACCTTTCTCTTTAATATTAGAGCTGAAATACTTGTTCCACATCTGAAAAACACTATTATTACTGCTTTGAATCAATTTCTGAAGACTAAATTCTCTAAGTATTCTGTTGAAATTCTGGATACACTTTGCATTTGGCTGTTGATTGCTTAGCTTGTCCTTTCTATTTTACTCATAGGTTTGTTACCTTTGCTGCATTACAGGTACACTTAAAGCTCGTGTATATGTGGAGTTCAAAGTGAAATATACTCTCCAAATGTGAAGATCTCGTTTGTCATTTACATTTTCGAATTGTTTACCCCCATTTTCCCCCTATTTAATCCTGAATATAGGTGTAATGATAGGGTCATCATCATGTCATAGTTTGATTTTAGACTGATCCGTTTGTAATAATTTGGACATTTGGGACTGTTTTATGTGTAATAATTGGACATTCAGCTCCAATAGTTGTCTGTATTTAAGTAATAATCAATTCCTATGATAGTCCGGCTAGTTCAAGTGCTGATACTGTGCACTTAGAACTACTGGACTTAGGAAGCAGTAGTTCTGATAGTCATGTAAAAGATAAATTAAGAAATGCTGTAAAGTATTTCTATTCATTTAAGCCCCAGCATGCTTAGCAACAATTTATTTTCGAATATGTTCCCTATAGTGTAGTTTGAATCACACTTGGATTGAATAGTTAGGTTTATATACTCTGATTGATGGGTATATGAATCATTTGATTCAAATCTAATGTTAGAAACTGATAAAATTGGTTATTAATATTCTCTTCATGAATGTACAGAAATTTGATTTTGTATTATACAATGTCAAACAAAGAAAGGTTATTATCAATTGGGGTCATTCATTCACATCAGCACCGGGCTCATTCACGAGGCCCAGTAAGTGCTCAAGCATGGAAATCTAATACGTTTTTCTAGGCTAAGTGTTTAGCAGCCCAAACCAGCCAAAATGGTTATCAGTTACAGCCTGAGCAATATGTGCTCCAGGGCTATCCAAAACTCGATTTATTTATGTGTCAATTGGCCATGAACGAGGCTAAGGCGCATATAATGTTTCCCAAGAACCTAGTCCATACACGAAATAGTTAGTGTATTCGAACACGACTTTAATTGAGAATTTAGCATACAATAGAATGCCATTATAAAGATAAATTAGGCCATGTTAATTCAAACAAATACCATGCGTAGGCTCCTTAATTCATTAGAACATATAGAAAGAATAGGAGCTGCAGTTTAGCAAATTCCACGGCCTCCCCATAAATGTCAAAGACGTAGTTGCTATAGGCGCGTCTTAATAAAATACCTTCCTAAATACGGGTGCACATTTATGTAACCCAAATCCAAATCTCAACGAAGTTGGAATGTGTCAAAACCCACGGGTGCTTTATGTGACGTGGTTCGAGGCATGTTTTAACAACGTTGCAATTCTCTTTAAAATAATGATAAAAGTGGTTTAAGGTTAAAAATCACATAAGTAAAAACATGTTCTAAAATCAGATAATTTAAGCCAAATATGACAGTTGAGCGACCATGCTAGAACCACGGAACTCGAGAATGCCTAATACCTTCTCCCGGGTTAACAAAATTCCTTACTTAGATTTCTGGTTTGCAGACTGTTAAATAGAGTCATTATTTCCTCGATCGGGATTCTTTGGGACACCATTAGTCTCCAAAGTGGCGACTCTGAAAATCTCTTAAATAATTGAATCACGTCTCGATTGTCCTTTAATAAGAAAAACTCCCTTATCTATGCCCTTCGTTGGGTTGTCGATAGCCAAAAGGAGGGGTGACATTTGTCACAAATAGATTTTTCTGGCGAGGTTTTTTAATAAGGTAGCAATTATCTGTTCTACCTGGGGACAATTCAATAGTATCCGAGACTTCTTTACAATCAACCTCGAATACTGGGGGGGCATCACCCTCGGATATTATGTTTTCAAGGAAGATGCTTTGTATCGACATGGTTTCAATCGGATAATTTTGTAAAGGACAAACGGTCAGGTGAATCGTGCCCATGTAGATTGCCCGAGCCCTAATGACAAAACATGTACGCATGAATGATCTATTGAAAGAAGCAACTTTTCCTTATCAGATTTTCCATGCCTTGGCGAAATTTATGCCTTATAATTTAGTACTTACAGTATTTTACAAAAAACCGGCTCAAGATCCAATTGCAACTAAAGCTCTAGCAATTAACCCCGCACCTAGAGACTGTCATCTGAAAATCAACATGCTCGAATTGTTAAACTTCCAAATCTTAAGACCTTAAAAAGGCAATGCTCGATTTTATATGTCGTGGCTGTCCCGCTCGGGGATTGATACTTCGAACGAGTTTGAAGTATAATCGAGAAACAAGCCAAATGGAAAATATCAAGTTGAAGACTATGACTAAACTAACACGGCTCAGAGACGTCCGATTTCGTAATCAAACGGTCCCCTAAATATTTTCATAAAATCGGTTTAAAAAGAAGGCTACCCTCTGCAAATTTACATAAGGTTCTGATAACATCGACCCGAGAAAACCTTAAGAGGTACCAAATTGAAAAAACTTATGCTAAGGAATAACAAAGTTTTTCACCAACAATGACCTGATGGATACAAATTTATCTCATGCTAAGGCATAACAAATTTTTATATGATTAAACTTTTAAGCTGAAAAAGGGAAAAAATGCACTCTTCTGAGGCCATATCGGTCTGATTCAAGAACCTAAGGGCCATTACATTGTTTAACTTGAGGACTCACCCTCACTTAACAAAAACCCAAGTGCTTTTACTACCCCGAGTTCAAGCAAGTACCCACTCAACTATAGAAATTATAGTAATTCGATTTCAACAAAATAATCACAAGACAACGAAGTGAGTCAAATTTCTTACAAAACCTAAAGTATATCAGAATTACCATAACAAAACAAAGTTTTCATGAAACAAAAATCAGAGATAAACAGAAAGAAAAAGATCTTTTATATATACAAAAGTATTTATAAAGACCACTCATGGTCTTACACACAAATCCAAAAAAGAAGAAGAAAAAATTCTATATGAAATAATCATTGTGTTATATGTGTATACCATTTTAATGTGGAAAGAATATGTTGTTTAATGTGAAAAAGAATAAAAAGATTTAAATTTGAATAAAAATATAAAAATACTTGAATTTTAATTTAAATTGAAAGAAAATATATTTGAATGAGATACAAAATCTAAGATTTGAAAAAGTGGCTTAATAAAAAGTATGTTTTTATTCCTTTATCTCTCTTCAATTGTATTGGGAAAAAATTGAGTTTTTATTAAAGGTGACTTGGCATGATACGTGGGTTAGTCAAACAGCCAAAGAGCAATAAATTATTAAAAGACAGGGGAGACAACATGCACGGTGGAAGAAAAGAAAACAGTCACGAGAGAGAATCTTAGATACGATTCTCGTATCTATCCAAGACATTCAATATCAACAGATAAAAAGGGCATTGAAGAGATGAATCTGATGACAAAAAGTAGTCTACATTCATTATTAAATACCCGATACGTTAGTTATTCAGTATTTAATAGTAATGATTATGTAACGTCTCATTAAATGCTCTTTATTATTTAGAATAATCCGTTACTCCTTGTCAACTATAAAAGGAGGAAGTTTTATCATTTGTAGGGACACAGAGAATATTCTTGAGATCATAGCGAAATACAATTTTTTATTGCTTTATTCTTATTCTTTGAAAGCCAATTATATTTTGGTCTCTTTGATTATCAGTAACCCGATTTCTTCTCTAAAATTCAAGCTTTGACCAAAATTACATTTTTTGGTTAAACAAATTGGTTCTGTTACTGGGAATCTGATAATCCGTTCTTGCTAAATCAACATTCAATCTTATTGTTAATATGTCGAACAACAACAACAACCAGACAAATCTGAACCAACAAATTGATGATGAGGAACTCAATAATGCTAACCTTCAAGCTTCTCCACGTGGATCTCGTGAAGGAACTCCAAACGATATGTCTGAATATGATGATGGAGGAGCCGAAACAAGAGATGAAATGTTAAAGAAAATAATCGACTCACGAATTAACAAAGCCTTGCGAGCCCTAGTTGATCAAGTGCCTGCTGCACCAGCAACACCAAATAACAACACGTTGGAAAACCCTCGCTCTGGTCTAGTTGATTATGGCAATGAAACAGTTCTTAGTGACTCACAAGATGGAGAACCAGGTAATACAGGTAATTCTCATCTTCAAAATTTGGTACTAACCTTGCAGAACCAACTCAAGGAGGAGAACGAGCGTATTGAGCAAATCTTTGGAGTTTCACCTGTGATAAAAGGAGTAGACGTGGATAAATACTCGCAACAACCGCGGAAACCAAGTGCTTCTCCTTTACCGATACCAATGAAATTCAAAATGCCTGATATCCCAAAATATGATGGTATAACGGACCCTCGTGATCACGTAACTGCATTTACAACGGGAGTGAAAGGCAACGATTTGACCAAACAAGAAATAGAATCAGTGTTTGTCAAAAAGATTGGAGAAACACTCACCAAGGGAGAATTAAATTGGTACTCTCTCTTACCTGAAAATTCTATAAATTCTTTTGCTGGTATTGCAGATTCTTTCATAAAAGCACATTCGGGAGCTCAAAAGGTGGAAAAGAGAATAGAGGATATTTTCAAAATCAAACAAGGGAACACTGAATTGCTCCGAGATTTCGTTGATAGATTCCAACGTGAAAGAATGATGTTGCCTAGTGTACCGAAAAATTGGGATGCAATAGCTTTTGCTAGAAATTTGAATGATAAAAGTTTAGAAGCCACGAGAAGACTTAAAGAAAGCCTTCGTGAATTTCCCGCAACTACTTGGAATGATATTTATAACAGGTACAATACGAAGCTCAGAATTGAAGAGGATACCGTATCTCAACCTCAACGAGAAGATAAAAGCGGATCCTGAAGGTCTGAAGCCAACAAAAGGTCAGGCAAGAACATGTACGATCCATATATGGGACCTGCAGGAAGACACCCACATTCTAGGCAAAACAATCAACATTATGATCAGAGGTCGAGAGATAGAGGAACCGGATCTTCATCCAGATTCAAAGGTGATAGAAACCAAGAGCCACCAAAACCACCTTCACCTAGGAGGATAGTAAATGTCATCAGTGGAGGAGAAGATCTTTACGGAGTAACACATATGGCTTCGAACAAAGTTTACAGAATGACGATCACAGACGACAAGAGAGTACAACAAACCTTAGAACAGGAGAGTATAAGCTTCGATGATGCATATACGGAAGGAGTGACTACACCGCATAACGACGCTCTGGTAATATCTTTAATTATATTTGACACTGATGTAAAAAGAGTTTTGATTGGGAAAAAATTGAGTTTTCATTAAAGGTGACGTGGCATCACACGTGGGTTAGTCAAACAGTCAAAGAGCAATAAATGATTAAAAGACACGGGAGACAACATGCACGGTGGAAGAAAAGAAAACAGTCACGAGAGAGAATCTTAGATACGATTCTCGTATCTATCCAAGGCATTCAATATCAACGGATAAAAAGGGCATTGAAGACACGAATCTGATGATAAAAAGTAGTCTACATTCATTATTAAATACCTGATACGTTAGTTATTCAGTATTTAATAGCAATGATTATGTAATGTCTCATTAAATGCTCTTTATTATTTAGATAATCCGTTACTCCTTGTCAACTATAAAAGGGAAAAGTTTTATCATTTGTAGGGATACAGAGAACATTCTTGAGATCATAGTGAAATACAATTTTTATTGCATTATTCTTATTCTTTGAAAGCCAATTATATTTCGGTCTCTTTGATTATCAGTAACCCGATTTCTTCTCTAAAATTCAAGCTTTGACCAAAATTACATTTTTTGGTTAAACATCAACCCCGTCATATTTGATTTGATAAACGGCCAAATATATCTTTGTATTATAAGAAAAACTTTAAATATATTCTTCATTATATTTTAGGTCCAAATATATCCATGTTATAGTATTATTAGTTCAAATATATCTTTATTCTATTAAGTTTGTCTAAGGTGGACATTTGGTCCTGCGTGACACTGATATTTGATGGGCGGATGCCACATGACATGTTATCACAACGCCCATAATCCATATATAAAAGATTAAAGTTTGAAATGCAATATTTTTTCTGGTAGCGATAATGGCGAAAATAGTGGTGGAGGGGAAGAAAATTTTAGTGATGGAAAAATAAAATAAAAAGGAGGAATAAAATGGATTAGAAGTGCTGAGGTGGCAAGCCATAAAACATACACCTCATCAAATGTCTGCAATGTAGGATTGGATGTCCACCTTGAACACACTTAATAGAAGATGAATATTTTTGAACTAATAATATAACAACAGGATCATATATAAACTCAAAAGTATAACAAGGAATACATTTAAATTTTTTTGAATAGTACTACAAGAGTATATTTGGCCTTTTCTCGTATTGGGTATAAAATACTGATTTGGTTTAATGGGGTTGCTGAGTTAAATATGTATATTATTAAAAAACAGGGGCTTTAATGACATGACATACCAACTAGGAGAGGAGGAGGATTTTTGAGGTGTTTAGTATTCTTCGTAAAAAACAATGATAATAGAGTGATTTTATTATATTAAAAGAAACAAAAGTAATTTTTGTAGGCAATTTCCAAAACTTGAGTGACCATACAAGGAATTAATTCACTGAAATTTAGACGGAAGAATATATCCAACCATTAAAATGAACAAATATAAGACATCTAAATAGTTATACCTACTAAATTTCGTTGTGAATACCCCTGGCCATTAACTAAGAAAGGGCTGAATAATCAAATAAACCCTTATGCTTGTATCTATTTTTGTTTGCAGTCTTTAATTTCATGATATTTCATCTAGACGTTAAAATATATTTGTAGCTAAAATTTTAAATCTATTTAGCTCTAATCATTGACGATGTTTATGTAAAATTAATCATGTTGATTCGTACATGCTCTTGAAACAACAACAACAACTGCCCAGTATAATCCCATAAAGTGGGGTATGAGGAGGGTAATACGTAGACGAGCTTTACCCCTACCCGAATGGTTAAAAAGTTGAAAACGCCGTTGCCGGGGACAAATGAATATATTTACTTTGAGAGATCCATATTAAAATTTGTTTGGAAGAACATATCTTACCATTAAAAGAGGAAAAAGTAGAAATCTAATAGTTCTACGTACTAAAAGTTGTTACCAATATCTCTTACTATAAAAAAAATAAAAATATATTTTATGTGTATAATCTATGTATAAATTATGTTTACGGCTAAAAAAAATAAAGAACGAATATAAACGGCTATTTTTGTAAAAATTCCAAGATGACAATTTGTGCCCCCTAAAGTTCATTTGCATAAAAAGAACACCCCTTTAGTTTTCAGAAACTACAAGAGGTTTTACTATTTGCTCTGGCAGACTATAAGGAGCGGGGTATCAGCTTCTCAAGTAAGCTAGCGGGTTTTGCTCTGAAAATCACCCGCGTTTTTGCTTTCGATAACAACCAATTTTTAGTGGAGAAAGAGTTTCCCGTTGCGGTGTACAGTTATGCATTTGTCTCTGTTTCGTCTAGGGTTTCAATAATCTCATTATCGTCGAATCCTCACCGTAATCGCTCAAATTCACTGCCTTCGAACCTTCAAAGTTTTTAGTATTCTGAAAAGAGAAAGAAAATAGTTAACCCTTCCTGTGGTAATGAAGAAAGCGAAAAGGAACTCGGCCATTGTGATTTCAGCATCATCTGATGATGAAGACTTCTCATTGAAGTCGAATTTCACCCACTCGAAATCAAAATCACAATCGAAATCGGCATCAGTTCTGAGGAAGAACCCTAAAAGGGCTAAAACGGCGCTTCTTTCGGCGTCATGTCCACGCTCATCTAAAGAGCCTAGTGGCTTTGATGAGGTAAAACTTCGGATTCGTTGCACTTAATAACTTGTAATATCTTGTTACCAAATGCTACTATTTCACTATGCTGTTGCATTTGAGTGAACGTGAGTTGTATACACGGGAGACGAAGCTTGGTCTATAGCAGTGGGAGATGTATAGTAAAGGCAGTTGGTGCTGGTGCATCCGCTGATTTCTGTTTGATCCATGCATGTATTAGTTGAGGTATTTAGAAAAATATATATCTAACTTAAGTTCAATCTCAATTGCCACGAAGCAGTAGTAGGTGCAGTGGTATTCTGTACTCACTGCCTACAACTCTAAATGCCTCTCTGTTTTATAGTTCAAAAATGCGAACTAATCTTATCACATTAAAAGCTCAATTCATTGTGAAACTGATAAAGATTGACAGATAAACTATTATCAGGTTAATATTCCATACAGCTTTTTTGTTTCTTAATGTCTGATTGCGGCAAATGATGATCAATTAGCCTTTATGTAGACTTTTTTTATCTTTAGTGGTTGTTTGATTCACGTACTAGTCTTGTATGAATTTTGATGTTAGAATTTTGATAATCAATACTTTTATCTGCATATATACACATATTCTCATTTGTATTCTCTCTTCCATAAATAATATAAATTCCCTCATAAAGTTATGATGGGTTTACTACTGCCAACAAAACTACATTAATTAGCTGGAAACTATTTTCTCTTAAGCTGCTAAAAAAGATGTTGCATAAGTCATGCAGAGATTAATTTTCTTATGCAGCCACAAACAAGTGTTGCATTAGTCATTCAGAAACTGATTCTCTTATGCAGCCAAACAAAAGCACCGTTCTGCTAGTTTTTGCTTTTGTATACCTCAGAACATTAAAGACGTATGATATAACTGAATGCAGATGAAACGGTTTTGCGAGGAGTTTGATGATAATTTTACAGGCATCAAGGTATCTGCCGGTATGCTAGTTTCAAAATATTTGTTTATAGTACTTATTTATATTAATTTCAAGAATAAACTAGGATCAATATTGCCTCTCCATTTATTCTAGGCTTCTGACCCATGTTAGATGGCAGTGTTTTGTCATTATAAACATTAGTTTCTCATAAGCTACATTTGTTATTTACATATCAAAGAATTAGCAGTTTTTGCACATTTCTTTTACGTCCATGGGATCGTCATTTGATCTCATTAAAATGTTGTGCTGAAGTTGGGTGTCCTAGTTTTATCAATTCATTGCAGCCTAAATCCATTAGCTTTTGCATGCAGTGCAGGCTTCAGTTGATATAATATAGTCTTGCTCATGATGCTATGGTCTGTCGACTTAACAGTACTATTCCTCACCAAACGTTGAATGGAAATATTACCTACGATGCTCCTGTTTAGAATATTTTTTGCTCTATCTTGTATTTGTTCTTCACTTTTGGGGTGCCAGATATTGTATTTTACACATTAAGATTTTGGAGCAAAACTAGGACATAAGTTTTATTTGGGTATGCAAGCTCCATACACCACCTATTGATGATTCAGTTGGTAAATGCTTATTGGCCTGCATCTACCGTGAAAGATCATCTCTCAACTCCTCCTGATTTTGTGATGTTTTAATTGTTTAATTTGAACATACTGCACACTACTATATGTCTCCTCCATAAAAGTATTTATTTCCACTGTCCTTCCAATCTCTCTGTCTTCAGTTACTCATTGTTGCCAAAATTCTAAATTGTATGAAACTGAATCAGGTCTTCAAAGCAACAATGCCATGTGGGTTGACAAACATAAGCCTCATTTCCTGGAAGAGCTTGCAGTTCACAAGAAGAAGGTATAGAGCTGTATGTACTTTTTCTTAATTTTCTCAGTTGTGAAGCTTTTAGTAATGGTTCCCTGTGATGAACTTTGCAGGTCGAAGAAGTGAAAATATGGTTTGAAGAAAGACTACATGCTGCAATGGTACTTAAAGCCATATTAGTTTCCATTTGGCTTTACTCAGCTCCATTTCGTTCACATGCTAAATAATTTTTCCCCACCCGGTGGGAATATACTGGGTAGTTGTTGTTTGTTGTTGTAAGGCTCTCCTAGAACTAGAGGTTCTCTAAATCTTACTCTTATCCTTGGCATACATGTCTTCAACCAGACTTAAAGACTCTTGACAAACGTCAGATATAATAGTGCAATAAGAACAACTAAGCATTAATCCCAGAGTGGTATCACCTATATGAATCCTTTGCTTCAATTATGTTCTGCTCTTAGCTATGTCTGGACTAACTCCGAGAGATTGTAGGTTTTTGATGCCTTTACTCATGTGCTATGTTGCGTGGATTCGCCAAAATGCTGCCGCACCCGTGTCGGATCCTTCAAGAAATGCACTACTTTTGGAGGTTCCGACACCCACCCAACCACATTTTTGGAGATTCCGAGCAACATAGCTCATGTGATATTCGGTCTATCTCGTCCTGTTTTATAACCATCAATCGTTATGTTGTCTTATGTGTGCATAATCTATCAGTGTACACACCTTTTGAGTGTGTTGCAATATTATGCTTCCTTGGAAAAGAGTGTTTGTCGTTGCACACATAGAACAGTGAGAAGAGAGATTAAGCATACACATTCTCATAATAAAGCTTCTTTTCTTGTTTTCCTGTTTGCAATATGTTGCCTCAAAATTATGGGGGAAGGGGCACTTGGGACTTTACAATTGTGGACATCAGGTTGTCTCTTGGTTATCATGCTAGAGGGTAATTTAGCAGTTTGGGAATATACTTTTGTTTCACTGTTTGCGCCTGCTTGTTCCCAAAATAAACAAGGGTTGTGCATGCCTTGGTAATTGTTTAGATGTTGAAGTGGAAAAAGTAAGCAGTTAAAGTGCTTAAAGGAAAAAAAAAAGTTTGATCCAGGAAATTGTAATATGGTATTGTTGGTGACTTCAACAACAACAACAACCCAGTATAATCCCACTTAGTGGGGTCTGGGGAGGGTACTGTGTACGCAGACCTTACGAGAGGCTGTTCCCAAATAGACCCCCGGCATCCTTCCCTCCAAGAACTTCCCACCTTGCTCTTGGGGAGACTCGAACTCACAATCTCTCGGTTGGAAGTGGGGGTTGCTTACCATCAGAGCAACCCCTCTTGTCTTAAAAGGAATGGGAAAGGTTCCACCGAGATTTGAACACGGGTTACTAGATTCAGAGTCCAATTTCCTGACCACTAGACCCTCTTGTTGTTGGTGACTTCTCATTCTCAACAAATAAAAAAATTGTTGGTGACTTCTTTTAGAAAAAACAATTGTTGGTAATCCCAAGCCCTGGCATTTAGTATCCTTGATTTGAGGTTTTATAGCCTGTTTGGCCAAGCTTCTTTTTTTTTTTGTCAAAAATGTTTTTTTGCCAAAATTAAGGTGTTTGGCCAAGCTTTTTGAAGAAAAAAAAGTGCTTTTGAGTAGAAGCATAATCAGTTTTGAAGAAGCAGAAAAAAGTAGCTTATATCCAAAAGCATTTTTTTGAAAAACAATTTTGAGAAAAATACACTTAGAAGCACTTTTTAAAATTTCGGCTAAACACTAATTGTTGCTCAAAAGTGTTTTTCATATTAATTAGCCAAACACAATCTACTTCTTACTAAACGTACTTTTTTGAAAAACACTTTTGAGAAAAATACTTTTCACAATAAGTAGATTTTAAAAGCTTGGCCAAACAACCAAGCTTCTTTTTTGGTCAAAAGTGCCTTTTTGCCAAAATTTAGGTGTTTGGCCAAAATTAGTCTTTCCAAGTGCATATATTTACTGTATTTTTTGAAATATGACAAGTGTTTTCTGCAGTCTTCAGAATTTACATTGTCCGAACTGAAATTTTTTCGCTCCTTGATGCAGGATGATCATAATAATGTCCTTCTTGTTGCTGGACCTTCTGGTGTTGGGAAAACTGTATGCCACTTTTTTCTTTACCATTTATTGAATTTACACGAGAGATGTGCGACAATTTTGTCTTCTTGTGAATTCTGGATCAAGAGTGCCATGTTTGAATTGTCTTACTCCTTTGAGGTCATAACCATGCATGATCATTGGGTGCTTATCATCGTTTAGGAAACTATATATGCTATTGCTTCACATCTTGGTGCTACAATATGGGAATGGAAGACGCCTACTCCCACAGTTTGGTCAGAACATTTGTATAATGCTAATTCAGGTACATATTCATGTTTTAATTCATGGAAAACGGATCTGCTCCAAGGCATAAAGTGCATGTTCAGAAAATTAGTTTGATCAAATTATCATTCTTTATTTCGTTTTATGTTGGCCTAGGGTTACAATACATGTCAAAGCTGGATGAGTTTGAGGGTTTTGTTGAAAGGGTGAGAAAGTATGGATTGACTTCTCCAACCTTGAAGGGATCACAGGCTTCAGTCATACTCTTAGTTGATGATCTTCCAGTGGTAAATGGAAGAGTTGCATATGGAAAGCTTCAAAAGTGTTTGAAGCTTCTTGTGCAATTAGTCCGCATTCCAACAGCCATAGTGATCACCAACTATGACAAGGACGACTCTGCAGACTTTAGCACACGCTGCTGGGAAGAACTCCTTGTGTCTCTTCATAATGCTGGTGCTTGTAAGGTTGCATTCCTTGACAGACTTACTTTGCGTTATGCTCTTTTCATCCGTATATCTTGAATCAAATGTCAATCCTCCCCCTATGAGTATGAAAACAAACCAAGCAGCTTCCTTGTCTAACTTTAAGCTATTTGACCTGCAATTTTACCCATAGCCTGCAGGCCAGAGGGGAGATGTAGTTATTCAACATAAGATTCTAAGTTACTGGAGTATGCCAACTTCATTCTGAGTTGAGTTCATGCTTTTCAGGTCAACTTCAACCCTGTCACTCTCAACTCGATCAAGAAAACACTTACAACTATATGCAGAAAGGAGCAGTGTGAAGTTAGTGCTGATACGGTTGCGCTAATAGCAAAATCGAGTGGAGGTGACATCAGACATGCAATAACTTCTCTGCAGTATCTCTGTCTTAACCGACATAGAAGGCCTATTCTACCTTTGAAAGAAAGACCGGACAGTAGTATTTGTTTGGATGATGCGTTTTCTTTGCCATTTGGAAAAGATGAAACTCTCTCTCTATTCCATGCATTAGGCAAATTTCTACACAACAAAAGAGAAAATGAGCTCGCAACTGCATCAGGTACATCTGTCTAAACTTCATTGTTGGGATAAAGTGAGTCGCAAGTGCTTACAGAACTTAGTAACTGTTGCTGCCATACCTATTCTACAGCAGCGATGAATTTCTCCTCTGCAAGTATGCGTCCTCCTGATAAATGCACATTTTAGCATTTGTTTGAATGCTCTAATCTTACAATCTTGGGTTGTTATGTCTAATCCACACGAGCAATACCGTATCTCGGGAGAGTTTCTTCATTTCAAGTAATACACTGTTTAAACAAAGTTGTAAAGCTGATTCCCTGAGATGTAATACTAACCACTGGTTAAGAAGGGCTGATATGGAAATATGTGATTATCCAAGGAGTGATTGGAGGAATATGGAAATTAACCTTTTGACCTTCTTATGTAGATGACTGGTATGTGAGATTTTTTTCTACTACAAGGCTATAGCTCATCTTTGACCATGTTATCTTATGCCCTTTGGAGTAAGATATGAGAGTCAGCCAATGGAATGAAGGTGGATAATTGAGAGAACCGTCTCTAAAGCCTCTGATACAGACTCATTTTCTTGTAGATAGAGATGCATTTATTCTGAAGGAAAAATTTGTGAGATTTCCTCTTAAAATGGATGCTCCAGAAGTTGTACTTTGTCAAGCACATGGGCAAGCGAGGACTCTTTCTGATTTTCTACATGAAAATGGTAATTCTTGTTCTTCCGGTGTATGGGTTTTTCAACTACTATAGTCATATTATTTGATTTTTGCATGTTCTTAGAATGAACATCACTGGAGTGATACTGGACACTGTTTAAGCCCCAGAACCCCCCCCCCCCTCCCGCTTTTTTGGGGTTTCTAACACCAAAATCTGCCATTCTGTGCATAACTGATTAGTATGTGAGCTATATCAGAAACAGCACTAGGTTCAGCACAAGACCCAATGACTTGAACTTCTTTTGGTCTATTTTGTTCTGCATTTCCCTTTGTGTTGGATTTTGCCAGCAAACTGAATGTTGAGATAACATGTGTTTTTTGAAATTCTACCTAGATTAGAGGAGAAATAACGGTTTCTCATGATACGGGATAAAAAAGGACTGGTAGTTATCATATCTGTGCATAGACTAAGCTTGCATCTTCTGAAGAATTACTTCACTAGAAGCTTAGCTGATGCATCTAATAAACGGTCCTTGTATTTGTCTTTTTCAACTTCTGATTTTCAATCTTATTGCAGTTTTAGACTTTTTGAATGATGAAGAAATAGATGACGCATGGCTTGTGGCCTCATATTTAAGCGATGCTGAGTTTCTTCTATCTTCACTTAATGGACTTCTAACCAGAGACTTTGGAGCTGAGAACATTGTACAGTCAGCTGCTGCTTCAGTTGCTGCCAGAGGAGTATTATTTGGGAATGCTCATCCAGTGCCTTCCAGGTATAAAGAAGTTACCCGTTTATATTTGTTTATATGAAGTAGCTAAAATCATTTACCATAAATTCATGTGAGAAATCAGGTGGCATGCTATTCGACGTCCAAAACTGTGGGAGGTTGAACAATCATTGCGGCGCAATAAGGTAAATTTCTTGCTATCACGTCCTTCACATCTTGCTTTTGATCTTGCTGATATAAATCTTAGCGCATGGATTAGTCTAGATCAAGTTCGTAATATAATGTTCCTCACTTAAGGAGTTGCTTAGGAAGCACTACTATAGTTTCTTAGTGTTCTAATTGACCTCTAGTCTACTGATTTGGACTTGATTTCGTCCTTACCAAATTGATGTTGCTTGCAGTGTCAAATGTTGAGTCAGAGGGGTGGCTTGTTTAATTGCCTAACATTGTCGAATCAGATAGTTATGGCAACCGAGTATAGACCTGCCCTGAAATGGCTTGGTTGCCGAGCATCTGAAAGTTTCCAAGCAGGCGACAGGGCTGAAGATGACCCCGGTAGCACCTGTTTTCATGAGAAGAAGCTGGATATGTCGGACGATGAAATAGAAGATTGGTAATTCGAAGCAGTGTATTCAATATTTGGTCAATGCGGGGGCTATTTTTCACCTGTAAATTTTGTGCATAGCTGAAATGGTGTAATTTTCCAAAATGTACAGCTAAGTTCATACTATTTGAAGTCATTTTTTGAATATTGTAGGAAAATGCGAGTAAAGACTTCCGTTTTAAAATTTGAGGAAGATTCAATGAAATTTGCGCGACTTGGATCTAGCGTACTAGCTTATCACTTAACATTTAAGGTGAAGAATATCCATCAAGGAAAACAAGGTTACTTGATCAGAACAAGCAAACACTTTTTGAAAAAATTCACGTATTCCATTTTCTCGGAGCTGTGTTTCAATCAAGTATAGCATATGCACTTCCCTGTGGAACTTTAATAGGAGCGAAACAGATGTTGGCACAACTTGTTTGTTTGTTTGTTTGTTTGGTGACCTTGTGTAGTTACTAGAATACGTTCACTTATACTACAATTCTTCAAAAATGCCTCTTGCTTGTTCTTGTCAAGAAACCAATATTCCCAGCACCCTGTATTTAACTTGTATGAGGGTGGATCATAATCCCAACGCTGGCCAAAGACCTTGGGTAAAGGGAAAATTCAAGCGTAGAAATTATCAGGCCTCGCACTAGTTTAAGACTTGAAGAGTAACAAAGTAAACCAGTGAGTACACGATTGAAAGCAACAGAGAAATACAAATAAATGCAATTTTCGCAAAACTACTTTCCCTAACATCCAATCCAAAAGGATAAATGAAAAACACTAACTGTTAACCTATATCATCTACCTCCATCGGCAGCCATACTTACACTGTCAGAGATTGCTTAAAACCAAAATCATCTCTTCTGCTCACTCTCAAGAAAAAAACCTGCATTCCTGAGTTCCCCAATAAATTATAGCACATACTAAGAAACCCTCCAGGCTGCAGGAGGGGAAAACAAGTTTCAAGAACACATATATACATTTTTCTGCAGGCTGCCTGGACCACAAGGAAGCTGCTCTGCATCTCAAGGTAAAATCCTCTTCAAATCATGCAGCTGATCAGTATTTTTAGCTTGATTATATACCGACTCAAATTCATGTGTCCACACATTGGCAAAACCCGTCACAGCCTGAAAAACATGAGGCAAACCCATTTGTAGATTGTTCAATGTCATTGCCCTAGTTACACTCACTGCTTTGTCATACTTGGCCTTCTCGTCCTCAGCTTTCGCTCTTAGCACCTCCACCTTAGCTCGTTTCTCGGTCACAGGGTTCTTGTTCCTCGTACTGCTAGAGGAATCAGGTATAGAATACGGGCCATACTTGGACTCTAATGACCGAAGCTCAGAAGCCTTCTTTTCAAGCTCTTTGAATGCCGTCTCTGATTTCTTCTTTTGCTTGAGCTCTTCTGCTTGCTGCACCACAATGGCATGGATGACAGTTAGTAGACTGTTGATTCCTTCCGACGCTACTTTATCTGGAGCATTGTTAACTGCAAGATGCCACTCTTCACAAAGGGAGTAAACTGCACTGTCCTGGCTGGTCTTCTGTACTGGATTATTGCCAAGTTGGAAGAGGCTAAGACGGAGCCAGCCGGTAAGGGATTGAATATACTCTCTGTGAGATTTCACTAGGTTGCAAAATGATAGGTGCCATTGTTCCAGTTCAAGTTCAAGTTGTAGTGTTGATTGTCGATGTATCTCAGAGGTAGGATAAGTTGATGGCACGGTATTGAGATACTTCAGCTGCTGAACTATGTGTGTTTGAACGTGATGGCACTCGTACATGCTTCTCCACATGTACATCAATCTGTAAACCACATCCAACAAGGAGGACAAAAGAGAGAAAAAAGTTAAAAAGGATTTTCCTATATTTTTCTTTCCGCTGAAGCTCGAAAAATGGTTTCCCTAAAATGTGACAGAATTAACCCATCTTTCCTCACAAGGCACTAATTTGTACATTAATTTATTCGTCCAAACTTAACAATGTCCCGTGAGATAGGAAGGAGCGAAATTGATTCTCGCAAATTTATCCCAATGCCTAAGTCTTGCTATTAATATTGCTAGTGTTCATTATGCAACAGAAGGCAGTAGAAAAAGTCTTGATATTAACTACTATTTGAACACCCCCACCACCCAAAAAGAAAAAGGAAAAGAAAAGGGAGGATAACCTAAATATAAGTCAACTGTAGACCACTTTAAAAATTTTAAAGGGAACTCTTCGTAAATGAAAGACCCACTAAAGAGTACAACAACAACAACTACTACCCAGTAAAATCCCACATAGTGAGGTCTGGGGAGGGTAATGTGTAAGCAGACCTAACCCCTGCCTTGGTAGGGCAGAGAGGCTGTTTCCGAACGACTGAAATAGAGGAAAACAAGAAAAGAAAAGAAAAGGGAATTTATTAGTCCAGTAAAACCATTAAAGTAACAGAAGCATAAATAAGTATAAAAATAAAAACCAAAAGATGAAAGATATGCAATAACGATAACCAGAATCTAAGGCATCTAAGATAAACAATAAGAATAATGTGGGTTCGATATAAACTACCGGCCATCTAAGATCAACCCTAATCCAACCCGCCTCACCCCCGGTATGCAAGAAGGGAAGCACCACTACCCCTATCCTACATCTCTAATGCTTGTCCTCCATGCCTTCCTATCGAGGGCCATGTCCTCGGAAATCTGCAGACGGACCATGTCCTGCCTGAACACCTATCCCCAATACTTCTTAGGTCTCCCTCTACCTCTCCTCATACCCCCACGGCCAACCGCTCGCACCTCCTAACTGGAGCATCGATGCTTCTCCTCTGCCCGTACCCAAACCATCTGAGTCTCGCTTCCCTCATCTTGTCATCCACTGGGGCGACATATACCTTCTTCCGAGTATCTTCATTCTTGATCATGTCTATCCTAGTGTACCCGCACATCCACCTCAGCATCCACATCTCAGCTACTTTCAACCTCTAGATATGGGAGTTCTTAACCGGTCAACACTCTACCCCATACAACATAGCCAGTCTAACAACAGTTCTATAAATCTTACCTTTGGGTATCGATGGCACTTTCTTATCGCACAAGACTCCAGATACGAGCCTCCATTTCATCCATCCCGCCCCTATGCGGTGAGTGACGTCTTCGTCGATCTCTCTATCCCCCCGAATCACCGACCCAAGGTACTTGAAGCTAGCTCTCTGGGGGACGAACTGTGACCCAAGCCTCACTTCCCCGCCTCCATCCCTCGATTCAGTGCTAAACTTGCACTTCTATGTACTCTGTCTTAGAACTCGAGAGTCTGCCTCCAAACCTCCAATCTCTTTAACACCTTCCCTTGTCTCGTCAATTAGGACAATGTCATCAGCAAACAGCATGCACCATGGCACCTCTCCTTGGATATGATGTGTCAAAGCATCCATCACCAAGGCAAATTAGAATGGGCTAAGCGCAGAGCCTTGGTGTAATCCCATAACAACCGGAAAATGCTCCGAGTCGCCTCCCACAATTCCAACCTTAGTCTTAGCTCCATCATATGTGTCCTTGATCGCTCTTATGTAGGCTACCGACACGCCCTTCGCCTCAAGACACCTCCAGAGCACCTCGTTAGGGACCTTGTCATACGCTTTCTCCAAGTCAATAAACACCATATGCAGATCCTTCTTCTTACCCCTTTACTGCTCCACCAACCTCCTAATAAGGTGGATAGCTTCCGTGGTGGAGCAGCAAGGCATGAACCCAAACTGATTGTGGGATATAGACGTCGACTTCCTCACCCTCGCCTCCACCACACTCTCCCATACTTTCATGGTACGGCTAAATAGCTTGATACCCCTATAATTGTTACAACATTGGATATCACCTTTATTCTTGTACAACGATACTACTGTACTCGACCTCCATTCCTCCGGCATCCTTTTCATCCTAAAGATTACATTGAACAACCGAGTTAGCCATTCCAATCCCGCTCTCCTCACATACTTCCAAAACTCAACCGGAATTTCATTGGCCTGGTCGCTTTACCCCTACTCATCTTACGCAAAGCCCCAACGACCTCGTCAACCCTGATGCGCCTGCAATACCTGAAATCTTGGGGAATCTCCGAATGCCCCAAGTCCCAGAGCGCCATATCACGGTCCCCCTCCTCATTTAAAGAAAGTACGTCTGCCATCTCTGCTTAATCTGGGGATCTCCCATCAAAACTCTACCATCCTCATCTTTGACGCACCTCACTTGGTCCATATCTCGGGCCTTCCTCTCCCTCGCCTTAGCCGGCCGAAACAACTTTCTGTCCCTTCTTTTCTCCCCTAATTCCTCGTATAGACGGCTAAACGCTGCATTCTTAGCCTCCGTTATCGCCAGCTTCGCTTCCTTTCTAGCCACTTTGTACCTATCTATTCGCTCTCCTCTCCTCCTCGCTTGAGCTCCCTGCCAACTTCGCATACGCTACCTACCTTCTTCGCCTTCACTTTACCTTGGACTATGTCATTCCACCACCAGTCTCCCTGGTACCTGCCAGAATAACCTTCCGATACACCTAGCACCACTAAAGAGTACTACCCAAAAATAAATACTCCCAGTTCACTTTAATTTGTTTACTAATGACTTTGCGCACCCTTTAAAAAATAATAAATAAAGTACATAATTTACCATGATATCCATGGTAATTGGTGTATAGTCTTAATGGGTTTAGAAAATGAATTGAAATAAGTAATTAATGCTACGGGCAAAACAAGAAAAACAAATTATTTTTTTCTGATATAGTAGACAAGTAAAAGTGAAAATATATATTTAGAACAATGGACAAGTAAAAGTGAACGAAAGGAGTAGATAATTAAAGAGTATTGGGGCCTGATATTGAAATTAAAAAGCAAAAGGTACTTAAGAATTATTACCCATTAATACTAACTCTTAACTAGGGGTATTGATGGTTCAGTTTGGATCAGATTTTTCTTAAAAGAAACCAAAGCAAGTAAGTCGGTTTTTCAAATATTATAACCAAACGAAACCAATTAAGTCGATTTTTTCTCGATTAGGTTTATGTTGGGTTTTCGATTTTTCCGGTTATTTGTCGATTTTTTCTTAAATATAAGACATACATTACCAAATACATATTCCGGCGACCACATTTTCAACATAACACTATCAAATCAATTGCCCTTTAAGAAATCTATTATTTACCAAGATATATTGATGATACCTGAATCAAATAGTAATAGAATAATTTAAAGACTCAATTAAACATATATTATTCTTAACACGAAATGGATTCTTACACTTAACAAAAGAAAATTATCAATCAAACAAGAATATAAAAATAAAGGACTATACTGAAAGTGCAAACTATTAACATTTACCATTAAATTTTTGAAACTTTGTATAAAAATACATATAATAATAAAATTTGAAATAACTACTCCTATAGTCGGTTTGATTCGATTTTTTCGGATTGACACCAAAATTGAACCAAATTTGATCGATTTTTTAAATTCAAAACCAAAACAAAAAATATCTATTTTTTTGGTCGGCTTCGTTTGGTTCGATTTTTCGAATTTTATGAACACACCTACTCTTAACCATTAGCTAATTAGGTGATCAAGTGACATAATTTGGAATGATGAAAATCTTGAAATAGTGCTGAAGGTCTATCGGAAAAAGTCTCTCTGCCTTATAGGGTAAGGGTAAGGTTGCGTTCCTCCTACCTTTCCCAAACCCCACTAAAATTACATTGGATTGTTGTTGTAATAGTAAAATCTGTCCTGGGGATTGAAAGGGCAGCCTCACTTCTAAGAAAAATTTAATCTTGAATACCAATTGAAAAAAATAAAAACTAAAAGAAAAAAGAATTGATTGAAGTTGGGTTCCCAGTATCTTCACGGTTTTTTATTACTACAATACAGCACACTGTTATATGCTGCTTTCGTATATTTTTAGGTGGTAAAAAGGCAAATCAAAGACATGGACCGAATCAGTTAAAGGAGTCAAAAGCTTTAATTGTACGGAGAGCCATTCGTTGCTTTTCAGAAATATCTCTGTACAAATACCTAGAGCTGACTTTGACCCACACCCCCACACCCCACAAAAAAAAAAAATTCTCTTTACTCACTTATTAACTGAGCTACGACAAGCACAAGACGAGACGGCCCCCTGTAATTTGCTACTTCTTGTACTAAAAGATCTGCTACTTCTTAGGGAAAAGAAACATTTGTTTTAAGTAAAGAAAAATAAACAAGATATTTGGGACGATAGCGAAGCGAAGAATGGAATCTTTCTATGAATTTTAACATATACACCTGATAATTTAAAGGTGTTTTAATAAATTGTATCAGTAAATATGCCTAACTTTCCAGTTTGCTCATAGGTGACCTGATAATAAAAAAAAATTCACAACACTAATTTATGTAAGTTAAATTCAATTTTTCTACGAGATACAAAAGGGAGGACTAACCCTTTGACCAGATCAACAAGCTGTGGGTAGAGCTCTGACTCCCTTAATTTGATGATTTCAGCTGATGTAGTCTCAATAGCTTGGGATGCAACCATCATTTGTGATTCCAACTTTTCTACTTCCTTCTTCGCTTTCTCTGTCTTTACGTAATCAGCCCTCTTCATCTCTAGCTTCCTCGCGTGACCTGCCCTTTTCTCATGCTCCAATTTCAATGCCTCAGTATGCTACATATATCATCACAACATAAAATGCAATCACTAAACAAAATATATGTAAAACAACACAATCTATTATTGGGTAACTAAAGAAAATAGCCCGGAACACAAAGTATCACGCATGGTCCAGAAAAGGCCATATCCCAAAGGATGTAATGTAGTCCGTTTATCCTAACAGGAGAGTGATTCTACAGCTCGAGCCAGTGACCTGATATTTGCAATGGAAACTTTGGTGTTGTTTACCTTGACCTCTAGATAGAGTTTCTTCTCCCAAGCATATAATCTCTCAACTGTGGAACAATGGGAAGCTTTGGCACCGTTTACCACATTGCTAGCTTTGTTCATTGGATCATCACAAAATCTTCCAATTCCATTCCATCTTGAACTTCCTCCAAATGTCCATGAAAATGGACTCAACTTTTCTACACACCACAAGAACCATTTTTTACATAGTGCTTTAACATGATGTACCATGTGCTTTTTTAAGTGTACATGTGCATATCCACATGCAATTAAAACGTTACATACCTGAAGATCTTTGGTCGGAAAAAGCACAATTGGGAACTTCCAAAAGCAATGAAAGTTGACCACCTGCATCTGCCGCATTCAAAAAGTACTCATCCAGCTCTTTAATGATCTCTACCAAGTCTTTACCTTTCGTAGAGACTACCACCGCCAGCTCACTCGTAGTGGTAGTCTCTTTAGAAAACTGACTCACCACTGACGGCGGAGCGGCCACGCTCGCCGCCCCAACCGTGGTTGTCACCGCCACCTCGGACGTAACAGTTGTCTCCTCCCATTCCTCCTCCGTCACTGACCTCGAAGATGACGGAGGCGGAACAAACGGGTCCCAGAAATCCCAATTTGACGCCGCCGGAGGCGGTGGTGGAGGTGGTGGAGGAGGGGGTGGTGGGAGTGCGGATGATGTGGTGGTAGAGGTTGTCCAAGATGTGGGGCTCATTGGTGGCGGCGGCGGCGGCGGTGGGGTGGCGAGTCGTCGCGGTTGTGGTGGTGATGGCGGAAGTGGAGGAAGGTGGTGGTTATGCGGGTGGAGATCGGTTTCTCCGGTAGCGAACTGAAGCAAAGCAGAGCCAGTGTTTCGAAGTGAACGTAAGTACATAGAGTGAGAAGCAGAAAAAGCTTGTCTTGATTTCACTAACTGTTTCATGTACCTCTTTCGAGCTTTGCATCTCGAAACCAACTCTTCTCTCTCTAATCTTGAATACCAGCAACCCATTTTTTATTTGATATTTCTGTTCTTGTCTTCCAAACAAAACTAAAATCAACAACTGAAAAGAGAACAAAGCAAAGCTAGCTAAGCTAAGCCTCACTTTAACCTTTTTTCTCCTTTCTTGATTTATCAACCATGTTCCATGTGTGTTGTACTCCAATGACTGACACAGCAATTTCAGACCAAAAAGAATAATTAAAAAAACTAAAAAGTACTCTTCCTGTTACTCTTTTTTTTTTTTAAATCTCTGACCGATCAAATACTGAATCTTTACCTGATACACCCAAAACAAAGAAAATTAAATTTGCTTTTTTAATTCTATCTCTGATCTTTTCACTTAGCCTCTGGTTAGTAAAAATGCAGTGTAAAGAGAAAAAAGGGATGGGTGAGAGAATGGGGTGAGGAACAAGAGCAAGAACAAAACAACAATGTAAATTTGGATTTGTACAGAGGCAATAGTTGTTGGACAGAGTGCCAAAAATTTTATAATCCTAATAAGGTGAACCAAAATGCTCTATTGAGGATGTTTCACTATTTACCAAATAAGACATTGTGTTGTCACATGCATGAAATCTTGGAAAGCATGACCAGTTTGAGGAATGATGGGCAGTCTGGTAATATTGAAATTTCAACGGACACGAGTCAATTTATATGGAAACTTGGTTTAAATTTCGAATGTGGTGGTGGGGGTGGGGTGGGGGGTTGGGGTGGGGTGGGTCATGAGATGATAAGAGCAATAAAGAAGAGTGCAGTGCAATTGCCAAAATGGAGAATGATAAATGCAAAAGCATCGGTTACGGGGTCACTTATGGCTAAGGATTAACGACAATAGTAATCTCGAGACTGTTTAGTTTTACTCATTTTTACCCTCTCTCCTTAGGGGTCGTTTGGTATGTGCGATGTACAAGTAGGTATAAAGATAGATAAAAAAATTTAGTATTATTTTAATTGTTATGAAATCTCCTATTTAAGGTGAATGTCTATAATTAGAGAGATTCTAGAGTTCTATTCTTGGTAGATAAATCATCCCCCTCCCTATAAATAAAGGGGTCTTCTACCATTGTAAACCACCCCTAACAACCCCAAGTATCAATAAGAATACTCCTCTCTCTCCCTATTCTCTCTATATTGTTCTTGTCTTATATTATTTCATAACACGTTATCAGCACGAGTCTCTAACCAATTGAAATTTTCGATTGTCTTAACTTTTGTTTGTCTAAGTTTTGCTTCAAAGAAAGAAGAAAAAAAAAAGGGGGAAACGGAAAAGAAGAACAGAACGTTGAAAAGAAAGAAAAAGAAGCAAAAGAAGAAAGAAACGAGAAACAAAAATCATTATGATGGGGTTTGTGAAATTTGATGTCTACTGTTGAAAAGGGTGTCAAAAGAAGTTGAAGAAATTGTTAACAAAAGTCGAAGGTGGCCAGCAATAGATTATGCACGGTTAAATCACGGTACTGTTTCTTTCTTCAATTACTAAACCGGAAACGGCGGCTTCGCGGTGGAATCGCGTCGGCTTAAATGCTTCCAAGAATTTATTGGTATACCTTAAAGGTAAGTAATTTACTTTTCTCTTTCAAATTCTTGGAATTCTATAATTTGATTTTATATACAAACATAGACAACAAAGTTTGATTATAACTCTAATGGAGTTTGTAAGAAATTGTAACCACATGAAGTGGTAAAATCTCTATGTCCTGCCATGATTAAATTCATGTATGATTGTGGGCAAAAAATTGAAAATCCGTCCCATTGAATTTGCTCCATTCCCTTTAGAGAATGTGGAAGCAGTATATGATAAGTCTGAAAGAAGACAAAAAATTATTACCATGAAGGTATCAATGAATGTGGACGTGGCAAAGAATTCCGTCCAATTGAATTTGCTCCATTCCCTTTAGAGAATGTGGTAGCAGTATGTGATAAGTCTGAAAGAAGACAAAATTATTAATTATTACCGTAAAGGTATCAATGGATGTGGACGTGGCAATAGACGAAATTATAATCGTCATTATTGTGATAATGAGAATAATAAAGGTTCTCAAAGTAATCTTTCACTTTATGAAAGTAATATTTGACATGAGATTGTGTAAAGCACATGATTATGATCCATTCCCTGAAGTGAATGTGATAATTGTAATAGAGCCCGTAAGTATGAACACGCTCTTGATGTAAATTTGTTTTATGTCTGACATTATGAAAAGAAAGTTCGTTGCCTTTGAAATTTCGGGCAAGAACTATATAACATGAGTGTTGGATGTTGAAATCCACTTAGATGCTATGGGTCTTGGAGACGCCATTAAAGACAGAAATAATGCATCCACCCAAAACTATGCTAAGGCCTTGATTTTCTTGCGCCATCACCTTGATGAAGGTTTGAAACTATGCTAAGGCCTTGATTTTCTTGCGCCATCACCTTGATGAAGGTTTGAAAATTGAATATATCACAGTCAAAGATCCACCCATCTTGTGGAATGGCTTAATGAAGAGATATGACAACCTGAAGTTGGTCACTCTGCCACAAGCACGATACGATAAGAATCCAAAAGCAAATAGTTTATAAACTATATATTATCGTTGCGGCGGTGGAAACGGGCACTGGTCAAAAGCTTGCCGTATACCATGACATTTGGTTGACCTTTATCAAGCATCTCGAAAGAGTAAACGCCCTGAAACGAATTTTGTCTCTGACGACAACTTTGACATCACCCACTTGGATGTGGCAGACTTCTTTGAGTATAAGTGGAACAGTTTAATTTCTTGTTTTTATTTCAACAATATATGAGGCATTGAATGGCTTTTTAGAATTATGTTTTCCGCACTAAAATTTCATATAACGTTATCAAGTCTTCTCGACATGCATGAACAATGTTCAAGTGTAGTTACATTATAATGTTATTACAATACACATTAAAACGGTTTTAAGCAAAATTGCTACTGAGCAACAATATGTTTTTTTTTTACAAAGTACCATATATTATTATGTTAACAATGACGTGTTGCTAGCTTTATAATCTATCAAAATTATGCATTGAACTGTACAGTCTTCCAACATTTTTTTTAAACGTGATGGCTTCTGCCTGCCCGCAAATAATAAGTTTGTATGTTTTCCTTTTACTATAAAATGTAGTTATATCTAGTAAATGGACAGAGCATAAATGAGAACTAATCAACATGAAGAAGATCTTTCTTCACACTTCATAACATTATCTTATAATAACATAAAACTGCAGCTAAATGGCGTAACTGTGGGTGCAGTTAATATTTGATTAACTTGGATCAACGTCCAATTGTAAAAATATTTGTTTAATTGATTCATGTACCATATATACGATATTCAAAGAGAAAAGATATTTCTCTCATTTAAGTATGTGTAAGGCTGATGTTACTACAATTTCTGGTAGTAGTAAATTGATTGAAGGCTCCTGAAGAGCAACTATAACTCTGCCTAAAGGAACAACATTCTAGAGAATGCAATGATCTCCTCCAAGTCTAAAAGGAACTTGTTGAGTTTTAAAGATATCATTCAAAATGGATATCAGATTGAGACAATACATGAGTATAATCTTGAATACCTCATTTACTCATGAAAACGAGGCTGCCCACTTCGGTTTGGGGTTACGCCACTTTGCATGCAGCAATGCTAGTTCGTCGGCTGCCCACTTTGGTTTGGGGTCACGCCATTTTGCATACAGCAATGCTAGTTCGTCTCTGACTGACGAATTGACACAAATATTCCCCGTTGCAATTGGTTTTGGGTTATGGACCCAATATATCCCATTTAAGAATTTTTGGATGCGCAGTATATGTGCCTTTAGCACCGCCATCCCGCACCAAAATGGGTCTGCAAAGAAGGTTAGGAATATATGTTGAGGTTGAATCGCCCTCCATTATTCGCTACCTCGAAACATTGACAGGAGATTTGTTCACTGCACGATTTGCAGACTGTCAATTTGATGAGACACTTTTCCCAAAATTAGGGGGAGAAGTTGGTGAAACCAAACGGGAAATTTTGTGGAAAAATGCATCATTATCTCATCTTGATCCACATACCTCTATTTGTGAAAGAGGCACAAAAGATTATCCATTTGCAAAGAATAGCAAATCAAATGCCTGACGCATTTATAGATTTGAAAAGGATAACAAAATCACATATCCCCGAAGTGAATGTGACAACATCTGATTCACGAATACATATTCATTATTGGAAGAATATGAACATGAAATTGGTATTAAATATACCACACTCACCCCTAGAAGGAGGTTTGAGATGATACCACACTCACCCCTAGAAGGAGGTTTGAGATGATATATGGCATGAATGATCGTTGGTCACGTACCTATTGTACGCCAAAGTATTTTGGAAATATGACTATTAAAGGACAACGATAATGCAAGAAACATATCTTGCATATAAGTTTGACATGACCATAATGGTATAACTTTCTCTTTAAGAAAGATATTCACCACATGGATGTTGATGAATCTGTGGTAGTACAAAATTAATTGAGAAGCTCTAGAAGAGCCAATTATTACTATGTTGGAGAAACACAATTGAGTATTGTGCTGTAGTAAGTCTCAAAGAAACTTATTCAGTTTCCAAAGTACACGCGAAAGCGATTGATTATATTGAGACTATAAATAAAGGAAGGATTTGATATCTTCTATTACTACAACTTGTAGTGGGATAATTTGTATATGAAAAGCTACCCGCTTTATTCTCCAGTTTGTACTACACAAACAAAAGAATGCCACAATAAAGTGGATATTTATTGGTATAAAAACCCATACCATAATAAACTTGAAGTTTATTGATAATTGCACACGTCATGGTGTAAATTTAAAGTTTACCAATATTGATAATTTATTCAGTTGGCATTCGTGTTAGCCATCTCATTTTAAGTATGATGTGCAAATTCACATAGGTGAATATCAAAGAACTAGAAAGTTCTTTACGAATTCTCTTGTATCACTTGTTCTCATTAATGAACTGACCAACTAAAGAGTTCGGGTTGAAGCCCATAAATTCTGGAAATATCAAAGGTGAATATGGGCCCATTCACCTGCCATGTATACCACATATGATGCATCTATGATATGGTTACATGCGCAATTGTTATTAACCCGCAGCCTGGCCGGTGCTTGCGAGGTAAATTGCTCAGTAATCTAACTTCGAGCATAATTTCCTGATTTTCTACTCAAGATAGTTCATCTTGATAAGTTGGTTTATATCAAAGTTGGTTTAGCAAGATAATTATTGAGTGCTTCCACTTAATAGCTAAACTGTTTCTTATGAGAACAAAGTTATATATATCAGTATGATATACGTTGTATACGAGAGTATATTATATTCTCCCCTCACAAGTGGTTCAGGGTCAGGAACCAAATAATTTCATCTTATTATTAATGTGCCGTGTATATTGACATGATAATGCACAAAGATGATTTCCCAAAGTTGAGGAAACAAGTTAGCTTTTCTAACATGAGGGGGAGACATGATAAACACTTGAGAAAAGGTTACATGGGATGAATTATCATTTGTATATATATATCCCCGAATATCATGATTTGAACCTGAAGTTCATAAAAGGGATAATTCAATTGCAACATATTGCAAAGCATGCTATACGCATTTGCTGACCCAAAGAAAGTAACTAAATGGAAGAGATACAATTCAAGAAGAATTGATTCCATATGAAAGACATGTAGTTTTGAACCTATAGTTCAAATGCTTGAAAGTATAAAGTCAAAGGTATGTATAGTTAGTTTTCGATATCTTATTTGTCTAGCATGACATGGAAAACTTGATATGCATCTAAAGTCTATTATATGGCTTATATGACTTAACTTGAAAGATTTAAGTTGCTTGAAGCATATGCAATTCGTGGTCCTGAAGTACCACATCCTAAGTACAATTTGTGTACATATGTATCTTGCTATAACTATAAGCATGATGGCATTAAGAATGCATCTATGGAGATATTGAAGAGTTATTCCACGACATTATATGAAGATGTTCATATCTATCAAGAATGATGATTTCAAGGTACGGAATATTTATTCAAGTCAATATGGTTGATTTGTCAAACGTCTACCAAAGATCGTTTTGAAGATGATGCACAAGATTGGAATGCAAATGCTCAAGGATATAAATTGATGTACTCATTAGGGGGAGTTAATGCGCGTTGCACTCTTTTTCCCTTACAAGGTTTTGTCCCAATTGGGTTTTCCTTGCAAGGTTTTTAACGAGGCAACCAATAGGCGCATATTCAAACATGTGTACTCTTTTTCCTTTCTTTAATTTTTCCCATTGGGTTTTGGTTTTAAGGTTTTAACGAGGCACATTGTTGAATAGACATTCAAGGGGGAGTGTTATGAAATCTCCTATTTAAGGTGAATGTCTATAATTAGAGAGATTCTAGAGTTCTATTCTTGGTAGATTTATTCTTAGTAGATAAATCATCCCCCTCCCTATAAATAAAGGGGTCTTCTACCATTGTAAACCACCCCTAACAACCCCAAGTATCAATAAGAATACTCCTCTCTCTCCCTATTCTCTCTATATTGTTCTTGTCTTATATTATTTCATAACATTAATATTTTATTTGGTTAGTAATCAGATATATATTATTTTGGTATTAATTTTAATATTGGAATAATTTATACTTTATAAAAAATAGAATAATTAGTATTGATATAATTTATATCTTATTTTTAGAAATTAAGTAATTATTATTTTTAATCAACATACTAAATAATGAATAAATATAAATCTCAGTATAATTAATCACAACATAACTTATCTCAATATAACTTATACTGACATAACTTATATTGGTATAAATCGTAAACCAACCAAACCATCCCTTATTGTTTTCCCGTTCTATTAATCATGTTACAAAAGGCATGTATTATTGCTTCCGCGATGCAATATACGAGAAAAGATCGAATTACAAAGGTCTATTGTATACAATTTTAATCTATATTTTTACAAAAAAAAATTTTTTTTTAAAGTTTAAATTCAAAATTTTCTGATCACATTATAATAACTTTATCAATTACGTTAATAATTGCCTTTTGATCTATTATGTTAAAAGAAAAGCAAAAATGAACTCAAAATTTATGTGATACATTTTGTTTCTCAATTTGATCAAATTTTGGAAGTAAATTAGATTGATCAATCCAATAGTTAACATATGGAGAAAAGTGTTACACAGATTGAGATAAAAGAAGAATTAAATATAATACATATGTAAAATACTTGTAAAATTTCGTTAATATCAAACTTATGACTTTATAAAGCAAATGAGTTAATACTAGAGTTATTATTCCTTTTCGTCTCATAAAAATAATTTTATTTGACTTTTACGAAATTAAAATTTAAAAAAGAGAGTATTTTGTAAAACTTGTGGTCTAAAATATTTATATATACTTATGTAACTATAAATTATACGAAGGAGAATTTAATGTTATAGTATTAATTTTTCAAATAAAATCATCATTTTTTAAAATAGATTAAACATCACATAAATGATAACAAAAGGAATAAAAATTTAAATATCTAACTTATGAAGTTCAAACCTGAAATTCTCTAGTATTTTCCTTTGCAGCTCTGGTGGGATAACAGGTGGGTTGCCATTTGCATGAGACAATGCGGTGGAAAATTTTGGGAGGATTAAGAAGACAATAGATTCTGATTTTTACCTATAACTAAATAGCCATACGCTTCATAGGGAAATGCGACTGTGGAATAGAACTGACACAAGATGCAATTACAATTTGCAGGTGCACTTTCCTGACAATTTTACTCTCAATTAATTAATTAATTAGCTACCTTTACGTAAAATCCAACAATGAAAAATTATATAGATATATGGTGTATTTAGTATGAAAGGAAAATAATTTTCAAAAAATATTTTTACATTTTTTAATGTTTAATTAATTTAAATATTTAAAAAATTATTTTTCTTATAAATTTATTTTTATTTAATTGGAGGAAAATATTTTCCTTATCAAGAAAAAGGAAAATATTTTCTAATACTCTTTCTTAATCTTTTCTACTCTTACTAATCCACTCCATCCTTTTTTTTTTCTTTTTCAAATTTCAATTTTTCTTTTACCATCCAACCTACTACCCCTCCACCCCATTCCACCCCTACAGCAAAAAAAATATTTTTTTAACTTAATATTTTTCATATTTTCAAATTTTTATTTTTTCATTTTTCTGTACCGTCCACCCCCTCACCTCGCCCGCCCCTGCCTATCCCCCTCTCCCACTCCCAAAAATATTATAAAAAATATATTTTTCAGTTTCAATTTTTTAATTTATCCGTTTAAAGGTTCAAAATTTTATAAGTTCCAAAATTATGAGTTTGGAGGTTTATGTGTTTGAAAGTTTACGAATTTAGAATTATAAAGTTTAGGGTTTGAATTTTGTGGTTTTGAAAGTTTAGTGGTTCGAAAGTTTATGAAATTTGTGAGTTTGAAAGGTTGTTGGTTTGAAAGTTTATGGCTTCATGTTTATTATATCTAAATTATTTATGAATATTCTTGAGAAGTTTTTTTTTTAAATTTACATACCAAATATCAAAAAATAAATAAAATTACTATTTATTTTTAAAAAAGTATTTTAAAAAAATATTTTTCACGAATATTTTTTTTAATACCATAGAGAAATTTGAAAGCGAAGAAAGAGTTGTGTCCACTTTGTTTTCTTTTTTTTCGATATATAAAAGGACAATCTGCCTCGCTTGCTTTTCTTTTTGTCTTTGTCCTTCTCCTATCTTTGTTCTCCTCTCCAATGGTTTTACCGAATTCATATTTCCCTTTCGAAATTAAAAAGTAGCAAATTGTTTAATTCAAAATTTTACCATTGTCTTTACTAATTATTCTTTCTTATTCTCTGACCAAACAAGAAGCAAAGTACTTTTCCTTTCACTAGATTTGCCATTATCTTTACTAACTAGTACTATTAATTTATCATACGTTTATTAACGGTTATAATTGCAATTTTGTCTCCATGCCTACTGTTTATTAACCAAACCAATTGACAAATCTTTTGAATTGGAAGATCAAGAAACTAAATTAGATAAGCGTGAGATTTCTTAATTGGCCTTAGATTTAAGTTTAAATGTATGTTCAATTTCTAAAAAGAGGTAAGTGAAATTAAAAAATAGCCATATTTACAAGTGTTAATTGAAAAATAGCTATAATTTTAAAAAGCAATCGAAATTTAGCCACTTTTCATGTAAAGATAAATCTAAAAGAAAATACTTTTCAGAATCCGAAAAATATTCCACAATAATATACTGAAGTTTCAGTATAATAGATTGGTCCAGCATAATTTACTGAAAAATTCATACTCCAATCTTTAGTATATTATGCTGAAACTTTCTGGACGTTGGATTTTAGTTATAAACATGTACATTAATCTCTAGTAAAGGTCGAGGTAAAGTTAACACGTGAGGAGACATGTAAGTTGCATTCCAATTATTGCAGTTGTGTATTTACGTATAGAGTAATTAGTTATATAGTTAATTCGTAATACATGTGCTTTATTATAAACCCCCTTGCCAAGGTATTATTTAAAATAGACCCCTTTTTACTAAGGAACCCTTAGTAAGGAGCAAGGATCAATAAGATTTTGTGATAATTCCTGACTCAGCTTTTGGAAGGTTGTATCGTGTACGTAGATTCTTCTGATCATCAACCGGAAAATAATTACTATTTCAGACGCTTCTTTCCTTTGAAAGGTTCTATATTATATAATGCAATTTGCGTTTTTATTGTGCTAGACAAATAAAATTGAAATGTCCTGTCTTCACAAGTTGACGACCTTATTTACGCGACGCTTGTCAATAATTCGAATTTCCTACCAAAAAAATTATTATAGTGTCTACTAGTTAAAGTTAAGTAGTATTTATTTTAATTACTTAGCCTTTTTCATTTTTAATCCCTTAATAAAAGTGAATAAACATCATATAAACAACATAAATAATAAAGCGGAAAACTAATATGTAACAAGTTAATAATAATTCCGATACAAATCCACAATAAAATTACCCAAAACTAATGTCACAATCTCACAAATTGTCTAGGAATACTACGAATAGGGGTTCGAAAGATAAGTACAAAATTGTTTCTGAAATACATAGAAGGAACACTAAGGAAAGATAGAAGGAGTTGCCAAGGCCTGCGGACGCCTGCAAGACTACCTCGGGTCACCTGAATGGACCGAAGGCAAGAACCCCACTGTGATCCAAATACTGCAGCAGCGAATCTGCACTTAGTGTAAAGTGTAGTATCAACACAACCGACCCCATGTGTTGGTACGTGCCTAGCTTAACCTCGGCGAAATAGTGATGACGCTAGGACCAGACAACCAAATAAACCTGTACAGTTAAATCATATATAACGAAAAATAAAAGCAGATAGTTACAGTTAAAGATGGGAGGGAAAAAATATGCTGCGAGGAGTATTAGATAATAATAGAATATTAATAGAGGAAATGTAAATAACCACAATTCAATTGCCAACAAGAATAAGGAAGACAAACACAATTTTTACTTTGATTTCTTTCTTGTTGCAGCGTGCAACCCGATCCCATTTCATGTAATATCGTTGCGGCATGCAACCCGATCCCATTTCATATATTACCGTTATGGAGTGAAACCCAACCCCATTTCATATATACGGTTGCGACGTGCAACCCGATCCCATTTCATATATTATCGTTGCGGCGTGTAATCCGATCCCATTTCATATAATACTGTTGCGGTGTGCAATCCGATCCCATTTCATATAATACCGTAGCAGCGTGCAACCCGATCCCATTTCATGTAATACTGTTGCAGTGAGCAACCCGATCCCATTTACAATTCAACATCAGTCATAAAAGAATCTCGGTAAGGGAACAAGAGTATAACAACAACATCCCGACCGAGAGATAATATCATAAGCAATAACATCACGACAAAGAAGACAATATCATAAACAATAACATCTAGGCAAGGGAACCAACAATGATAATCAACATATTAAGCATGAACAAATCACAATAGAGTCACAATAATTACAATACGAGACTCACGGGCATGCTTAACACCGACATATAGATACTCGTCACCATATTTATACGTCGTACTCCACAATTAACACATAGCAAATAAGACTCACTCCTAATTCTCAAGCTAAGGTTAGACCAAACACTTACCTCGATGCCACGAATACATTCAAGCCTCAACTACCGCTTTGCCTCTTCTTTCTACAACCAATTTTCTTGTATCTAGTCACAAGTTACTTACAATATTAATAAATGCAAAAGGAATCAATTCTAATGCATGAAAATTAATTTTCCAATGATTTTCCCAAAAAGTCAAAAAATCGACCCCGAACCCATATGGTCAAAACCCGATTACTCATTCACCCACGAACTCAAATATATGATTTATTTTGAAATCGGACCTTAAATCGAGGTCCAAATTCTCAAAATTTAAAAATCTTAAGTTTTACCCAAAATACCTATTTTTCCCCATGAAAACCCTTGATTTTGAGTTGAAATCGTGTGAAAAGATATTATAGATTAAAGAAAACGAGTTAAGATGCTTACAATCGATTTGGAGAAGAAATTTTCTTTGAAAAATCTCCCAAGAGAGTTTAGGTTTTGAAAGAGTTTGAAAAATGAAAGGTTTTCAGCTAAATTATTTTTAGCAGGTCGCAAATATCGCAATTGCGACTAGAGTTCGCAATTGCGAACCCCTTTAAAACCTGCTGACTTCGCAAATGCGAAGAATGTGCTGCATTTGCGACCCTGAAGGAATCCGGTCACCTTCGCATTTGCGAGGGACCCTTCGCATTTACGATAAATACGTCGAATTTGCAACTCCTAACACATATAGAAGACTTCCCATTTGCGAAGTATACCTCGCAAATGCGAAGTAATGCTGGTCCTGGGTTCTTCGCATTTGCGACATAATCCTCGCATTTGCGAACCCTGATTATCGCAATTGCGATGCCTGATCTGGCAAATACGAGATTAGAGGCCTGCTATACACCTGCGATACACCAATAATTTTTTCTAAGTTCAAAACACTCCGTGTCCTATTCAAAACTCACCCGAACCTTTGGGCCTCCAAATCAAACACACAAGCAAGTCCAAAAATATCATATAGACTTGCTCGTGCGATCAAATTGTCAAAATACCATCAGTAACTATGGATTTAGCTTCAAAATCAAAGAAAAATCTCATGAACTCTTAAGTTCCATTTTTAACAACCGATGATCTGATTCACGTCATAGCAAGTCCGTTTCTTGCCAAATTTTACAAGCTCAACTTAAACACCATATAAAACTTGTACGGGGCTCCGAAACTAAAATACGGGCCAGATACCATCAATTCAAACTTATTTAGATTTCTGAAAACTCTTATAATTTCAGTTAAATATTTTTCTTCAAAATTATTTCTCAGGTTTGGGATCTCGGAATTCAATTTCAAGCATATTTCCAAGTCTCATATTTTCTTATGGATCCTCCAGAATTTTCAAAGCACGGGTCCGGATCCGTTTACCCAAAATGTTGGCCGAAGTCAACTTAAATTCATTTAAAAGCAAAATTTATTATTTTTCATAAATTTCACATAATGGCTTTCCGAATACACGTCCGGATTGCACAAGCAAATCGAAGTGAGATAAAACAAGATTTTTAAAGTCTCTGAATGTAGAATTTATTTTCAAAACAAGTGTCCTTTTGGGTCATCACAATACTAAGTTGATGATTTATATGGTAAAGTTTCTTAAAGTTATGTGTTTTAATACATGTTTTTCGAAAATATATTTATTGAGTGAAGCAATTGGTATTTGGCTAATCAATTAATTAACAAGCGATTTTGAGCAGCATATCATATTTTGCCAAAATTTTGAAAATGTCTTTTCGAATATCAAGTTACGAAGAATAAATTTACTTAACAGTTAATATTATTTAGGAAGATAAATAATTTTATAAAAGATCACATAATTAAGTTATTTATTTTATTTAAATTAAATATAAAAATACATGAGAAGTACTTTATTCTTTCAAGATGGTGTGTGTATATATCATTCAACATATATAAAAAAAATTACCTTAATCAAATCATGGAGAGGAGAATTGCCATAAAAATAAACTAAATATTTGATTAAATCAAGAGAGACTATTTTGGTATATCTTTTTAAGAATAATTTTGCCAAGAAGAAAATTGAAAATAACTTATGCTTCAAAAGCACTTTTTCTTCTAAAAATTTAACTAAAGGCCCAAGCATCTCAACTTTCCGAAATAAGTATTTTCACAAAGAAAAAAACGTTTGGCTTCCTAGAAACATAGACAAATAGACTATTAACAAGCTACAATTAAAAAATAGCCTTCTTGTTTAGATCTTAATGTATTTTTCTCTCTATTTGTTAGTTATGTGAAGAAAACAATAAATTTTTGCATATACTTTCAATTATGATGTGATTACGCTTTTCCTGAGTCGATAGTCTAGTAGAAACAACCTCTTCACCTCTACAAAGGTAAAGGTATGCCTATGCACTATCCTCTCAGATCTCACTTGTGAAATTCCACTGAGTTTATTATTGCTATGAAGAAAAAAAATCATATGTAGCTTGAGAGGGATGTGTGAGTATACTAAGAGAAATACAATTAGGAACGTATAGATTCATGACAAGGTGTGAGTGACTTCTGTAGTTGATAAGATGAGAAAATGGAGACTGAGATGGTTCAAACATGTGAAGAGGAGATGCATAGATGCCCCAGTGCGGATGCGGGAGAGGTTGATAATTGGAGGTCTAAAGAAGGTAAAGGTAGACTGAAGAAGTATTAGAGAGAAGTGATTAGACAAAATATGACATGTCTTCGACTTACAGAGGGCATGACCAAGATAGATGGATAGGAAGGGCAAGAATCATGGTAGAATAATAGTAGGTAATCAAGCTTGGGACACCATATTTGTCCCGTATGTTCCCATATCAATATTATTATTATTATTATTATTATTATTATTATTATTATTATTATTATTATTATTCCTATATTATCTTATTTTTATTTATTCCCATTACTACCTCTTGTCTCCGTTTCTTCGTTTTTCTTATTGTGTTGTTGTTTTTCTACTGTCACTATGCTTGTCTTTATTATTTTTAACATGAATTCTTCACTACTATATTATTTTTCAAACATGCTAAGAGATGCTTTCTTTAGCTGAAGATCTATCTGAAATAGCTTCTTTACCTCTTCGATGTAAGAACAACGTCTTGATGTAAATTAAGAGTCCACTAAATTGTATGGAGAACCTAGTTCTCTATCAGTTCCTACAAAACATACAAATATAACCGTATTTTACATGAAACCATGACTCACACTTGTAGGATTTCAACTTCACTAACGAGCAACTTTAGATTACAATCTATTATAACCTAGGAATTAAATTCTTAATCTCCTACCTACTTGCAATAACTCTATTACAAGCCTCTTTGTAATAACTCTATTACAATGCTCACCACTTTGACTAACTTACACAAACATGAGGTTTATAGTTTACAAAGATATCCCACGAGACGCTTCTAACTAAGCTGATTAGGAATTACAAGTGAATACATTAACAAATACACAACAATACTAAGGACACTCGATGTATTCATTGTGGAATTTGGTCCTTTGTTCTGTTGCTACTTTGTTCTTCAAGCCTTGAAGTAAATAAAGGCGCCTGTACACTTGAGAGTAAATTATGTTTTAGGGTTTGCAAGTGTCTGTAATCCCTTGCCTCATGTTGATAATATATAAGTGATGTCACTAGGATGATGCAAGCAAGTATCTAGTACAACATGCTTCAACAGTGACTGATGCACTGTTACGTCTGCAGTGCATCAACTTTAACAACCGTACAAAGTTGACTTGTACTGTGACCGGAGGAACGGATAACCATCTGTTCCCACTTCTGTTCCCTTGAATGAGGTCATTGGAACTTGTGCCAGGCATGTGACTTGTTGTTCTAAGCACATAGAGGCTTTGTATCAGGTTCCCTATCTGGTTCTCATATGAAGTTTGTTAAATCATCAAAATACAAAGGTACATCACTTATCAATTTTTTCCATTTTGATGAAGACAAGCTTAGAATTGAAGTCCCTCATGAGAACTAGATCTCCATATGATTCCCCCTGCAGATTAGCCATATTCCCCCGAGAACCTATTTCTCCCCTTCAATTTTTTCCCCTTTTGGCATCATAATTTCCCCCAAATAAAAGCAAAAAGAAGTCTAGCAAAGTTAACTCATCCTATTTGTATGCACACAACATAGCCAAAAATAAAACACACGAGTATAACATGCATATAGAAGGAGTGAGATGCTCATTAATTAAAAAGAGAAGAAAACATAGGCAGTAGTACCATTGTTACAAAACATCCACACCAAAATAAACTTAAGTACCAAAGTCATAGAAACAAAATACCAAAATAGACCTAGACATGCACTGATAAATTAGACACTAACAAGGGGACAATTTATAGGGCACTGGAAGAGGGAGGGAAGGATGAAGGGGAAATGGATTTGGGAAGAACATCCACTCGAGCATTTGAAGACCGCCGCTCATTGATCAACTGCTGTTTCAGGTTCTTAACCTGTTTCCTCATGTTTGCATTTTTAGCCATCAAGAGGACAACCCAGGTTCCTCTCTGGCTTGTTTGAGATGTCCCTCAAGAATGACATTCCTAGCCTTCAGCCTCCTTATCTCCTCATCCGCAGAAGTCTGAGGATGAATCATCTGAGAAATCGTAGAATTACTACCAACTCCCCCCTTCTTGTCAATATACTCGCACTCCTCCAATGTATTTATTGAGAACGTTTGCTTATGAGTTTTCACAACTGCTCTTCCTAAGGGGACTTTGAAATATTCAAAAACTTGGGTGAGCAGGAACCCATATGGAAATCCATGGTTTCCTTCCTTGAAGTATGCCACCTTCTTCATATGTTCAATTATGCTTCCAGGCAGGTTGATAGTTGTGTATCCATCCAATTCCTTCAGGAGGAAACAAGTCCATTATTGCTGTAATGGAATGTCTTTCTGCTCGAGGGAGCATGACCTTTTTACCATCTCAAACATGAGTTGGTATTCAGAAAGAAGGGCCTTCTTGTGCACCCGTTCCCCTCACTGAACAGCTTGAGGCTTTAGAATAACTTTTCTAAAATCTGAGGAACATGTCCATTTAACAAAAGATAGCCCCTTAGTAGGCACATCAAAAATATTCCCTAATACGACTTTATCCATCACAAAATCCACTCCATTGATCTTCAGGCAGATATTGTCATCATTCACACTAAACATATCAACGTAGAAACTGCGAACTTCCTCTTCATAGACTTTTGTACTCTAAACAGTAAAGAGATAAGTCCATTTATGAGAATCACAAATTCCAAATAGTTTTATCATGGTTGACATGTCATGAATGGCAACATCAAACACCCTATCCTACAACTCTTTTTGATTCTTAAACTTTTCTTTTCTGTCAACTTGAGACACTTTCACTCTGGCTCTTTTTGAAGAACCGTGTTTCTCACTATCGCTTGCCTTTCTCTTGTGAGATTTCTTCTTCTCAACACCTTTCTCCTTCCTACCAGACTTAGCTTTCTCACCAGACTCCTTCTCAATACTCTTCTCTCTATCAATTTCAACACCCTTCACAGACGACCCTTTCTTGGACTTCACAAGCACAAACTTCTTAGAGGATTTACGAACAAGGGAAGCAAGTTCCTCATTCACCTATGAATCCTCCACATCCACAACATTGGCAAGATGTATGTCCTCCCCATTCACTAACTTTTACGCCTTCACCAATCTTCTTCGTTTCTTTTTCTCCTTATTTCTTCTTCAAAGCATTTTCAAGGGCGTCTTTCTTCTGTTGCCTAGTAGTGAGTCTTTTATGAACATACTCATTAGAGGATGTCATATCACTTTTAGCAGTGATAAACTGGCTACATGCATATCATCAAAATCTTCCCTACTTTCATCATCATCATCTTCTTCAAACAGAGTTTTCATCTCAGGAATCATAAAATCTAATGGAACTGCATCAAGCTGAGGGGAATGAAGATGGTCAATACTGTCCAGGGGATTCTAGTGGAGCATGAAGTTTCATCCCATGTAGAAGCAGAGTGATCCACTTGGGCAGAGCAGGTCTCTTCGTTTGCTCCCCTGTAATACTATCTGGTACAAAGTCACCTTTCGGTACTAGGTCCTTATTTCCATCCCCATCCCCATTTTCTTCACCCTAAGACCAAAACTCACATTACCAGACACATACTCCCCAACCAGACTCCTATGAGCAGTAATAAGCAATATATTTTATATGGCTTCTTTTTCACCCAACCAATAATGCAGAATAGTAGAAGCCAGAGAGGCATTACCTGATGGTGATAGACTATTTAGATAAAAAATTGGAGCAGATGGGGTGTTAGATGCACTAGATGTTTCACCAAGACTGGTAACATCCTCTTTGTCTACACTTGCTTCCTCAACCCGCTGACTCAAGACTTATTATCCTTCTTTCCCTTCCACCAGTCCTTCTTCTTCCATTTTTTTTGGCGTAGCAGAGGGAGAGGTTGAAGTGATAAAATTCTTGGGTGTTTAATTTTTCTTTCTACGATGGGAACCAGAACTTGATGGAGTCGGTGACGAGATAGTAGGTGGTGGTTGGTTGAAGATGGGGGTTTCAATGGGTGAAGGTTGAGGTTCCGATTTAGACTGCTATTTTGTGAGATGAAGATACAATAGAGATGTCAATGGTAGCTTTAGGAGACTCTAATTTCTGAGAAGACATGGTGAATTTTTTGGGAGTAAAGACATGAAATAGAGGGTTTTGGGAGAGAAAAGGAGAATTTTATGGCTTTGATATAGATAGTTATGAGAGAGACATGTCTTTTGGGATTTTTTAAAGGGAAGGAGGTACCGGTTATAGTTGGACGCCCATGAAACACAATGTCAGGTATGCTGACTGTAAAATACAAGAGTGAACCAATGATTCCCGATACATTGTTCCATTCATATGGGAACCAAGTTCATCCATGTCTAGACGCGTGGTTGTGGCAATAGGAGTATCAATAGTCTTTGAACTTTCCATCCCAAACCTCTTCAGAAGCTCCTTAATGTATTTCGGTTGACTTATCATTGTTCCCTTAGAGTTTGCTTAACTTGCAGGGAAGAAGTTTAGTACCTTCATCATGCTCATTTCAAACCTATTTCTCATAATCTTGGCAAACTCCTTACATAATGAATCATTTGTTGCACCAAAGATGATGTCGTCAACATAGACATGCATAATTAGCACGTTCCTCTCTCTTTTCTTCAAAAAAAAGAGTGTTGTCAATTTTTCCTCTAGTAAAACCATTTTTCAGAAAGAAATTGGACAACCATTCATACCATGCACGAGGGGACTACTTTAATCCATATAGTGCCTTGTCGAGATTAAATACATGTTCAGGATGCTTATGGCATCCAAAACCAGGTGGTTGTATGACAAAGACTTCTTCCTTCAAAAATCCATTTAGAAATTCACTCTTGACATCCATTTGAAACATTTTGAATTCCATATGAGATGCAAAAGCAATAAGAATTCTGGCGGCTTCCATCCTTTCAATTGGAGAAAAAGTTTCATCATAATCAATTCCTTCCTCTTGATTATAGCCTTGAAACACCAATCTGGCCTTGTTTCTTATTGTATTTTCAAACTCATCAAGCTTGTTTCCGAACACCCACCTGGATCTAATAACTGTTCTATATGGAGGATGGGGAATCATGTGCCATACATTGTTCCTCTCAAATTAATGGAGTTCTTCTTGCATAACAACAATCCATTCAACATCTTTTCATACTTCCTTGATATTTTTGGGCTCAATTTGAGACAGAAAAGCTGAGAAAAAACATATTTTTTTTTGTTTTTGATCTAGTATGAGTTCCTGAATCCAGAGGAGTGATTACATTCTGGAGAGGATGTGAGCTTTCATGCTTCTAGTTAGATACCCGAGTCTCATGTGTTAGGATTTATGCCCGTCACTAGAGGGGGGGTGAATAGTGCGGCACGAGAATATTGATAAATATTGCGGAATTAAAATTGCAGGAATAAAATAAATTCGGTAATTAAAATAACAAGGAAAGAACGCACCGAATTTATCCTGGTTCACCACAAGTTGTGGCTAGTCCAGTCCCCGAAAGATTCTCTCGAGATTCCACTAACTCCGTTAAGCTTACGGGTGCCTAACAACCGTTACAATTGCTCGTAGATGTACACTCTACAAGACTTCAACTTGCTCGAGGATATCGCACCTCAAGACTTCACTTTGCTCGTGGATACCGCACCACAAAACTTCAACCACTAAGACTTAGGGTACTTAGCGAACCCGACAATCAATGAGAAGATATGTTCTTCTCAAACACCTTTCTCTTCTTACAACAAGACTCTCTCAAAGGAGTAGATAAAGAGATACAAATTTAGCTCTATGAACAACACAAAGTTGTCTCTCAAATGGCTCAACAAAAGCTCTAAAATGATGCTCAAATAATGTCAATATGTATATCAATATTGGGAGGTGTTGTGTGTTTAAAATCAGCTCAAAAGATCTCTTTTTATAGGTGAAAAAGGGTGCATGACCGTTGCTTAATTGACAATTAATTTATGCTGATTTTGTGCTGAGATAATCGATTATTTATATCACATAATCGATTATTTGTTGACGTTACAAAATCGGAATCAGATTCTGCTCACATATAATCGATTATTTCATCCATATAATCGATTATGCCTCTAACGTTCCGAAAATCAGAATCCCCGATTTTCTGCCAAATAATCGATTATTTGATAGAGATAATCGATTATGTCTCTAACGTTTCGAAAATCAAAAGCTGATTCTCCGCTGGATAATCGATTATCTAATTGATATAATCGATTATATTGAGACAGTGTTTCAAACACTTTGGCAACGGTAATCACATAATCGATTATGCACTTTGTATAATCGATTATTCTGTGGCAGTGTTCAAACACTTTGGCCACTGTTATAACATAACCGATTATGCTGATTTGTATAATCGATTATTTTAGTCCAGTTTTGAAAACTTACTTCAAAAACCATTTTGGTTAAAATGAAAACTTTAACATCATTTTGTTTGAAGTATTTAAAATATGTTTATGATAAATATGATTGAATAAAATATGTTTATGATAAATATGATTTAATAAAATAATTTTATGCATATTTATGATGACCTATGTTGAGCCAAAAGACGAGATAACTTAAACGTTGCTCTTACATTGGTTCTACCTAACGACCTACGCCTTGGGTCTTCGGTCTTGAACATTTAAGCTCGTCTTTGGCTTGTCTATGCAATTCCGTCATCAATATGCTTCTCGCCATTCAATCTCGATTGTTTGTCGTATAATATCGTTGTTTGACACTTGACTTCATTGTTTGTCATTCATCAAAACCTATACTTGAAAATCATGCTCATACAACCAAAGCGCACATATCATAAATAGAGTGATTTTCTACATCATGGTGAGAAGAACCATGTTCCGTCGTGTGAGATCCATCATTAACATCCATAGAAGTGTAAGTGCCACTTCTCTGCTCAGCATCAGGGGTGCCTTGCACAACATTAATAACTCTATTTTCTGCTTCTGTTACTATAGTAGAGAGACCAGTTTTTTCTGAATCAGCTGGAAGTGCTACTGCATCTTCTTCACTAAACTCCTTGACCTGACTCATCAGATCTGCCTTCCCGTTTGCTATGTCAATGCTTCTTCATGAACCTTTGAATGTTCTCTATCTTGATCATTCTTATCATATGAATCTTTCCTACTTGAGTGTTGTGATTCATTAAAGATTACATGTAGGTTTGTTTTATACATTGAGTTCTTTTATTGTAGACTTTTGTATGCTTTTCTTTCCTTTTTCTCTCCCTTTTCTTGTCTCTTCCTTCTTTATCCCTTTCTTGCCTTCCTTTTCTTTTTCTTGCCCTTCCTAAGCTAAGAATATATTAAAAACAACCTCTCTAGGGGTAAGGTATGTGTACAAACTATCCTCCCCTGACAGTACCTGTTAGGATCATATTGAATTTTTTTTGTTATTATTATTATTATTGTTTTTGTTATTGTTATTATTATTATTGTTGTTGTTGTTTGTATACTTTACTTTGTAAATAATATCTAACAAAAAATTCCTTCATCACTCTTGGCATCAAACTTTCCCAGCGCTCCTTTACCATTATATTGAGAACAAAATATTTGCAACCAAATGTTCTCAGGTAAGTCAGCTTTGGTTTTCTTCCGTTTAGCAATTCATATGGGGTCTTGTTTAGGAGAGACCTGATCATGCACCTGTTTATCATATAGCAGGCAGTGTTCACTATCCCAGCCCAAAAACTCTTTGGTACACCACTGTCAATTAACATCGTCCTTGCTATATCTTCAAGAGTCCTATTTTCCTCTCCACTATACCATTTTGGTAGGGTGTTCAAGGGAGAAATTTTATTTTGAGTGAGACTCACCCAACATATGAGGCCATTCTCTACTTTTGACAAATGTATTTGTGGGGTACATTTTCTATTGGATTAATTCAAATAAATAAAGAAAAAAGTGTTTGTTGTTGATAGAAAACTAAATAGATAGTACAAGAGAAATGAAGGGAAAGAAAAAAAGTGAAAATCATTTTCCCTCCTTAATTATCAACTGTGGCCATCACAACTCCAATAAAATTTCTCACCACTAACTGTTGATCAACATAGTCCAACAAGGGCCAGAACAAATTTATATTCAAGTAAAGAAAAATGTTATTCTATTCAAACGTAATACCCCATGTACATTTGTAGATATTTGTCTTCTTCTTGTTTTTATTTTTATTTTTGTTACCATAGTTTATATTTTTCTAAATTCATCTTTTGTTTCCAAAACTTAAAAACTGAACATTTGGAAGTTATTCATCGATATCAATATAAAATACAAATTTGTGCTCACAAAATACTCTTCTTGTTAATAAAATGCTCCTTATTTTGGTACATAAGTACAAATTAGTGCCTGCTGATATCGAGGATTTTGCATTTGAAATGTTTTGTTGTTGTCGTTTGTATACTTTGCTTTGTGAAGAATATCTAAGAAAAATCTCTTCATCACTTTTGACATCAAATTTTCCTAGTATTTATTTACCACTATTGAGAACAAAACATTTGCAACCAAATATTCTCAGGTAAGTCAACTTTGGTTTTCTTCCGTTTAGCAATTCATACGGGGTCTTGTTTAGGAGGGACCTGATCATGCACATGTTTATAAGATAGCAGGCAATGTTCACTATCCCGGCCCAAAAACTCTTTGGTACACCACTGTTGATTAACATCGTCCTTGCCATATCTTCAAGAATCCTATTTTTCCTCTCTACTATATCATTTTGGTGGCGTGTTCAAGGGAGAAATTTTATTTTGAGTCAGACACATCCAACAATAAGTGTATGAGGCTATTCTCTACTTTTGACAAATATATTTGTGGGGTCCATTTTCTATTGGATTAATTCAAATAAATAAAGAAAAAAGTAAATTTGTTGTTGATAGAAAACTAAATAGATAGTAGAAAGAGAAATGAAGGGAAATAAAAAAAGTGGAAGCCATTTTTTTCCCTCCTTAGTTACCAACTGTGGTCATTACAAATCCAACAAAGTTTCTCTTCACTAGTTGTTGATCATGTTGGGAAAAAAAGAAATGACCCTTTCCCGTAAACCTCGAGATCTCCGCCCCTTTTGTAAAGAGAAAAATTGAGAAATAAAAACAACGTAAAAATTTAACGTGGAAACCCAAAACCGGGAAAAAACCACAACCGTTGTCAAAAGACAACAACCGACCACTATATGAAAAATTCTTACAATCACATAAACCTTAGTACATTCTCCTAACAAAAAGTGTTAGAAATATATTTGGTTTGGTACATTTGAAAACATAACTTAAGCCCCCTTATATAGGCAAGCCTCCAAGCTACTCTTCAACATTTTTCTAATGTGGGACAATGACCATTCTCATTTTTAAGCAAAATCCCAACAAACTCCACCTTGATTAAAAATGATCATAGCAGCAGCTATCCGCCATACTCCACATTGCTGAACACCTGTCATACTCCACCATAAAGAGTATCGCCACTTAGAATAAACCATTCTAATAATTTCCACTTCGGCTCATGTCGAAAAATACCTTACTGATTATTATGGTGCAACCTCCATTATTGGCTCTCCTTGGAAGTCCATCAGCTATCGACATAATTGTTTCATCACACACCTCGCATTCCTGCCAAACCAATGCCCGTGTGTAATTCCGCTATTAATCTCACATCCTTCACCATGGCAAATAGCGGCATGCCATAAGGATGTACATGTCTTTGGGTCATATAAGGTCATATGGGTCCCTATCAAAGACCATATTAACATCATCACTTGACTTGGAGCCTGTAGCCGAACATGCTCCACCTGCTTCTGGTTTTTCCTTCAGGGCCTTGTGTAGACCCGATTGAATCAATATATCCCTAACTTGAACTTGCCACAAGCCAAAATTGATTCTTCCATCAAATTTCTCAATATCAAACTTGATGCTTCCCATTGTAACCGTATCGCTGACCAATATCCGTGGATGAAAAACACTTGCTTAGAACCTCGTCTGTAGCTCGTGAACAGCACACCAGGTAAGTTCCCAGGAAAGAGAGGTAGGTCCGGCGTGACCACTTAATTACCAAGTCTTTCCTAGCCAGAGCTTACCTAGACATGTACATCCACACTTGATTCTAACCGCCAGAATTCACCACAAGCCTCGATACTCCAATTGCACCAACTTCCCCTCCTACAAGCTTCTTGAACTAGAAAATCTTTTCTGATGTAGAAGATCAGCCAAAGCTGCGACCACAGAGCATACTAAGATTCCCTCCTCAAGCTAGGTGACCTCGCTCTGATACCACTTGATGGGACCGCGCGTACCCTCACTCCAACCCCGCATTAGTATGATATTGTCCGCTCTGGGCCAAGTCCTCACGGATTTGTTTTTGGGCATCTCCCAAAAAGCCTCATACTAATGGGGTTGGGTAACCATATATTTTTTGGTCACCTTTCTCCTTCTCATCCGGTGTGGGATAGGATTTGCACCCCAACAGATCAACATAGTCCAAAAAAGGCCACAACAAATTTATATTCAGGCAAAGGAAAATGATATTCTATTAAAGCGTAATGTTCCTTATACATTTTGTAGATATCTGTCTTCTTCTTGTTTTTATTTTTATTGTTGTTATCATGGTTTATATCTTTCTAAATTCATCTTCTGTTGCCAAAACTTTAAAACTGAACATTTGGAAGTTATTCATAGATATCAATATGAAATACAAATTTGTGCTCACAAAATACTCTTCTTGTCAATATAAAATTTATGTCTTCTTATAAATAAAATGCTCCCTATTTTGGTACATAAGTATAAATTTGTGCCCGATGACGTTGAGGCTTTTGTATTTGAAATATTTTGCTACCTTACCTGCAAGAGAAAATATATCAATACAAAAATATTATTTACAATAATTTAAAAATAAGATCAATATGAACTTTTAGTCTTTTTGTGCTAAAATAAGATGGTGTGCCAAATTTGCACAAACGATTTCATTCACAGCTAGTGATAAGAACAGACTTAAATTATATCACTGTATTCTTTTAGTGATAAAGAATATGCAATAATGGATAAAATCTTATCAAGGACTTAATAGTTTAGCGCAAAAATTATATCTTACTTTGTTACAGTCTTCTAGTTGATCGTTACAGACTTATAATCAAGAGTATTGAAAATAGTTGCTTGAAATAATTTTTGCAGACAATAAAATATATGGATTACTTAGTTTTAATATATATAACTGGTCTACTTTGCTGTTAAAATTGGCATGAAATTTGATTCTATAGAAGAATCATACAATTCTTATGCCGTGGCAAAAGAGTTCGGTGTTCGAAAAAGACCAAAAACTTTTAATAGAAAGAAAGAAATGACTATATGTTTATTTATTTGTTCTTGTGAAGAGAAATCTGATAAGCTTTCCCCTTTTCATGAAAGAGAGCGACAAAAAGTTTGAATATAAATGTGATTGTTTGGCTCATATAAAATTCAAAAATTCGAATGGGACATATGAAGTATGTGAATTTAATGATGTGCATAGCCTTCTCATGATAGAAGAGAACCCGAGACATTTTATAAAATTTGATTCAAAGCGTACAATTGCTACCAAAAATATTCTTGGTTTATGGTTGATGCTGGTATTCATGCAAAAAAAAGTTGTTCGATACCTTGAGAACGAAGTAGTTGAAATTGAAAACACAGGATTACTGAACAAGATGCTCATAACTTTATACATCGCATAATGATTAGTGGTGGAGATGCTCAAATTTTGGTAAATCATTTCATGTATTTGTAATCAGAGCACTAAAACTTCTTTTATTTTTAAGTTGATGAAAATGGCAAATTGTGCAACTTCTTTTGGAAAGATAGCATATCTACGTTGCACTATGAGTGTTTTGGGGATGCGATGATTTTTGACACTAAATATCGTACAAACAGATATGACATGATTTATGCTCCATTTGTTGGTGTGAATAACTATTGAAAAAATATTTTCTTTTGATGTGCATTATTGTGCAATGAAACGATTGATTCTTTTGTTTGGTAATTTCAAACATTTTTGAAGGCAATGGGAGGAAAAGTACCAAGAATAATTTTACTGATCAAGCTCATGCAATAGCGTTTGCATGAACATGAGAAAACTGGTAGAAAGTATTTGTATCAAGCAAAGGTTGAGATAACCAATCTTCAAAGTGCGATTATATGCAGACGGTCGTGATAAAGATCGACATAAGTTTATTTTAATTATTGATCCTCTACTAGATGGTATGGATCAAATTCTGGATCCAATTAAGAAAAAAGGAAAGGAAAAGGGATATGAGAGATTAAAGCCAATTATTGAGCAAAGAAGGAGAAAGGCATCTCAAAAAGTATCAAAAGCTAAAGTAGGACTACCGCCTGTGCCTATGGGAATACGTATTGAGGTTTAATCTCTATACATGTTAAGTTACATATTTATGTTTGGTTTTTGTACCTTTCTTTCATCTAATAATTTTAATCTGTATTTTTCTTCCAATTTCAAATATGCACATATATGGAGATTCAAATAGTACTTTCACCCAATTGTTGACTCAAGAACCAAGATTGCAGACAACATGTTGCAGCCAAAATCAAGCTCAAAAAACAATAAACATTGGCATCAATTGAAGCATAATAAGACTCTTTATTTTGTGAAAAAATATTTAAATATGCTTGTGTACTCTTCCTAGGGGTGTTCTTAAATAATTTACTGTAAAATATTTGTACTAATACGACAAGTGAATTTTGTATGTTGCTACTACTAATTTCAAGTGTAGAAGATACTTCAACATTGAGAATCTGTATCTGTGCGACATCTGATATAATTTATTTTGGTGAGAAATATATAAAGATCCATAAGAGATTGAGAAAGAATTTATCTTAAATCCATGAATAAACGGATATAGCAGAAGATATTTAGAATTGAGCTAAAATTTGACCGAATATGATTAGATTTGTACAAGACAGAACTTTACATTGACGTTAATCACGATCTACAATTGATTTCAGATTTACTAGTTGCATTCTAAGAAATAGTGCATCTAAATTTAGCTAAGTAAAAGAATATGAACTATGAAAGTGTTACATTGGAGAGATAAATACTGCAAGAATTGGTTTAAGTAGAAGAAATCAGATTGAATAATACCTTACTACACTTGAAGAAATGGTATTTGGAGAAAATTTTTGTTCCGGATAATATTTCTGGTGGTAAAAACGAGAAGCAGAATTCATTTCAGATGGTGTTTGTGGTGTTGCCTGGGACCCACAATCCACTTTACCTTATTTTTATTTTATTTAATCTTTTCAGTTGACCCACATTTCACTAACTCATTTTCTCTTTTTTTTTTAGTTATATCAGCAAATGGACCCCAAAACTATACTTGTCAAAAGTAGGGAATGACCTCATGCAACTATTGTTAGGTGAGTCTCACCCAAAATAACATTTCTATGTTCTAGCAGCTGAAAAAATATAGCTTATACCATTTTTAGCACAATGTTCATCAAACTTTGTATTTTTAAATTCAATTTCATGACCGTATCTTATGCTTAAAATATTATGGTTGATTTTTACTTGAATCTACTTCACAAAGACAATAACGACTGGAAAGTTTTTATCCTTAATTTTGTGAAACAAGATCCATGTAAATGTGGAGTAGTCATCTATAATAACAAAAATTCACCTCTTTTCTCCTTTGCTGGGAATCTTCATAGGTCTACACAAATCCATACGGAGAAGATCCAGTAGCCTTGAAGTGCTTACTTTCTTCTTTGTCTTGAAGAAGTACCCGACTTGCTTACCTTTCATACATTTATTACACACCTTGTGAGCTTTGATCTTTGACTTAGGCAACCCACGAACCAAGTCCTTCTTGACTAGCTTGTTCAATAAGGAAAAACTTGCATGTCCTAATCTTTGGTGACACAGTTCAGCATCATCATTAACATCACTCAAACGTGCAAGGTCCCCATTTTTTAGAGACCCAAATTTTGTAACATAGATGTTTTTGAATCTTTTCGCCACCAGAACCACTTCACCAGTTACAAGAATGTGAATGTGCAAGACTTTGATAAAAACTCCATTTTTTTTCTTTTATTGTAGATTTGAGAGGCACTAAGCAAGCTGTATTTCAGGTCGTTCACATAATAACACATTCTCAATTGAATGAGTGAGTGTCTTTCCAATTTTTTTAACTCTAAGATGTATTCCTTTTTGACATTACCAAAGGACACACTACTACCTTGCAGGGCTTTGAGTAAAAAAAATCGAGTACTTCCAGTTATGTGTTTAGAGCAACCACTATCCATGTACCATCTTTGGATGCTTCCTTACACTTTTCCCTGCACCAGGAAATCAGAGATTATACTTAGGAACTTAAATAAGTTTGGCTCCCCTGTAATAAGAAAATGAGCGAATTATGTTTCTTTTTGTCTAAGCAGGCATCACACGTTTCTTATTGTAGGAACCAAGTTCTCCAACAGTATACTTCTTTATTTTTCTATTGGGATTAAAACATAGATTTATAGGAATTTTTGAAATGACAGTGTTAACACAGTGAGTGCAAATCCAGTTATCAGTACATTAACATGCCTGCTATATGGATTGTAAGGAGTCTTTTCCTTTTTGGACCCAATTCCTTGCATATTTACTCGATTAATTTTATACATGGAGGTGATTGGATCAGAGTATAATCCATTTCGGAGATTTATCTAGGTCATTCTAACCTTGTTTAGATCTTCCCGAAGTTGTCTATTTCTCTCAAGTTCAGCAGAAAGACTCAATTTTACCTTTTTGAGTTCTCTCCACTTCGTTTCCCTTTGAAGAGTTCATGTAATTTTTTATTGAAACTTTTATAGAATTATTGTCGTTTTTAAAATTCTCTACTATTTCCTTTAGATCCACAACTACTACCAACAAGTTATCTCTCTCAAGTTCTACCTCTCCAATTTCCTCAGTTGAAATATTTGTATCATTGATAAGATTGTGGTAAACATCAATCAAGACATTATCTAGAGATACCAACTTCTTTTGAGAGTAAGACTTTAAATTTCTTTGAACATCTAGAAAGTTTACCTCATCGTCATCATCATCTTCATCCTCAACGAAATTTTTCCCTCAGGGCAAATATGAAGTCATATTCTGCTGCTTCGCTTGCAATGCAACAACCATCATGGAGATGTCTCGTTGTTCAGCATCTCCCCCGGATTCACTAGAAAAATATCCCCATGCAGCAAGAGATTGTTTTACAACATTATAAACAACATTTTTTCTCTTGAATTTTCTGTCTGCAACTAGGTTCATCTTGGCTATCTTGTCTGTGTTGTGTGTGTAATATTCCTACTTGTGGAGAGGATAATCTTTGATGAAGTGACCTAGTTTTTCACATTTGAGACAGAAATCATAGCCTTTTATTCTGCTAGAGCTGCCTTTTTGGAATAGGCCATGTCAGTATCATCACCACTTGAGTCACCATTGTCTACTTTGAGAACCATGTTTTTCTCCTTTTTGGGTTTTCTTCTTTCATGATTCTTCTTCTTCTTCATTTGCAGGTCTTCAAATTTCTAATGAGTTCGTCAGTTGTCAGCTTTAATTGATCTTTTGCCTCCTTGATAACATTAACTTTGCTCTCCCATAAACCAGGTAACACACCGAGTATTTTTCTGACTAGTTTATTCTGTGTAATAACATCTCTTAAAGAGTGGAACTCATCGATGATGGAAGTGAAGCGGGTATGCATGTCCTGGATGGGCCTATCATCCTTCATCTTTAAGTGTTCATAATCAGTAGTGAGCATGCCAATTTTTGACTGCTTGACTTGAGTAGTACCTTATTGTGCATTTTGGAAAGCCTCCCAGATCTCCACGGCATATTGATAAGTTGAGATTCTATTGTACTGGTCTGGTCCAATATTACCGACGAGGATTTTCTTTACTTGAAAGTTTTTCTTGATAAAATAGTGATCGCATCATCGTATTCCTTCCTTGTCTTTGGGACTGTGACTACTGTCTCGCCAATGGTCTTCACAGGGACGAAGGGTACATCACAGATGACATCCCAAAGCATCGAATCTTCAGCCATGATAAGATCATGCATTCTTATCTTCCACCAGCTATAATATTCTCCATTGAATCTTGGTGTTCTGGGTTGATTAACCTTCTTCAAAGTTTGGCGGAGCGGCCATGTAGATCCTTTCTAGGTGTTAGCCTTATATAAAGAATCTGCTCTGATGTCAATTGTAGTAAATTAAGAGTTTACCATACTGTATAGAGAGTCTATTTGTCTATCACTTCTCACAAAATGCACACATACAATGATAACTAAATAACACAACTGTATTTTACGTGAAAAACTCCCAGTACATAGGATTAAAAATCACGACCTACACTCGTAGGATTTTAACTTCACTAACAGAGCAACTTTAGATTACAATCTATTGTAACCTAGAAATTAAACTCTTAATCATTCACCTACTTGCAATAACTGTATTGCAAGTTTATTTGTAATAACTCTATTACAAAGCTCACCACTTTGACTAACTGTAGTCAAACACAAACACAAGGTTTATGGTTTACAAAGATATCCAATGATATGCTTCTAACTAAGTTGAGTAGAAATTACAAGTAAATAACATTAACAAAGACACAACTATACTAAGGATATTCGATGTACTCAATGCTGGGATCTGGTCCTTTGTTCTGTTGCTGCTTTGTTATTCAAGCCTTGGAGTAAATAAAGAAGGCTACACACTTGAGAGTAAATTATATTTTAGGGTTTGCAAGTTTGTGTAATCCCTTGCCACATGTTGATTATAAGTAAGGTCACTAGGATGATGCAATCAAGTATCTGTATACAACATGCTTCAACAGTGACTACTGAACTGTTGTGTCTGCAGTGTATCAGCTTTAACAACTGTAAAGAATTGAATTGTATTGTGACAGGAGGATATGTTCCTTCTTTTGTTCCTTTGACTGATATCATTAGATCTTGTGCAAGACATGTGATTTGTTGTTGTAAGCACAGTGAGGCTTTGTATCAGGTTCCTTATTGGGTTCTCATATGAAGCTTGTTAAATTATCAAAACAAAAAGGCACATAACTATTGGGTTTTTAAGTATATCAATACTTAAAAGAGGGTGAACAGGAAATGGAGGGAATGAAATTTTAAGTGAAAATTTAAGTTTCCTCCTTTAACAAAAGGACATTGTCCCATATTGGAAGAGGAAGATATTTTTAATGGATATATAAGCCATTGCTCTTCTTCTAGCTTTTAAAGAATTGAGAAGAAGGAAATACTCGCGCCGTCATCGTCGTCGCTCGCTCGGCTTGGCTTCGGCTTCGGTTTTGGCTTAGGCTTCGAATTAGGATTCGGATTCGGCTTTGAATTCAGATTTAGTCATATGATCGATTGATTGATTAATTTTTGGACCAAATTTGTTTGTTAATAGTAAATATTAACAAAAATATTATTAAATATCCATTTTGATAACAAAATATTAACATTAAATCCAATAATATTAATATTAAAATCCGTTTCCATTTTTTTGTTTTCTATTTTAATAACAGAAAATTAATTATCCTCTTTAATTTTTTCTCTTTATTGTTGAGTAAATAGCCATTTATGTTATGGCATTTATACTATGGCCATTTTGCATAAATAACCATTTTGAAGAGTTGCACATCTTCAGATTTCAACCCAACATTGGCTATACATACATGTCCATTCTCTCAAATTTTCGTACGATTTTATGAGTTTCTCCTTCTTCTTCTGCATTGTTTTTAACTTCAAAGAAAGCAACAATAAGTGTGATTTGCTATCGAACTTTGTGTTCGCTGAAACACCGGGGTTTGAAGTACCACTACACCAGTGTGTAATTCGTTCTATTCTGGGAGGAAATAATCTGTAACCTTGGGTAGCAGGGGGATTAAATTCCTTTAGGAAACACTGTGAATTCAGTGGGCTCGGATTAATTTTTGTTTTCTTGATATTATTTTATATTTTTAAAATTATTTTACAATATAGTTTACTAACAAGCTTAATGAATTTAATTTGTATTATGTATTTTTGTTATATTCGTTGATTTGAAGTTTAAAACCATTGTGTTTTCTACTCCGTTGGAGATTAAAATCTACGTAGTTTTAACGCTTGTTTGTATCGTTATTTTATAGAAATGACTAATGAGAACGGGAACAAGGCTATTTCAATGGTGACTGTCAATGCATCAATAAGCCGAACACCGCCTTTTGTACCAGCGGAGAAACTCCAGAATATTTTCTAGTTAGATTTCAAGCGGTGGCAGTAGAAGATGTTCTTGTACTTGAGTACTTTAAGTTTGCAGAAGTTCATCGTGGAAGATGTTCCCGTTCTACCCGATGAACTCTTTCTTGTGATTGAGGCGTGGAAGCATTTTGATTTTCCGTGCAAGAATTATGTTCTTAGCAGACTGGAGGGAAATTTGTATAATGTCTATTGTGGCGTGGAAACATTAAAAGAATTATGGATTGCTCTTGAAATGAAATATAAAACTGAAGATGTCGGGTTGAGAAATTCGTTACCGCCAAGTTTTTGGACTACAAATGGTAGATAGTTGTTATTTCCCAAGTCCAGGAATTGTAAGTGATTATTCACAATCTCCTTGCTGAAGGTATAAATCAAATTAATATTGATTTTGAAAGTAGTAATCTTAGTTTTTTACTAATAGAATTTTGACAATGAAGCATTCCAAGTAGCAGCGATGAGTGAGAAGTTGCCCCTTTTATAGAAGGACTTCAAAAACTACTTGAAACACAAATTCAAGGAGATTTCCCTTGAGGATCCCATTATTTGGTTGAGAATTGAAGAGGACATTAAACCTGCTGAAAAGAGAGGTTGTGGAAACTCAACAATAATGGGAGCAAACATTGTTGATGATACTTCTCAAAATAAGAGAAAAAGGAAGCAGGCATCTGGACCAAAAAGAAACCCAAGCAAGAAGTGTTTATGTAGAAATTACTATAATTGTGGGAAAGCCGAGTATAAATCTACGGAGTGTCGTGCTCAGAAGGATGACAAGAGAAGGGTCAAGCAAACATGGTTGAAAAACATGAAGATATTTATGACTTATGTGCTATGCCTTCTGAATGCAACTTGGTGGAAAATCTTAAGGAGTGGTGGATTGATTCTGGAGCCACTCGCCAGGTTTGTACGGTTAGGAAAGCCTTTGCAACATATGTTCTTGTTGGACCCGAAGAGACTCATTCTATGGGAAATGCTGCAACCGCCAAGATTGAAGGATGTGGGAAGATCTTTCTGAAGATGACTTCTGGCAAGGTGGTGACTTTGAACAACGTCCTTCATGTTCTCGAGATTAGGAACAATTTAGTCTCTGTTGGACTTCTTGTTAAGAATGGTTTTAAATGTGTTTTTGTATCTGATAAGGTTGTAATAAGTAAAAATGAAATGTTTGTAGGAAAAGGTTACTTCATTGAGGGCCTTTTCAAGCTGAATGTAATGGTTGTTGAGAATAATAATAAAATTTCAGATTCGTCTATCTTACTTGAGTCAAATGAATTATGTCATATACGTTTGGGTCATGTCAATTATAAAATCTTACGGAAAATGATTAACTTGGAAGTTTGCCTAAGTTTGAAGTGATAAATCAAAATGCCAAATATGTGTGAAATCTAAGTATGTTAAACATCCTTATAAGTTGAAAGGAATTTAGATCCTTTAGACTTAATTCACAGAGATATTTGCGATATGACGTCAATACCATCTCGCGGTGGAAAGAAGTATTTCATAACTTTTATTGACGATAGTACTTGATATTACTATGTTTACTTATTTAATAGTAAATATGTAGCAATAAACACATCCAAGCAATAAAAATGAAGTTAAAACATAACTTAACAGGAAATCAAAATGATAAGAAGTGATAGGGATGGTGAATTTGAATCTCCTTTTGAACAAATATGTTTAGAATAAGGAATTATTCATCAAACAACGACCCCTTACATGCCCCAATTCAATGGGATTGCAGAAAGAAAAAATCATTTATTGAAGGAGATTGTGAACGCATAATTGATAAGTTCAGGTTTGCCATAGAACTTGTAGGGGGAATTCGTTCTTACGGTTAATTAAATGCTAAATCGAGTACCTCATAGAAAAACACAATTCATTCCTTATGAAAAATAGAAAATAAGGAATCTCAACTTGAATTATTTTAAAGTATGGGGGTGATTGGAAAAAGTACATATTCCTGAACCCAAAAGGGTAAAAATAGGACTGAAATTCATTGATTGTATTTTCATAGGATATGTGACCAATAGTAAAGCATATCGATTTCTGGTTCATAAATTAGAAAATTGTGATATTCATAATAACACGTTTATAGAATCAGATAATTCCGAGTTCTTTGAAAATATATATCCATATAAAAAAGAATATGAGTCGATTGGTGAAGGATCTAAACGACGCCGGGAAGAAACAAAAGAAAGTACATTTAATCAGGAGGATCCAAGATGTAGTAAACGTCAAAGAATGTCTACTTCATTTGGACCCGATTTTGTGACTTTCTTATTGGAAAAAGAGCCCCAAACATTTAAAGAAGCCATATTTTCTCCGGAATCATTGTTTTGGAAAGACGCAATCAATAGTGAAATAGAATCCGTATTGAACAACCATACATGGAAATTAGTTGATCTTCCTCCTGGAAATAAACCTTTGGGTTCTAATTGGATATTTAAGAGGAAAATGAAAGATGATGGCACTATTGATAATTATAAGGCAAGACTTGTAGTAAAAGGGTATAGATTAGGAGAAGGTCTTGACTATTTTGATACCAATTACAAGAATTACGTCCATACGGATGTTAGTAGCATTAACTATAATGTATGATCTTGAAATTCATCAAATGGACGTTAAGAAGGCCTTCTTGAATGGATATTTGAAGGAATAAATCTACATGGAATAACCTGAAGGGTTTGTAGCTCCAGGTAAAGAAAATAAGGTCTGGACTTGTTAAGTCCTTTTACGGACTAAAACAAGCACCCAAACAATGGCATGCGATATTTGACCAAACAATATTGTCAAATGGTTTTAAGATAAATGAATGTGATAATTGTGTGTACATTATAAATGTTCCAAAGCACATAATCATTATTTGCTTATATGTGGATGATATGCTGATAATGAGTAATGACATTCCCAACATAAATGCTACTAAGCGTATGCTAACTAGCAAGTTTGCTATGAAGGACTTGGGAGTTGCTGATTTAATTTTGGGGATTAAGATCCATAAGACTCTTCAAAGTCTGGCATTGTCACAATCTCATTATATTAATATAATACTTGAAAGATTCAAGCACGTAGGGTTTAAAGTTGCAAAGACTCCAATTGACGTGAATCTTGCATTAGCAAAGAACAAATGCCAAAGCATATCAGAATTGGATTATGCTCGTGTGTTGGGATGCTTAATATACATCATGAATTGTACACAACCAGATATAGCTTGTGCTTTAAGTAAATTGAATCGATATACAAGAAATCCAGGTCAATCTTATTGGATAGCAACGAAATGAGTTTTGAAATATTTAGAACATACCCATGTCTTTGCTTTGAACTACAGTAAATATACTACAATGATTGAGGGATACTGTGATGCAAATTGGATCACCAGTTCAACTGATTCGAAGTCCACAAGTGGATATGTATTCATTATTGGTGAAGGAACGGTATCTTGGAAGTCGTCCAAACAAACTTGTATTTCCTGCTCTACAATGGAGGTTGAATTTATAGTCCTAGATAAAGCCGGTGAAGAAGCTGAATGACTCCATAATTTTTTGGAAGACATTCCATTTTGGCCCAAGCTGTTAGCACCAATATGCATATATTGCGATAGTCAAAAGACAAATGGAAGGGATGGGAGCATTATGTATAACGGTAAATATCATCATATACGATGAAGACATAAAACTATTAGACAATTACTCTCTAGAGGAATTATCACGATTGACACTTGTTGCTCCCTAACACACACGCAAGTTACGTGGTCGACAAGTAATATAGAATTGGAAGTTTAGATATCGTATCTACAGGGACTTGTGATTAACTATTAACTAAATTAAACTAAACAATTTATCTATTCAAGTGATTCCCAAAGTATGAATAACTAAAACTAATCTACAGTAACAAACTAATAGATTAAAGAAAAGAAGTTGGTGAATTATAGAGACAAATTCAATATGAGTGAATATTCTAGAGCTATGTGTTAGCTGACAATCCCGTTGAGTTTTCTACCTAAATTGTCTAATTCATTTATCTAGTTTATTAATTGATGAGGTTAATATTGCTCTTAGCCTTCTCTCGAAGTAAAACTCGCATATTCAAGCTAACCTAATGCCTATATTCCTATGGAATTATAAATAACAAGAACACATTTATAATTTTCGTATAATAACCAAGCAAGGCAATTAGGTATATTCCTATCCTAATCGTAGATCCGCCCCCTGCCCCCCAGAGTTAAGATCTTGCTCTACCGAATCTTATATGCAATCTAGAATTTCCTCTCTCCCGAGTTCAATCTTAGATTCATATATAGTATTCAATTGGTGATCAAGCAAGCAAATAATTAAGCGTAAGATTGAATAAATAAACTAATATGATAAAACAATAAGAAAAATTCAAGCTTCAAACTACAACATTTATGTAGCACCTAAAACTTTAGAACTAATAAATTATAAAATTAAAGAAAAAAAGAGAGAAAAAACTAATTAGAAGTCTCCTCCAAGCATGGTGTGTGTTCCTTCACGTGAAACTCCCTTCAAACTATGTTAGATATGATCCAAATTAGGTTTAAGACCCCTTTTATATGAGTTGGAACCATATAGAGCTGAAATAATCTTGTCCCAAACGAAATAGAAAAACTCCCGCAACATAGCGTCCAGGCCAATGCCTACCGCTTGCCGTGGCGCTAGAAGCTGTATGCTTTTCTTTGACGTTGCTATGTCAGATTTGATTTCAATCTTTTTTAAATTGTAAATATCCTTGGTTGTCTCCACTTAGGGAAACAAAACCCAAAGGGTGCCCCCTTATTTTTTATTATTTTAATTTTTTTCTTTTTCTTCCGCATTTTATTCAACTTTGCTCCAAATCTCTTCATCTTAATATTGCTTTATTCCTTCAAAATTAAAAAATAGTATTAAGCATAAAACAATATAACTGATGCTAAAATGACGACTAAAAGTACTAGAATATGAAGCAACAATGGGTAAATATCTGCATTTTTGGCCGAACATCTGTTGATACCTAATTTTTCTCTGTATATTTTTATATGTTAATTAATTTCAAAATATTATATATATATATATATATATATATATATATATATATATATATATATATATATATATATATGAGCATGTCCAAGTATTTTATTATTTTTCTAAATTTTAAACCGATTTATTACCTTATTTTAGCAATACAAAAACCAATAAGTGTTCCTCAAATTATCGTTTTGATTATTAATTTATTTTATTCTTGTATTTATGCCAAGATATAGATGAGGTAATTTTTGCACATATTTATAAATTGATTTGGTATTTTTAAGCTAAAACTGCACTAAATTACAATTCTAGCCTATTTTTATGATTTAAATAGCGTTTATAATTATAAAATTTATTCTAGTATTTTAATTTAATTTTTATATACTATTAATTAATCTATTGCCTTTATTTTGTTTCAAAAATTATTTTTGCTATTTTATTAATTAAAAAGGAAAAAGTGACTATTTAAATGATAACCTTATTTTATTTCAATTATAGCCAAAATCAACCACCCCATTAACCCAATTCCATTTTCATATGGACCAGCCCAAATCCTAAAATAACCCGAGCCCTGGCCCATTAATAAAAACCCCCGGTCTTTCTTTTTATCCAGGTCGTTGATCATTTTGATCATCATCCACGATTTCCCCTTACCATTTTTAATTCACCTAACCCCAACCTTAATTCATTTTCCTTCAGAGATGCCGCCTTGAACCCCCTTTGTCTCTCAAACTCTTTCGAACCTTCCTCAACCCTAATCGTCTCCTATCGTCTTCAACCTCAAAACCCACCGAAAACCATGGCTTATCCGACCATGGTAACCTTATATTCACCCCCTGTTATGCATGTGTGCTCGATACTTGAAGATTCGAGGACACACCTTAAAGGTCTTCATAAATACCTGTGCCAACTCGAGGTTTTACGGCCATCGCTGTCCTTGCTCCGACGTATCCTAGTGCTATGAGCCTATCTCTGACCTCTTCGACTCATATCGGACATTTCCAAAGCCTTTCTCATTCTAGGGTTCTTCTTAAACCCTAAATATTCGAGGTTTTCTTCGATTTTTCTTAAATTTGTTATATATCTGTGCTCCACTTGAGTTTTTGAATGATTTCCTCAACTTTTCTTTCAAAAAATTACTTTCAAAAATTACTTCTTTTCGATTTAGGGGTTTCTGAAAATGTTCAAACGTTTCTCTGACTTTTCTTTCCCTTTTCTTTGTGTGTATTTGTCTTCGCTATGTTCTTATCTTTTCTTTTCTACCACGCATATACTTCTACTATGTTCTTATGTTTTTCCTTTTATCACGCATGTTATTCTACCGTGTTTCCTATATTCCATTCTTTCTTCTACTGTGTTCCTATGCTATGTTTTCAGATTCTTTCTCACTATGTTTTGCTATTTTCCTTCCACTATGGTCTGATATACTTCGCCTACTGTATCCTTATACTATGTTCTTAAGTGTTTATTGTTTCAATTCTACCTTACCTTGTTTTAAGAGACCCGTTTAAGCATGTTTCCACTAATGTTTCTTCTGCTCTCATTGACTTTCAAATTAGTTTTTCTCTCCGTTTGCTTTGAACTTTCAACTGGATTTGCTTTTTTTCTTATGAGTTTCTGAAAGAAATCTCTGAGCCTATTTTGACAACTTACTTCCTTATCTCTATACTCGACTCGAGATAGAAACCCTAGAATTTGGGGGGTTCTGCCAAGGTTTGATCAAGTGATTGAACTAGGGTTCTGTTTGAGAAACCTTGACTCTTTTTGACTAATCTCTAAGTCTATGAACTAAATTTGAACTTCTTTGTTTGCATACAATTATGAACTTATTAAATTCTTCTATGCTAGACTCTTCTACTGATTGGCATGCTAGTTCTTCGTGCTTAAGCGTGTCTGTATGCTTTTATACGTATGATGAATCTTTCTCTATAAAGGTTTTCCAACTTATGATTGATTTAGAGTCCTTTTTAGGTATGATTGATTGTTACTGATTTTCCTTATGTAAAACCTTTCTTCACCTTTGCTGAATGGATTCATTCATACCAAATTTACTGGCTGTTAATTGATTCTCTTTCCTTAAATTGCACAAGCAGTGTACTGTCCAAACCTTGTCCTTAAATAAACCTTTATACATTTACCCCTATTATGCTACCTTGTACAAAGTGTTTGATTAATTTAGTTCTTTAATTAGTTTTACCGTTTGAAATCTGAATCCTTTTTATTAAAGGAAAAACTTGTGTAATTGAGTAACAATTGATTCTCAAACTATTCTCTTACCTTATTTCTTCTTTCCTTCTACACTATAAAAGGCACGACCTCTTTTTCACAGAGCACGGTCAATTCAACACTTTTATACTTTAGATTTCACACTTACAATCTCATAATCCTCTTTTAAACTCATAGTATTCTGACTACTTGTTTGCACTGTAGTTTTACAAGACTACGGCATTCTTCTTACTTGTTTCTTTAAGACTGGTATGTTCTAGTTTTAGTTTCAGCATCATCCCAATGTGTTTACTTACAACCTTTACATCCGTGTCTATTTTACTATCTATGTGGAGTTAAATGTTTAACTAGCATGTTAATTTCTTTTTACATGTTTCTGTTGTGAATCCTTGCACCCCTGTTTCCCTCTCTGTGCTTTGGATTGTAGTTCAGAACATGGCAATATGCAAGTTATTGTTCATATTTGGACTTGATCCCTTAGGGGATCTTGACTATAGGTGTCAAACGGTTCCACCGGTCCGGGTCGATTTTTTTTCGACCCGTCCGGTTACCGGTCCGGGCCGAGCCGGTTACAAACAGTACCGGCTTTCACCGGGCTGGGTTGAGACATGCTTAGATTGAACCGTACGGGTTATGGGTTGTAATGGTCCGGGCCGGGCCAGGTTTCGTTATTTTGTTTTTTTTTTTAGAATTACGTATAAATATTAAGTTATATTAATACTTTGTAATAATTGAATGAACACAACAAAAGATGGGAAAGAATTGCACTTATTGCAAGTGCTACTTTATTTCTTAAATTCAAATAAAGAAAAACTAAAATGTATCTTAAGTAGTAAAAACTTTACATCTTTTGTAACAAGTAGTATACTAGTAGTAATCCGAATCATCAAATTCTTTGCATTGCCCTAGCAAGTTCATCATAATCAATATGAACCGATTGACCTTCTTCTGGCGTGTTAAATTCGGATGGGTTTCCATGCGTTAATATATCTCCAAGTTCTTCGTCTTCTGGGCTATCAAGATCTTCCTTTCCTTGATTTCTTCGTTCCGATCTAATCCAATCTCTTAAACATACTAAAACTTCCAAAGCATTGCTTCCCAATGAGTGGCGTGTGTCTCCAAGTTGTTGTCTTGCTTGGCTAAATGCACTCTCGGATGCAACAGTGGAAATTGGCACATTCAGGACATCCCGAGCCATAGCGAAAAGAACGGAAAATTGCTTTGCATTTTCATGCCACCAGCCTAACGGTGAGAATTCCTTGGTGCGAGGCTCCTTTTGCTTCTGCAAGTAAAATTGAAGTTCATCAATATTCCTGCTACTACTTTGAGTGTTAGAAAAAGTTGAAAAAATATTAAAACTATCAATGCCTTCTTCATCATCTACATTAGAACTGCTACACTGCATAGCGGGATTTACATCTGTTGAAGCACGAGAATTATCACATTGAGTTGCATAATAATTATATAGATGTTGTAAATGTTCATTTAGCTGGTTCATAGAATCATACAAATTTGGGCTTTCAATGGGCCCAATCTCCATATAAGTATATAAAACATTCATTAATTGGTGACAATCAGACATTTTAATAGACGGATTTAAAACTGCACCAATTAAGTAAACTGGAGGAATTGGAAAGAAATATTTTTTGAATTTCGCTTGCATATTTACAACAACATCCGTATATCTATCTTTCTTCTTAAATTCATGTAGTAGCAAAGAAATTTCAGCTATATGTACTAAAGCCATAGTAACAGTTGGGTAATATGCGCCAGAAAACACAACAGTAGCAGTATAAAATTTATGCAAAAATTTAACAACATCACTAATGACCTCCCAAGTATCAGTTGTTAACATACGCCTAGGATCAGTACAATGTGCATTAGCAACTTCAGTTATTGGAAATCTATATTTGTAGCAATATTTTAAAAATATATACGTATAATTCCATCTAGTAACTATTTCGTCTGGCATGAATCTATGTGAAAGGTTATACTGCATACACTTATTCTTAAATTCTCTTATTCTAGATTGTCTATTATTTCCCTGAATAACTCCAACTGCTCTTCTAACTTGAGTAATCTCAACTAAAAATAAATCGAGCCCACTTTTAACAATTAAATTGTAAACATGACATGCACACCTAACATGAAAAATATCATCAAGAGGTGGTTGCAAATTCAATTTTAAAATTGAAACTGCAGCATTATTGTTTGAAGCATTATCAAAAGACATACACAAAACTTTTTGGTTTAGATTGTAAAATTCAACAACTTCAATAATTGTACTACTAATAAATGCAGCAGTATGACTCTGATCTTCATCATATTTAAAAGCAATAATACGTTTTTGCATACAAGTATTATCATCTATCCAATGACATGTAATTGTTAAATAATCATTTCCATTAACAGCATGGCCAATATCAGAAGTTAGACATACTCTAGAAGGAAGGTGACTAAACAAATAACGTATGTATGTTTGATATTGGCCGTGAAGTCTAAAGATGTCTGCTCTACAAGTACTTCTAGGGATACCTTTAAACAAAGGATTGTATATCCTTTGAATATATATAATAAGATAAGAGGAAGAAGTAAAAGAAAAAGGTAGACAACCCAAAGCAATCATTTTCGCTAATTCCTCTCGATCCCTCATTTTATCATATTTTAGGAGACCTCCGGTAGTAGGGTTAATTGTTGTTTGACTTCCATCCCCATTAGCTCCCCATTCTATAGGATGGTTAGTCGATAGATGTCTAATAAGTGTCCCAGTCCCCCCTAAATTACCTCCGGTCAAATGTTTAAACGTTTCGTTACAAAGTTTGCACTTAACTCTATCAGTACCTTCTACTATATCAAAAAATTTCCAAACAGGACTTCTTTTTTTACGAGTAGAAGTTGGAGCCACTGGTGGTCTTCTACCGCTTGTTGCACTAGCAACTCCAACTCCATTACTACCAACATTTCCACTACTAGGTGTAGGTGGTATCTCATCTGCTATTCCAATTTCATTATCTTCTATTCCGTAATCTTCTTGTAATTGTTCATAACCAATATCTACATCTTGCAAATTAGGCGATGATTCAGAAACATGTGTTATTGGGTCATTACTATTACTACCAGAAGCTACAGGTCTTTTTTTACTTCCACCCCTACCAGTAACTTTTCTACACGCTCTTTTAGCAGCATTAAACATATTGTAAAAATGAAAATATAAGCTAAACTCAAATATGCAAATAAAATATTAAATAAGAGAAAGAGTTGGAGAGAGTGCACCGAATTCGACAATAAATTGAGCACTTGATTACGCAAATCCGGTGTTACCACGAACAAACGTCAAGCAAGTATTTCAATGTTGGACACTTGAACTTCAAGCTTAGAATTCCGATTTCCGAATGAGAAATTACGATAAATTAAATTCGGGAAAACAAAGACAATAAAATTATAAAATTAGAATATGAATTCTTGAAAATTGAAGAGAAGAGAGTGATTGATAATTTGAGAATTGAGAGAGAGATTGATAATTTTGAGTGAGGAAATGAAGAAGAGTGGAGGGTATTTATAGATTTTAAGAAGGGTTAATAATGTAATTTAATAAATACAAAAAAAAAACAAAAAAGTGGCCATTTCTGAAAATACTCCCGTTCGCCAACGGTTCTGGACCGTTGCCAACGGTCCTGTGGGGCCCACATGTTCAGAATTTTTTTTTTTAAAAAAAAAAATTTTGACCGTTGTACCGGTCCGGTCCCGGTCCGGGTCGACCGGTTCAAGCTCTGTTTTGCTTACCGGGCCGGTCCGGTCACGGGTCAAGACCCTAAAATCCTAACCGTTCTAACCCCTCCCCCCCAACCCAGCCCAGCCCACCCCTTAAGAACCGGGCCGGTCCGGTCCCGGTTTATACCGGACCGGTCCGGTTCGGTCCCGGGTCAACCCGGACCGGTTGACAGGCTTAATCTTGACTCCCAAAACAATGTGTCTTAACAGGATTGTGGGGTGTGCCAACATTTCTCATTGTTAGGTATGCCCACAAGCATGTCCTTGCTTATTACCACTTCCCCTTTCCTCTTTTCAAAACTCTGCACTTACACTCTCTCCTAGTTTCTAAGTTATGCCCCCCCCCCCTCTTGTGAGCTTTGCCTTGGGACCTTGAGTTCCCTCTAAACTTGGACACTTGAGGGTTGGCCTCTTCCACACTGCACTATGACTTAACCCTGTAATGCATTTGGGTATGAGCACTGCCCAGAGTCCAAGTGAGGCTCTTAAAGAACTCTGCCACATCCAAATAAGGGAAAGGCCTTGGAATATTGATCTTTGGAGTTGGTTTACTTAATAATCAGACAAGAAGTCTGAATCAGGCTTTCCTTGGTTGTAACTTTTATATTTCTAATGGTTTTTTAACTTTATTTTTTGGGCTGTAATAACTTTGTTTAACTTTCTGGGATGGTTAGTAAAAAGGGAGGGATAACTATGCATGTATATGGGTAGAAAACTTGCCTATATGAGTCTCTAATTTCTGTACTTTTCATAGTTACTATGCCTACATGAATCTCTAATTTCTACATCTGTGCATGTAGTTAACATGTCTATAAGACTTCTCATTTTCATGTAGATATCATGCCTATAAGATTTCTACATTTCCATATAATTATCATGCCTATAAGATTTTTGCATCCATTCATGTAGTTATCATAAGACTTCTGCATTTCCATATAGTTATCATGCCTATAAGATTTCTATATCTCATTTAGTTACTATGTGTATAAGATTACTGCATCTCATTTAGCTACCATGTCAGTAAGAACTTCTGCATCTCATTTAGCAACCATGTCTATTGGTATCCTGCACTTTCATATCTGTAGTTCATGCACACACACATAGAGAATATGCCTATAGGTTATTTTCTGATTCTTTCACACCCGCTTTTCACAAGGCAAACATGGCTATAGGTCCTAATAATAAAAAATGTAATCAGATAGCACAACGTTTGCATAATCATGTTACAGAATCTCTGCACTCTTCTATGTCTATAACATTGTTTAAAGTTAACAATCTAGAAAGAACGCCTATAGGGGTCATAATTCAGATCTGAATAGCCTCGTTCCTTTGTAAGTTAAAACTAGTAGTAATAATGCATTTTCAATTGCAGAACTTGTGCTCTTTCTGTTAAAACTGACAACCTTTTCTTAAATTAACATGCAATCAGTCCATGCTCTTATTCCTGAAATGTATAGATATCATGCCTATTGGTCTCGTCTATCATTTAGGCAAACCTTAGGGTAACTTATAACCTGAATCATTTACTTTATTTAGAAACTACAACCAGCAGGTAGGCCTGATTTAGGCTTCCTATCTGAATTATATAGTAGATCAGTCTGCCTCAAATCCTTAAGTTTAATTAGACCTTAAACAGTACATGTAAGACATGCTAAACTATGTGTTTTCTTTGGTTTTAAAGGAGGTTTATCTGAGCCTTATCATCTGTCTATATTTCTCTCTGTAAATTTGCTATATGTTTTGTTTGTCACCTTAGTATCGTAACCTTTTGAAACCATGAATAAGCCCATGTTTTCTCCCTTTAAGATTAGTAATCCCAAGTACCTCGGGATTGATAGGATTGGAACGAGTATTAGCATGCAATAAGTAAACGAGACCATTCCACGATTTAATACCTTAACGGGGTGGGAAAGGGTAGATATGGATATGATGACCTGTGCGCTAATACCATGTGTAGCTCTTCTCTGAGGAGTGATTATCGGGTATAACATTGACATGATTTATATTTTTAATAAACCTAGGACCCCCTCCCTTTACTCTTTGTTTCGTAAATCTTTAATAATGTTTCTTCTAAATCAACTCTCTCCTCTGCCCTCTAGCTTTGTCTATTTCTGACCATTATGTGAAATCTCCTCTTATGTGATACTCTTATTTGTTTATGTGTTATTGCATTTAAGTCACAACAATAGCTTGGCGGGAACCATACTAGTGGATCCTGAGGGGCGCCTAACACCTTCCCCTCAGGATAATTTCAAGCCCTTACCCAATATCTGGTTATCCAAATCAAACCATCCTTGGTGTCCTAATGCATTATAATCACTAGGTGGTGACTTTTCAATTCTCTTAAACCCAATTTCCAAAAGCGAACGAGTTGTCTTCCCAAATTTCAAAACCTGATTTCGCGATAAAAAGGGGGCACGACAACATCAATATTTAAAGTCAAGTGATAATGTGTTGGATCCTCTTACAAAAGGCCTAACTAGAGCGGTAGTTGAGAAATCGTCAAGGGGAATGAGACTATGGCCGAGAATAAGTCATTGTGGCGGTAAATCTACCTTGAAGACTGGAAATCCCAAGATCTAGGTTCAAAGAGATCAAACAAAGTCATTAATGACTGTTCACATTGTCAACTAGAATTTTGGTCCATTCTCGTAATGAGACATTGTTCACTATGAAGGATAAAACGTTAATGCTTTTTAATGATTACTAAATCTGATATGGGTTATGTCAAATGGTTTATCTATGGGATGACACACTTAGGAATCACCTATGTAAGTGTGAAGTGTTAGCCGCTTCGAGGAGAATTTTGTAAGGCCAGTTCTCTACGCACTTATGAAACCAAGCGGTGTTCATGGCTGAAACGAACACAACAATGAGAACCAAAGACATTTAAAGGTTGGTTGTGTGACTTATTGTTGTCTAGGTATACACCAAAGTTTGACGGTTCAAAGATATCAAATCTACAGATTGACCGAGTATATCCGACATAAGTTCACTATGGAAAGTTCAAAGGGAAACCTATTTATCTAGATGTAAGTAATCCTTGATTGCGAATCACTCAGTTTTTCATGCATATTTCCGAGATATAGCCATTCCCCATTCATGTGGGGGATTGTTGGGGTTTTAAGTATATTAATACTTAAAAGAGCGTGAATGAGAAATGGAGAGAAATAAAATTTTAAGTTTTCCCCCTTTGGCAAAAAGACATTGTCCCATATCGGAAGAGGAAGAGGTTTTTTATGGGTATATAAGCAATTGCTCTTCTTCTAGCTCTTAACGAGTTGAAAAGAAGGCAAGCCTCATGTCACGACCCGAATTTTCCACCCTCGGGAGTCGTGATGGCGCCTACTAATAAGAGCTAGGCAAGCCGAATATTGAACAAATTATCTTTTTACCATTGTTATACTCTTTAACAACTATAAAACAATAATGTGTAAATAGCGGAAATTTAAAATAAGCGGAAGAAAAAACAATAACATATCTGAACATGTATCTAATTCAACTATTAATGCCTTAACCACCTAGAACTGGTGTCACACTACCACAGACGATCTAAAAATACTACATACAAAGTCTGAAAATAAAAGAAACTTTGTTTCTGAATTAAAGAAATGAAATAGGGGTAAAAGGGATAGAGGGATACGCTAGGGCCTGCGGACACCTGCAGGTCTACCTTGGATCTCCGCGTGGACTGAAGGTAGCCACCTAATCTACGGTCCAAAAGCTGCTCCGGGATCTGCACATAGTGCAGAGTGTAGTATCAGCACAACCAACCCTATGTACTGGTAAGTGCCTAGCCTAACCTCGGCGAAGTAGTAATGAGGCTAGGACTAGACTACCAAATAAACCTGTGCAATTTAATTATATACAACAGAAAAGAGAAACAAAAATAAACAGTCAAGTATGGGAGGGGTAGCATGCTGAGCGGGAGATATCAGTTCAAAAAAGAAAGACAACGGGTAATTGAAAGAAATAACATATCTCAAATTTCAACAAAGAACCAGAAATCGATAAGTGCACGGCATCATCCTTCATGCTTTTACTCCCGTCCTCATCAAAGAAATCAAGTAATTAAAATGTGCACGACATCACCCTTCGTGCTTTTATTCTCGTCCTCACCATATAATCAATAAACTCGGCACAGAATGGTACATCGTGCGGCACGACATCACCCTTTGTGCTTTACACTCTTTCCTCACAAATCATACACGGTATCACCTTTCGTGCTTTACACTCTTTCCTCACAAAACAATACACGGCATCACCCTTCGTGCTTTAACTCTCTTCCTCATTCAAATAACAATCACAAACAATAGGGCAAGGAAATAAATGAAATTACAATAAGAATCCCGGCAAGGGACTAATAATTCAACAACAACCTCCAGCAAAGGACTAATAATTCAACAACAACCTCCAGTAAGGGACAACATCAAAACAACAATAATATCCCGACAAGGGAGAAATTCTTTTTATCTTTTTCACTTTTACTTCACAACTCACTTTACAATTTGAGCCAATGCTCTAATAGGGTTTAAATTTATCTTTTACACTTTCACCTTTCATTGTACAACTTGAGCCAAAGCTCCTCAATAAATAAATGCCACAAGTATTTCCACAAACTTTGCCCAACAATTAGAAATCATCACCAACGCATGAACAATACAACGAAGGCATAGTAAGCATAATATAAGACGCACGACCATGATTGATACCAACATATAGATACTCGTCACCATGCCTATACGTCATACTTAACAAATATCACATGGCAAAACTCCTCATCTCTCAAGCTAAGGTTAGACCAAACACTTACCTTGATGCCATGAACACAATTCACGTCTCAATTATCGCTTACCCCTTGATTCCACCATCAATTTGCTCGTCTAGACACACTACTTAAGTGCATCAATAAACTCTAAATGAATCAATTCCAATGCATGAAAAATAAGTTTTCCAAAGTTTTACTAAAAAGTAAAAAATTTCGCCTGGGCCTATATGGTCAAAACCCGAGGTTCAAACCAAAACCCGACTACCCATTCCCCTATGAACCCAAATATATAATTTGTTTCGAAATCAGATCTCAAATCGAGGTCTAAATCCCCAAATTTTGAAAAACCTAGGTTCTACCCAAAACACCCAATTTCCGCCATGAAAATCATTGATTTTGAGTTGAAATCATGTTAAAAGATGTTAATGGTTGAAGAAAACGAGTTAAAATTGACTCATAACCAATTTGAAAGAAGCGTTGTTCATGAAAAATCGCCCTAGGGAGTTTATGATTTGAAAGGATTTGAAAAATGGTTGATTTTCGGCTAAGTATAAAAATTGCAGGTTGCGGATATGGGAATAGCGACCAGGGTTTGCAATTGTGAGCCCTTCAGGAAATTGGACTTTCACATTTGCGAAATATATGTTGCATTTGCGATACACTCAGCATTCCAGCCATCATCACATTTGCGTGAGGTTGTTCGCAAATGCGAAATCGCTTTTGCGAGAATACAATCGCATTTGCGACTCAGGCTGTCAGGTCCACTCTTTGCATTTGTGAAGGTTTGTCGCATTTTCGAGCCAGGCTTTGCATTTGCAAAGCTTGCAGATCTTAGCACACTAGCTGAGAATCTGAAATTTTTCAAGTCTAAATTCCACCACATGGCCTATCTAAAACTCACCCGAGCCCCCAGGGCTCCAAACCAAACATGCACACCAATATAAAAACATCATACGAACTCGCTCGTACATTCAAATCACTAAAATAACATAAAAAATATGAATTTAACATTAAAATCGTGAAATTTTCTTAAGAACTTCAAATTTCCAATTTTTCTCAAAAACTATCCAATTCTCATCGTTTTAAGTCCGTTTCTTACCAAATTTCACATGCTTATCTTAAATCACATATAAGACCTGTACCAGGCACAAGAACCAAAATACGAGCTCGATACCATCAAGTTTTAATCACATTTCATTTCCAAAACTCATAAATAATTTCAGAAAATAGTTTTGTTTAAAAATTCTTCTCTCGGGCTTGGGACCTCGGAATTTGATTTCAGGCATACGTCCAAGTCCCAATTTTTTCTACGGACCGTCACATTACGGATTTGGGTCCGTTTACCTAAACTCTTGATGGAAGTCAACTTAATTTATTTTATAGTAAAGATTTAATATTTTCACATATTGGCTTTTCGGCTACGCGCCCGGACTGCGCACGCAAATTTAGATAAGATAGAAAGAGGTTTTTAAGGCCTCGAAATGCAGAATTTACTTTTAAAACAAGTGATGACATTTTGGGTCATTACATTCTCCACCTCTAAAATAACCATTCGTCCTCGAATGGAGAGAAAGAAGAAGTACCTAAGTCAGGGAAAAGATGGGAATAACGGCTTTGCATATCAGACTCGGGCTGACCTCTCCACTGAACAAAAATAGAAGGAAAGCTCTTCGATCTCAATTGATGAACGTGCCGGTCTAGAATAGCTACCGGCACCTCTTCATAAAACATGTCCTTGTCCAACTGGACAGTGCTGAAATCTAACACGTGGGATGGATCGCCATGATACTTCCAAAGCATTGACATATGAAACACTAGATGCACAAATGATAAGCTCCGCGGCAACGCAAGTCTATAATCCACCCCTCCCACTCGATCAAGAATAACAATGGGACAATGAACTTAGGGCTAAGCTTGACCTTCTTCCCAAATCTCATCACACCCTTCATTTGCGGCAGTCGAAGCAATACCCACTCACCGACCATGAATACCAAATCACGAACCTTGTGGTCGGTAAAACTCTTTTACCTAGTTTGGGCTGTATGAAGCCTATCTTGAATGATGCTGACCTTGTCCAAGGCTTCTTGCACTAGAGCTGTACCCAACAATCGAGCCTCTCCTGGCTCGAACCATCCAATCGGCGATCGACACCACCTACCATACAAAGCCTCATAAGAAGCTATCTAAATACTCGACTGGTAGCTCTTGTTGTAGGCAAACTCTGCTAAAGGGAAAAACTAATCCCACGAGCCTCCAAAATCAATGACACAAGCTCGGAGCATATCCTCTAAAACCTGAATGGTCCGCTCGAACTGCCTGTCCGTCTGAGGATGAAATGCTGTGCTCAACTCAACTCGTAGGCCTAACTCTCACCGAACTTCTCTCCAAAAATGTGAGGTATACTGTATACCTCGATCCAAAAAGATAGACGCGGGAACACCATGAAGACGAACAATCTCCCAGATATGGATCTCGACTAACCTCTTGGAAGAATACGAGACTGCCACAGGAATGAAATGTACTGACTTGGTCAGCCTATAAATAATAACCCACGCTGCATCGAACTTCCTCTGAGTCCATGGGAGTCCAATAGCAAAGTCCATAGTGATATGCTCCCACTTACACTCAGGAATCTCAATATTCTGGAAGAAACCACCATGCCTCTCATGCTCGTACTTAACTTGCTGATAATTCAAGCACCGAGAAACATATACAACGATATCCTTCTTCATTCTTCTCCACCAATAATACTGTCGCAAATCCTGATACATCTTAGCGACGCTTGGATGAATAGAGTATCGAGAACTATGGGCCTTATCTAAAATCAACTCTTGAAGCCCATATATATTAGGCACACAAAATTTACCCTGCAATATCAAAACTCCATCCTCTCCTATGGTAACATGCTACTCACCTCCACGCTGCATCATGTCTCTAAGGACACAAATAAAGATCATCGTATTGCCGATCTCGGATACACTCCAATAATGAAGAAAGAGCGACTGTGCAAGCTATCCCTTGGTTGGACTCAGATACATCCAACCTCACAAACTGTTGGCCAATGCCTGAACATCCAAAACAAGCAGTCTTTCACCGATCGAAATATAAGCAAGAGTGACCATACTGGATGACTTCCTACTTAAAGCATTAATTACCACATTGGCCTTTCCCGGATGATATAAGATGGTGATATCATAGTCCTTCAACAGCTCTAACCACATTCTTTGCCTCAAATTCAACTCCTTTTGCTTTAACACATACTGCAGACTCTTGTGAACACCTCACATGCCGCGCCATACACATAGTGCCTCCAAATATTCAACGCGTGAACAATGGTTGCCAACTCCAAATCATGAATCAGATAGTTCTTCTCTTGAATCTTCAACTGCCGCGAAGCATATGCAATGACCTTGCCATCCTGCATCAACACCACACCAAGTACAATACGAGATGCATCACAATAATCTGTATAACGCCCTGAACCTGTGGGCAAAACCAACACCGGTGCCATAGTCAGAGTTATCTTGAGCTTCTGAAATCTTGCCTCACACTCGTCCGACCATCTAAACTGGCACCCTTCTAGATCAACCTAGTTATCGGGGCTACGATAGATGAAAACCTCTCCATTGACTGACGATAGTAGCCTGCCAATCCCAAAAAACTCCGAATCTCTGTAGCTGATGCTGGTCTTGGTTCAGTTCTTAATTGCTTCAATCTTTTTTGGAACAATTTGAATACCCTCTACTGATACAACATGACCCGGGAATTCAATTGAACTAAACCAGAACTCACACTTTGAGAACTTGGCGTACAATTGACTATCTCTTCAAAGTCTGAAAAACCACTCTAAGATGCTGCTCGTGCTCCTCTTGGATGCGAGAATAGATCAAACTATCATCAATAAAGACTATCTCGAACGAATCCAAGTAAGTCCTGAACACTCAGTTCATTAAATCCATAAAAGCTGTCGGGGCATTTGTCAACCTGAATGACATTACCAAGAACTCATAATGCCCGTACCAAGTGCGAAAAGCTATCTTAGGGACATCGTATGACCTAATCCTCAATTGATGGTAGCCAGATCTTAAGTTAATCTCCGAAAATAGCTTAGAACCCTGAAGTTGATTAAAGAATCAATCCTCGGTAATGGATACTTATTCTTGATTGTAACCTTGTTTATGTGCCGGTAATCAATACACATACTCATCGATTCATCTTTCTTCTTAACAAATAGCACCAGCGCACCCCAAGGCAAAATACTGGGTCTAATGAAACCCTTCACAAGCAAGTCTTGCAACTGCTCCTTCAACTCTTTCAACTCAGGAGAGGGGGGGGGGGGGGGCATATCATACGGCGGGATAGAAATGGGCTGAGTGCCTAAAGCCAAATCAATGCAAAATTTAATATCCTTGTCAGGTGGCATACTTGACAGGTGTGAAGGGAATACCTCAAGGAACTCACGAACAACGGGCACATAATCAACATAAGGGACCTTAGCACTAGAATCACAAACATATGCCAAATAGGCCTAACACCCTTTCTCGACCATACGCCGAGCCTTTATATATGAGTTAACACTACGATCAGAATGACCAAGAGTCCTTCTCCACTCTAAACGAGGTAAACCCAGCAAGGTTAAGGTCACAATCTTGGAATGGTAGTCCAAGATAGCGTGGTAAGGTGATAACCAGTCCATCCTCAATATGACATCGAAATCAACCATGTCCAAAAGAAGCAAATCTATATGAGTATGAAGACCCCCAATCACAACTATACAAGAACTATGGACTCGATCTACCACAATAGAATCACCCATCGATGTAGACAAATAAATATGAGCACTCAGAGAATCACTAGGCATGATCAGATACAATGCAAAATAAGATGACATATATGAGTATATAGATCCTAGATCAAATAAAACTGAAACATCTCTACTACAAACCAGAACAGTACCTGTAATAACTACATCAGAAGCCTCATCCCCGGGCCTGGCTGGAAGAGCATAACATCGGGGTTGAGCTCCACCACCTTGAACTATATCCTTGGGATGGCCTGTTGCTGGCTATTATCCACCCCTAGCGGCTTGAGCTCCACCTTTAATACCTCTACCTCCACTTCTAGCACCTCTACTCACACCTCTAGCTGGCTGGGCGGACTATGGAATACTCGATGCTTGTACCATGGTACGGGAACCCTGATGTTGAGAGCTACTCGTTGCTCGAGGGAAAAACCTAGCAGTGTGACCCATATCACCACAAGTGTAACGAGCCCTCTGCTGCTGAGACTGCTGACACTAATGACCTGAATGACTACCCTGAAAACTCTGAAGCGGTGGTGCACTCGTAGGAGCTGGTGGTGCATTGTAGGAGTGTTGACCAGAATACTACATCTGAGAACCACAACCACCTAAAACACTGTGAGAAACTTGAAGTGCTAATTGGAAAAGCCTAGGAGGTTGGACTCTACCATACAAATCCCTAACTCCAGATGAGGTACCACTGAATCGGCCTGAATAACGAGGCCTCTTGTCAGACCCCTGACCACATCACTGCGACAGAACCATCTTAACTCTCCTGGCCAAATTGGCCGCCTCTTGAAAGGAAATATCACTACCCGTCCCCTTGGCCATCTGAAGTCGAATAGGATGGATAACGCCCTCAATGAACCTCCTTACCCTCTCCCTCTCGGTGGGAAGTATGATAATAGTATGGCGGGCCAAGTTGATGAATCTAGTCTCAAACTGAGTAACAGTCATAGAACCTTGCTGGAGATGCTCAAACTGCTTCCGATAGGCCTCTCTCTGAGTGATGAGTAGAAACTTCTCTAGAAATAGCTGAGTAAACTACTCCCAAGTCAAAGCTGGTGATCCGGCTGGTCTAGCCAAGCAATAATCTCTCTACGAAGTCTTGGCGGATCCATAAAAGTGAAAAGTAGCAATATCGACCCCATTGATCTCCACTCCCCCATGTTCCTAAGAACCTCATGACAACTATCTAGATAATCCTCGGGATCCTCAAAAGATGCACCGCTGAAAGTAGTAATGAATAGATTGGTGAACCTGTCCAATCTTCACAAAGCATCGATAGACATAGCTACTCCATCACTAGTTTGGGCTCCCATACCCGGTTGCACTGCTCCAACTGGCTGAACTGTTGGAGTTTGGAACTAGGGAGCTATCTGCTTTGGAGTTCGGTAGTAGGAGTTTGGGCTCCTCCTTCATCCTGAGAGACGACTGGTGCTACAGGAAGCAAGCCCGCCTAGGTCACGTGCTCCATAAGGCCCAATAGACGGACCAGAGCATCCTAGAGTACTGAGGTAGCAATAATTCCCTCTGGGACCTAAGCTGGGCCCACCGAAACTGTTGGGGCTGGAACCTCATCATCAAAGTCAACTTGAGGCTCCGCTGCTGGTGCTGCTGCTTCGAGCTGAACTTTGCCCTTACCTCAGCATCTAGCATGGCCTCGCCCTGTGCTCCTCGTGGGAGCTATTGCTGGGGGCTCGGGCTGTTGGTCAGTGGATGAGGAAGCGTGTGTTCTCTCCATCTGCAAAAGAATAGAGTAGAAATTCAATTAGCATTGAGAAACCAAACCGCACAACAAGAAGGAATAGATGTGAAATATTCCTAACTCTGTAGCTTTAGGGGGGCAAATACGGACGTCTCTGTAGCGATCCCTCAAACTCTACTAAGCTTGTTTGTGAACTATGAGAACCATGTAACCTAGAGCTCTGATACCAACTTGTCACGACCCGGATTTTCTAACCTCGGGAGTCGTGAAGGCGCATACAAATAAGATCTATGCAAGCAGACTATTAAACAAATTACCTTTTCACCCTTGTTATGCTTTTTGATAGTTATAAAATAATAACGTGTAAACTACAGAAATTTAAATAAGCGGAAGAAAAGAAATAACATATCTGAACATGTATCTAATTCAACTGTTAAAGCCTTAACCATCCAGAACTGGTGTCACAGTACCACAGACGATCTAAGAATACTACATATGAAGTCTGAAAATAAAAGACACACTGTTTCTGAATTAAGAAAATGAAACAAAGATAAAACGGATAGAGGGAAATGCCAGGGCCTGCGGACGCCTGCAGGCCTACCTCGGATATCCGCGTGGATTTAAGCTAGCCACCCAATCTGCGGTCGAAAAACTACTCCGGGATCTGCACATAGTGCAGAGTGTAATATTAACACAACCGTCCCCATGTGCTGGTAAGTGCTAGCTTAACCTCGGCGAAATAGTGACGAGGCTAGGACCAGACTGCCAAATAAACCTGTGCAATTCAACTATATACTGCGTAAAAGAAGAATAAAAATAAATAGTCAAGTATTGGAGGGGTAGAATACTGCGGGGGAGATATCGGTTCGAAATAGAAAGGCAACGAGTAATTGAAAGAAATAACATATCTCAGATTTCAACAAAGAACCAGAAATTAATAAGTGCATGACATCACCTTTCGTGATTTTACTCTCGTCATCACCAAAGCAATCAAGTAATGAAAATGTGCACGGCATCACCCTTCGTGCTTTTACACTCGTCCTCACCGTATAATAAATATAATCGGTACATAATAGTACATCATGCGTCACGGCATCACCCTTCGTGCTTTACACTCTTTCCTTACAAATCATACAAGGCATCACCCTTCGTGCTTTATACTCTTTCCTCACAAAATAATACAGGGCATTACCTTTCGTGCTTTAACTCTCTTCCTCACCCAAACAACAATCACAAACAATAGGGCAAGGAAAAAAAATGAATTTACAATAAGAATCCCGGTAAGGGAACAATAATTCAACAACAAGTCCCAGCAACGAACAACATCAAAACAAAAACAATATCCCGTCAAGGGAGACATTTTTTTTCTCTTTTTCACTTTTACTTCACAACTCACTTTACAATTTGATCCAGTGCTCTAATAGGATTTAATTTATCTCTTACACTTTCACTTTTCATTGTACAACTTGAGCCAACGCTCCTCAATGTTTAAATGCCACAAGTACTTCTGCAAACTTTGCCCAACAATTAGAAATCATCACCAAAGCATGAACAATATAACGAAGGCATATTAAGCACAATATAAGACTCACAAGCATGCTTGATACCAAAGTATAGGTACTCGTCATCATGCCTATACGTCGTACTCAACAAATATCACATAGAAAGAGTCATAATCCCTCAAGCTAAGGTTAGACCAAACACTTACCTCAATGCCACGAACAAAATTCACATCTCAACTATTGCCTTACCCCTGATTCCACCACCAATTCGCTCGTATCTAGCCACAAGTTACTTAATTGCATCAATAAATGCTAAATGAATCAATTCCAATGCATGAAAATAAGGTTTCCAAAGTTTTACCAATAAAGTCAAAAATTGCCCTTGGGCTCACATGGTCAAAGCCCGAGGTTCGAACCAAAACCAGACTACCAATTCCCAACATACCCAAATATATAATTTGTTATGAAATTGGACCTCAAATTGAGGTCCAAATCCTCAATTTTTGAAAACCTCAGGTTCTACCCAAAACACCTAATTTCTCCCATGAAATCATTGATTTTGAGTTGAAATCATGTTAAACGATGTTAATGATTCAAGGAAACGAGTTAAAATTATCTCACAATCGATTTGGAAGAAGAGTTGTTCTTGAAAAATCGCCCTAAGGAGTTTATGTTTTGAAAGGATGTGAAAAATGGTTGATTTTTGGCTAAGTATAAAAATTGCAGGTTGCAAATATGGGAATTAACGCTTCAGAAAATTGGACTTTTGCATTTGCAAAATATATGTCGCGTTTGCGATACACTTAGCATTCCAGCCATCATAGCATTTGCGAGAAGTTGTTCGCAAATGCGAAATTGCATTTGCAAGAATACAGTCGCATTTGCAACTCAGGTTGTCGGGTCCATTCTTTGCATTTGCGAAGGTTTGTCGAATTTGCAAGCTCGCATTTGCGAGATAGGGCTTCGCATTTGCGAAGTCTGCAGACCTGATCACACCAGCTGAGAATATGAAATTTCCAAGTCTAAAATCCATTCCTTCGCCAATCCAAAACTCACCCGAGCCCACGGGGCTCCAAACCAAACATGCACATCAACCTAAACATCATACAACTTGCTTGTGCATTCAATCACTAAAATAACATCAACAACTATTGCATCAAAATCATAAAATTTTCTTAAGAACTTCGAATTTCCAATTTTTTTTCAAAAATGATCCGATTCACGTTATTTCAAGTCCTTTTCTTACTAAATTTAATAGACTTATCGTAAATCACATATAAGACATGTACCAGGCGCCAGAACCAAAATACGGGCCTGATACCATCAAGTTTTAATAACATTTCATTTCCAAAACTCATAAATAATTTCAAAAAATAATTTTCTTTAAAAAATCATTTCTCTGTCTTGAGACTTTTGAATTCGATTCTGGGCATATGCCCAAGTTCCATATTTTCCTACGGACCCTCCGGGACCATCACATCATGGGTCCGGATTCGTTTGCCCAAAATGTTGACCGAAATCAACTTAATTTGTTTTATAGTCAAAGTTTATCATTTTTCACAAATTTTCACATATTGGCTTTCCTGCTAAGCGCCCGGACGGTGCTTGCAAATTGAGGTGAGATAGAAAGAGGTTTTAAGGCCTCGAAATGTAGAATTTACTCTTAAAACAAGTGATGACCTTTTGGGGCATCACACCTCGCGTCGTCGTCGTCGTGGCTCGCTCGGCTCGGCTTCAGCTTCGGCTTCAGATTTGGATTGATTAGTTTAATTAATAAATATTAATATAAAAAGGTTATTAAATATTCGTTTGAATAACAAAATATTAATATTAAATCCAAGAATATTCATATTAAAATCCGTTTCTATTTTTCTATTTTCTGTTTTAGTAATGGAAAATTAACTACCCTCTTCAATTTTTCCTCTTTATTTTCCCGCTTTATTATCGAGTAAATAACCATTTATGTTATGGCATTTATGCTATGGCCGTTTTGCATAAACACCCATTCTGAAGAGTTGCACCTCTTTGATTTCACCCCAACATTGACTATAAATACAAGTCCATTCTCTCAGAATTTTCGTACGATTTTCTGAGTTTCTCCTCCTTCTTCTGCATTGTTTTAACTTCAAAGAAAGTACATTAAGTGTGATTTGCTATCGAACTTTGTGTTCGCTGAAACACTAGAGTTTGAAGTACCACTATACTAGCGTGTAAGTCGTTCTATCTTGGGAGAAATAATCTATAACATTGGGTACTCGGAGGGGATTAAATTTCTTAAAGAAATATTGTGAATTCAGTGGACTCAGATTAATTTTTTCTTCGTTTATATTTCTGTATGTGTTATTTTATATTTTCCAAAATTATTTTACAAATACAGTTTACTAACAATAACTTATTAGGTCTACACATACACTATTCTCCCAAGAGACCACACTATGATAATTACGTTTTCTTACTATGTTGTAGTCATATGTGGGGGGGGGGGGGGGTTGCATATATACCCGCTTTCTGGTCACATTTTAACTTGTACTCGCTTTGCAAAAAAATTATAAGTGTACCCACTTTTGCATAACTTCAGCATACGGGGTTGAAGTACCAAAGGCAATCACGCAAAACTTCAGCATTCTAGTAGCGGACCTGAAGTAGCAAGTGTGCTGAACTAATTGTACTGAATTTTTTGTTTGTCATTAAGCTTTTTCTAAATCTTCAGCAGAAGATGCTGAAGTTATTTAGTTCATTTATAAAAACTTCAGCACTAAATAAGATGAATTTTTTTTGTCCTGGATAAGCTTTTTCATAAATTTCAGTAGAAGATGGTTAAGTTATTTAGTTTATTTGTAAAAATTTTAGCACTAAAGCTGAAGTTTTTTTTTTTGGTTTTGAATTCATTAATTATATTTTATTTTAACTAGATTAGACAACCGTATTTATATAAAATTCTTATTGTGGAGTACTTTGAATATTCTTCTTCTTGTTCTCATCCATTTCACCATAAAAATATGAAGCAAATCCCTAAAGGGAGATGAAAGCATAAACGCCCTTTACAGCTTCGAAATTTTCATGATTTAAAATCACAAACGACATTGCCGTAAGTAGTAGAAGAGGCGACATTAGCATTACAGATAATGAGGCGAAGCACAAAATAACTTACGTAATTATTTATATTTTATTTTTAAATAATATGATAAATATATTTATAGTAATCATCCCATGAACTGAAGTTGCATAGCAGCATCAATAACAGCAGAGGAAAAAAGAAGAAGAAGAAAATGAAAGAGGTGAAGGAGGAGAAGAAAGAGGGCTGGAGTTGTTTAAAATGTGGATACAAGTTAAAACTTTTTTAAAAAATGGGTATATGTTAAGTGTGGGTGACCAAATAGCGCGTCCCATGAAATTTTCACTCGTATGTGGCCTTGTGAAAGCACCTACTTCGGGCTACTCATATAGGCGTTTTCTTTGGGTCGTACAAATTTAGAGTTCTAAAAGCCCATAAACCATGCAAATTGCATCGTCCTAGATCAGCAGGGACATTTGCATTTATATCCGTTTTTTGTGTTACATTTTAACTTATGTCCGCTTTGCAAAACAAATTGCAAGCTTACCCATTATTTCGCATAACTTCAGCATATGAGGCTGAGTAGCAAAAGCAATCACGCAAAACTTCAGCGTTCTAGTAGACGTGCCTGAAGTAGCAAACGTGTTGAACCAAGTGTGGTGAAGTTTTTGTTTGTAATTGCTGAACTTAAGCATAGTAGCTGAAGTTTTATTCTCTATTTGCTGGCGTTTTTGTTTGTAATTGCTGGAATTTTTATTTTTTTAACTGGCGAACTTCTGCTTTAGAGCTGAAGTTTTTGTTTTGTAACTGGCGAACTTCAACTCTAGAGCTGAAGTTATTATTTTTGTAACCGGCTAACTTCAGCTCTAGAACTGAAGTTTTTTATTTTGTAACCGTTGAACTTCAGCTCTAGAGCTGAAGTTTTTCTTCTTGTAACTGGCGAACTTCAGCTCTAGAGCGGAACTTTTTATTTTTTAACTGACGAACTTCAACTCTAGAGCTGAAGTTTTTGTTTTGTAACTGTCAAACTTCAGCTCTAGAGCTGAAATTATTTAATTCATTTGCAAAAAGTTCAGCACTATTTAAGCAAAAGTTTTAAACAACTTTCTAACATACTAGATAAATAATCAGATTGCCAATAATATCTAAACCATAAATTTTGGAAACAATAAACGTGAAAAGAACATCATTGTCTACTAACTTAGGTACGTGTAAATATTCATAAATTATTGTCTACTAATTTAAGTAATTATTTATAATTTATTTTTTAATAATTTGATAAATATATTTATAGCAATTATCCCATGAACTGAAGTTACATAACAACACCAACAACAACCGAAAAAGAAGAAAAAAAAGAAGAAAATGAAAGAAGAGGAAAAAGGGGGTGAAGTTATTTAAAAAGTGAATATAAATTAATTTTTTTAAAAAAAGTTATATGTAAAATTTGCAATTTTTACAGGTGAGCCTGCTTTAGAACCACCAAATTAAGTTGACGCAGAAAATGAAGGTTCGTCAAGACAAGTGAGGCTTGCTCAATCCAACCTCCTAATTTGGGAGAGTTTTTTTTTAAAAAAAAGGTTCGTTAGATCCGCCAGCATACGAGGCTCATCGGCAGCCAATAGTAAAAAGATAAGAAATGCCCAAGCCATTGCACGCATACCAACATTTCTCAAACAATAACCCACGCTTTTCAATCACCGCGTTTATTCACGCTCCACCAATCATTTTCGCAAGATTGTCGAGTGTCCTTAACGCGCTTATTGAAAACGACTTGATCATCCTTTTTGGTATTTTCCCTCCATATTATTCATGACCGGTGCCACTTGACGAAGCAAAAATCCAATTCGTTTCTTGTGTTGTTCCATATTCATTGCTTCTTTACATCACCTCTCACAAAAAGTTCTCTCTTCTCTTTTCTTCTATTCTATATATAATATATTCCTTGTGTATCGTAATTTCGTTCATCAAGTTTTACGATATCAGTGTACTGTAACCTCGTGTGTTATCAATGGCCGCAGCACCAATAGTGAATGCAGAGTATCTGAAGGAAATAGAGAAGGCCCGAAGAGATCTTCGAGCACTTATCTCCAGCAAAAACTGTGCTCCTATTATGCTTCGCTTAGCGTATGGATGCCGAATCCTCAAATGTTTTGGAAATAAAAATTGTTTTGATCTGACATTATACTTTCGGGATATATATATTGCTGTAGGTGGCATGATGCAGGAACGTATGATGCAGCAACAAAGACTGGAGGACCTGATGGATCAATCAGGAATGAGATAGAGTACAAACATGCCGCTAACAGCGGTCTCAAAATTGCAATTGATCTTTGTGGTGAGCTTTTTAACCTTTTCCGTTTCTGGAGTTTTCGCTCAAGATAGTAATTACCTCAAGAGAAATGAATTTGTGTTCGTCGATGAATTGTCAATGCGATGGTTAATGATTAATTGTTTCAGTTTAATAACTACATGAGTGTTTTTGATTGATTTTAAATACGGTCATAGGTTAGATTAACCCTTATACTCTGAAAATAGGCCTTATTTATCATTCGTTTGAGTTTCTTATCAAAAATATCCCTGCTGTTATATTTTTGGGTCAAATTTACCCTTCAACCGTAAATATAACTTACACGTTTATAATATACACGTGTCAGCATGTCATTGGACCTGATTAAAAAAATTTAAAGTATTTTTATTAAAAACTAGAAAAGAATTATAAAATAGAAAAAATTATTTTAATAAAATATTTCATTTTTTAAAAACTGAAAAAAAAAATTCAACAAAATATTTTCGTTTTTAAAATTTTTTATTTTATTTTTTTCAGTTTTATAGAATTTTGTTTTATTTCATTTTTTCAGTTTTTTAAAAAGAATTAAAGATATAGCTAGGAAAACAAATACGTACAGACAAATTAGCAGTGAAATTAAAACACTTAAAGACAAAAAATTTAATCGAAAAATAAATTGAAATACAAAATTAATGACCAAGCTGCACGGACTCTGGAAAGAATGAAATTAAAAATGTAGCTACGAAAACAATTACATACAGACAAATTAGCATTTCGTTTTATTCCAAATTAGCATTTCGAAATTTTTTTCTTCATTTTAAAAAAAAAATAAAATACTTTCTTTTTAAAAAAACTAAAAAAAATGAAATAAAACTAAATACTATAAAACTGGAAAAAATAAAATAAAAAATTTTAAAAACGAAAATATTTTGTTGAAATATTTTTTTCAGTTTTTTAAAAAATGAAAATTTTTTATTAAAATATTTTTTCTATTTTTATAATTCTTTTCTAGTTTTTAATAAAAATATTTTAAATTTTTTTAATCAGGTCCAATGACATGCTGCCACGTGTCTATTATAAACTTGTAAGTTATATTTAACTGGGTAAATTTGACCCAAAAATATAACAGCAGAAATATTTTTGATAAGAAATTCAAATGAATAATAAATAAGACCTATTTTTCGTAGAAGGACAAATCTAATTATGTTTTACTAGTATATTGCACATGCTTACCCTTTTGAGTTTTCAATTTTCGTTCGAAGATGAAAAGTTGAGCATTATATTACCACCCTTTTTCGGAGTTCTGTAAAGGATTGGGTTGTTTATATTTTTAGTAAGTAAATCAAATTGTTCTGCAATAATAGGAGTCTAGCTTTAGGTTGAACAGTTTCTCTCTTTTAGCATTACAATTTTTCTCTTTCCATCAAAACAGACAAAACATGTAGTTTTGCTTTAAATTAAGATCGACTGATCAGTGTCGACCGCTCCCCCATCCCACCTGGCCCATTCTAGCGGGGAATAACCTCAATCCGTAGAAGCTGCATCCTCAAGAGCCGCGCTCCTTTAATATGATGAGAAGAAGGGGGATGAAGTCTCATTCATATAGTAATGTCCTAGCTTGCGCCCTATTTGAGACTAAGGCAGGTTTGGAACCCTGTCCTATCACCTTTATCAAATCGCTAGCGTTCCTTGAGTTTGTCCATCGAGTCAGTAGCACGCTTGCAAAGGGTAGAAAGCGGACAGATGCCATCGAATCAGATGTGAACAAATTCCTGAACATTGAAGCTTCCGCTTTTGGCAGCTGTTAGGCAAGTGATACGGGTCTCTTAACGCCTTCTTTTTTCTTTTCATCGGAGTTATTTCACAAAGACTTGCCAGGGTAAGGAAGAAGGGGGGAACAAGCACACTTGGAGAGCGCAGTACCACTTAATGTTTCAGGTTCACAGGAAGATTCTGGACAGAAGTATTCAAACTCTTGCGGTCAAATCAAAGCTGAACTTCTCCACGAGTCTTCATCCCCATTTCAGTTAGGGCAACGACATGCTATGCTTTCTCCCCCATTGCTAGTAGGTTGATGGGTCGCGCGCCCGGCACACATGTTTTGGCCTTGTGTGTCTATAACTGAATAAGCATCCTCCTATGCCCCCATTGTTTGCTTATAATGTATTAAGTGCTTCTTTTGTCAGTCTAATCAATTTTGAAGCTAGCGATACTAATTCCTATCTTCTAATGCCTTCTAATTTATATGGAGTACAGAAGAAATTAAGGCCAGACATCCTATAATTACATATGCTGATCTCTATCAGGTGAGGATACTTGTGTCGAAGATTTATTTCCATTTTCTAAAGGTTCTGTTTAATTTTAGTTGTCTTAGTAGTAATGCGTACTACCAATTGAGGAACAAATTTTTTCTGTTTTTTAGGGATTTGAGATTGTGCTTAATCACCTTTTTGTTTGACACTGCAGCTTGCTGGAGTAGTTGCTGTTGAAGTAACTGGGGGTCCTACAGTTGAATTTGTCCCTGGTAGAAAGGTATCGAAAAGATGAAAATGCGCCCCCGTTTTTGATTTTAAATTTTACATACATTTGGTGGACTTGTCTTTAATCAGTAACTTCCAACTTTCTACCAGGATTCATCAAGTTCACCAGAAGAAGGGCGTCTTCCTGATGCCAAACAAGGTTAGTCATCTAAAAAGGTTTACATAGCTGAGCCATCATTCGAAACTAAGGTAATATGTAAAAGGTAAAAAACTCAGAATTATTATCTAATTTAACTGTGAAGTTTACAATCTGGGATACGTATCATTTGATGATGGAACAGGTAGCTTACTCTGTTCAATATCACCATGACAAGGGAAGGCATACTCATTCTCTACTTCTCTAGCAAGGAAAGAATCTATGAGAATACAAGATAAAAATACTGAACAATCGCTAGCACTTGTTTAAGATTAGGCTTAGAACTACAGATATACATGCAGAGCATATTTGTAAAGTTATAGCAGCTGAGATGCACTGTGAATAATTGAGTAAAACTTGATTCAGAGAATGAAATATAGGTGGAGCTTTCATCTATCCTATTAACGTTACATATCCTCTTTATACCATATTTGGTTCCTAATTGTTGTTCTTGCATTATATTGCTCCTAAACAACTTGAATACTAATAAAAAAATTTCTTGGTTCTGCATCTATGTTAAGGTGACTTGTCAGTAATCTTGTAGATGACATAATTTAGCTTTTTTTGTTGTTGATAAATTGCACTAATTGCTTCGTCTCCTAACATGTTTCTACGTTTTGTTAACATTATTCTCAAGAAAATTTTGCAAAGGAAAATAATTTAGCCCAATTGGTGGGAGCTCTTGAATATTATGAACAATAACCTTGAACTGGACTTGGTGATTATCCTACTGGAAAAATTCTATATATTGCCAAAAGTGCTACCAAGCTACCTTGCAGTAATAAGAAGTAGGCATGTTTTTCTGAGAGTGCTCTACAACTGAGTGCTCTGACTAAACATATTCTCAGCACGTTATCTCTCACTTTGTTCAACATTCTAATGCCTTTTAGGCCCACCACACTTGAGGGATGTCTTTTACAGAATGGGACTCACTGACAAAGATATAGTGGCATTATCTGGAGGCCACACACTGGTATTATATCACATGGATCTGAATCTAGATACTGATATTTCTCACGCAGTTGTTTTAAAGGTCTTTTGTGTTTCCTGTTGCAGGGGAGAGCACATCCAGAGAGATCTGGCTTTGAGGGACCTTGGACTAAAGAGCCTTTGAAATTTGACAACTCATACTTTGTGTAAGATTAGTATATTGAGGAACCTCTTTTATATTTCACCGTTGTTAAAAGAAAATTTTCATGACTGCTTGCCCAAATGATTCAATGATCTCTTAGGGAGCTCCTCAAGGAGGATTCAGAAGGTCTCTTGAAACTTCCCACTGATAAAGCTCTGGTTGAAGATCCACTATTTTCCCCCTATGTGGAACTTTATGCAAAGGTATTAAAGCTCATGTTACTGTGCATAGTTTTAATGGCCAATTGTTGTAATACATTGTTTAAAATTGTTACTACTAGACAACATTGCATAATGCAAGAAGGAAAATAACATTAAAACCCAGCAAGGCTGGCTAAATTGCTGGAAATTTATCTATCATTTGTGACTCTTGCTATTCTTTGCTTTCTCATACATTGATGATAACTAAGGATTTACGTGGTAGACCATTATTTCCTATTGATGGCTTGACAAGCATAAAGATAAAACTGTGGAAGTTCGCTGGAATATTTTGCAACATACTATACCCTTGACTGGTCCACCCAAGGTCTGTCACTCTCATAGATCTTTATTGAGCAAATGAATGAGCAGCAATCCTATTTGAGTCTTTCTTCCAACTTAACCAACATGCATAATTGCATATCCATTTGGCTAAACAGCTGCATTATTCTTCAAGATTTCTGGAATTCGTTTTTCCTAAACAATCTCACGCAAAAGCATTTTCTGTAATAGCTTATATCTACTTTTTTCTATGATAGGACGAAGAGGCTTTCTTTAGAGACTATGCAGAGTCACACAAGAAGCTCTCAGAGCTTGGATTTACACCACCTTCATCTTGCTTCAAGTTAGCAGTAAAGAACAGCACGGTGTTGGCACAAGGTGTTGTTGGGGTTGCTGTTGCAGCAACCGTTGTAATACTCAGTTACTTCTATGAGCTCAACAGGAGAATCAAGAAGGCATAAGCAAGCACACAAGTTCCATTACATTGGCGGACTCAATTGAAAGCAAATTGGCAACTGAATAGCTCCATAATTATAATGGCATACACTAGATTGATGATTGTTACTGACACAGCAAAGATGATGCTAGTATTTCGTTATGTTTCATCAATAAATCTTGGGATTTGCTGCTTGTAGCTACTCAAGTATAGAATAACATGCCTTTGGCGAATTTGAACTATACATAGTTCCACTTATGGTTCAAATATATTCCTCATTGAGCAAGAATTATCCACAGAATGGCGTCACACTCTTAATTCTCTCTGTTTTCTACTAATTGTCACTTATGATAATTTGTTGCAAAAAGGAAATACTCCAGGAGATACTATTGTAAATTTAATCTTTGGAAAAGGGTCAAATATATCCTTATAACATTGAAAAAAGTCAAATATTAACTTTCGTTATACTATCAGTCAAAATATATCCCTAACGTCATACTATTAGCCCAAATATATCCCTGACATCATGAAAGTGGTACAAATCTACCCTTCCCCCGTTAACTGTCTCCCATCTGAACACATTTTATTGCTACCTCACCATTTCACCATGTTTGCAGCTACCAAGTTCAATTACTTTGAAGTTCTATCATTATTTTGATGACTTTACTGCTCTACTTCCTGTTGCTTTTCAAAATACCTATTGCTTCTTCGGCCGATCATGGAATTGTACGTAGTTTTCACTTGACCTTACAATTTTGTGTTTTATTTTGCATTTTCTTGTATTGCCGCAGAATTTGTAAGACCAATTTAGGAATAATTTAGTAGCACTTTTATTTTAACATAAAACGTAAAGAGAAAAAATGGTAGCCTTCCAGAAATGTGCTTGAAGAGAAAGAAACAAAAAAGGTTAACTCTCGTGTCTATGTTGTTTTTCTTTCTCACCATGGTCAATTTTGAAACCTTAAACTAGTTTGCCTGTATCTTTGCTTAGTCTTTTATATTAAACAAAATGTATTTTCGTTCGTATAAGCATGAATTTTGAATGGGAAAAATTAGAGTTTTCTCGGTTCACATTGTTTCATATTATCTTTAGTTGTTAGCATTTCTTTTGATATATTTTTGTGTATCTATGATCTATGATTTTTCTTCAAATAAAAGGAAAGAAAGGTTGTGGGGAAGGGACGAAAATGGGAGTATAATGATGAGGTGGCAGTGAAATATCTTCATAGGGAGGCAGTTACCGGAGGGAGGGTAGGTTTGTATCACTTTTATGAAGTTAGGGATATATTTGGACCGATAGTATGACGTTAGGGGTATATTTGTACTGATAGTACAACGGAGGACGATATTACACCTTTTTCAATAGAATAAGGACATATTTGATATTTTTCCGTTTAATCTTATATGAGAGAAACCGCAAGTGAAAACCCGATTGAAATATCTTAAATAGCCTATAATTTTGTTATGCCGAGGAAGAGGCAAACTCGAAAATAAAGAAGATAAAGAACACCAAATTTTAATATGAAAAACCCTTCAAATCGAAGGTAAAAATCAGGGGATCACAAAAATCAAAAAAGCTCCACTATAACAATAAGAGAGTTACAAAAGTTCTCCAAATTGGCTACACAACAAGTGCCAAACACGGAGCAAAAATAGCAAAAACTAATCAATTGAAGAAAGAGGAGAATCCATAAAAATAAAGCTATTTTTCGAGGCTCGAAATTAGATGCTCCGATCTCCACCGTTCAAATTCAAGACTAAGATGTTACGAATACTTAGTCAAAATTTTAGCCCGATCCAATAGTTAACAAATAGGAATACGTGATTTGAATGTTGGTTGGTTGGAATAAAACTATGCAGTAAAACAAATATTTTTTCTTCTCTCTTCTCTCTTGACGAAGGCTCTCTAAAAAATTACTCTTATGTGCTTAAGTCTTTCAAAGACTTGTATTAATGAGTATAGAGTAATTCTCCAAGGTTGTCCTATTTATAGATCATGAGAGGTGCTTTCTCTTAAAGCCAAAACTCACTCAAAATAAAGATAACCCGAATCCAATTCCAAATAGGAACAAAAACCAAAAGAGAATAGGATTAGGCCATTGGGTCTTTGGCCGGATAACAATGGCATGAGCCCAACAAACTCCCCCTCCAGCCAAGGGGCCAAATGTGTCTTTAAGTAGAGGACCTATTGACATGCTTCATGCATGCCAATTTTCTACAAAATTCATATTTATCTGCAACCATCGTTTTTGTCAGCATATCCGAAGGATTTTCATTAGTGTGTATCTTCTCAACCTCAAATAATTTCTCTTCCATGGCCATTCTTATCCAATGATACTTTCTATTTATATGTTTGGTCTTAGAATGAAAAGTGGAGTGCTTGGTGAGACAGATAGCACTTTGATTATCACAAAATAAGATGTACCTTGGTTGTTCAAAGCCAAGATCATTAATAAACTTCTTCATCCATAATAGTTCTTTGGCACCTTATGTGATAACAATATATTCGATTTATGTGGTGGATAGAGCTATGCACTTCTTTAGTCTAGATTGCCAAGAAATAACTCCCCTGCAAAAGTGATCATATAACCGGAAGTGGATCTTGAATTATCAAGTTTGCCTCCTAAATTAGAGTCTGTGTAACAAACAAGTTCAGGCTTGTCATTGCCAAAGCACAGCTTTAAACCTGCAGTACCTTTCAAATACTTTAATATTCATTTTATTGCAACCCAATGTTCTTTTCCAGGATTAGAAAGGAATTTACTAATAGTACCAAAGACATGTGCAATATCTGGTCTAGTGCAAAACATAGCATATATCAATCTACCAACGGCAGAAGAGTAAGGAATATGAGACATCTCCTTTTTTCTCCATCAGTAGATGGACTCTGACTAATACTCAATTTGAAGTGTTTAGCAAGAGGAGTACTAACCACTTTTGCATCTGTCATATTGAACCTCTTGAGTACCTTTTCACTATATTGCTTTTGGGACATAAATAACTCCTTTCTATCTCTGTGTCGATGGATTTGAATGCCCAAGATTTTCTTTGCTGGCCCCAAGTCCTTCATCGCAAACGATTTGCTCAACTGCTTCTTAAGGACAACAATTCTTGATTTATTCTTGCCAACAGTAAGCATGTTATCCACATAAAGCAATAAAATAATAAAATTATCAATTAGAGAACTTCTAGAAGAATACACAATGGTCTGAAGAAGTTTTCTTGTACCCTTGTTCTTCTTTCACAGATTCAAACATCAAATACCATTACCTCGGAGCTTGTTTCAATCCATACAGGCTCTTTTTCAATTTGCAGACACAATTTTCTTTTCCCTTAGTTACAATACCCTCAGGTTGCTCCATATAAATCTCCTCATCTGATTCACCATGAAGAAAATCAGTCTTGACATCCATATGCTCAATCTCTAAATTTAGACTTGTAGCTAAGCCTAGAACCACACGAATAGTAGACATCTTCACAACAGGAGAGAAAATTTCATCTAAGTCAACTCCCTTCTTCTGGACAAAACCTTTATCAACTAACCTTGCCTTGTATCTAGGCACACGGGTATGTTTATCTTGCTTTATTCTGAATATCCATTTGTTAGATAGGACTCTCTTACCTTTCGGTAATTTCACTAACTCATATGTGCCATTCTCATGTAGTGACTTCATATCATCTTCCATCGATTCGATCCACTGATCTTTGTGAGTATCTTGCATGGCTTTATCATAATTCTCAGGTTCTCCCATGTCAGTCAAAAGTACATACTCTTTAGGAGGATAGCGCATGGACTTTTTGCTTCTCATTTGTAGATCTTCTAAGAGAGGTTTCAGGAGCATTCGAAGTAGTAACCTATGCAGGAAGTAGTTGTTGATCAACCACAACTTCATCAACTGGAGCATCCATAAAATCTACATCGTAATGATCATTTTGATCTTGATCACTATCTCCATCATTGTCTTGGGTTCCTTCATGTGCAATAGGTGCCGTAGCAATTGAAACTAGATCAATATCAACTAAGCTCTCATTACTCTGAGAATCTATCTTCTCAGCTTTGTCAATATCTTCAATAGTTTGGTCTTCAAAGAATATTGCATCACGACTTCTAATAATTTTATTATCAATTGGATCATAAAAACGATACCCAAACTCATCTTGACCATAACTGATAAAGATACACTGCTTAGTTTTGGCATCCAGTTTCGACTTCTCATCTTTAGGAACATGCACACAAGCTTTACACCCAAAAACTCTCAGGTGATCTTAAGAAACATCTTTGGCAAACCAAACTCTGTCTGGGGCATCACCATCCAAAGCAACTGCAGGAGACAAATTGATAACATAGGCAGTAGTGTTAAGTTCTTTTGCCCAAAATGTATTTGGAAGTTTAGCATCTGAAAGTAAGCATCTAACTCTCTCAACTAGAGTTCTATTCATCTTCTCTGCCAAACCATTCAATTGAGGTGTCTTGGGTGGAGTCTTCTGATGACGAATTTCTTTTCCCTTGCAATAGTTATCAAATGGACCACAATATTCACCACAATTGTCAAGCGAATATACTTTAATTTCTTTCTCGTCTGTCTCTCAACTAAGGCCTGAAATTCCTTAAACACGCTAAGTTCTTGATCTTTAAATTTCAAAGGATACACCCGGAGCTTACGAGAATGATCGTCAATGAAGGTCACAAAGTAAAGTGCACCACTTTTTGAATTTACTTTAGAAGGATCGCACAAATCAAAGTGTACTAGGTCCAATAAATCAGGCTTTCTTGAGTGAGGATGCCTATGAAATGAAACCCTTTTCTGGTTGCCATCTAAGCAATAGATACATCTTTTCAGCTTTGCTTGTTTCACTCTAAAAATCAAACTTTTCTTAGCCAAAAACGTAATCCTCTTCTCGCTCATATGACTCAGTCTTCAGTGCCATAATTCTGATAAAGTATCACTTTCCACCAGATTGGAGTCATTAAGAATAGAGCCTTGTATCATATATAATTGACCAGACTTGACTCCTCGAGCCATTACTAACGAGCATTTGGTGAGCTTCTATTGGCCATTAAAGAGAGCATTATGGTAACCTTCATCGCCTAATCTTTCCGCGGAGATCAAATTGAAAGAAAAGTGTGGAGCATACTTGACATCTTGGAGAACTAACATTAAACCATTATTAGTTTTCAAACAAACTGTGACAACACTAAACACCTTAACTTCATCGGCATTACCCATCTTTAACACTCCAGAATCAACATGAGTATAAGATGAGAAAAATCTTTTCTTGGTGTGACATGTGAGGTAGCTCCAGAATCTACTATCCAACTCGTCTCATGGGATACCAAATTAATGACGTTTTCATCATAGGCAAAAATAAGGTCATCTCAGATAATAGCAGCAATATTGTTGTCGTTATTTTTAGCTTTCTTTTCTTCTCTAGTATCTTGATTCAACTTGCGGAAAAACTTTTAGATGTGTCCTTTCTTTCCACATTGGTTGCATGTAATATTATAGTATTTAGACCTTGACATACTTCTACTTTTACCTCTATTCCTTGAGCCTCTTGTTCTATCTCTCCCCCGGTCTTTTGTAACCAAAATATCTGCTTGTGAGGACGAACCTTGAGATTTTCTCCTTACTTCCTCGTTCAACACACCACTCTTGACATATTCTATGCTCACCTTACCAACAGGAGCCGAACTTGTCAAAGAAACACAAAGAGTTTTCCAAGAGTCTGGCGGAGTATTAAGAAGCCAAAGTCCTTGTATCTCATCATCAAAATTAACTCCCATTTCAGATAGTTGATCAAGGATGCCCTGAAAATCATTTATATGATTAAGGATAGGGCTGCCTTTCCTTGTATTTAAAGGTCATCAATTGCTTTGGCAGAAGTATTTTGTTGTTCCCGGTTTTTGAAACATAAAGAGACTCTAGCTTTTCCCACAAAGATCTCGCATGTATCTCGTTTACAAGATGGTTGTGAACATTATCTTCAACCCATTGTTTTATATATCCACATACTTATTGGTGCTCGATATCCCAATATTCATCGGATATACTCTTGGGTTTATGGGCTGAAAAAACGGGTAGATGCATCTTTTTCACGAACAACAAGTCTTTTATCTTGATTCTCCAAATATTATGATTTCTCCTATTTAAACATACCATATTGCTCATATTCTCCTATATTTCATAACAACTCGGATAAATAACTAAGGTTCTGATACCACTATTATGTCGAGGAAGAGGCAAACCCGAAAATAAAGAAGATAAAGAACACCAAAATTTAATGTGGAAAACCCTTCAAATCGAAGGTAAAAATCATTAGATCACAAAGATTCAAAAAGCTCCATTATAACAATAAGAGAGTTAAAAAATTTCTCCAAATTGGCTGCACAACAAGTGTCAAACACGGAGCAACAATAGCAACAACTAATCAATTGAAGAAAGAGGAGAATCCACAAAAATAAAGCTGCTATTTGAGGCTCGAAATCAGATAGTATGGGCCTCCAAATCCGATCTCTATCATTCAAATTCAAGATCAAGATGTTACAAATATTTAATCAAAAGTTCAACCCGATCCAACGGTCAAAGAATCAGAAAACATGATTTGAATATTGGTTGATCGGAATAAAAATCTGCAGCAAAATAAATATTTTTTTTCTCTCCTCTCTCTTGATGAAAGCTCTCTCAAAAATCACTCTTATGTGCTTAAGACTTTCAATGACTTGTGTTAATGAGCATAGAATGATTCTCCAAGGTTTTCCTATTTATAGATCATGAGTGATGCTTTCTCTTAAAGACAAAACCCACTCAAAATAAGAATAAACCGAATCCAATTCCAAATAGAAATAGAAATCAAAAGAGAATAGGATTAGGTCATATGGTCTTTGGCTAGACAACATGGGCATGAGCCCAACAAATTTAACTTAAATGCTTGAATCAATTTCTATATGGGGTCTTTTCAGTCCCAAAATGCGATCCACCATTCTAGTTGTTCGTAATTTGGAACCTTGGGGCATGACTAGGATGAAACGAGGTAACTTTGACCATTCAAATTTATCTTCAATTAAACAAAATGAGTCAGTTTAATCCAATCTTAAATGGAGCTTATTACAGATATATTACGAAGGATAAATCAGGTGTTCTTTATAGTTTATACTAAGTACTACTTTCACATTACGCGTAACATTTACATTTCTAACATTATTTTAATAAGGCATTTTTCAAATTCCAACTTTCATAACGCGTTCTTTCATGTATAAAAGTATGTCGTTTACCCCAAAAAAATAACAATTAAATTTGTATCTGATTTAAAGGATGTGTGGCTCAATTCAATACGAATTATTTAAGAATAACAAGTAATTAAGTTAAAGGTGAAATGAAGGATCAAACCAATTGTAATATGATGATCAAGCATGATCTCATGTTAAACAATGAAATTCAACCTTGGTTGGACCCTCGATATAAGTTCAAACGCGAATAAAGAAGAAAATAATTGAAGAACATTTTTTATAATAGGTAAAAGACAAAAATAAACTTTTATTGCTTTTATTTCCATGTCAACAATATGTCAAAATAAAAGAAACCTTCTCCTTTATATAGTAGAAGAATGTTAATCCTAGTACAAGTCTAAATAATTTAAAAATCTACTTTTTTGGTAAATGTCAATTGGCAATTGATATTGGATGGGATGCGCGCCATAATATCCGGTTAAGGTTGAATATTACGGCTCCATACTTGTTATGCATAACCGTTCACGCGTTTCCTGTGGTCCAGAAACCTTACTTGGTCTATGTCTGTTATTTCACTGTGCATGATCCTAGATGCATCGTTCACTCCCCCTGGGTTCTGATAGAGAGGTTCTTCGCCCTTCCTTATAGTCGTTTCTAGATCGTGCTTCCCTCTTGTTTTCTTATTGGGGAATTGCGGGAACCTTTTGCCCCTGATTTTACCCATACCCAAATAGTCCCTTTGCCTTTTCAGAGAGTAGATTTATCAAAGTGATAAATTAACCCCGATTCCTTCTTACATACACTACAATCGAATCGCTGGGTCAATAAAATAAATTCCATCAGTTGCGTCTTTCTGACTTTGGACACGTGTTAGCCGTTGATTGATTGTCACCGAACGCGAAACATCATATATTGATTACCTCTTTTATATAAAAATCTTTGGTCCCTTTTTCCATTTTTTTACTTTATGATTCCAAAGCTCCTTAATTTAACCCCGAACATTTTACTTATCCTTAACCCCTTCAAATTTTCATATATTGCTCCATAGATCTTCATATTTTCATCCACCCATCTTCAAATCTGACCTTCATACCTTCATATTTATCTTCAAATCTTCATCATTATCTTTAAATCTTCATCCTTGGCTTTAAACCCTCATAGTTCCCAAAAATTGATGGCTAAGACTCTGTAATATGCGCCTCAACAGACCGTCCCTCCAACTTCTAAACCGGCCATAGATGCTGAGGTAGCCACGCCTGAAATGGCCCCAGAACTTCCTCTGAAAAGTTTCATCCCCGGAGGTTGCTCTATTGATAACGACTTCAAGGTCAAAAAATCATCCCATCAGCAGGATTGAGGCGAGGGGTTGTGGAGGACATATGCTCCATTACCAAGGATACACTCCCTACAGTTCGTGAGGACTATAATTGGGAAGGCAAAGAAGTGGTCTTCCTTGGTCCCAATGAGGACATTACCACTCATGTGGAGGGGTTACCTAAGTATTTGCCCCGGTGGATCCGATAATCCTCGACTTTTGCAAAAGGTACGAGGTCTGCCTCGGGTAGATTCACCCGTCCTTTTAGAGGATCATAATCCTCCTCCACCATTTTGTAAACAACATTGAAGTACCTCGATTCACCATCTATCATCTGCTTCTCTCTATAGTCCCCGGGTTTTCTAAGAAGGTTTAATCAAGCTCGTTTGTCAGGCAAGTAAAGCTCCATTTTCCAGCATCGATGAAGATCCAGATTGAGGTTGGCAGGGGAGATTCGTTCGGGTAAAAATCGAATATCTCATTCCAATTCTTGTCGTTCCTTGAAAAGTAGAACTTATCCCGTAAGTTCCTTTCCTTTTTGAATACTTCGAATTTTTTTTGTTCCATTTTCATAGTGCATGATTCTATCTTCGTGCAGTGGTCGCCCGAGTTCCCAATGCAGTCCCTCATTTTAGAGAGTGGGTCGAGGGGATCTATAAAAAACTACCATACTTTAAGCTTGAATGCGCAAACACTCAAAGTGAAATTCGGAGACTCGTTCTCATGGTGAGTGCCCCGCCCGAACAAATCTACTTTCATACTTAAAAATTATTTTCACTAAGTTCTTTTTCTCTCATAGCTTTGCCCAAGACCACCAAGCTTCGACCATTGGACAAGGACGAGGTCCCATCCTCATTTGATAAACCCTCTGCTTTGGGACAACCTAGAGCTACTGCACAAAATGAGAAAGAGAAGAAAAAGAGGAAATCTTTCGGCTCCCCGGATGCCAAAGTCAAGAAGAAGAGGTTAATGGTCTGGGTATGGAAAACCAATAAGTAGAGTACCCGGGCTAGGGTACCGAATCTGACTCCCTCTACTGTCTTAGGAATTACCTTGAAGATGACGACCTAGAATTCATCGCCCATGGCTGGCCATTGATGAGGAAAAACATGTAGCAACTGGAGGTAGTGGTTGAGAGGCCGATCTTTCTTTAGCCTGAGAACCAGAGGGAGAATCCGAGGCTATTTTCTCCCAAGAAACTATCTTTACTCTGAGGGAATCTATGGATGTCATTAATATCGCAGAATCAACGTCCCAAACTGACTCTTTATTCGATGAGTCTCAGGCCATATAGGAGAAGCAAAATAAGACTTAATGGTCCGCAGACGAGGCCCTCAACATGTTTTTTGACGATGTGAACATGGGCGCGTTGGAGGATTATTACGGGTTCGGTTACCTAGAGATCCTGAAAAAGGGTGTGTCTTCGGGAGCATGCGACCCCAAAGCTGATGAGGCAGTTCTCTACTCCGAACTTGGATCTTGATTGTAAAAGGACGTTCATGTTTACTATCCCGTCAGACACCCTGGTATTGTCTCCTCTAGTGGGTATGGTTAGCTTCACTAACTAGTGACTGATGACGACCAAGCGAAGATGAACTAAGTTACCACATTGAGCCTCTTCAACGAAGAACAACATGCACTGAATCAGGTAAGTTTCCCTTTCCCTTTCCGTTCACCCTTCGTGCATCTTATTGAACTTCAATGTATTCTTATGATCTCATTGATTTTTTTCAGACTTCGGTGCTCCACTATTAAGGCTTTCATTAGTCTCGAATGGAAGTCAGCCAGCTTGAGTTCGAGCTCAAAGAGCAAGTCCAACATAGAGATATGTACAAAGATCTCACCATTCTCTAAGCCGATCTAGAAAAATCTCAAAGGAAGGATTCGTTTGTAATATGGTAGCACGCCGAACTGGTTGAGAAGGTAAGGATATTTGAGATTAAAAACGAGAGATTGATCGTAGTAACTAACAATGCAACCTCGTAGGTCCAGTAGGAAGTAAACCTGATCAACGAGCTTCAGGCTGAGATGAAAGAGCTCAGGACTTCTACCGTTACGCTGAGGAGTAGGATGGAACTTTTGGCCTCGGAAAAGGAGGACATCAAGGAGGAGTTGGCATCGACCAAGGATCATCTCCTAGTGATAAGGGAAAAGGCCGGCAAATGGTTTTGCCTACATGACGAGCTCCGGGCTCAACTAGATTCGACCATTTTATAATGGAACGACCTCGACCGAGAGATATCGCTTTGAAGTCTAAGTTTAAGGTGTCTTTGATTGATTCCTACGAGGTTGAGAAGATATTGGCCCAGTATAAAATCGAGATGAAAATAGCCGAGGCTCACTTAATAACAAAGGCCGAATATGTGAAGTTGTTGTCACAAAGGGAGACCCTCGAGGATATTCATGCCCGGTGATTTGATCTTTTGGCCGAGATCAAAGAGGATAAGAGGCGCGAGGCGGAGGCAGACGAGCTATGTACGAGTCTGAAGGTTCTGGTGCTGAGTCGAGCTCTGGTGAATATTAGGCGGAGATGACTTAGCTCCTTTTTTGTTTCCTTTTGTATATATATAATTTTACTTTAGCAACGCCGTGTCTTTTACTTTTCAACATTCTTTTGTGATTTCTTATTTGCCGATCATCCTTAATGACTTAGTATAGAATTAGAAGTAATTTTCAGCACTTGTTCTTCGGAAGGCCGAATAAGGCCCGTTTTTAATAGTAAATCCGAGTTGTTCGTGGCTTCAAAATTTTGATAAAAAATGAAGGCCTATAAGATACTTGAGTGTTTAGTAGTACACGATAGTACTTTGCTGAGGGTAACCCTTTAATCAAAGCCAAGGGTAACCTTTTAACCAGATTTAATCATATGTAAGGGCCTTACTTTCTGAGTACGAACTCGGACGTCTCCAAATCATTTTTGGTTGGTCGTAGCCCATCATGTTCGCCCCTCGTAATAGGCTCGGTGCCTCCAGGATGCCATATCTCGGGTCATTTGAGTTTTTATCGGACGACAGTCATCGAGTCGGAATAGCCTGTGGGCTCTGGGATTTTGGATATGTTATTCATTCTAAGTAATTAAGTGAATGCATTGATGGTGAAAAATGCATAGTGATAAAATACAAAGAAAGTAAAGATTTATTTCATTGCTTTATATGTAGAGTACATAATCGTAGGTGCATAAGCATTGTGCCACAACAAGAGTGCACTACATGGGTACGGTTCATTCAACGGTTTGACCCTTACAATGAATCTTAACTACCAAGCCTTGGATTTTTAATATTAAGTAATAACACCTTCTAAAGATCCTAACTTAGGGGGTAGTAGCCCCAATATTTGAGGCTGAACTTGTGAGGGCTCAAATACTATTGGTCCGGTGCAGGTGATCAGCAACTCCGGGTTTAGGTTGGCCTTCAAAACTAAGGTAGCATGTTTTAATTTTGCCTCATTAAAGATCTTACCATAAAACCCACTTAAAAAATAAATCGGTTCAAGAGAAAAAGAGTATAACACGTGCTTTCAGACCTAATAGTCATATTTGCCCTTCAATCAAGTACCTTCTCAAGTTAGTCTGTAATATAACAAATTTCAAAAAAGAATTATGTTCATACCTTAGCAGTAAACCGCTTTGAGTGTGCCACATTCCAGTTGTTCGGTAGTTGTACACCGTTTCCCATCTCGAGTTTATATGAACCCTTCCTGATTATTCCAGTAACTCTTTACGGTTCTTCCTAATTTGGGCCTAGTTTCCCGTCGTTTGGGTTCCTTAGCGTAATTTTCCTTAATAGCAAGCCACTGACTTGAAAATGTCGAAGGTTAGCCCTTCAGTTGTAGTACCTCCCTACTTTCTACTTTTGGGTGGCCAATCGAACTATGGAGGCTTCCCTCCTTTCATCCAATAGGTTCACACTCGTAGTCATACCCTCGTCGTTTGACATTTTGGTAGCATACCAGAACCTGAGGCTCGGTTCTCCCACCTTGATAGGGATTAATGCTTCCGTGCCGTAGACTAGAGAGGAATGGTTACTTGACTTCGAAGTCGTTCAGTATGCCCACAAGACTTCGGGTAATATCTCCTTCCACTTTCTTTTTGAATCGATCAGTCACTTTTTCAAGTTTTGGAGTATAGTTTTGTTTGTTGATTCCTCTTGCCCGATCCCACTAAAGTGGCAAGGTATTGATAATAGCTTTTTGATTTTGTAGGCTTAAAAAAATTTACTCACCTTGCTGGTGACGAGTTGTTTTTTAGTTGTCGTAAACAATCTCAGCTTGTATCCCAAATTGACATATTATATGATACCAGAAGAAGTCGATGACCTCTTTCTGCCAGAACTTTTCAAATGTCTGAGCATCGAACCACTTGGAATAATAATCGGTCATGAGTAGTATGTACTGGGATATACTGGGCGCCCATGGCAGGGTACAGACGATGTTCAACCCCTATTTCATAAACACACATCGCGACATGATCGGGTGAAGTACTTATCTCGGTTGATGAATCAATTGGGGCGTATCTTTGACACTCATTGAATATACGTACGAAGTCTTTTGCATCTTTCTATATTTATTTCCAGTAGTAACCGACTTTGATTAACTTCTGAGCCAGGGATTCAACCCCCTAGTGGTTCACACAAGTGCTCTCGTGGACCTCTCTTATAGCATATTTAGTCTCTCTCGGACCCAAACACCTAGCTAGTGGACCGAAGATAATTTCCTCTCAACTAAAATGAACCGGTCAGCTTTGGTGTGTAGGGCTTTCGATTCCTGGGGATCCGATAGCAATTTCCCTGTCTTTAGTTAGTATATGTAATTGTTTCTCCAATCCCAAGTCAAATGTGTCGAGTTTACTTTGGCATGACCTTCTTTTACTATCGAGTTCATAAGTTATACGTCTGCCCCCAAGTTTAATTCATCAGAGTCGCAAGACGACCCCACGTTGGCTAGTGCATCGACCTCACTATTTTGATCCCGAGGTACATGCTGTAGATTCCATTCCTTGAATTGATGTAAGGCCACCTGTAACTTGTCTAAGTATCTCTGCATCCGTTCCTTTTTTACGTCAGACGTTCCGTTGACTTGATTTATGACAAGGAGGGAGCCACATTTTGACTTCAATCACTTACGCCCCTAGGCTCTTAGCCAGTTCTAGACATGCAATCATAGCCTCATACTTGGCGTCATTGTTAGTCAATTTTAGCTTTGGAGGCACCATCCGTGAATATTGTCCAGAACCTTGAGTTAACACCCGAAGCAAGTAGTGACTCCTTTTTGATCTCGTGTATCAAATCCGAAGTAAAGTCGGTCACCAAGTCTGTCAAAATATGGGATTTTATGGAGGTACAAGGTTTACACTCGATACCATAGCTGCTAATTTCTACGGCCCATTTGGCCAACTGGCTTATAACCTCGGGTTTATGCAGGACATTCCTCAGTGGATAAGAGGTCACGACACATATGGGGTGACATTGAATGTACGACTTTAATTTCCTAAAAGCACTTAGCAAAGCAAGCGCTAATTTCTCTAGGTGAGGGTACCTTGTTTCGTCATCGCCTAGGGTTATACTAACATAGTAAATAGGAAATTGTGTATCTTCTTCTTCCCGAATTAGAACACCACTTACCCCCACCTCAGAAATCACCAGGTAGAGATGCAATTGTTCGTCCACCTTCAGAGTGTGCAACAAGGGGGCTCTCTAGAGCTCTTCTAAAGCTCGTTGGCACTCTGATGTCGAATAGAAGTTGTTCTTTTTTTACTAGTGAGAAGAACTGATGGCTCTTATTCGGCAACCTCGAAATGAACCGGCCCGGTGCAGCTATCTGCCCGATTAGTCTTTGTATTGCTTTAACATTGTAAACCACAGTGATGTCTTCTATGGCCTTTATCTTTTTTGATTTGAAATCTATTCCCCGGTTGGATACGATGAACCCAAGAAACTTACCCGAGACGACTCCGAATGAACATTTTTTTCGGTTTAGTTTCATGTTGTATTTCTTCAGTATAACGAATGTTTTCTGCAAATGTTTCAAACGGTCCTCTGTTTGCAGGGACTTAACCAACATATCACTAGTATAAAATTCTATTAATTTCCTAATTTTTTCTTCAAACATCAGGTTTACTACACATTGGTATGTGTCACTGTGTTCTTTAGTCCAAATGACATTAAGTTATAACAGTAGGTGCCAAATTTGGTTATGAAATAAGTGTTCTCTTGATCGCTCGCGGCCATCCAAATCTGGTTGTGCCCGAAATAAGCACCGAGAAAGCTCAATATCTCATGGTCGGTTGCTGTGTCAATCATTCGATGATGTTCGGCAAAGCAAAAAAGTCCTTTAGACGCGTCTTGTTTAGATCCTTATAATCTACATACAACCTAAGTTTATTTCCTTTTTTAGGTACTACTACTACGTTAGCCAACCAACCCGAGTATTTCATTTCTCGGATGAAACCTATTTTAAAAAGTTTTGATACCTCGTGCTTGATGAATGCGTGTTTGATCTCGAACTGTGGCCTTATCTTCTGCTTGATCGGATGGAACTTTTGATCCAAGCTTAATTTGTGAATTGTCACCTATGGTGAGATCGCTGTTATGTCTAGATAGGACCAGTCAACACAATCGACATTAATTTTAGGAAAATCAATAAGTTTTTTTTGAGCTTGGGGGTTAATCCCGTGCCCAGGTATAACTTTCGATATGGTAGGTGCTCAGCCAATACAACCTGCTCCAACTCCTCGATCATTGACTTAGTGGCATTGGTGCCATCGGGCGCTATACAAGATCTCGAGATGCTGTAATCATCCTCATCATACACTTCCTGCTCTTCCTACCTTTCCGGCTCGGTTGAGGCTGATATCATTGATTACTATTTAGTTTTTTCTTTTTGGTTGATTTCCTGCTTTTTCATGTTAAAACTGTAGGAACTAGGGTTACTTCATCGATGGCAAATATTTCCTTTGTGGTCAGTTTTTCCCTGTAGACTGTCTTGACTCCTCCTGGAGTGGGGCATTTTAGCGCCTGATGTAAGGTCGAAGGCACTACTATCATGTTATGAACCCATGGCCTTCCGAACAAGGTGTTGTACCTCATATCCCCCTCGGTCACGTAGAACATTACTTTTTGGGTGGTCCTAGCAGTGTTTATTAGTAAATTTATCTCTTCCTTCGTGGTTTAGCACGCCATGTTGAACCCATTCAATACTCGCACCGCCGGTACAATTTGGTCCATTAATCTCAATTGCTCTACGACCCTCCATGGGATGATGTTGACTAAGCTACCTGAATGAATCAACACACGTTTAATGCAAGATTTATTGACAAGTACAACTATTATTAATGCATCATTATGAGGCTAGATGATGCACTCGGCACCTTCATCGGTAAACGAAATTGCTCCTTCCGATATGTAATCCTGAGTGCATTTTTCCCCCATGATAGAAACTTTGGTGTGTTTTATCATTGACCCTTGGGGGACATCCACTCCCCCAATGATCATGTTGATTATATGCTAGTTCTCTTCTTGTTCGACCTGTTTGCTCGAGTCTCTGTTTCAGAAGTGATTTTTGGCTTGCTCGCTTAGTAATTCTCGAAGGTATCCATTGTTGAATAATAAAGCTACTTCTTCTCTTAATTGTCTAATATCTTTGGTCCTATGGCTGTGAGTACCGTGGTACTTACACACTAAGCTATGATCTCTCTAGGCAGGATCAGACTGTAGTAGTTTGGTTTATTTGCTACGTCCTATGGCAGACACTATACTTGCAGCGTCTACGTTGAAATTATATTCTGAAAATATCAATGCTTCCCTACTCACGAAACCTTTTGAACCCACTTTTGCTCATCAGGCCCCTGCTGCTCGGTCCTTGATCGTTTCTTTTGTCGTTCCTTGTCGGGTGGAGTCCGGATCTGTTTCCCCCGATCCGTAGTTATGGTTGGTATCGATCTTGGATCGACCTCAGATCCTTATTGATAATTCTCTTAGACATGTCATCGGCTCTGATGGGGTACAAAGACTCCGAAGGGGCCTCGAGTTGGTCGTTTTTGACTCTGATCTTCGACTGATACTTTTTATGAACGTCCGCCTAAGTGACCGCTAGATATTCCAGTAAATTTTGATTTAGCTATTGAGAATCCATAGAACTTCGGGGGTTGAGACCTTGAGTAAATGCCTGAACAGCCCAATCATCTGCGACGGGGGGCTGATCCATCTGTTCTATCTAGAATCCTGACATGAACTCCCTAAGCATCTCATTGCCCCACTGATCAACCTTGAAAAGGTATTACTTCCTCGTTTTGATCTTTAAAGCACCAACATGGGCCTTTACAAAAGCATCTGCAAGCATAGAAAACGAGTCATTCCCTTTTTCAGCACCGAGTCATTGCCCCATTGGACAAGGTTTTCCCAAATTTTTTTAGCAACACTGACTAAATTTCATCATCTTCAGGTCATTACTTTTGATTGCGCATGTATAGGAGGTTACATGCTCATTCGGATATGTGGTCCCGTTATTCTTGGGTATGTTGGGCATTCAAAACCTATCCGGATCAACTATCATACCATGCTCGGAGAAAAAGGCTTTTGAAAGAACTTTTTGGAGTCCGTTCCCTTCAATATCGACAGTGCTCTCGGGATCTTATCGATCCTGTAGTTGTAAGTTTCTACCTTTTTTTTGTTGGCCTCAATCTTTTTCTCGCGAGACTCTACCCATTTTGTCAATGCTTCGGGCATTCGTCATCTCGAAAGTTTCCCTGGGCCTGAATTCTCCCAACAACTGGTTTATTCCTCAATGTATTTTCCTTGGATTGCTTGGGCTCAACCCTATTTGGAGCATGTATTTGGTTCTGTAACTCTGCTATCGCCGCTTGTTAAGCCTGCAAATTTTTAAAAATAAACCGAGTCATTGTTCGGGATCCCCCACGAATGATATTTTGTGGATTAGTAGGTAGATGATGTTGATGACCACCTATAAGTTAGCGTTGATCGAGTCGGCTGCTGGGACACCATCGGAATCAATAGGACACACATCATTTCTAGGCATCACGTTATTATTCCCACCATGATGGCCTGATTCGGCGTCAACATTCAAGTGAGCAGACTAGGTATTTGACATCCTTGGGCTAACCTAGAATCAAAACTTCAAAGAACAAACATAAATGAAGATTTGTATCAAATCACCATTAGTATCCTTATCCCTATGGTGGACGCCAAACTGTTTACCCCAAAAAATAGGTAACAATTGAATTTGTTTGTGGCTTAAAAGATATGTGGTTCAATTAAATACGAATGATTTAAGAACAACAAGTAATTAAGTCAAAGGCAAAATGAAAGATTAGACCAATTGCAATGTGATGATCAAGTCTGATCTTAGGATAAACAGTGAAATTCAACCTTGCTCGCCCTGGATATAAGTTCAGATGCGACTAAAGAAGAAAATAATTGAAGAACAGTTTTCATAATAGCTAGAAGACAAAAATAAACTTTTATTGATTTGATTTCTGTGTCAACAATGTGTCAAAATAAAACGAAACATTCCCATTTATTTAGTAGGAAAATTCCAGTCCTAGTACAAGTCTATATAAGGTAAATATCTTATTTTTTTCATTAAATGTCAATCCGCTGTTGATATCGGACAGATTCACATCGTAATATCCCTTTGAGTGTGAATATTACGGCTCCCTACTTATGCATAACCGTTCCCGTGTTTCTGTGGTCCAGAATCCTTGCTTGGTCTGGGTCCAATATTTCACTGTGCCCAATATCAGATACTTCGTTTACTCCCTCGAGATTCAATACGAAGGATCTTTCGGCGTTGCTTATAGTCGCACGTGAATCATGCTTCCCTCTTATTTTCCTAGTGGGGAATCTAGGAACCTTTTGCCCCCGATTTTAGCCTTACACATTTGTCTTAGCCATTACAGATTTATTAGAACATGGCAAGCGACCTGAATAAGTAGATTTCACAATGAAACACCATGCCTGTTAAATTTGTGCTACTAATTCGACCGTGTGTATTACTATTACATGCTTAAATAATTCATCAGACAATAATAATAATCTCCTAGTATAATATCAACATAATTATCTTGGAATAAAACGACTCCTATATATTGCTCTAATTGCATGAAAAGTTTTGGCTATATTCCAAGTTAAATTCTTTTACACTATATATAACTAAGAAAATTTTGATCTGAAATGCTAATTCAATTTCAAATCAGAGTAATTTATACAAATTTTGTATGAAATGTATAAAAATGTTTTTTTAATATCATAAATTTTATATCCCTTTAATCCAAGTACCTCTATCCAACAAAAACTATCTAATTCTTGTTCATACAAAAACTTGCATGATAGTGTGAGACGAGAAATTGAAGTAACTGCTCTATATTTTCCTACTCCTCTTGATGATGTACTGTTGGGCTGAACTAGACTAAATGTTACTTTTAATATGGTGTGGTATTATTCGCTTTGGGCCTAATCCACGCAGTTTTCTCGTAAAAATAGCGAGGTATAGCCAGTTTTCGGACCGGTCATTCAATGATAGCCAATGTTTACCCAGTTAATAAAAAATAGCCACGATTTTGCTGCAATAGAGACTGGTCCAGCATAATATACTGGATTTTGGTGTATCTGTGTGTGCATTCCAGCATATTATGTTGGACCCCGGTATACTTTGCTAGCTTCAGTATAATATACTGGAGACTAGAGCACCAGTGCTCCAAACTCCAGTATGTTATACTGGACTATTATACTTGCTGGAACTCCAGTATATTATGCTGGAGTTGTAGTGTATTTATGCTGGAACTCCATCATATTATGCTGGAGTTGCAGCATACTTATCTCGAAACTCTAGTATAATATGTTGGAGTTAAAGTATACTTATGTTGTAACTCTAGCATAATATACTGGAGTATTTTATAAATTTTGAACAGTGTTTCTGCTCATATTTATTTTTACATAAAAAGTGGCTAAATTTCGATTACTTTTGAAATTGGGCTATTTTTGAACGACCAGTTGTAAATCTGACTATTTTTGAATTTCTCCCAGTTTTCCCCATAAAGCTTCATGACATTAAGAGATTCCTAAACCTTATATGTTGACTTTCAATCTTTTCGGCTACCAATGTGGGACTTTGCTCGCACAATCTCTCCCTCGAACGCCAGAGTATTTTATGATAACTGAAGCCCGCACTATCTTCTTATTGTATGTGCGTTTCCAACATCGTAAGGGTAAAGAAACCGAGCCCCACGCTATCATCCTGCCATCACCATATTCTTCTTGCTGAACCTGGTATGAGGTTTTCTGAGTTAGCTCGTCATGCGATTTGGTCAGTATCGACAGATAGAGAGAGGATTAAGAGGTTTGTTGATGGCCTCACTAATCATCTTCGTACTCTTATGACCAGGGAGAGGGTAATTGGTGCGATTTTTGAGGATGTTGTGGACCTTGCTCATGACATTGAGTCTATTCATCGCCAAAAGTGAGGGAAGAGGGGGGACACGAGGCCCCGAGGATCTGGTAGTTATAGTGGTGCTCCGTCGAGAGGTCAGTTTTAGCACGACAGAGGCCGTCCATTCAGGTAGGCTCAGCTAGCTCGCTTAGGTTATCGTGGGGCATCATCTAGTCATGGTTATCACATTTCTCATCAGGGTCAGTCATCACTTAGTGCCCTTCCAGTTCAGAGTTCGTCCCGTGCCCCATCAGCTCAAGGCTCTTCCATGCCAGGTGCATATGCTAGTCACTCCGGTGCGAGGGGTTCCCTTCACTCCCCTTCTCCATCACCTGGAAGTGGTTATGAGTGTGGAGAGATGGGTAATATATAGAGGTAGTGCCTCGACGTCTTACAAGTTCATCTAAGCAAGGGGTCAGTCATCGACTTCAGCACTAGTTGCTTCATCATCACCTGCCCAGCCAGCTAGGGTAGAGGTCAGTCAGCTAGGGGTCGCCCTAGAGGGAAAGGCCGATCAGGTGGCGGTCAGGCCCATTTTTATGCACTTCTAGCTAGACCCTATGCTATTGCTTCTGATACTGTCATTATAGGTATTGTTATAGTCTGCTATAAAGATGCCTCTATATTATTTGACCCCGGTTCCACCTTTTCTTAGGTGTCATCATACTTTGCTCACTATTTAGGTACGCCCCGTAAGTCTCTAGTTTCTCCTGTTCATGTATCTACCCCGATGGGGGATACTATTATTGTAGACCGTGTGTACCGGTCGAGTGTGGTGATTATTAGGGGTCTAGAGACCCGTGTGGATCTGTTATTATTGTGTATGATGGATTTTGATGTCATTTTGGTCATGGATTAGCTATCTCTGTGTCGTGCTATTCTAGATTGTCATGCCAAAAATAGTCACATTGGCTATGTTGGGTGTGCCACGGATCGAGTAGCGAGGCTTGATTGATTATGTTCCTAGTAGAGTGATCTCCTTCTTAAAGGCCCAAGAAGGGATGTATTTCGTATCTAGCATTTGTGAGGGATGTCAGAGCTGAGACTCCCGGTATTAATTCTATTCCAATTGAGAGAGATTTTCCTAATATGTTCCCTACAGACCTGACGGGCATGCCCTCGCACAGGGACATTGATTTTGGTATTGAACTGGTACCGGGAACTCAGCCTATTTCTATTCCGCCATACCGGATGGCACTAGCGGAGCTGAAGGAGTTAAAGGAGAAGCTTTAGGAACTCCTTGATAAGGGTTTCATTCGGCCTAGTGTGTCACCTTGGGGAACGCCGGTTCCATTTATGAAGAAGAAGGATGGCACTATGAGAATGTGCATTGATTATATGCAATTGAACAAGGTAGCAGTTAAGAACATGTATCCTTTGACCTCGCATTGATGATTTATTCGACCAGCTTTAGGGGGCGAGAGTGTTCTCCAAGATTGATCTCCGTTCAGGTTATCACCAGCTAAAGATCAGGGACTCGGATATCAGCAAGAGAGCTTTCAGGAGTAGATATGGTTATTATGGGTTCTTGGCGATATCTTTTGAGCTAACTAATGCCCCAGCAACGTTTATGCATTTGATGAACAACGTGTTCCGGCCTTATCTTGACTCATTTTTCATACTCTTCATTGATGATATTATGGCATATTCGCGTAGTTAGGAGGAGCACATGGAACGTTTGAGGGTTGTGTTATAGAGATTGATGGAGGAGAAGCTTCATGCAAGGTCTCGACGTGTGAGTTTAGACTGGGGTCAGTGGAATTTTAGGGGCATGTGGTGTCCAGTGAGGGTTTCAGATTGATCCGAAGAAGACATAGGCGGATCAGAGTTGGCCCAGTCCATCCTCAGCCATAGAGATCAGCAGTTTTCTTGGTTTGGCAGGTTATTATCGCCGGTTTGTTCAGGGATTCTCATCTACCGCATTGCACTTGACCAAGTTGACTTGGAAGGATGCTTCATTTAAATGGTCGGACGAGTGTGAGGAGATCTTTTTGAAGCTCAAGACAGCTTTCACCACAACTCCAGTGTTAGTATTGCCATCAGCCTCAGGTTCATATACTATGTATTGTAATGCTTCGAGAGTCGATGTTGGTTTTGTATTGATGCATGAGGGTAGAGTTATTGCTTATGATTCTGGTCAGTTGAAGCCCAATGAGAAGAACTACCCCGTGCGTGATTTGGAGTTGGCTACCATAGTTCACGCATTAAAGATTTGGAGGCATTACTAATATGGTGTGTCTTGTGAGGTGTTTACTGATCATTGCAGCCTCCAGCACTTGTTCAAATAGAAGCATCTCAATTTGAGGCAACGGAGGTGGTTGGAGTTGCTTAAGGATTACGATATCACTATATTGTACCATCCAAGGAAGACCAATGTGGTGGCCGACGCTTTGAGCCGAAAGGCAGTGAGTATGAGGAGTTTGGCATATATTCCAGTTGGGGAGAGACCTATTGCAGTTGATGTTCAGGCCTTGGACAATTGGCTCGTGACGTTAAATATTTCAAAGCCTAGTCGGGTGTTGGTTTGTGTGGTTTCTCGGTCTTCCTTATATGATCGAATCAGAGAGCTAGGATGATGATCCTCATTTGCTTCTCCTTAAGGATAGAAGTTCAACACGATAATATCAGAGATATGACCGTTGGTGATGATGGGGTGTTGAGGATATAGGGCCGGATTTGTGTGCCCAATGTAGATGGGCTTCGGGAGTTAATTCTGGAGGAGGCCTATAGCTTGTGGTATTCCATTCATCCGAGTGCCGTGAATATGTATTAGGATTTTAGGTAGCACTATTGGTGGAGAAGAATGAAGAAAGACATTGTGAAATTTGTAGCTCAGTATCTCAATTGTCAGTAGGTGAAATATGAGCATCAGAGACCGGGTGGCTTGCTTCAGCAGATGGATATTCTAGAGTGAAAGTGGGAGAGGATCACTATGGACATTGCAGTTAGACTTCCACGAGCTTTGAGGAAGTTTGATGTTATTTGGGTGATTATGGATTGACTGACCAAGTTTGCACACTTCATTCCTATGTGTACTACTTATCCTTCAGAGAGGTTGGAAGAAATTTATATTCGAGAGATTGTTCGGTTGCACGGTGTCCCGGTTTCCATCATTTCCGATAGGGGAACTTAGTTTACTTTGCAGTTTTGGAGGTCTATGTAGCAAGAGTTGGGTACTCATGTTAAGTTGAGCATATCTTTTCACACTCAGACGGACGGGCAGTTCGAGCGCATGATTCAAATATTGGAGGACATATTGCGTGCTTGTGTCATTGACTTCGAAGGGTCGTGGGATCAGTTTCTACGCTCATAGAATTGCTTATAACAACATCTACCAGTCAAATATTCAGATGGCTCCATATGAGGCTTTGCATGGGAGGAAGTGTAGATCTCCAATTGTTTGGTTCGAGCCTGGTGAGGCTAGGCTATTGGGGACAGACTTGGTACAAGATGCGTTTGAAAAGGTAAAGGTGATTCAAGAGAGGCTTTATACAGTTCATTCGAGGCAGAAAGAGTTATAGTGACCGGAAGGTTCGAGATGTATCCTATATGGCTGGTTAGAAGGTTCTGTTAAAGGTTTCGCCCATGAAGGGTGTTATGAGATTTGGGAAGAAGGGTAAGTTGAGTCCTCAGTTCATTGGGCCTTTTGAGGTGCTTAAGAGGATTGGGGAGACGTCTTATGAGCTTGATTTTCCACCCATCTTGTCTAGTGTTCATCTAGTATTCCATTTTTCTATGCTCCGGAAGTATACTAGGGAACCGTCTCATGTTCTGAATTTCAGCACGGTTCAGTTTAATGGTGATTTGACTTATGATGTGGAGCCACCAACTATTTTGGAACGTCAGGTCCGGAAGTTAAGGTCAAAGGATATAGCTTCAGTGAAAGTGCAGTGGAGAGGTCGGCCTATGGATAAGGCTACCTGGGAGACCAGGCGATAGATGCAGAGCATATATCCTTAACTGTTTAAGGCTTCAGGTACATTTCTTGACTCGTCCGATAACGAAAGTTTGTGTAAGTTGGGGAGGATGTGACGACCCAACCAGTCATCTCATGAATTACCACTGTGTTTCCCCCATTTTTGCTTCTTAATTATTTGTTTACCAATTCTATATGTGATCGGGTTGGTCGGTTTGGGTTCGGAAAGGAATTGGTAAGATTTGAGACACTGAGTCTCTTTTTAGGAAGATTAAGTCTAAAAAGTCAATCGGATGTTGACTTATGTGTTAGAGGGTTTGGATGTGGGTTTTGATGGTTTGACTAACTTCGGGAGGTGATTTAGTACTTAGGAATGTGATCATAATGAGTTTTGGAGGTTCAGAGTAGATTTAGGCTTGAATCAGCTAAGTTGGCATTTTGGCGATATCCGGTTGGTAGGTGAGATTTTCATATAGGGGTCAGAATGGAATTCTGAGAGTTGTAATTATCTCATTATGTCATTTGGGATGTGTGTGCAAAATTCTAGGTCATTCTAACGTGGTTTGGCTGGGTTTTTGATCAAAAACTGAACGTGGAAGATTTTAGAACCTTTGGCTTGAGTTTGATGTGTCTTGGTGGTTTTGATGTTGTTTTGAGGTGTTTTAAAGATTGGTACAAGTTTGAATAAGGTTATGGGATAGGTTAGTGCTTTTGATTGAGGTCCTGAGGGCCTCGAGGTGATTTCGGATGGTTGACGGAGAGTTTGAGGGTTTATTGCAGCTGCAGATTTTGCTGCTTCTAGTATTTCCGCACTTGCGGATCGGGGACCGCAGGTGCGACGCCACATATGCGGGAAGGTGGTCGCAGAAGCAGGAGTTGTGGAGATGGCGCAAAACTATAGAAGCGGCTAGGAGGACCGCATATGCGAAGTCGCCGATGCGGATGTGGGATCGTAGATGCGGGAAATATGAAGACTAAGTGATTTCCTCAGAAGCAGATCAAGAACCGCAAATGCTTCGCAAATTCGATTGAAGTACCGCATATGCGGAAATGCTTGGATAAAACATATAAGTTATTTCCTTTGCGATTTTCAGAGGGTTTCTTCACTTTTTAACATGCATTTGAGAGCTTTGGGCGATTTTGAGGAGAGAATTCAAGGAGAACTCATTGAGGTAAGAAATTTTGGGCTTAAAACTCTATTCGATGGAATTAATGCATGGATTAGAGCTGTAATTAAAGGTAAAATGTGAGAAAACTAGGGCTTTGAAAACTAGGCTATTGATTGAGGATTTGGAAGACCATTTTTGGTTGGATTTTGGAACTTTTTATATGTATGAACTCGTGGAGAGATAAGGAATCTAATGATGTAAATTTTATCAAATTTCGATATGTGAGCCCCGGGGTCAAGTTTTGGTAATTTCAGGAATTTGTGATGTTTTTAAGTTATTTTCGAGTGGGCTTCGTGCCTTTAGCATAAATTAATGGTTACGTTTTGATTTTGGTAGATTTAGAGCATCTATAGATCAATTCGAAGGGCAAAGGCATTGCAAGCTAAACTTCGGGCCAGGTTGAGGTAAGTAATGATTTAAATGTTGTTTTCAGGGTATGAAACCCCGGATTACACAACGTACGGCTATGTTGAGGTGACACACATGCTAGATGACGAGCGTGGGGTGCACCATTAGAGATTGTGACTCAGTCCATCCTGAATGACTATTTTTCTGTATATTTGGTAGCTAATTGTTTGATATTATTATTATTGGGCTAAATGCCATATTTGGGCTTCGTGCCAATTGTTTGAACCCATAGGGAATCATTAATGCTATTTTCCTCACTGTTTGATTTCATACTTGTGCTCAGTCATGCCATATCTTTCAATGTTTTCAAACTCAGCAATGTTAATATGTTTTAGAAACCTTAAGTGATGTTTTTAAGATATTTTGAGTTGAGCTGCATATTTTACTATTGCCTGAGGGAATTATGAGATTTTGATTGAGTAAGGGCGAGGGCTTGTATTATGAGGATACTTTTGGGTCAGGATGCACGCCCCAACAATTATATAGTGATTATGATAATGAGGCCAAGGGCTTGAGATTGTACGCCATGAGGTGGCTTGATATTGATATGAGGCCGTAGCATGTTTATGATGTCACAAGATGGCTTAATATTGCGCTTGGGCCGTAAGGGGCTCCTCCAGGAGTCTGCACACCCCCAGTGAGTACGGGGACCCATTGTGATATGAGATATAGCCTGAAGGGCTGGTATTGTTTTGTGATATTGCCCAAGGGGTAAATTATGATGTTATTGTGCCCGAGGGGCATTTCTTATGTTTTTTACCATTCCTAGTTGTCTTTCCTATATATTGTTTGACTGCTTAAAGAGGTGTTATATGAGATTTCATTGTTAAATTGTGTTTACTAATTTTTTGATATGTTTCTGAAAGTTAAATGTTGTATTTAACGTGATTTTATATCATTCAGTTTTCATTTATTTTTATTACTCACTGAGTTGGAAGTACTCACTTTACTCCTTATACCCCAGTGTGCAGATTGAGGCGCTACATGTCCCGCTATTGAGGTTTGATAGTTCCAGCAGATCTTCGGAGATTAACTAGGCAACTGTTTGGCGATTTACAGCCCAATGCAATCTCCCTCTATCTTATTTCCTTTCTGATTCAGTTATGTAGTAGCGGAGTAGACTTTCAAACTTGTAGTGTTGGATTAGATGCTCGTGATTGGTGATATCCCGATGTCGGGCTATGATGGTTTTTTATTCCGCAACTTATACTGTTATTTTGGAATTTTATTTCTGTTAAAGACTTGGTACTTATTATTTTAACTGCTTAAAGAGAATTAGAAGTGTGTCGGCTGGTCTTGTCTTCATGAGAGGCACCATCACGACCGTGTTTGGGTTTAGGGTCCTGACACTAGGACGGTGATTATTCAAGGAAAATGGAAGGTTACCTGTTGGGTAAGTCACTTAAGTTTTATTACTTGTGTTTGTGACCATTTTTCCATTGGTTAATTGTGATATTAATGGAAATTGAGGAAGAAAGTTGATGGATTAGGGCTTGATATTGGATAGCTTTGAGTGGGGACTTGAGGGACCATTTGAGGTCCGATTTTGATACTTTTGGTATGAATAGACTCATGGGAGGATATTGTTTTTTATCAGATTCTGAATCGTGGGTCCGGGGGTCGGGTTGGACCAATTTCGGGAACTTTTATGTAATTTGGTTGTTTTGGCGTAGGATTTGTTCCCTTAGCGTTTATTGATGTTATGATTGTGATATTTAGATAAATTTGAGGCGAGTTGAGGCCGAGTCAAAAGGCAAAAGCATTGTGGAGTAGGATTTTCATCCGGTTTGAGGTAAGTAATGATTGTAAATATTGTCCTGAGGGTATGAAACCCCAGATTTCACATTGTTGTGCTACTTTGAGGTGACACACACGCTAGATGACGAGCATGTGGTCGTGCACCATTGGGGATTGTGACTAGGTCCATCCCGTATGATTGTTAAGTACGTATTTGATTAAAAACTATTTGATATCATTGTGTTTTCAAAAGTATTGCTATGTTTTGGGCAGAATGCCATATTTGGGCCTCGTGACAACTATTTTGGACCATTATGGGGCTTTTTACTACTATTCCTTACTGTTTTGACTTATTATACTCAGTCATGCTGTGTATTACCGATTTCATAACTCAGCCTTATTTACCCAGTTTTTATGCTACAAATGATATTTTGGGTTGAACGCCTTGTGTTACTGATAGTGTGAGTGGCTTGTGAGGTTGATGACTGAGAGAGAGGTCGAGGACCTGATTATGAGGTGATGATTGAGAAAGGCCGAGGGCCTGATTGTAAGGTTGATGACTGAGAGAGATACCGAAGGTCTGGTTGTGAGGATTATATATTTATGGATCATGTATGTATGTATGTATGTATGTATGTATGTATGTATGTATGTATACATACATATATATATATATATATATATATATATATATATATATATATATATGTGTGTGTGTGTGTGTGTGTGTGTGTGTGTGTGTGTGTGTGTGAATGAATCAGGCTGCACGTCGCACCGATATATGAATCAAGCTACACACCGCAACGATATAAGCACATGGATTGTAGGAGCCCCTCCGGAGTCTGTACAGCCCTAGTGATTGCAGTCGGACTATATATGGATCGAGTTGCATGCTGTAACAATATATGGATTGGGATGCATGCCGCAACGGTTATTATAAGGTACATATTGAGCATGAGCGTTGAGTGTTAGCGTTGATTGATGAGAGTTAAGTCACGAGTGACTGAGAGTATTACCTGATGGGCTATATCTATACGAGTGATGCTTGGATTGAGGGGCTTGTTTATGAAATTACTGTTTTTACTCATCTTTTAAGTGAGTCTCTATTGAATATGTAGATAAAATTACTGATTTCACTCATCTTTATACTGAGCCTCTATTAATAATGTTAAACAAATGTCTTAAACAACTTTCATTTAAATTGGAGTGTTACGAAATGTTCGGAATCTAATCACTGATTTGGCTTTGTTACTTGCACTGAGATTTTTAAGTTATGAGATGTTTATAAATTCCTGTTTGCCCGAGGAATTTTATTCGAACTATATTTTGCCCGAGGGGCCAATTATGATTTTCATCACTTTCACTATAAATTTCATTGAACCTCTGCTGGAACTGTTAGAAAGACATTTTTCAAAGGATTTTACTGAAATTGGAGTTAAAGAGATAAATTGAATTGTATCATGTTTTGGAAACATACTGTACTCACTGTGGTGCTATGACGTGGTTTACGTAATTTCTTACTGCTCACTATTTATTTACTTTTATTACTCATTGAGGTGGCGTACTCACATTACTCTCTGTACCTTGTGTGTAGATCCAGGTATTTATGAGCTCGGTGGCAGGTTCATCAAAGTTAGCAATGTAGTTGTATGGCCATCACATCCCTGCTTTTCTCCCTTCTTATTCTCCCTTAATGTATTTTTTGATTTTCCCCAACCATGTTGGTCTTGATGTCGTCAAAATATTGTAGTAGATGTTCATGACTAGTGACACTCCGATGTGGGGCTTTCTTTCCACATTTTTATTTTTGTTTTGAGCATTATATAAAGGTTTATTGTTAAAAAGATTTGATTTTATCCTAAGAATAGAAGACAGTGATTGATTTGGGGTTTGTATCGGCTAGCCTAGTTCCATGATAGGCGCGATCACGACTGGGTTAGTTTTGGGGCCGTGACACTTTTAAACCGTGTCGGTATATGAATATAACCACTTATTGAATCCTTCCAACAAGTCAGGATCAACAATGTCACCAATAACCCCAGTAAATAGATGCTTGATGTTGAAAATTGGAGGAGGTACAACATAGGTGCTTCCCCCAGAACTGAAATAAGGGAGAAAGGGGGATCTTGGCATGCTTTACAGGAACTCTTGTTCTTCCTTGATGCATTAACGTAGTCCCATCTTCATTAATCTTGCCGAACTTAACAATCTGTGAGAAGTTCTATAGCAACTAAAAATCATCAAGTTTTACTACCATTTTTTTCAGACGTGGAGTCGTTGTTCGAATCATCTACATTGATGAAGCCGATTGGTTCATCTACAAAATTAAAAACAAAAACGTTGTATGTTTGTTGCATGGTTTTTTTGGGAAAACTAAAACATATATGAAAGCTGTTGTGTTTTTCCTATAATTATATTGTAATATATAATACCACAAAAACTTCATTGCAATCGTCTCCTTGTTGTATAACATTTACTTCTTGAATTGGAGATTGCAAATACATAATCTCCTTCTCCTCATTTAAATGATCTCCTTGTATGCCAGCTTTTGCATCCTGTTTTGGAGAGTGCATATATATAGTTTCATTCTCTGTGACAACAAATGTGTACATCTTAATAGAATTGTAGATTATTTTGTATTAAAAAGAAACAACTTTGTAGATAAATTGTAGTTGAATTGTAGTTAATTTGTTGAAATGATGTCCTGTAGATATAATATATATTGTGAAATATATAGATAAATATACTAAATCATTCCTGCATTTTCTTCCTCTAATGCCTCTTGAAATTGGGAAGATAAATCAACACCTACCGAGCATGATATAGTCAAACATGTGCCCTATATATAAGACATGCGTCATGTATCTAAGACAATAATTGAAAATATAATGTTAGACATGTGTCCTTTATCTAAGACAACAATTGAAAATATAATGTAGATTACTTATTGATAATTTAGGCTATATATAGATATAATGCATATATAATGTAAATATAATGTAGATTAATTGTCATTAGATTGTGTTAAAATTATTAAAATAATTGTTCTATTGTTGCTGCCCAACTTGTTTAGCATTACTATCATGATACTGTTTTTTGTTCTTTTCTTTGTAATGCTCATCATTTTTCACAAAACTGTCAGTAAGCTGCAAGTAGAATTTATTAGGATATATACTTTACTAATGCCAATATAAACATAAACATGGTAAAAAATATTTTCCAAAATGAATATACTTTTTAAAATGAAACCTTACCAGCAATATTAGTATCATGTTGACTTTTTATTGCCTGTAACACGGACTTGATAGAATTATTGAGTAGCAAAATGCTACCTAGTTCTTCAAAAACCTAAAGAACAAAAAATATTTATACTGTATCTTACAATAAGAGCTTACAGATATATAAAGAAGACCAAAAATCGAGAACTAGGCATACTTCTTTCTTGAACAATCCAAGGTCTGAAATGACCTAAGTATTAAAATAGAAAGAGTTAAAGAAATAGTTTGCATAACATAAATTAAAGAAACCATCTAGGAATATCATCAGTTGTTACCTTATCAACATCTTTTCTTAAATTTTTTGATTATTTCAAAATATCTTTCATGTCATCTATTTCTTTTGCCTGCTTATTGTGGGATGAAGATGGAGCATATGTCGGATGCTCGGCCTGCGTTTCAGCTTCTTCAAAGATGTATTCAACTTTGTCTGACAAAATCATTCTAGAAAGCTCTTATGGGGTTACAATTATGATGGTGAACTGAGTGAAATAAAAAAATACGAGGGACCTAGTCATCATATGTATAACATGTGTAGATAATTTGTATTTATATTGTCTGTACGATAGAATTGTAGTCTAGTTGTATTAAGTATGCCAATATTTTGAGATACCTTATACAGAAGTAAAAAATATTTACCTTGATCCATGATGGTTTGATTATCCTCTCTTGCAATGCAGAAATTCATATCTTGTCCTCACTAGCTGTCTAGTTAAGTATGCGAGGGATCGAATTATCAATCCTTGTAGGTATACCATTCTTGACGGTAGAGCAACACTTATACAATCAGATTTGTATAGCGAGTGAAAAACCTCAAATGAGATAAAAATGCACTGAAGGATTCGCTTATGGCTCACAGACTGAATCAATTATGTATAAGCTTTGATACTCCATGCGAAATTCGCATACTGCCCCGATTCAACCAAATAGAACCTAAAGTGGTCTATCAAACCATTATCTTTCTTTGAAGGACAGAGGAAGAATTCTATCAGACAGTGAATACACAGCTTGACTGCATCCTCATCATTCACCCAACTACGGCTGGTTACAATTTGTTTCAAGTACGACTTCTCAACTTTTTCCTTGTTCGAAAAATAGCTCCTCGTTTTCTTGTTGTCATACTTAGACCAAATTCTGTTACTTCTGTAAAACATCTAAGGCCAGTGATAAGGGCAAACTCATTCAACCCAAAGTTTAGCTTTTCACCCTTTATCTCTGCTGTAAAAAAAATGAACCGAATGCGCTCAATTCATACTTTATGAGAAGGTGAATTGCCTGATTTTGGATACATATTTGGGCATGCAAAGAAAGTGCCCAAAATATGTCTTCTCAAACAACTTCAACCATTTTTAGACAATAACACCTTAGTTTGGGCAAGAACAAAAGGGTCGGATCTGAAACCTAGTGATGTCATAATCAAATCATATGATACAAAAAATATTCGATTATATACCAAAAGAAATAATAAGTTAATAAAACATGTTTAAAGACAAAAAAAATAAAATAATAACAATTCTACAACACTTTAGCTATAGCTAGAAAGATATTAATACATTGCTTACAAATAAATTACAAAAAACGTATATAATTATATAATGAACTATATTGAAGCTATAAATGCAATGATAAATTTATGTTAAGAGTAAGAAATTAGAAACCAACAACTAGAAATAATATATACAATTTTTTTTTACAGAAAATGAAACTAACATCTACAAATAGAGCAAATAATAACAAATAAAACCAACTAAATCATACAGTACATTTCCTAACAAAATTATTTCAAACAATATATGATAAATCTATAACTTTCAGAAAAATGTAAAAAGTTTGATCACCAACAACAAATATACATAATGTTGACAAATTTCTACAAATACAAAAAAAATAAAAAATAGGTATAGCCATGATAATGAAAACAGGCTTTTTAACTAAAAAAAAAAGAGCAAAAATTGTAAATATTAAAATTTTACCTTCTCTAGTGGCTGTTGGAGTATGTTTTTAGAAGTTTTTTTAACCTTTTTCCTTTTTGGAGTTTTAACAGTAGAAGAAACTTTGATTTTTTTAATAGATTTCGGGATAACTTTTTTGACGAAATTATTATCATGAGCAATTTATTTGCCCTTCCGCTTTATTGATTTAGCAAATATTGAAGGTTTATCCAGCATCCTTGTCATGCCTGAGTTTTGTTCGCGCTTGTGCCCTAGCTTTATAAGGGAAAAGCGTGGACTTTGTCTCTAGTTTTGCATGTGTCGATTTCACTATTTGTTTTGGGTGAATCATGTGAGAACATTCAAATAAAAAATAGGAATATCACCAACATTAGTTTTTCTAAGGCTATTCTTCGAAAATCCTTTCTTCTTCATCACAAGGGAAGAAAATTTTTAAGCTGCTACTGATTTCGTAAGTTTTTGAGAGAGAAATCAGAAAATTTGAGAGATTATAAAAGATTTTTGAACAAAAATGGAGGAGAGCGTTAATGGAGGGAGAGAGTATCAGAATCATGGAGGTATGAACAGAGAAACGGGGAGGGGGGGGGGGGGAGTGGGTTATGTACATTAGCGAGATAATAGGAGTTAATTGATTCTCATTTAATTTCTCAAATGTATATAATTGGTAAGTTATATATGACTATGTAATTAAATTGAAACTTGACTAGGGGTAATAAAGTTTCAAATAATGTATAGAAGGATAATTTTTTTTATTTTTTCTTAAACTAAGTGTCCAATCAAAGATGATCACAGAAAATAAAACAGAAGAATCATTAGGTTTTCTAGTCCGTTATTGACAAAAATATAGTCCATATACAGTTTTTTTCCTTCAAATTTAGCAAGTAGTAGTAAATATTTATACTCATTCCTTATCGAGTAATACAGATAATCCTTATTTTTTCCAATAAAAGACCCACACCACACGTAGCACAATTCATTTCCGGATTTGCCCCCTCCATGTTATTCACGTTGAGTGTCATTAGAAGAAGGCAAAATAAGCAATTCGTTTCTATTGTCGTTCCATATTGGTTGCATCTTTGCTTCACGCTTATAAAATTCCCCTCCCTGTTGCTCTATGTATAATCCTCGTTTCATAACATTAAATTATTCATTCATCAAAGTTAGAAGAAAAGGTGACGATCGAACTCTGTTGGCATATACAAATATAAAGTTTCATTACTGAGTATTATATATAAATCAATGGCAGTAACAGCAGTAGTAGATGCGGAGTATAGGAAGCAGATAGAGAAAGCACGAATAGAGCTTCAAAATCTTATAGCCAGCAAAAAGTACAGTGCTCATTATCTGCTTCGTTTAGCGTACGCTTGCCAATTTTCATTTTCTTCTGCCGCCAATTCTCATGGTCATAGTGCTGGAATTAGTACGTCTCGTATTGATGCTAAAATAAAGACTCAAGCTGCCAGTAATGATCTCAGAACAGCAATTAGTGAGCTTCATCTTTAGCCTTTAATGCCAAATTTATAGTATTCTTATTGATAAAATCAATTTTTAGTGCAATGGTTGTTGCTTAATTGATTTCAGTTTGAAGTACATGAACACTTTTTCGTTATGCTTTCCTTTGCTGAGTTTTCATTTGAAGATGAAAAGTTGATCATCCGATTCTATTCGAAAATTCCCCTTAGCATTAGCAAGTCATTTTTTTTTTTCGAAAAATAAAATTTTATAGACGAATTTAATTAGTCATCTTACTTTTTTCAAGAAGCAGTCAATTCCTTTTTTCTTTCTAATTTTGTCCAAAGATAAACCGGCTGGTTCTTTTGCTAACACTGACTTCTAATTAATTAATGCCTTATATGTATTTTTTCTGGAGTGCAGAAAATATCAAGGTCAATCATCCCACAATAACTTATCCTGACCTCTATCAGGTGAGATACTTGTTATGTTGATAATTTATAGTCCATTTTGGAGAAGAGAGCCTTAGAGCAACAATCAAGTTGTCACTGTGTGATCTATAGATCACGGGTTTTAGCCGTATGATTAGCCATTGATGCTTGCATCAGGGTAGGCTGCCAACATTTCAGAGAAGGGGCTGCTTAAAATTTGTGATAATTAGTGGAATACCTTTTTATTTGGGAGTGCAGCTTGCTGGGGTTGTTGCTGTTAAAGCACTTGGTGGTCCAATAATCGAATTCATCCCTGGTAGAAAGGTATGCAAAGGAAGGATAAAAAATTAATTACGTACTTCTTTTATTTACTTTGATCCCATGTAAATGAACTTACTTATATTCAGTTCTAACTTACACCTTTAACTTATACCAGGATTCATCAATTTCACCAGATGAAGGGTGCCTTCCTGATGGCAAACAAGGTTGTTCAGCTGAAAAGTGTTGACCTTGCTGATCATTCATTTTACTTAAAACTAAAAAGATTTGATTCAGTGCATAAATGAAGCTTTATCATTCCATTAATTCCTCTTAGCTTCGTTCTGCATCTATACGGTTACATGTTGATAAACTTGGAGATGACATTCTTTAGTTTCTTACTTTCTTTGTGATTTGCACTAATTGCGTAGTTTTCTAAGCGTGTTCTACTTGCAACTCCATTTATTTCTTAGAACTTTTGAGAAAACAAAAGCATATTCCAACTGGTGATGCCCTTGAATATAATAAACAGTGACCGTGAACTGGATTGGATTGCTAATATTGTGAATATTGCTAAAACTGTTATCAGTATCCTGGAGAAATTATATTATTTGGCATAAATTTCTGAGTGCTCTAGGGCTCAGTGTTGTATTCCTCGGCACGTCTTATAGCGCTTACTGTGTTCCACTTTCGGAAGCTTTTTTAGGTCCAAAAGAATTAAGGGACATCTTTCACAGCATCGGACTTTCTGAAGACAAGGATATAGTAGCATTATCTGCAGGCCTCAAATTGGTATTAGTATAAGATAAGGATCCTGCATCAAGATACTGATATTTCTCACACATAAATGCAGTTTTGTCTTAATTTTCCTTTTTTGTGTGTTGCTGCAGGCTGGAAGAGCTGATTCATCGAGCTCTGGAGTTGAGGGCCCTAAATTTGACAACTCATACTTTGTGTATGATTTACTATACACCCTAACTTTTTTGATATTTCACCATTGATAAAAGAAAAATTTTCATTTTTACTTGCCCAAATGATACAACGATCTCTCAGGAAGCTCCTCACGCAAGATTCAGGTCGCTTGCAACTTCCCTCTGATAAAGCTCTACTTGACGATCCAAAATTCCACAGCTATGTGCTACTCTAGGAAAAGGTATTATTAATATAGCTCATACCATCTGGATTGTCATAGTTCAATTATTGCAACACATCAGAAACCGTCATCATACAACTTATGTCATTTAAGAAGGAAAGTAACACTATAAAACCAGCAAGACCAGCTAAGTAACTGGAGATTTTATCTTTTCATGTTTGTGACCATGTCTTCGCTCTCTTACATGCGGCATCTACCACCCTGCAACTTTTGGTCTTGTATCAGAGCTGCTACAATTCACATGGATAATAAGTCCAGCACGTCTCAACATTGATTGTTATGAAATATTGCGCGCTAGATCATTATGTCCTTTTGGTGGTTATGATAAGCATAAAACCCCACATTATGGGAATGCCACTAGAATATGTTGTAACTTAGGGAGGGAATATATTCCCACTGGAATATGGACTCAGGCTCTCAGATCATGAGTGACATAGTGAGCAAATGAATGGAATTGCTTGTATCACGAGAAAGCAACAATACTGTTTTAGAACTTTCTTATAAAACCTATAAAAAAACAGTATGCACATCTACTGTGGCCAAAAGAGGTGCATAATTGTACTTTTCTCTAGGTAAACAGTCTCACTCAAAGCTTTTTCTGTAACAATTGATGATTGTTCTGTTACTTTAAACTTATTTATGTGACAGGACCAAAAGGCTTTCTTCAGGGACTACGAACAGTCACACAAGAAGCTCTCTGAGCTTGGATTACCACATTCATCATTTTTCATATCTACATTGGAAAAAGGCAGATCCACATTGGAAAAAGGCACGTTAGCAGTGAAGAATACCCCAGTGGCACAAAGGGCAGTGAAGAATACCCCAGTGGCACAAAGGGCTGTTGGAGTTGCTGTTGCAGCCGCTGTTGTAATATTTAGTTTCTTCTATCTAATCCACTGAGCCGAGGGTTGATTGGAAACAGCCTCTCTGCCCTTTCGGGTAGGGTAAGGCTCGTCTACATATTACCCTCCAGACCCCACTTTGTGGGACTATACTGTTAGTTGTTGTTGTTGTTGTTCTATCTAATCCACAGAAGGAGAGCTGGTAAGCATTCGCCACAGCAGTTCCAGTAACATTGGTGGTGAACTCAATAGAAGTAAAAAATTGGAAACTGAAACTGATCAACAATAAAAGACGGTGGAAACAGATAGCTCCATGTTGCATTATTCATTAATAATAAATCCTCCATGTTTTATCAATAACTTGAGTGTACTCTAATATGTTAATATAGAAATGTATCGTTGGTAAATTCAGAGTTCCGTTACTCAACTATTCCTGATTGAGCAAGAATTGTTCATAGATTGCATCAAATTTCGCATGCACTTGGAGAGTGGCAAACCTGGGCATTGAAAGAGAAAGAATAAATAACTATTTTATTGAAGGTTAGTTGTCATATAGATGTCTAAATTCCAAAGGCACCAAATAACAATAATTATACCCTGCCTAGAGACATTAAGGGTGTTACCAACATACTGCAGACGACCTCCTTGAGGAAGTATGAGTAAAGGAGAACAAGTTTATCTCCAATGATTGTTAAGAACCAATGAACTTACTTAATTTAAAAATGCAATTAGAATACTAATCATAGTTAAAATCAATAATGTTAATCAGGCTTAATCATAGTTAAAATCAATAATGTTAATCAGGCTCGTGGACTCATAGACAAGGTAATGTCTTGAAAAACCCTCAATCTTTTGTCAACTTTCCTTGGAGGGATTCCACTATCCTTGGACTTGAATATTTCTTCACTTGAGCCCAGAGCAGCAGCAATTATAGCCTCTTCGAAATCCTTGCTATCAGGCAGCAATCCTTCCCATCTATCCGCCGTTTTCTCTGGTGAAATTGACTGCTTTCTCATCTTATTCTCTGGTTCAGTGAATGTTCCCTGAGACTCTTTTCTCATAAAGTTAGCTACATTTCCAGATCTTGTTCTTTTAAGACCTTCTGGAAACAGGGTGCTCGCCGGCTCCTTCATAATCTTGGATAAATAAAATGGTGGAGCGTCGATATTGAGGTTCACATATGGTTTCAACATACTCTTTTGCAGTGAAGGAACTGTCTGGTTTGTAATGATGTTTGTAGAATTGATGTTCTCATTAGCAAATTCATCTTGAGGTTGGATTGACCTGGCATTACTACTCAAAGTGGCATCTTGAGGTTGGATTGACTTGGCATTACTACTCAAAGTGCTGCTATTATGTTCCTTGCAAGGCTGAGGCTGCCAGATAGCAGAAGAGCCCAAGAATGCATCAAATAGCTTGCTTTGTTCAATTCTATCACCACCTTTATTCATCATTTCAGATTGGAGATCAAGGAGCATTTGTTGTGCTCTTTCGTAGGCCTTGAGATGGGAATCTACACCTCTAGGTCCATCTATCACTGCTGGTTTAACTCTCCTAAGTGTCTCTTTCGCTTCGCCAACTCTCCCTTGTTTCATCAAACAAATGCCCAAATTGCACATCTTGTTATTGTCTGGTGCAATTACTAGTGCTCTCCTATAAGCATCTTCTGCTTCAATGTAGTTATTTTGCTGCATCAGCGCCCACCCTAAATTCCCCTGGAAGATACATAAAAAGACTTGATTTTTATCTTACACTATTGTGTAAGACCAAAAGACTAAGGATTTAAAATGTCTCAGAATTGTGTTATTTACCAGTAATCTAGTTGCTTCTTGCTCCACAGAAACCTGAAACTTCTTCCCCTGGGATCTCGCTGTCTTCGTCCGCTTTCCATTAAAGGCCAAACCTTGTTGTATCAAAAACAATTTGTGCCTCAACAGCTTTATTTGGTCATCCAATCTCCCACATCTCTGAAGGTATCACAGTTTTACAGATTGTTATCGGTAGGTAGAATTCAGAAGAAAAAATGAAAGCTTTTTGCACATTGAAAATGAAAGCAGACCTTGTATAGGTCCAACAGAATGTTGTCAAGAGCCTCTTGTGCTTGATCTGAACATCGACTTCTCAAAGATTTTATAGCTTCAACGGCTTCTTCAGCCCGATTTTGTTGCTTCATTACAATAGCCATATCTTTAAGAGCACTATCCACTCTATCTCCTACATTTATAGCTGCCCAAAACAATGGAATTGCCCTTTCTGGATCCTTTTCTACCAACTGAAATTATAAATACAAAAAAAACATCACATCACTTCATAGTAGAACCAACCAATCAGAACAATACAACTTATAAAATGGACGGACTTTTCCCTTTAAAGGTAACGAAAGATGCATCTAAACAAAGGTAGATCCAGAATTTGAACTTTATCGATTCCACTTCAATAATCTGTACTTAGTGAAGTTACGAGCCAAAGTGACTAGGTTCGCTTACCGTCTACATCCAAATGAGCAATTTTCTGATAGGTTAAGACTCCAAAAGAATATATGGGGTAGCGCAAGAAAGAAGCTTACTTGAACATTTTTGGCTCGGACATAAGGGCTATCTCCAATGGGGACTTTGTGGGCAATGTGAAAGGATTCAGAGCGAGTTCTTGAGACTCCAAGGGGTTTAGCCGGAGAAGATGGAGCCGATTTCGTGGGTCTGAAACCTGGGGGAGCATTCCACATATCTTGCAACATTTTCTACTATTAGATTAGTCTTGAATTCGCACTTAGTATGTTGCCAAGAATATGTGAAATGTGAACAAAATACTGGCAAGAATATGTGGAATATGTGGAATGTGAACAGCAGTGGAGGGCGAGTTGAGAGGTATAAAGAGGAGAATAGAACAAAACTAGAAAAGATGGGAGAGAGACGGAGTGACAAAGTTACGAGTTGGGTCTAATTTAGGGAGAGTATTTTCGAATTATTCGACCGTTGAGGAGGTTACCGCTTTACTTACTAGCCGTTGTGTTTCACATTGTTTTTTACGAAGATGCACGATGCGCTATTCCCGTCTTTGTTCCCCCTAACTTTCCGTTTATGTTTATTCGTCCTCTAAGTATTTCCAGTTTCGTTTTGCTCCCCCTGGCTTTAATTCTACACTTAATTAGTGAAGATGGTGAACAGGTAAAAGGGTAATTTTGTTTCCAAGCTGAATGGGATTTCACTGTTTGGGAAAGTTTCCGTGCTTGGTGATAAATGAGTAAGTAATGTAATACATGTCCTTTATAAAATTAGATTAGGCACATCCCATTTATTTTATGTATTTATAAAATTTTAGTTTTGCGGAGAGTTTAAGTTATATGTATCGACGGTATAATTAACTTTTACACATCACTTAAAGGATATCTAAAAGGTAAAATTAAAATAAAATTATAGGTAAATCACTTTAAAATGTGGGATTTATAATCTTCAAAACAAAATAGATTACGTGCTAAAAAATTAAGCATGAAGATGTAAAATTCCTTGGCTTAACGTTAGGAGCGCCGACATAAATCCCTGTATCCCACCATCTAAAAGAGCTAAAGTCCATTAAAAGTGCTTCCGTCTAAAGTCAATACTCATTTTAAATACAATGAGCTTCCATCTGAAAAAGCTAAAGTTCAAGATGTAATTCGTTACATTATTCACCGTAATTGAAGCATTTTTTTCTATGAAACTAAGCAGATGAAGTAATAAACAGCGAGGGAGAAAGAACTAATGACAGTTTTGTCGACTAGTACATTTCATTAAGGTTTACTCATGATGTCATAAAAATTTTATTGAAAGGGAACATATGAGTTGAATTGATCCAAGAGGAAAGATGTTGGACTTATATTGGGCCTTGTACATTTGGACTTTGTAATCATATAGTTTAGTCAAATATCTATATTTTGGGCCTGTATATATATTTTGATTTTTCGGGTTGGAGACCTACGGGTCATTATGTAAAAACATCATAAACGTTTCTTTTCTCTGGAACCCTTTTTTCTCTAGTTTGGATTTCCAATTTCTTCACTATTTTTTGCTTGATCTCATGCAATCTAACATGGTACCAGAGCATTATCATCAAAGACCTAGTGAATTTGTCGATTTTTAGTACCTTAATCCCCTTGTTTCTTCCTATTTCCAGAAAATTCGAATAACTCTAGTTTCTTCTTTTTCAATTTTTTTCGAAGATTCTAGCCAAATTATATGATGAATCCGGTGTTCTTTGAAGCTTGTTGTGACTGAAATTTGTGATTTATCGGTTGTTTTCTTCAAATTTAGGATTGAATTTGTGGTTGCTTGGTGGTACTCAACGCGACGAGATCGGTTTTGCCGATTTATTGGTTCTGTTGTTCGAAGAATTCTTCTGCTTTTTTGGTAATTTTTCTTCCTTTATTTCACAGATTTCTTTGAGATTTATCGTCTATACCCTAGTTTTTCTCTTTACTCATGGAAAATGAAAATGTTGGAACCGCCTCTGAATTCGACCCTAACCCTCCCACTTTCACTCAAACTGATTTTGTTGTACCTCCTTCTCGCCCATTCTATCTGCATCCTTCTGACAATTCTGGTACTGTTCTCGTGACAAAACAATTCAATGGGGACTGTTTTGGGGCCTGGAGAAGAGGCATTATCATAGCTTTGGGGGCAAAGAAGAAATTAGGGTTCATTAATGAGAGTTATGTCCAACCCTCTCCCGATTCTCCTTTGTTTGAACACTGAGAACGGTGTAATAACATGATAATCAGGTGGATTCTTAATTCCTTGGATCCTGACATTTCACAAAGTGTTATATACTCTAAGTCTGCTAAGAGTTTATGGGATGAATTGAACCAAATGTGTGGGCAAGCGAATTGTGCTAAGATGTATGAAGTTCAAAAAGACCTAAGCATTATATCTCAAGATTTTTCTGATGTAGGAAGTTATTTCACTAGGGTTAAAAGACTCTGGGATGAAATGGAGTCACTTAATGTTGATTCCTTTTGTGTTTGCGAATGCAAATGCAAACGTAAACACAAAATGATCAAAATAATGGAAAATCAGAAATTGATGCAGTTTTTGATGGGTTTGACTGAGGTGTTCAACAATGCTAGAGGAAATATTCCGATGATGTAGCCATTTCCTGACGTAGGCAAGGCCTATTCTCTGGTTGTTCAAGACGAGATGCAACGAGGGATTCACAATGTCCCTTATTTTTAGTCTGACTCTGCATCTTTCATTGCTAGGTTGAATGGTCGCACCTATACTCCAAAACCACCATAAACCACAAATTTCACACAAAGATATACTTTTAACAATCCAAATCCAAGTCTCAACAACCAGAAGGGAGGATATGATCCAAAAAAGCCCTATTGCAGATATTATAAAAAGTCAGGACATATAATTGAGAAGTGCTACAAGTGTCATGGGTTTCCACAACCTTCAAAATCAGGGAACAAGAATATCCGAGTTGTTGCATCTGTCCATTCATCTTCTGATACTAAGCTAGACCAGTTTCATGAGAATAATATCAACACCATCGCACCTGATCAATACAAGTAGCTCATGTCTATCCTTCAACATGTTCAAGTTGGTTCTGATGATTCTCGAAGCCAATCTACCCCGGCTAATTTTGCAGGTATTTTTGCTTTTACTGCCCATCTGATGAGTTGTGGTAATTGTACTTGTTTTAGAAGTGTTATAACTTCTGAAACCTGGATATTGGATTCTGGAGCATCAGGTCACATGACCTTTAACAAATCTTTTCTTACAAATATAACAACTTCATTCGTTCCCTACCTCATCACATTACCCAATGGGTATAAAGTCAAAGTGACCTCAATTGGTTCTGTCAAATTAAACTCTTCAATCATTCTGTCCAAGGTGCTATGTGTGCCTACTTTTAAATACAATCTCATTTCAGTCCACAAGTTATTAGTTAAGCCTTAGTTCTTTGTGGGATTTAACTCCGTAATTGTAAATCGAATTATAATTGTAACGATCGCTTAGTCTTTTTTATAAGGCATTGTTGGGCGTGATCAAATTTTGGCGCCATTGCCGGGGAACTAACAGTGTAACTATAGGTGTACATATTGCTAGGTTGCAAGTTTGAATTTTTATTTTTATATTAATCTATTACGAGAGTTTGAATGTTGGTAATTCTACTTTTAATCCTCCTTATGCATATTGTGAAGAAAATCACCCATCGCAAAACTATCAAAATATTTTCGAGAGCGAATTATGTGCACCATCTCAATCTTATGTGTGGAATGTATGCGATATGTGTGGTGGTCAAGATGGTCGATTTTATGGTTGGGATTATATTTTTTATCTTCCGACAACCTCCTACTTTGATGTTATTCTTTTTTGGGTGAAGTTAAAATAAACAAAGAACCCAGGGATGATGACTAGAAAGAGATCAAGGAAATACTAAGGTTCCTTGTGGAACAAATTAATGAGAAACAACTGCACATACAAAGTCAATATGCTGCTATTCGCAACCTGGAGGCACAAGTGAGTTAACTAGTTGAGGTAGTTAACACTCAACAACCAATATTATGGATAGTAGCCAAGAAGAGCATGAATTAGATGCCTAAATTAAGGTGCAAATGGAGGGGGTCAGAGTAGAAAACCAACAATCTAGCCAACTAGAATTTGAGGATGCGATGTTGAAGAAGTGAGACTAGAGTCAGCCAATGACATTGAGGATATAAATTTTGTTGACTCTAGTATCATTGATATTGAAGATGCTGAAGACCTAAAGTTCATGTGTTTGGATGCATTGGTCTACACTCCAAACATTTTTCCACTTTATGTTTGGATGATGATATGGAAATAGAGTCATCCGAGCCAATTGAAGAGTCCAGAAATGAGAACAAGGTGCATATATTTTGCACTCTTCTTGCCAAAAAGCCAGGACTGCATACCTTACACAAAGGCCAAGGAGTGCAGAATACTACGTTATTTCCTTGGGCCAGTTAGATTCGTTCTACCGCCCCAAGAGCATAATCATAAGCTTGAAGCAAAACTTGGGGTTCAATTCATAAGCTCGAGGTGGAGACAAAAAGTGATTCATGCCGTGCCGCAATGTTAAATCAAGCGCTTGTTAGGAGGCAACCCAACTTTACTGCTTTTTATTTTCTTTTATTTTTTTAATTTTATTATTTTTGTAGTTTCAATTTTTGATCTTCTAGGAACATGAAAAGCAAAGTTATTAGAAGGATGCAACAGCAAACAAAATGGTTGGAACTAAGTGTGAGGTACCCACACGAAGGATCAAGCTTGAAAGAAGTCTGAGTACCTCATGGCCTACCAGGTAGTCTTTTTCATCCTTTTATCAGTTATGGTGTGTATTGAGGACAATGCACAACTTTAAAGTGTGGATTGTGGAGATTGTCTAAGTGACCTTTTATACTATGTTAGTTATGTTAGTTTAATTTAATAATATTTTAAGAAAAAAAGATAGAACTTTTTCCGATGATGGATATATTAGAAAATTTTCTTGAGGGATTTAAGTCTAAATAAAAATACAAAAACATTTTCTTTTGTTAGGTAATGTAGCAATTTCTCCTTAGTTTTTCTTTGTGTCACGGTTCTTTTCCAAGGATTTTATTTGAACTAGGTGTAGTTAGTCTTTTTTGCGGGGGAGTAGGTGCCATTGTGTTGTGTTTTGAATTGAAGCAATATATCTTGACTTTGTTATTCCTTGAGAATAGTGAGTACTTTGGTTGTGACGCGTAGGCTCAGTCTTTGTCTCTTGTATAAGTAACTTAAATTTTATGATTTTAACTTTGCTTAACTGTTTTGACTAGAGTGTCTTGATGAATCCAATCCCGAGTGAATTGTTGTTCTGTGCATTGCGTTTGGTGCCTAGATCTTGTCACGTGTGTTTGCAAGGTAAAATATTAGTTTTGTTCAATCTTAGAAGTGATATAGATATTTCTTTGTTGAGCCAGATATGTATATTTTACCCGCGTAATTGTTATGTATCGTAGTTAACCCCTTTGAGCAAGTAATCATGTTTCTTTGGCAACCACATTACAAACCTTGTCCATTTATTTGAATTAACAATCTATTTGAACCTTCTAAACTCTCATGAGCACTTGAATTGTTATGAGCTACGTAAAAGTTAAAGTGTGTGGTGGTTGGTTTGGCTTTTGAGTGAATCTAATGAGATAAGGAGAAATGTGCACTATTTTTAAAAAGTAAAAGCCACATGAATAGAAAAAAGAAAGAAAGGGAAAAAAGTTGTATTGCTGTAGGAAAAAAGCTCTTTGATAAGTGGTGACTCTTGATGTAATTGTGCTTGTGCTTAAAGAATTATGGGGTAAAATACATTAATGTGAAGGCGGAGTTTGGTTTGACATAAGTATGAGATTTGAATGTTAAAGTATATGTATTAGTGCTCAGGGAGGTGTAGTCACTCTTAAAGCTAAATGTATCCTATCCGTCCCGTAGCATACATTACAACCAAAAAACGTCCTACATGATCCTAGACTGAATAATCTCGATTAGTAGAGTAGTACGTGCAAGCGTATGGTGCATCTTTTGTGTCATATGAATTTTATTTCTGAGAGTAAGTGAGTTCTTTCCATCTTGAGTTCCTATGTGTTATTAAATTTTAGTTGTGGAACTACTCTCTTTTGTTGTATGATGACACTTGATTCATAAAGGAAAGGTAATGTCAGTGACCTCTATGTTAGAGTAAGTGGGTGAGTGTGAATAATGTGTGGTACTTGTGAATCAAATCTTGAGGTAAAGATGTTATACTTTTGTGCTTAGGCTATATTAAATATTCTTGGTGTGATGAGTTAGGAGAATTATTTAAAAAACGGTCGTGTCTATATAAATTGTAATTTGATTACTCAAAAGACGAGCAATGGTTTAAGTGTGAGGTGTTGTAATTGGCTATAATTATGTATTTTATTCACTTATTACACTCAAATTTACTGCACTTCAATTGAGTTTGAGCTTTAATCGCTAGTGTCTTGCACTAATTGTGTATTTTATGCCTTGTAGGAGTGATTTCGAACTATGTAGATGTTATGGGATGAATTCAAGTGATTTGGAACTTTCAAGTCTGAATAAAATCTCAAGTAATAAAGCCTAGGTCGTGCTCGGGGGTCAACGGATGATAGTTAGAGCAAACTAAGAATCAAGTAGGTATATTATGCACTGTCTAGTAAAATGCATATACATATTTGCTTAGAACTCCATTTGGGCTACACAATGTATGGTTGGAAAGCTAACTCAATGTACTACAACTTTTATTTTTTACGTTTTTCTAAATTCCAAATGGAACAAGGTGAACAATGTATATCAATAGTGCGGCCGCGCTCATCAAGCATAATCAAAGTGGATATGCGCGGTCTGAGCACAGTCCAAGCGCGACCGTGCACGTCCAGTCCACAAAATGTGTTCTTTTTTGCGTAGGAGAAGGTATAATTGTTTGGTCCCAACCCTAATTGGTATATACATGGAAAACGGTATTTTGAGGACCTTGGACAGATTTGAGATACATATTCAGTCTAAGGAGGAAGAGACACAATAGGTTCAAGGGGAAATTATTCTACGAGTTTTTCCTTCCTCTTCCTTTTTTTCATTATTGGTTATGACTTTTAGTATTGTATTTTACATACTATTATGAATATCTAATTAGTTATCTAGGATTTTGATGGAACCTTTTGTAAGATAAATTCTTGCTATGTTTTTATATAATTGAGTCGTAGTATTTTCTCTATTTATTCAACCATATTATTCTTGTGGTTGATTGAAGGGATCTCAAGTAGATGTGCCTATTAGAATGTATTACTCAGGAGAGAGTGTATATTTAGATAGTTGTTGAACAACATCACTCCCGACGTATGTGAGGAATCAATAACAAAGGGTTTAAAGGTGAGATTAGGAATAACGAAACCTTGGGTGCCATCTAAGTGAGTTGTAATTAAATCCAGCTAGCGTAACGTGGGAGAGCATGTCTACTAAATTGCCATAATTACTCGAGAGAGAATTACAACACGCATAGCGCTCATGATCGATAGAGAATACTAGGTGAAATTATAGAATACATAGCGGAAAGTATTCGGACAATTGGGGAAATCATAACTCTAGGCCTCCTTAATCTTGTCTCTAACCCTTAGTATCTTTAGTTGTTAATTTAGTATTTTAATTTGTTAGTAAATTAGTTAAACACAAGAATCTCAATATCTGTAAGTTAGAAATTGCTCAAGCTTGTCTTCTTAGTGATATTAAACAATTGTAGATAAGCCTTAGTTCTCTGTGGGATTCGACTCTGGACTTGTAAACTGAAATATAGCAACGGCTGCTTAGTTCTTTTTATAAATCATAGTTGCGCTTGATCAAATTTTGGCGCCGTAGTCGGGGAACTAATGATGTAGCTATAGGTGTACATATTGCTAGGTTACAAGTTTGGAGTTTCATTTTTGTTTTGTTGTATTTGATTTATATATATATATATATATATATATATATATATATATATATATATATATATATATATATATATATATATATATATATATATATATATATATATATATATATATATATATATATATATATATATATACATGGCATCCTGGAATTATGGGAGTTTGGATGTTGGTAATTTTACTTTTAATCCTCCTTTTGCATATTATTAAGAAAACCACCCATGGCAAAATTATCAAAATATTTTCGAGAGCGAGTTATGGGCACCAACTCAATATTATGTGTGGAATATACGTGATATGTGTGGTAGTCAAGATGCTCAATTTATGGTTGTGCTTATATTTCTTTATCTTCCCCCCAACCCCCCTACTTTGATGATTTTTCTTTTTCTTGTGAAGTTAGTTTTTCTTTTTCTTGTGAAGTTAGTAGGAACAAAGAACGTAGGAATGATGACCTTAATGAGATCAAGGATATGATAAGGTTCCATATGGAACAAAATAATGAAAACAACTGCACATACAAAGTCAACATGTTGCTATTCGCAACCTGGAGGCACAAGTGAGTCAACTAGTTGAGGTAGTTAATGCTTAACAAGCCAATATTATGGATAGCAGACAAGAAGGGCATGAATTAGATGCCGAAATTGAGGTGCAAATGGAGGAGGTCAGAGTAGAAAATCAACAATCTAACCAACTATAATTTAAGGGTGGAAAAGTTAAAGAAATGAGACTAGAGTAAGCCAAGGACATTAAGGATATAAATTTTGTTAACTCTAGTATCATCGATGTTGAAGATGCTGAAGACCTAAAGTTCATGTGTTTGGGCGCATTGGTCCACACTCCAAACATTTTTCCACTTTATGTTTGGATGATATGGAAATAGAGTCATCCGAGCCAATTGAAGAGTTAAGAAACGAGAACAAGGTGCATATATTTTGCATTCTTCTTGCCAGAAAGTCAGGATTACATACCTTACAAAAAGGCCAAGGAGTACAGAATACAACATTATTTCCTTAGGCCAGTTATATTCGTTCTACCGCCCCAAGAGCATAATCATAAGCTTGAAGAAAAACTTGGGGTTCAATTCTTAAGCTCGAGGTGGAGACAAAAAGTGACTCATGTCGTGCCCCGATGTTAAATCAAGCGCTAGTTGGGACCCAACTTTACTGCTTTTTATTTTATTTTATTTTTTAATTGTATTATTTTTGTAGTGTCAATTTTTATCTTCTAGGAACATGGAAAGAAAAGTTATTGGAAGGATGCAACATCAAACAAAATGGTTGGAACTAAGTGTGAGGTACCCGCACAAAGGACCAAGCTTGGAAGAAGTCTGAGTACTCCATGAGTTGCTAATTCTTTGGCCTTTGGCCTACCAGGGAGTCTCTTTCACCCTTTTATTAGTCATGGTGTGCATTGGGGACAATGCACAATTTTAAAGTGTCGGGTGAGGATATTTTCTGGGTGACTTTTTTTAATATTTTAAGAAAACAAAATATTGAACTTTTTCCTATAATGGATAGACAATTTTCTTGAGGGATTTAAGTCTAAAGAAAAAGACAAGAAGATTTTCTTTTGTTACGTAGTGTAGCAATTTTCCCTTGGTTTTTCTTTGTGCCGCGGTACTTTTCCAAGGGTTTTATTTGAACCGGGTATAGTTAGTCTTATTTTAGAAGTAGGTACCATTGTGTTGTGTTTTGAATTGAAGCAATATCTCGGCTTTGTTATGTCTTGAGAATAGTGATTACTTTGGTTGTGATGCTTAGGATTAATTTTCGTCTTTTGTATAAGTACCTTAAATTGCCATGTGTATGTGAGGTTTGGGTATTATTTTGTGCATTGCATTTGATGCCTAGAACTTGCCCCGTGTGCTTGCAAAGCGAAAGTAGTTTTGTTCTGTCCTAGGATTGATATATGCATTTCTTTGTTGAGCCATATATGTATATTTTACGCGCCTAATTGTTATGTATCGTAGTTAACCCCTTTAAGCATGTAATCAAGTTTCTTTGGCAACCACATTACAAGCCTTACCTATTTATTTGAATAAACCATCTATTTGAACCTTCTAGCCTCTCATGAGCACTTGAATTGTTATGAGTTGTGTAAAAGTTAAAGTGTGTGGTGGTTGGTTTGGCTCAGTGTCGTTAAAGGCGCTCGCTACAGCGCTTTTAGCGTGTAGCGAGGCGTAGTGATGGCCTGACGCCACAGCAGCATGTGTGGCGATGCGAACTGGAATGGCGAGGGCAACAGTCTTTGTGGCGCGAGGCGAGGCGAGGCGTGAGGCGTCAAATAGCGACGCTATTTTGACAGTCCACTAATTAAAACACATCAGCAGCTTTACAAAAACACATAATTAGGGTTTTCTATTCCACTCGACAAAAGCAAAAGCACTCGACCAGTCGACCAGCAAAAACACATCAGCAAATCATCTTCATCTTCTTTCTTCTCTCGAGTCTCGACCAGCCAGAGCTAGGTATGTTCTTCATCTTCTTTCTTCCTTCTTCCTTCTTCTCTCTTTCTTCTTTCTTCTTTTTCCCTTCTTCTTCCAGTCGACAGTTTATTTTTTCAGTGTCGACAGTCGACCAGTGACTCGACTCTATTTTTTTTTTCAGAAAAAACAGAGCACTCCAGTCCCTCTGTTTTTTCTACCAGTGACTCGACTCTGTTTTTTTTCCTCTGTTTTTTCGACAGTGCAATCGACTCTGTTTTTTTTTTAGAAAAAACAGAGCACTCCAGTGACCCTGTTGACTGTCGACTGTTCAGTAATCAGTCGCACTGCTTTTTTTTTCAGACCTGTGGACTGTGAAAAAAAAAGTCAGTCAGCACCGATAATAGTAAACGAAGTACTAATATTTGATTTATTGCTCTATTTTTCTTTAAAACAGCGCTGAAAATTGAAATGGCGTCATCCGATAATAGTAAACGAAGTGATATAGCTTGGAATTATGCAATACAAGGCCCGTCAAGAACTGCAATTAAATGTTTGTTCTGTGGAAAAACATATAATGGTGGGATAACTCGTCACAAGCAACATTTGATTGGTGGATTTAAAAATGTAATACAATGTCCCCTTTGTCCGCCCGAGGTTAGGGAGGAAATAAAAGCTTTTGTTAAAAAGAAAAATTTAGTAAGAACTCATATGAATTATGAAGCATCGGGGAATTCCGTGAAATCTAATTAGTACTCTTTAATTTATGAATCTATTATGAGTTTATGACTATCTATTGAGTTTTTAATTTTTAAATTGATATATTTATTAACATATTATTGTTATTGAGTTTTTCGTTATATATATACATTGTTTTTTTTATAAATTGTCGCCTCGCATCAAAAAGGCGAGCGCTTCACTCCGCGCCTCTCGCCTCACTGAAGCGAGCCCTCGTCGCTATTTGTCGCTGCGCGCTATCAAAAACACCGGTTTGGCTTTTGAGTGGAACTAATGAAATAAAGGAGAAATGTGCACTATTTAAAAAAAGTAAGACCCACACGAATAAAAAAATAAAGAAAAGGAAAAAAGATATATGGTTGTGAAAAAAAAATTTATTGATAAGTGGTGACTCTTGATGTAATTGTGCTTGTGTTTAAAGAAGTATGGGGTAAAATACATTGATGTGAAGGCGGAGTTTGGTTTGACATAAGTATGGGATTTTAACGTTAAATTATATGTATTAGAGTGCTTTGGGAGGTGTATTCACTTATATCTAAATGTATCTTACCTGTCATGCGGCCTACATTACAACCAAATAAAGTCCTACTTGATCCTAAACTGAATAATCTCGATTAGTAGAGTAGTACACTACGGTCAAGCCTATGGTGCATATTTTGTTGCATATGAATGTTATTTCTGAGAATGAGTGAATTATTTCCATCTTGAGTTCCTAAGTGTTCTTAAATTTTATTGTATGAAACTACTCTTTTTTGTTGTTTGGATGCATTTGATTCATAAAGGAAAAGTAATGTCAGTGACCTCTATGTTAGAGTAAGTGGGTGAGTGCGAATAATGCGTGGTACTTGTGAGTCAAATCTTGAGGTAAAGATGTTATGCTTTTGTGCTTAGGCTATATTAAATTTGGTGTGATGAGTTAGGAGAATTATTTAAAAAAAGGGCGTGTCTATATAAGTGTAATTTGATTACTCGAAAGACGAGCAATGGATTAAATGTGGGGTATTGTAATTGGCTATAATTATGTATTTTATTCACTTATTACACTCAATTTTACTGAATTTCAATTAAGTTTAAGCTTTAATCGCTAGTGTCTTGCACTAATTATGTGTTTTATCTTGTAGGTATGATTACGAGCTATGTAGATGTTACGGAATGAATTCAAGTGATTTGGAGCTTTCAAGTCTGAGTGAAATCTCAAGGAAATAAGCCGGGATCGTTCTCGGGGTCAACGGATGATAGTTAGGACAAATGAAGAATCAAGTAAGTATATTGTGCATTGTCTAGTAAAATGCACATACCTTTTTTTTCTCATAACTTCATTTGGGCTCCACAATATATGATTGGAAAGCTAGCTCAAAGGGCAAAAACTTTCATGTTTTACGTTTTTCTCAAATTCTAAACAGAACAGGGTAAAATGTGTGTGTCAATAGCATGTCTGCGCTTAGGCCGCGCTTGTCAGGCAGAATCAAAGTAGATATGCGCGGTCTGAGCGCGGTCCAAGCGCGGATGTGCACGTCTTGTCCGAAAAATGTGTCTTTTTTCGCGTAGGAGAAGGTGTAATTGTTTGGTCCCAACCCTACTTGGTATATATACATGGAAAAATAGTATTTTGAGGACATTCGACAGATTTGAGACACAGATTCGATCTAAGGAGGTAGAGACACAATAGGAGCACGGCAGGGAATTCTTTTACGAGCTTTTTCTTCCTCTTCCTATTTTTCATTGTTGGTTATGAATTTTAATATTGTAGTTTTACATACTATTATGAATAACTAATTTGTTATCTAGGGTTTTGATGGAACTTTTTGTAGGATAAATTCTTGCTATATTTTTATATAATTGGGCCATAGTATTTTATCTATTTGTTCAACCATATTATTCTTGTGGTTGATTGAAGGGCCCTCAAGTAGTTATGCCTATTTAGTAAGTATTGCTTGGGTGAGAGTGCATATTTAGATAGTTGTTAAACAATATCACCCCCTACGTATGTGAGGAATTAATAACCAATGATTTAAAGGTGGGATTAGGGATAACGAAACCTTGGGTAAGACCTAAGTGAGCTTTAATTAAATCAGCTAGTGTAACTCGAGAGAGTATGTCTAGTAAATTGTCATAATTACTCGGGATAGAATTACAACACGCAGAGCGCTCATGATTAGTAGAGAATACTAGGTGAATTATAGAAGACATAGCGGGAACGATTTCGACAATTGGGAAAATCGTAACTCTAGACCTCCTTAATCTTGTCTCTAGCACTTAATATCTTTAGTTATTAATTTAGTATTTTAATTTATTAGTTAATTAATTAAACACAAGAATCTTAATATTTATTAGGTAGAAATTGTTCAGGCATGTCTTCTTAGTGAGGTTGAACAAATGTAGCTAAGTCTTAGCTCTATGTTCGGACTTGTAAACTGGATTATATTTGCAATGACAGCTTAGTTCTTTTAATAATACATAGTTGCGCATGATCACAGATGAAGAGAGAGAAGAAAGAGAGAAATAATATCTTTTTATGTTAGAAAATAAAAATCTAATTATACATGTGTATATCCTTATTTATACTGCCTACTCACTCAATACAATTAATTAGCTTAACCACTCAACTAACCATACACCTAAATCTAACTAACTCTAAGTGACATGAACAACTCCCACATCCTATGTACAAGTATTGCTAGTACTACTCAGATTGGCTGATGAAAAAATATTAATCAAACCCAACTTGCAAACCATCTCGCTGTGTAGCTGTTTTCCAAGTACCTTGGTTAGTATATCTGCAATTTGATTCTTACTTGACAAATATTATTTTAATCGTACATTGTTATAGTTTTTCTCGGATATAGTGGCAGTTAATCTTTATGTGCTTTGTGCGCTCGTGATACATTAGTTTTGAAGAAATATGTATGATTGATTTGTTCACGGTACAAATCCATAGGTAAATCAACTTGCATTCTTAATTCCTCCGGTAGCCCATGTATCCAAGTTAACTCAGCCTCACTGGTGGCCATGCTTATGTACTCAACCTTTGTTGTGCTTCTTGAAACTGTCCTCTGTTTTTTCTTATTTCTAAGAGATTATGTAGTCTCCAAGTTTTATGCAGAAATGTGTAACTTACTTCCTAGTTAGTGAGCAATATGCCCAGTCTACATCACAGAATGCAGTTGACCTTCCTATTCTATCTGCTACTCATCAACAAACTTTGTTCTAAACAATTCTTGATATATCTCACTACCCTCAATGTTGCATCATAATGGGACTATTTTGGTGTATCCATAAACTGAATGAGGACTTGGGCTACAAATGAAATGTCCGGCTTTGTGATTGCCAAATACAAGAGTCTCCCAACAAGTCTCCAATACACTCTTTTGTCTTCAAGTTCTGTATCATGTTCTTGCATAGCAAAAAGCTTGTCATATTCCACACAAGTAAGTTTCATGTTCTGATCCAAAGAAGAAATGCTTGGTTAAGCTCCCCCTGGGCCATATTCTGACATAAGCTCTAATGCGTAACTAGTTCATAGTGATTCCTCTGTGTGATCTTGCAAACTCAATACCAAGGAAAAACTTCAGCTCTCCCAAATCTTTCATCTTGAAATTGTCATTCAATATATCTTTGGCTTCTTGAATTAAAACCTTATCATTTCCTCTGATCAAAAGATCATCAACATAAACCAATATAATCACTAGGGCACTCCCGGTTCTCTTAGTAAATAGTGAATAATCTAATTTGCTTTGGTTGAAACCAGGCTCTGTGAGAGCTGAGGTGAGCTTTAAATTCCATTGTCTGCTAGTCTGTTTTAACCCATTGAGGGATTTGAGTAGTCTACACACTCTAGTCCCCCTGACTACCAAACCCTTGTGGCTTTTGACATGTAGACTTCCTCTGAAAGGTCACCCTAGAGGAAACCATTGTACACATCCATCTGATGCAAATAACTACAAGCTAGAGCAACAACACTCCTAACAGTGACCATCTTTACCACAGGTGAGAAGCTCTCATGGCAATCCAAACCTTCATGTTAAGTGAACCCTTTTGAAACTAACCGAGCTTTGTATCTTTCCACAGTCTCATTAGCCTTGTACTTTACTTTAATAACCCACTTGTAGCCAATTAGAGTCTTGCCTATAGGTAAATCTACCAACTCTCAGGTGTTATTCTCAGTGAGGGATTAAACCTTAAGTTTCATAGCCTGTACCGAATTGTTCTCTTTAACAACTTGATCAAAAGTTGTAGGTTTAACAATGAAAGAGTAAGAAGTGAGACAGGGTAGATGAGATAGTGATGAAGAAGTAATTGAGGGAAGAAGGAATGGTATAAGGAGTGGAAGTAGGTTTGACCTGATGTACATAATCAGTCGGTCGTAAAGGAGGATTAGATATCCTGACATACTTCCTCAAAGTGACATCTGAAATAGAAGTGGACTATTGCTCTATAGGAGAAGGTGGTGAGAGAGTCAAGTTAGGTTGTATAACAGGAGATGGAGGTGGTAGTGGACTAGAAGGTTCTGGTTGTGTAATGAGAGATTTTGGAGTTAGAACGGAAGAGGGAGACAAATTGGGTGGCACCTCAGCCATGATAGGAAATGTATCATCACAATAATGAGTAGAAGTTGGACTAGGAAAGGCTAGAGCTGATTTAGGTAAATGTAGTAATAGAAAGGTGGACTTGGGGTTTCTCTAAAAGATATATCTCTACTGACAAAAAATATTCCTGTTGAAATGTTGTATAGTTTATACCCTTTTTGAGTCTTTGAGTAACCTGTGAAGATTGCAGGAATGACTTTAGAAGAAAACATGTATGTGAAGCATGGTGTGGTTGCATAACAAAAGTAACCAAACGCCTTAATGTGAGTAAATGAAGGTGGTTGACCATGAAACAACTCACAAGAAAATTTCCCTGAAGAATTGAAGAAGGCAATCTATTACTGTAAAAACACACTTTCTCTAGAATTTCAAACGGCCATGAGCTTCAAACCTAAGGCCTCTAGCATTTCAAGTAGATGACTATCCTTTTGTTCAGCCATTCCATTTTGTTGTGGAGTGTGCATACAAGAACTCTGATGGATAATTTCAAGAGAAGTGAAAAGATTGCACATTAAGCATTAAAAAATTCAAGGCCATTATCACACCTAATGATCTTGATGGACGTAGAAAATTTATTCTTAACAAGTGCAGTAAAAGACTTGATTAACAAATGCACATCACTTTTCATTCTCCTCAAGTAAATTCAAGTCATTCTAGAGTAATCGTCTACAATAATAATAAAGTATTTATACCCATTGTAAGTATAATGTCTATATGAACCCCACAAATTCATATATACAAGCTTGAAAGGGGTTACAGTTTTCTTATGACTAATATGAAAGGGGAGCCTAGTTTGCCTTGTTAAAGGATAGATGGTGCAAGACAACTGCTCTTTATTTAACTCATGATACTTTAGAAAGTGAATTTTATGCAAGAATGCTACTGGGCATGACCAAGCCTTTGATGCCATATAGAGCAGTGATCTTAATACTTTGATGAAGGGCTAGTAGAAGCTGGAACTGAAACACAAGAAACAGGACATGAATTTGTAGTAGGTATTGTTATACTGAATGTTGGGGCTGATGATTGTTCAAGTGTTTTGACAGAAGATGGCTTCTTGGCAGGTTGAAGTACGTAAAGGTCATCATTCTCCTTATCAATCCCCCTTACCTCAATAGTACAAAGATCCTGAAAAATGCAAAACTTAAGGAACAATTATGCACAACATCTCAGCTCTTTGATAAGTTTGGAGACTAACAACAAGTGTATTTATGGAACATGAAGCACATTACACAGTGCAAGATCATCAGAAAGAGTTACTAACCATGTATGTGTTACAGATGTAATATTTCCATTTAGTAAATGAACTTTACTAATATTAGGAAACACAAGAGTACATTCAATTAAAAGGTCCAATCTAGAGACCATATGGTTCGAGGCCCCGATGTCAATTATCCAAGAATTAGGTTCGGAACCTACAAGCAAACAAGTATCAAGGAATTCCTTTATACCTACCATGTTAACCTTGACCTCTACAACTGATGTTTCTTGGTTAATCAACTTCAAAAGTTAATTATATTGCTCTGAGGTGAACATTGGCATGCTTCCAATCCCTGATGATCTGCTTGCTTCTGGTTCTTCGACATGACTGACGTTGCTGGTTGAATGTCCTCTATTACCTCCTGAGTTTTGTGGTCTATCATAGGTTCTCCTTTTGTTAAATTTATGATTGGTGGATATCGCACCAACTTGTAGCAGTTTCTCTCATGTGTTCTTTCATATTACAATAATTACAGTATTGTCTATTGTTTCTTTTGAACCTGTTATTTTTTGTGGCAACTAGAGTTGTAGAATCATTCAGGTTTATCTTTGCAGTGTTGGTGTAAGTTGCGATATCATGTTGGACTGAATCCTTTATCTTTCATCCTGCATGATCATATGTAGGATTGATTGAGGGTTGGTACAGGAATTGTGAGCAACCCTTTTGACTCCTAGCTTAGCATATGTCCCGTTTAATCCCATTAGAAATTGTACAAGTCTATGTTGTTCCATATGTTCTGCATACTCTTTGTGCTTTGCCAATCACATGGAAAATGTACCATGGACCAATATTCATCCAAAACACTCTCTTATTTTGAGTAATACTTCGATGCTGAGGATGTACCCTGACTTATGGTGCAGATTTCACAAAGCAATCGATAAATTCTAGTCAAGTTGTTCTTACCAAATTGTTCTTTAAGATCCATCCAAAGACGGGTAGCATTAGTTGAATACATCATTCTATTTGCTACTACTGCTCTTTTTACTCAACTAATCATACACCTAAATCTAACTAATTCTAACTGACATGTACAACTCTCATACCCTATGTACAAGTATTGCTACTACTGCTCTTTTCAACAAATTTAACTGGTATTTTTCCTCAAATGTGGTAAAAGACATTAATACATACATTTTCCTATTTTGTTCAAAAAGACTAAAGGATATTCTCCCTGCTGAATTGCAACTGAAAGTTACGAGTAGTAATCAAGTATTAATGAAATGTATCGTCCATAGTCATTTTGCAGCTAAAACGGTTAATTTCCTTCAAATATGGATTCAAATGTCACACAATAAAACTTACTATTAGGGGTTTCAATGGATATGCAAAAACCGAATAAATCAATCGAATCGTACTGCATCGAATTGACTTTTAGTTTTTTTTTTTAAAAAAATCGTAGGTTTTTATATAAATCTATTACCGCACCGATAATTAAGGTAGGTTTTTTATTTAATAAAAATAAACTAAAAAAATACTGAACCATACCGAATAAATTTTACTTGTGAAAAATATATTTATATAGTAAGTTTAAAAATAATAATAATAATAATAATAATAATAATAATAATAATAATAATAATAATAACAATAATAATAATAATAATAATGCACTAATTTTCCGTTGGGCCTTGGAATTATGGAAACTGTTGCAAGCCAACAAGTAACTAAACTCAAAATACTAATTCCTAAAACTTATTATGCTATTTCTACTTAATCTAAGTTATTTCAAGTATCTTCATTAGCAAGACAAAGTATTCTAGCGATTATGAGTAGTAAACTACAATGTATTGAATATGCTTTCTTTCATATAATCTAAATTTATCTTTTTGAATATTTAATCTTCTATAGACTTTATTCTTGAATCTCAGCTTGGTTAATACATTTTCACTTGTGTATGTACATATGTATGTGTGTGTGTGTGTATATATATATATATATATATATATATATATATATATATATGGCCTTTGCTTGATTTCTTTTATGTTGTGGTAGAATAGTTAATGGATTTATACTCCAGCCATCTTTTTTTAATTCATCACCCTTTAAACAGTAAAAATGTCTCGAGAGTTGTGCTAAGTCATATAAAATAACATATGTTATTGCATTATACTTCTACTTAGGAGGGGGCATATATTGGGTAAAACAGATAACCCGAACCATTAATTATTTATTAGATTATCGGCATTGGGTTATTGGGTTAACGATTCGTAACGGGTTAAATTTTTTTTATTGGCTTATCGGTTCGGGCTCGGTTTGCAATTTTATTATTGGGTAAAAATCGATAACCCATTAATAATTAACGAATTTACTAGTTTACCCTTAAGTATATACATACTATACTAGGGTTTCATAATTGGTTTTTCCTACTCTGTAGCAATTCTCAGTAAGTCAGTTTCTTTTTCTCAGTTTCTTAATTTTTCCGACGCACCCTTTCGGCCCAACCTCACCAGTTCTCCGCCTCACTATGGCTCGCGCCCTCACCAGTTTTCTACCTCACGCCTCACCAATCACTATTTATTCCGTCAAGACTCAAGTCGGCGTCACTCCCCAGTCACATCACGCCCTCACCAGTCAACCCGTCAAGACTCAGGGCAGCGTGTAAGTTTTTAGTTGCTTCATCTTCATCTTTTTTCTTAGTTTGTTTGAAAGCATTCTGGCTTTGAATTTTTTTTTTTTTTTTGGGGGGGGGGGGGGGGGGGGGGAGGGGGGGGGGAAACGGGGGATTGTGCTGTGTGTGTGCACGCTGCTATTGTTTGAGATCTTGTTCTAATCGTTTGTCTTGTTTTTAAACGTTTTTGGAGATTCCGTTTTATGAGAAATGAAATGGACTTTGACAAGAAATGTATAAATTTGGTGCTATTGCGTTATTCACTTATAATTTTAACAATTGTTTCTCTTTTTGGAATATTAAGAATCCTAAGCAGTAAACTTCTATTTAACTGTTCTTAAGGATACAAGACCTCATTTTATTAACAATACAATCATATTCCATTCCGCCTTTGTAATCCTATATTTATGCATCAGAAAGTTGTCAAAGACAACGAAAATATGATCTATTCTTGAATTCTGGCTCAAATAATTGAGAACTCGACAGTTTTATATAGTGCAAAATTGTTTTAGTTGTTTTATCTTATCGGATAAACCGATAACCGAACTAATGATGATCGATAATCTAGTAACCGATAACTAATAACTAATATCTTATCGGTTTGGTTATCAGGTTATGATATTTGTAAACCGATAACCAATAGGCAAAACTGATAATATTCAAAACCGAACCGAACTAACCGATGCCCACCCTACTTCTACTGGTGAATTTTACATAATATTTAAAAAATATCAAAATTTAACCGAACCGAACCGATGCCGAAGAGAAACTAACATGATTGGGATGATTTCGGAAAGTCTAATTTTGATTATACATAATAAAATAATCAAAAATTGATATGATACAAATTTTATAAAATAAACGTTCGAATCGAACCATTGATACCCCTACTTACTATTGAGTGTTATCAGTTTTGAGAAGTTTATTACCTATGATAATTTTTCCTTTATCATGATGGTTTTTTTTAACAACATACCCAGTATCATGATGGTTTTATTGATAAAGGATAATCTACTCAAGAAACTTGAACAAATTATGATATTCTTAGGGATGAGGATAATAGCAAATTATATGATAGCCAGCTCTAGAGATAGTATCGGTTTTACGCCGATACAACAATAAATGCATACTTATGTCATGATGGTAGAAATAATTGTCATAAGGAACATGTATGCGACAGAGATAGCTTTACTGCAGACACTGATAATGCTGAGAATAAAACGAACAAAGATCCTACATGCTTCAAATAGTACATCAACTGATGATACTTGTATTTTACACAAAGCAAACTAGAAAACAAAGAGAATGTTGCAATTTCCAAATCTAAGGGCCTCGAAAACTGTCAGATTTATCAAGTCTTGAGGTACCTGAGCTTGAGGATTCTCCCATTACATCAGGAGAAGGTGCTGGCCGTGTTTCCCGCTTCAACGAAGTTGGCAATCCTGAAACTTCCTGAAAAAGAATTAAAAGGATAGTTCTTATCTACACAATTCAATGACTAGGGAGAGATGATCTCATTTTGAATTCTTTGTTCCATTTCTTTAAAAATACATAATATTACCAACAACTGTAAGAATTGAGATGACCGATTTCCCAGTAAATATCCAAAAGCAAACAATTATAAGGTATTAACATCAAAGTTTGAGAAGTTGTGCAAATATTTGAGCAAATCGACGACTCTAGCTAAATCAAATCTAGATACAACAACAACCCCAGTGAAATGCCACAAGTGAAGTCTGGGGAAGGTGAAGTGTACGCAGCCCTTGGACATAGAATATTGCTATGATTCCTTTAGACAGAAATAGTAGGTGCAGAAAGTTATCTTTTCTCTTCAAAATGCAATGATGTCATTTTTAATCTTAAATGCAGGTATCTGTGATATGCAGCACCACAATATATAAGACTGTAATAATCATTTTCCTCTGAACTAATTTCATTTTAGGTGTTCTAAGAAGAAAAAGGTAAATGCATCAGTTCGATCGTTACGGACACAGTAAATTGCCTAAGTCTTAGAGGTGGCTTCGAGTCATGCTTAGTTTAATGGTATCAGTAGTAATAGCTGCTTCCAGTTAGTCAGTTCACCAATTTCTTATTTGGCAAATCACAGCTTAAAGTTTCATCGCGACATAAAGTAGCAACTCAGAAGATGAAGTTACATCATGAATTAGAAACCCAAGATGAAGGAACACATTTAGGATGCACCGCTTATTAGACCTATCAAACTGTTCTTACTAAACTTGGATCACTTAACAAAATGAAGATTATGTTGGAAAGAACGTAACCTTAGATTTTTACCTTTCTGTTCGGTTTCATGCTCAAAGTCGGAATGAAACTGTTGCACAGGGTTATATGCAGCAGTCTTTTTTTTTGTTTGTTTGTTTTTTAAACCAAGCAACAGTCTTCATTAAGAAAAATATGGCAACTTACAGTAGTATACTATATAAGGAGAACAACAAGTAAGGATAAGATGGGATCAAATCCGGATTTAGTGCAGTGATGAGGACAAAGAGTAAAAAAATGGCAAAAGAAAAGAGAGTTGGGAAAAAGCGGAAGCAGAAAACAAATAGTTCTTTCATTTGTCCCTAATGGTTGATGTGCTTTTACATGCTGTTAGAAATTTGTCAACTATGAGTCATTATTTGGTTGAAATGGCATTTCTGAGATCCTCAAATTTGAGTGGTTATCGCATGCTGTACTCATGAGATTGTTCGCATGTGACACTGATACAGCAAGAAAATTCATTAATGCACCTTACCTTCATCAAATGCAGTCTCAAGTCACAAGGTCGAACTTGATTACCAATACATGCCATAACAAAATTTGAATATTGAAACAAGACATCCGCAGCAGCTTGCTTCTTTTCTTCAACCTGGAATTTTATATGAGAGTTTAAGCTAATAGCACAATATAGAGATGAAAATTGCAAAGGATCCTCGTGCACATTGCATGGTAACACAACTTAAACTTTTCAGCAAGCAGTGGTCACTCCTAAAATGACGAAAACAGTTTCAGACAACTAAAGTCAGCAATAAAATCTTATATGCATGGACATGCTTCTTTCCATCTTAGAGGGGTTATGTCAATTTTTATGCACCAGAGGCGTCCCTAATGCATGTATCAAAAAGCCAAAACCCATGTCTACAGATGCTTAACAAAACAATGATCATCAAACCAATCCCAAAGTAGAATTTTTTCTTAAGGTAAATAATTTTATCACTGTGTGAAAAACTCCTGTACACAAGCCATATACCAAAAAAAATAGAGAACACACACAATATAACATGGTCTGCTAATGTCACTCAATGCAAAAACTTCATGGCTATACCAAAACAATATAAACAAATTATGCCTATATTTATACAAGATGCTTATTTTGCAGTCAAACACTTCCATCAATCCTTAGAGAGGTGAAGAATCGCTTAGTGGGTATTTCCACTTTCAACTATTAACAATCAAATTTTTCTACACAGAATTCGATTACTGCCAAAAGAGGTTAGATCTTGATTATCCTTTTTCACTTTGATTATCGGATCCTTTCTTCCTTTCTTTAGCTAGGCAGTTCACCAAATTGAACTAGTCATAGTTTCAATCTGAGGAAAAAAATTCTCCTTTTCTTTTTGTTCGTATTTAAAGAAAGATAGATTTGCCTCCTAAAGCCTTTCTATTGCAAACCCTGTGATCAGGGGCGAGGCCACCTTTTGCAAAGGGTGGTCAGTGGACCATCCTTTACCGAAATATTATGATAACTTACACCGCATATAAGTAAAATATTGAATTTAGATGTATAAAATATATATTGAACACCCTTTGCCGGAAAATTTTATTTACCCTTAAATATTTCTAGCTTCGCCACTGCTTGTGATTGCCTTTACGGAGGTGATCGATGACCAGATAACGCAAAGCTAGAATCTAGAAATCAATACTCACTGCTTGCTTGAAACACTTCTTCCAATTTGCCAAAGCTTTAGTTGCCAGTGTTACCTTTACCAGACATAGTTATTAAAAACCCCACTTTTGAAAATTACCCAATTTTGATATATCTTTTTCTTTTAACCCGATTTTGATAATCATTCTAGACTCAAATGCTACTAAGGCCACAGGATTTTGAGATCCAAGGTTAAATATATTTTCGACCATGCTTATGGCTAAGTTATCTTTGGAACCACAGGTTCCAATTGATTAACATACCAACTTATTGTCACTTTATATGGCATCACTTCTCCCAAAAAAATAAAAAAAAAATTACAGTTAGAATTGTTCAACTGCATCCGAGATAAGGACTAATTTTTTTAATAGACTTGAAAGAAAAATACCAAAAGGGGTAATAAGAAGCTCCAGTTAAAGCTTCAAAAAACACAAACAATGTCGACAGTCTATTAAAACCAAAGCAAAAGGTTTAAAGCCGCAATCCAAAATCAAATAAAATACCTAGTGTTAAAATTGCAGAAAGCTTGGTACCTCGTAATCGTCCTTCATCATGCCTGAGTTATGGGTTTTCCTCCCTCCTCCCTCAAATTCTCAATTAACCCCAATTTCAATATACCAAGATTATTAAGGTTAATGATAATAAATATTTCTGCAAAAGCATCAAAGGCCCATTAGCTCAGTTGGTTAGAGCGTCGTGCTAATAACGCGAAGGTCGCAGGTTCGAGACCTGCATGGGCCAACTCTGTAATTTTTAATTTTTAAAAAAATTTCAATTATTTATAAACATACCCCTTGTGTTGGTTAGAGTGTCCGTGCTAATATCTCGAAGGTGTTCGAGACCTGCATGGGTACCTCTGTAATCTTTTAAAAAAACATATCCCTTCTAATTAGGGGTGTAAATGAATATTTAAAAAACCGAACTGTCACAAACTAATTTTCGTACCGGTAATTAGGGTGTTTTTTTGTTATGAAAAAATATTGGATTGTACCAATTAGGGGTGACAATGAATATTTAAAAAATAGACTAAACCGTACTGTAGTTTTTTAATTAAATTATAAACATACCCCTTCTGCTTAGGGGTGTCAGTAGATATTTAAAAGCCGACAAAACCATATTGCACCAAACCAAATTTTAGGTTTCTTTTAATAAAATCGTAGGTTTTCATATAACTTAACCGATTTTTTAGGTATGTTTTTTATTTTAAGAAAATAAATCGAAAAAATACCGAACCGTACCAAATTAATTTATATATGAAATATATTATATATTAAGTTTAAAAATAATAAAGCATATTTTGTCTTTGGCCTTAGAATATGAAAATAGTTACAAGCCAACAAGTAATTAAACTTAAAATCTTAATTCATAAATATGTTATGCTACTCCTAGTGAAACTAAATTATTTTCGTATATTCACTAGCAAGACACAATGTATTCTAGAGGAGTAGCAAACTACAATATATTGAATATGTTTTGTATGATTTAAGTTTATCTTTTTGAATATTTAGTCTCATATAGACTTTACTTTTGAGTGTCAGCTCGTTAATATTTTTTCCCCGTGTGATTTTTTTTTGTCTTAACGTAGTTTTTTTATGCTACTGTAGAATAATTGATGGATATATACTTCGGTTATTTTTCATATTTTCTTAATTTATCACTCTTTAAACAATAAAAATGTCTAAATAGTTTTGCGACGTCTTATAAAAGTATGAATATTATTACATTCTACTTTCATTAGTGACTTTTACATAACATTTAAGAAAATACTATTTTAGTCATACATAATAATAAAATTAAAGAAAAATTTGTACGGTACAAATTTTATACCATTAATTATTTACGCTATTTCTACTGGAGTTACTAATGTTCTTTCGTTTGTTTTGTTTTTCCTTCCTTCATTGAGCCGAGGATTGATTGGAAACAATCTCTCTGCCCTTTCGGGTAGGGGTATGGCTCGTCTACATATTACCCTCCCCATACCTTACTTTGTGGGATTATACTGTGTAGTTGTTGTTGTTAACGCTCGTACTTCTGATAGTAGTTTTTTTCTATTAAAATTTCCCAGGCTCCTCATGTTTTAATACTAGCTGTGTGTTCCTTTTTAATTATCTTTGCGATAATAAAGTTCTCAGGCTTGACATGTCACACTGACCCACATAAACTTTCTTTTTGGTCTTTTCTTGTTTTTTATTTATCCTCGCGACAATAAAGCGTTTGTGCTTGCTATGCTCTTTCTTTTTACACATTTTGTCTCGTCTAAATTAACTTCTTTTATAAAAAAATCCCCTGGTTTATATAGCGTGGGGCGGCTGTCCAGGAAGTCCAAGATGAGTTTGGGTTTGTAGTTTGCACGTTAAAGATTGTTCAGAAATACAGAAACAAAGACACAAAAATATTAAAGTTGGGGGCAGAGAAAAGAACCAGCAGTAATATTGAAGACGCTTATTACAAACTTTTGCATATACTATAACAGATAACAGAATTAGTGTTCCATGTGATACATACATCTCCTGTACAGATTGCCAATATTTTGCTAATCAACACTCAGCTTAAACTATCTATAAAAAGAAAAATAGCCAGTGCGTGCAGTGTAATAGACGCTTATTAATTAGAATTTCTGCATAAGCTATAGAACAGATACAAAGTTAGAACATTTCTGTACAGATTGCAAAACTTTTTCTCATCAAAACTCTGCTCAAGCTCACATGTTTTCGGAGCTCTTCCATTTTTGTTTATTTTCCTCTGTTTTTGTTTTTCAGTAGCTGGAGAGTTATGGTGGTTAGGATTTTCTCTTGGTCAAGGAAAGAATGGTGGAAACCATCAACTTTCTGTCAATAGGCTTAGTCAAATAAGCATCCATACCAACCTGTAAGCATTTTGCTTCATCCGATGACATTGCATGAGCTGTTAGCGCAACAATAGGTATGTGTGTTCCTGTCCCCATTTCCACTCTTCTAATTGCCTTTGTTGCTTCATAGCCATCCATCTTTGGCATCTGTTAAGAACAATTATATTAGCAGAAAATTTTAGAATGATCATGTCGAGAGAATTAGAATGAAACAACACAACAATTCTCATTTAACTGTTCCTCCATTCAGTGATTGTTGAATATTTCTTCCAAAAACTCCCTCTGTTCCATTTTATGACACTCTTTCCTTTTAACTCTATTAAAAAAAGAACGATATTTTTCTATATGTAGTACCTCTTTTAGCTGTAAACTTTCTAGTTTACCACCTTAAAAGTATGCTCTTATAGCCATAGAAATGTCATGGCATGTTCAAACCACAAGTTCTAAGGGTACTTTTGGCACATGGGAAAAAACTTTATTTCTTTAGTACAATCCGTGGCCAATCAAGTATTGTTCTATAAGATGGAAAAGGAGGGATTATTATGTAAAGTCATGATCGACTTACTTGACAATCCATGAGGATCAAGTCATAAGGAAGGGAATGAACGCTGTCAGCTTGGAGGATAATTGCACTGCCTTCTTCCTGAAGAGATTCATTTCTACATTCATCAGAACTAGACATGGGTTTTAGTGCATCCACTGCCTGCAGTCCGTCTCCCACAACAACCACTTTAGCTCCCAATTTTTCCAGCATTATTCTAGCTATTCTTTGCAGCACTGGAGTATCCTCAGCAAGCAGTATACGAAGATCAGCTAGAGACCTCTGGTCTGCTATCTTATCTGAGCAGGCATTAGTGACCTCTTTGGTGGGACTGCTTGTCAAATGATGTTCTCCATTCCTCATTTGTCCGGGATCATTCATTTCCGAAGTGTTTTCTTCATTGAAGTCAATGTAGTAGTTGTTTAATGTCCCAAAATGTGACAGAGAGGCTTTGGAAAAATTTTCTTCCCTATTTTTTTCAGAAAGGAAGGCACTTCCACATTTTTCATTTCCATTATCTGACTTGTCAGAGTCATCTGAGCAGGCAATATCAGAGTGGTTAGAATCAATTTCAAGATATTCATGCAAATCTCCTTCTACTGTTGCATTGCCAAAGGACTGCAGTTCAAGATTTTTTTCTTTTATAATAGTTTCCAAAATCTGAATCATTTTCCCTTTATATAGTGGTCTATTGACCATAACTAGGTGTCTCCTTCGCAGTTCCATCTTAATGGTACTGGGGGTATCATGGTAAAGAATCCATGCAAACTTTGCTCTGTCGTAGTATTTATCAAGAAAATTTAGCTGCTCCTTCCATATATTTGTGCTCAAGTCAAGTATGCCAATGTCTACAACTATGACAAGAAGTGATGGGGCACTAGGATCTTGAACACTCAAATCTTCAGGTTCTAAACATTCACAAGGTACGTCTTGCAAATGGCTTTTGGATATAGAAATCCCCTGAAGAATTTGAGTGAGCTCATTCCAATCAGATGCTCCGCAAGTATGCACCCCATTTCTCTCTAACCACTGGGACATTATTTCTCTACTCATTCTGCCATTGAGTGCAAGCAACACCTGCATTCAAGTTCCATTATTTACAAATTGCTCAGACTTCCACAAAATTATAATCAATTTAACTCAAGGTACATGAGGGTTTTCACAAGTCCACATAGTTATGGATGAACTAACCATTATCACACATGATGATATTAAAACATACATGCTATTGCATATAATACCGTGTTAATTGACAAAACTACCATTCAACCAAAAGTTGGAATATAAATGTAGAGAGAAAAGGTTCTGGGATAAGCAGAAGTAAGACAGTATATGCATTAGAAGAATGGTATGATAGATGAAGATGTAATACATAGAATTCAAATACGATGACTGAAATGGAGGAGCTTTGCGGGCTAGCAAAGTGAGGTGCGACTTTTTAGAATAATCAGAAGACCAACAACGTTACATGTGTGTAGATATTGCGCCTGGGTGTCTTAGAAATTTGAGTTATATGATGGATATGCGGTAATACCATATTATACAGGATTAGAGGTGATTGCGTCCCCAGAGAATGCAACTAACTCACGTAGATGTATATTACAAAATGAGAAAAGTTAGCCTAAGATGGTTTGGTCATGCTCTATGTATTCTTGCAAATACATCATTTCGTAGGTGCGGCACTAAAAACGCATCATTACGTAGTGTTACTTACCCTCATTTTATGTTCTTCAAAATTGAACTGGCCGTGCTGTCCAGTGACTTCTGCAGGACAGTTTAGTTGAAGGTATAGTTGCATCACTGTCCCTGGTCCATTTTTCTTTACAACCTTAATCTCTCCACCCATTTTGTTAACCTGTATATCATCCTATCATCATTAGAAACTGAGAAGGTAGTCAATATTCTTCACTTTTATGTTTAAAGCCTATTCCAAGGGGAACATTTTCAGAAATTATGAACAGTGTGGATTTTGGTTAGAGAGGTTGTTTTTCATGCCATCCTTTGGCTTGTAAGGGGCATATGACATCATCAAGCCTAGAAAATCCTAAAGGCAGAACTTGAACTCTTTTTCAACCCAAATCCAAATTGAATTTTTTTTTTTTTTTGCGAAAGTCTCAAATTCCTGAAACTTATTTATTTGAAACAGGAAAAATTGAACTCACCAGGGTACGTACAATGCATAGTCCAAGGCCAGTGCCACCATGCCTGAATATGAAGTTAATCAAACAATGAAATATCTTTAGTTAGATAAAAGTAGCTTTAAGGTGTACAGGAACTAAATTCATTCAGTCATACATGTATTCTGTCATATAACTAACAAAGTTTACCCAATAGAATGATGTGAAAACTGCTTACAAGCGAGTTGTTGAAGGATCAGCTTGCTCAAAACTTTCAAATACAGATTCCCATTTACTTGGATCAATTCCTAGAATAACAAAAAAGGAAAATGAAGAGAGAGAGAGAGAGAGAGAGAGAGAGAGAGAAAGTTAATATGCAGTAGCAGCAAGTCGGAAAATAAGTTTAAATGGTCATTTCATACCGCAACCAGAGTCCTCAACTTCAAACCACAAGATCATTTTGTTATCTTTCTTGGACAATTTGTTTCCCTGGCTCTCTTGTCGCTTCAACTTTACTTTAGGAGCAGACCAAGAGTCTTTTTGATTAAGTGAAAAATTCCCTCCCCAAGAAAAAGTGTTTGCATTCTCGCACCATCCCCGAAGAATGATGTAACCCGCTGTAACGTATTTCAAATTGTAAATTCACCAAATGCACATGTCGCGTAAGAAAATGTTATTTATCAAGATCTAATCTCTTCATTTTATCAGAGGTGTTATAGGGTCAGTAAAATCACGCTAGTTAGTTCTTGTAAGGGCTTCACTAATTATGAGGACAAATGAAAGAACTTACAAACGTATGTATTAAAAAGGTGCACTTACAGGTAGTGAACTTGAGAGAATTGCTAATTAGATTTGCGAAAATTTGAACAACTCTGGCAGAGTCTCCTTTAACTAATTTTGGCATATCATCTGCAGATAGAAATATGAAAACACAATATGCCTTTAGAAAACAATGCGAAGAGTCTCAAATTCAACTCTTCTCAAATTCAACTCTTAATCATAATTCTTTTGCATTTTCTACAGTTGTACGAAGAACAGAGGCTCTACCGGAGATATCTAGAACTGTCTCAACATTGTGATTAATGCACTGGACAGAGAACATATCAACAAGTCCTTCAAGTTCTTTAGCCAAGTCAAATTCTGCTTCTTCCAACACCAATTTTCCAGATTCTACCTGTACAAAAAGTATAAGATGATGTATATGATTTCTCAGGGTCCATGAAAATTTGTCGTACTATTTCATTGCTACTATAGTTTCTCCAAGGAATAGTGAGGTAACTTTAGCCAATCAAAGAGTAAACTCTTTCCAATATATCATCAAAAGAGTTGTCAATGTGCTATATCAGTGTTCACAAATGTGTTGATATTTCCATAGTTTGCTTTTGCATCTTACCTTGCTGAGATCCAAAATGTTGTTCAGAAGGCGAAGCAAAGCGGTTGAGCATTTACGAATCTGGGTAATAGTTGAATACTGCTCATTTGTAAGATAACCATCACTTATAAGGATGTCCAGCAAGCCAATAACTGCAGCCATAGGTGTTCGTAATTCATGACTGTGAAAAAACAAAGCATGAAGTAACTGTAGAAATGTACAACTTAAACATTTGAGAAACTAAAACTTTCAATTGATCACAATGAATCAGACCCTAAGGCAAGATCTAGAGTAGAATAGTGAAAGTTTAGCTAATTATAGAGTTAAAAGTGAAATCAGTCCAAAAGAAAGGAAATGTAAACAAAAGCTAAAAGCTCAGAAAAAGTTTGTTTCATTGAACAAGCAAAAGTGTTAATGCAACTTCTGCTGAACTTGAAGGGAGTATGTGCTGGTAAATATTTCCCCGTGCAGATGTTGAACCTTAATTTGGCAAGTAACAATTCAGTATACTATAATACCTATTCCAGTCATTATTAAATTTGCAAAGAAGCCTATATTTTCATGGAATTCGTCTGTGGTCTGATGCAATTTAAAACAACTACGGCGAGCAAAACCTAGACCAAAGGATAGACGCTACTGAAATGTCTGATAACTTTATTTCAGATAATTTATTTTCAGAAGATGGCTTTTAGTTGCTAATATGAGCTATGTAAACACAAAACAGAGCAATTATTTCTCTTTTGAAGATCTGCTAGAACTTAACCCATTATCAATGCACTAAAACCCCCCACTGCAGGTACAAATATATTAAGCTAATACGAATAAAGGACTGATGAATATTCACCTCATGTTTGCTAGAAATTGGCTTTTGTACTTGCTCGATGCTTCCGCCTTCCTTCTTGCATCAAACTGGCTTATCAGCTGTGCTCTTAGTTTCATTTCCTTTGACACTCCATTTGTCAGTACAAAGATGCAGACACATCCAATGATTAGGATGCATATTGATGCTGAGATCAATATTACCAGAGTCTTGATAGCCCTCTCGTCTACCTTCCCCATTATATATTTCCTTGGAACAATGATAACTCCTACCTGCAAAGTTTGCAGATCAGTAAGACGTCAAATAATTTGCCTCTAATTATCCAACCATGATATACTGAACTTGTGCTAAGCTAACAATTTACCATTGGAAGTCTCTTTAAGTGCAGGAAAAATGAGTCAATATAATAGAGCTGATTCCCAAGTTTAGCATTCTCTATGTGCACTTCTTGACTTGGGGGAAGCCTACTTCCATATTCTTTCTGTAAGCACTCAGCTCCAGACCGTATAACTGGGTCTTCAGAATCAATAGCCATCATTAGCTTCGGTCCTTTCGTAGTATTCATCAAGAGAGGGGAATTAGTGGAAGTAGCGAGCAACCATCCCTCCTGAGAGGTTAAATAAATGTGACCACTGTGGAATTCAACAATTTCTTTCATCAATTGACCTACACTATAAAGAGCTGTAGTAACTCCCACAACAGCAACTATGCTTTTGTTCGATGGATCCCAAACTGGCAACGCTGCTGAAAGCAACGGCGAGTCTGTATACTTGCTCACAGCCACATGCCATGAAGCTGCACCATCTGGTACTTGAGATATTCCAGCAATGTTGATCAACTCATCAGGAGGAATTACGCTTCGCTTTCCATTCTTTTCTCCAGTAGAGGGATCTAAGGGTTCTCGGTACCAAACAGCTGAGATGTTGTTGTGTATAGTTTGATCATTCCATCCTTGACGAGACGATAACAAATTAACATCATATATACCACTTATAGAATAATTGGCAAGATCAGAGTATATGTAGAACGTATTGTTGCTCCTGTGATCTCTGTGGAAAGCCTGAACAAAACCATTTTTATAGTTGATGGTTAAGGAATTAAGAGCTTTCCGACTTGCAAATAGAGCCCACGTTACATCCTTCATGGATTCGTACAGCTGCTGAGGGGCAAACATCAAATTAATAAAATTTGATAATTAGAAGCTTGAACACTGCTTCCAAAAAGTAAGAAAGCAAGAGGAGAAAGATATAACCTCAACTTGTTGAGCTTGATCAACAGGTTTGCTATACTTTCTGATTACATACTCTGATAGCTTGACCTGAGCAGTGGTTATTTCAACAGTAGAATTCAAAATGTTCCACATTCGTAATATTGGTCTCTGTAGAAGTTCATGACGAAGACCAAATGCTAGTGTGTTAAGTGACCTTGTTGTGTAAACTCTGGTAAAATGCCATGTTAATAAAGTTAGCACTCCAATCAAAATAGCTAGCATGACCTGCATACACCCATAAAGAAAAAGGCCAAATCAAGAATCTGAATAAATTTCCACCTCATTTAACTCAATATATATCTAACCAACCCAACACTTGTACTGTCTCAAGATGAAAAATCAAGATTCAATTTTCCAACCACTGAAGGGGAGCCTAGGAGCAACACTACAATTGTACCTATAATTCACGGGTTCGAGCCGTAGAAGCAGCCACGTCTCACCTTTGGGTGCGGCCTTCCAGACCCTAGTAAATGGGGTATGCTGGGCACTGGGCTGCCCTTTCAATTTTCAGACCACTAAGATATTAGAAGTGGGATACTGAAATAAATTGACAGCTCAAGATGAAAAATAAACAAAGGATTTAACATGATATGCTTCTAGCAAACTAGCCAGAAAATAAAATAGGCTGATGCCAGAGGTTTTTCTCTATGGGGGTTGATGTGAATCATCAAAAATTAGCAAGCAAAACTAAAAACAGCCAAAACTGATCGAACCAAGAAAATTATTGAAATATTTTACCCAAACTGATTTCAGTAGTTACTTTCAATTCAACGAATAAAACTTGATTACCATGATAGCAAGACGAACGACGAAAACCCCACGGTAAGAAGACTGACAAATGCTACTGTCGAAGTGAAGTTCTTCATCGACTTCAACATCCTTATGGAAGGAAAGAGATAATTGGTTTCTTTTTGAAAAATCAGCAAAGCCAAGCATCTTGTAAAGAACCCTTTCAGGTAATGATCCCTTTGGTGTAATTGGAGGTGATGAAGATTCAGAGCTTAGACTAGTACAAGTTCTATTATGTGCCATTAATATTCTTTTTTGTTCAAAGGAAGAATAATCACAAGACTAGCTAGTGAATAGTACTTTGCAGTTATTAACAACTTGAGGAGGAAGTTGAAGCCTATAGACATAAATGACAGAGACTTAAAAGAAGGGGCTGTCTGTGTTAATTATATAAAATTTCTTGTGACACTGTCGTTTCCCACTTATGAATACTGGGAGGTGTATTGTTATTTATTCACTTTGTTCCTCTCCACATACCGCCATTCTTTCCTATTCTAACCATCTTTCCTAGTTGATTGGCTAAATATTTAATAACATAATTCAATTAATTTTTGTTTTTTTTACCCAACCACCCACCTCATCAGTGGCGGACACCCTTTTCCTAGGGGTGTTATAGACACCCTACAAAGTACAAAGTACCAATTTATTTATTTTTTGTTGGGGGGGGGGGGGGGGGGGGGAATTATATGTGTACACTACTACTAGATTAGGTTTCTTGAAATAACATAAAGTAAATATCAGTTTGAAATATAAAAGTGGAATTTTAGCCCTTGAATCAAATCACCATACAAAATGTATTGTAATATTAATAGACTGAAATTTTAGCCTTTGATTCAAATTACCATACAAAATGTATTGTAATATTAATAGATTGACTTTGACTGTGCAAAATTATGCGTACCTCTTTGCATCCTATTCCATCCAGCCTAGGAAAAATCAGATTTTTCATGATTGGGGGACTTGGAAGTGCTTTGGCATATTTGGATCACTTGAGAAATTTATTAAGTTCAATAATCCTTCATCTCATTTTACATGATAGTATTCCACTCAAAATGGAGTTTACGTTTTTATTCTAATGTTACATATTCCTTTGTGTAAATGACATTGAAAAAATATTTTAAAAAATAATTGAATATTAGTGCGACAGAGAAATACTAAATCATATTTTAAACGTTTGAATAAATGTGGATTTGAATTTTTAGTTTGAAAGTTGTGAGTCATATAAAACAAAATTTATGAGTACAATAGTGCGTGCCAAATATTCTGAAGTACTCCAAAATGGATAGAGTGCCATTTTAAATAGGGCATAAAGAGTAATAGCTCTTAGCTCGCTGATAGAGCTTTCACCCAAAAAATATATACTATTAAAAAAGGAGGAAAAAGACTTCTAAAAGTCTTAGTACGACTTAAAATAAGGACATATATGAAAAGTAAAATGATCTGCCCTTCGCTTTTTAATCAATATTTTGGAGTAGCAAGCTGCGTTTCATATCACAACCTCTGAGTTTAGGAGAAATCCTTGATCATTAAACACACCATTTGAACTTTATTTTTTTTTTCTTTTATCATAAGCAGCTTGTTATTAACTTTACAAACCAAAAGATGTTAAACCTTTCCATTAAATCAATTTTATGATTTGAAGAAGGCTGAATTCAATTAAAAATAATAAAATCTAGATCAAGTGATAGCGGAAGTAAGCAAAATGAATAATGTTAGCTAATCTATTGAAATCAACTAAATGCTCATAAATGCGACAACCTAAATGCGCAATCAATCTAAGTAAATGCGATCGGCGTAGAAAAGAAATAAGTATGAGATAATTGTGGAATCTTTGGATCTTCTCAATATCGTATAATGATGTATATTTAGGTTGTGCAATCAATGAACAAGACTGTTTTTGTATTTACTCTCGGATAAATCTGTTAAAAATGTCCTTTACTTGCTTGCTTGGCCCCCTTTTTCTTTATTAACCCTTCCTATTTATAAAGACAATTTCCCAAGAAATCATAAAAAGTACAACATAAAGAATATTCGAAAAGCATATTCTTACTGTCTCCTACTAAGTTGAAACTACCGCTGACATCTCATCTCGACTGACTACTCTTGGTCGCCGTCCTTCATCACAACGACCATCAGACGTCGAGTCACAATAACCTTGTTCCTCTTCCTACTTGATAACTACCATAGTTGCCAAATTTAGACTCATACAGTTAGTCCCTCCGTTTGTTGAGATCGTGGCCCTGTACGTCCTTGATAAGCGGACATCGCCTATACCCGCAGAGAAATTTGGCTGCTGAATTATGCCGGTTTGACCAGGAAAGAAAGAGTGGTGCGTTCCATGGTATCCTGGTTGGCGTAGCTTATCAGGAAATGACGTCACTCCCACGTGCATCATCATTACGCGTCTTTCCGAGACAGAGACTAATTGCTTGTCGCTTTGGTTTTGGTGCCATTGACAGCCTTTCGCTTTGATTCTAGCGCCACCCAACCCAATAAATAGGTGAAGGCTTTATTTTTTCAAGAACTTTTAGCCATTTCCTTATTTGTGTATGCATTGCCTTCTTTGATTTTCTCTCGTTAGGGTTTTAGGCTCTGTTTTCGTGATTTTTCTTCTCATCTTTACCCTTCAATCACCATTCTTCGTTTTACATTTTACTAACATACCTTCTGCCATCAAGATACCTAGAATGCATTGGTCACACGAAGAAATTCCAGACGCCACCCTGTTATCCATGGCACCTCCTTCTAGTGGTGAGGATATATCAGTGGAGGAGGGGGATAACTTTTCCACCGTGGAGGAGATACTCCCGAGAAACCATATCTCCCAAAATGATGTTCACAAAGAACTTGCTTCTTCCCCTGTTCCAGTGGTTTCTAACACTGAGCAGTCAAATATAGATGACCTCTGGTTTGTGTACAACATTTCTCCCTATACTGAGATGGTTCCGGCTGGGAGGGACCTCGTAGAGGTCCATAGACGTGAATATTATGCTTTTCACGTATATCCCTTTATGATCGGCCACACCTTCCCTCTTCTTCCATTGGCAGAGGAATTCCGTCGATTCTACGAGTTCTGCCGGATGCAGCTATCTTCGCATACGTATAAGATTTTTCTACTACTGACGAAGTATGAGGAGTTGGCGGGTGGGAAGTTGGCTTTCATCACCTTTTACATTTGTTTTCCCTGAGTTTCCACAGGGGCACCATGATACACTTAAGGCATCGTGGGACCAGGGGGCTGGTGGTCGGAACAGGCGACCGGGCAAGCCATAAATTTTGGCACAAATACCTCTTCATTATAACCGAGCACCTGGTGTCGGACCCTAGTGGATTCCCATAGCGGTAGAATCATAATCGTAGGTGTTGGTACTCGTTGTTTACTTTCATTCTTTCTAATTTGTACTTATTTGTAACTATCCCGAGTAGCTGTGAGGCATACACCTTGTCCCATTTACGGTATCAAGGACTGGGTAGCCCACGTACTACCTTACGTGGCGGGGACTCGAGATTGGCCCTCTTTCCTCAAACTCTTTGGGTCAAAGGTTCCATACGATAATTGTTCCCTTTGTTTTTGACCTTTAGCTGCTTGCTGTCATTTATTCATATGACATCTTTGTGATGATAGGTGATAGGACTTCCAGGAAGAAGGCCTAGTCCCAGTAATTCGCCAGGCCATCGCATTAGTAGGGATGCAATTTGCCTTGGCTGAGTCCATCCGAGGAGACCATGCTCAATCTGTACTTTCCAGAGACTCTTCTTGTGATGTCATTGTACGGGATAAGATCTCTTCTCGACCCGTCTATCACCTCATGGATGAGCCTTCAATGGGGATGAATCTCCGTCATGGAAAATAGGGATGGTAGAGCTTGGGAAGGCTATTGCCACTGATACTGGAAAGAACAAAACTGGTGCGTTGGAAACGGAGTCTTTTCCTAGGTCGAGCACAGGAGCCATTTTCTTGGGGAGTTCCCCTACGACCGAAGGAATATATCAAGGCGGGGGATTAGTACGATCAGTCGAGGGTGGTGCATCGTCCATCGTAGGAGGAGGCAGAGTTTAGCATGTTGAGGATGACGGTTCAGGTGTGGATATCGATCTAGAAGATGTACGAGCTTACTTGGAGAATAATACTTGTGTAGAAGTGATGACGGAATGTCCTGATTGACACATAGTCATTCTTGTGGATTACGACTTGTTGGCGAATTACGAGCAGGCGACGTCGGTGTTTCCCCTTTATACGCAACTTTTGAGAGGGTGGTGCTTAAGACGATAAGCGATGTAGAGCTTTCGTGGAGTATTTCCGGCATGGCTCTGTGGGTAAGTGTTTTTCTTTCTTTTTTTTCTTTTTGGATTCATTTTGCTTACTTAACCTATTCCTTGTTTTGGATTTGCTTTGCATTCTAGACCCCCATCATGGAGGTTGAGCGCGATCAGAGGGATAGGCGGAGAATGGTCGTTTTTTGGGAAAATGGCCAACAAATATAAGGAGTACCATACCAAACATCATGCATTGGCAGATCTCTTTACTCGGGACAGTGATTTTTAGTTATTCCATGACGGGCTCTAGCAGAAAGAGAAATAGTTGGCATAAAGGGTCGAGGAGCTGAAAGAGCGGGACGAAGAATTGATGAAGGTCATTGCCCGATGCAGCAAACTTGAAGCAGCTCTTAAGGCCAAGGAAGATGAACTCGAGATGAGTAAGGGGGTGATAGCCGAAAATGCCAACCTTCAAGTGTAGGTGGCCAACTTAACTATTGAGCTTGACAGGAGGGCGGCGAAAGTTGTCGAACTTAGGGGCGAACTGAGCTCTAAGGCTGATGGATCGGCTCATGCTGAAAGGGATATGGCGGCTGCCATCTCTTAGGTAGCGGATTTGGAAGATGCCCTTCATGTTTGTAGATCAAAACGGGATAAGGAAGTGGAGGCGTCTGCGCTTAAGGTAGCTAGGTTTGAGGGATGTATCCAAGATTTGAAGGTAGAGTTGTCTGTGTTAAATGAACAAGTTAGTGCTTTGAAGGCAGAGGATGTGCGATGATAGTCGCAACCCTCTACTTCTCATGCTTTGGCTGACCCTGTTGTGCCACGAGATATGTATGAGATGTGGATTCATGCCGAAGCTCAGCTTGACGTGCATAAGTCTCTTCATGCCGATAGGAAGATGTCTAAGGCAGAACTTAGGGATGTATATGTCAAAGTAAATTCCTCCCGTGAGGCATGCGATTATGACCCCGGCATGCCTGGTAGAGATGATGTTGATTCTAACGATGCGGACAAGCTCGCCTCCGATTCTTGGTACAATGAGGTGTATGCCACGGGGGATGATGTAATAGGATTTGGTTGTATTTATTTTTTTTTGCTAATTTTGTTATGGCATCCCTGAGCCCTTTGTAAAAACGACTACTGTAATATATCAGCTGTAATGGGACATTTATTTTTTGTTGTGTACCTCTGAACTATTTTTTTGTTATTTATTTGGCGATGGGCTTTTCCGTAGAGTGTTATTTCGAGTTAATGTCAAAATTTTAACCTGTTGTGTTTCGAGCAAGGTCGATCCTTTGTCCTTGGTGACGAATTTTGCTGTGAAGGTGTTATTTCAAGTTAATGTCTAAATGTTAACCCATTGAATTTTGAGCAAGGTCGAACACTTGTCTTTGTTGACGAATTTTGCCGTAAGGGTGTTATTTCGAGTTAATGTCAAAATGTTAACATGGTAAGTTTAAAGCGAGGTCGAACTCTTGTTTTTGGTGACAGTTTTTGCCGTAAGGGTGTTATTTCGAGTTAATGTCAAAATGTTAACCTGGTGGGTTTCGAGTAAGGTCGAACTCTTGTTTTTTGCAACGACTTTTACCGTAAGAGTGTTATTTCAATTTAATGTCTAAATATTAACCTGATGGGTTTCGAGCAAGGTTTAACTCTTATTTTTGGCGACAATTGTTTTCGTAAGGATGTTATTTCGAGTTAATGTCGAAATGTTAACCCATTGTAGTTCGAGTGATATCGAGCTCTTTTCTTTAGCGATGACCTTAGCGGTAGGGGTGTTATTTCGAGTTAATGCCGAAATGTTAAACAGTCATGGTTTGAGTGGTGTCGAGCTCTTTTCTTAGGCAACGGCCTTAGCCGTAGGGGTTTTATTTCGAATTAATGTTGAAATATTATCGCATCGTGGTTCGAGCGATGTCTAACTCTTTATTCCAAAAGATCGATGGAGAGGTTTTATTTCATTTACTTGGAGTATCGTACATGTCGATTTCATTCGTACGTTGGAGATATGTGTCGATTTGATTCATACATTAGAGATATAAGTGGATTTCACTCATACATAGAGATACATGTCGATTTCGTTCATACATTGAAGTTTCCTTATATCTATCTAGTCCCTTCATTGCTCGGCTTGGGGATTCCATTGGCAGGCGGGGCGATGAATTATGGTCTGAACTTCGAGACGTCACCCTCATCGCCTCGTTAAAAAACCTCCCCGAGAAAACCTTATTGGGACAAAACCCGGGTAAGGGAAAAGTAGTATAACTTGGGTGGCATCAATTTTCAGAAGTGGAAGTATTTGAGATGGGCGACATTCCAGTCGTTTTATAGTAGTTTTCCTTCCATTGTTTCTAGTTGGAATGCTTTTCCTTGCTGTTGTTGCGATTTATATGGCCCGTCCCGGTTGGTGCAGTAGGCCCATAACACCTCTGATAGCAGTTCCGACTATAGCCCTTTGGCGTCCTCGAGCTTTTTCTTTAGTATATCCAATATTTTTTTGTTGGAGTATTTTGCTTGACCATTGCCAGCGGAACGATATGGCATGGAGAGTATTCGCTTGATGCACCATTTTTTTAAGAACTCGGTCGTCTTTTTTCGATGAACTCAGGTCCATTGTCACAGCTGATTTCTTTGGGGATGCCAAAGCGGCATATGATGTTTTTCCATATGAATGTGATGACTTCCTGTTTGCGTATTTGGGTGAACGCACTTTCTTCCACCCATTTGGAAAAGTAATCAGTTAAAACCAAAAGGAAGCGTATCTTACCTAGCCCCATTGGGAGGGGTCCGACGATATCCATTCCCCATTTTATGAATGGCCATGGTGAAGTGACGGAGTGTAGGAGTTCGCCCCCTTGGTATATTGTGGGGGCATACTTTTGGCATTGCTCACATTTCTTGACGTAATCCATGACTTTCTTTTTCATAGTGGGCTAGTAGTATCCTGCATGAATAAGGCATCTAACGAGGTCTCGGTTGCTTGTATGGGCACCGCAGTGGACCTCGTATACTTTTTCGAGCACACACCTTGTTTGATTTAGTTCAAGGCATTTGACCAAAGGGTTGCTGAACATCCTTTTTTAAAGGTCATGATTTATGAGGCTATACATGTCCGCCTGTATTCGAAGTTTTTTGGCTTTTTTTTTGTCTTATAGGAGTTTTCCCTCCTGCAAATATGTTATGATGCGGTTGCGCCAGTCCCAAGTTAAATTTATAAATTGTACCTTGACTTTGTGTATTGATGAATGTGGGATGGTAACTCATTTTCCTTGATGATATTTTTGGTTGTTGCGGCTAGTTTGGCAAGGCCATTTGCTTTGATGTTTTGTGCCAAGGGTATTTGATTGACGGCATTCGTCAAATTTTGATAGTAGCTTATGGATTTTTGCCTGATATTTTTATAAAATTTGCTCCTTCATTTGGAAAGTCCCAGCAACTTAGTTAACGACGAGTTGTGAGTCCCATCGGAGGATGACTCGCCGTGCACCATACTTGAGGGCAAGCTTTAATCCTGCAATTACGGCCTCATTGTTAGTCATTTTGGGACACCTTATAGATTGGAGAATCACTCGCCTATTGGGACTTCAAGTACAGGTCCAGTCCGGACCCTAATGCATTAGATACACTATAAGTGTAGAGTACCTAGAGGTCGGGTCGCCTACGGGAGGTGCGAGCTCTTCTTCTCGACCTCGGATAATATTTTGCACTGAAGCCGACAACGAAATCGGTGAGTACTTGCGGCTTTATCCGGGTTTCCGACTAATATGCTATGTCGTGCTTGCTCAATCCTATTCCTCATTTGGCCAATCTACCCGACAGTTCGGGTTTGTGTAGGATGCTTCTGAGGGGGAAGGTTGTCACCACTTTTATGGGATGACATTAAGAATATGGTCTAAGCTTCCGTGAAGCTATGACTAATGCTGCGGCCAATTTTTTGAGGTGAGGATACCTCATTTCTGCATCAATTAGGGTTTTGCTGATATAATAAGCTGGAGATTGCGTAACTTTGTTCTAGGGGACAAAAACCGCGCTTACCGCGACTTCAGAGACGAATAGGTAGACAAGGAAGCTTTCGCCCGGATCTGCCTTGGCGAGTAATGGCGCCGATGATAGATAGGTTTTTAATTTTCTCAAGGCGTTGACACATTCTGAATTACATAGGAGCCAGTTGTCTTGCTTTAGGACATTAAAAATTTGTGGGAACTATCCGATGACCGTGAGATGAACCTTAAAAGAGTAGCTATCCGACCCGTCAATTTTTGTGCCTACTTTTTACTGGTTAACATTTCGGGTATTCCTTCGATGGCCTTGATCTGGTATGGATTGACCTCAATCCTTCTTTGTGATACTAGGAAACCCAAAAATTTGTCCGAGGTTAAGCCGAAGGCTTATTTTTCGGGGTTTAGTTTCATGTTGTACCATCTCAAAATGTCGAGGGCTTCTTTCAGGTGATCGATGTGGTCCTATTTCCTTTTCAATTTAACCAGCATGTCATCGATGTAGACTTCTATTATTTTGCCAAGTTGATAATTGAACATCTTGGTGACTAACCTTTGGTATGTCGCCCCCGTATTTTTCAGTCTGAGCAACATGACTCTGTAGTAGTACGTTCCTTGGTGAATGATGAAAGTAGTTTTATCTTGGTCCTCTTCCTCCATGAGGATTTGGTTGTAACCCGAGTAGGAATCCAAGAAGCTTACAACTCGTGTCCTGCTGTTGCGTTGATGTTCGATATGTTGCAATGAGAAGGAGTCATTTGGGCATCCCTTGTTTAAGTACGTGAAATCAACACGCATCCGCCACTTCCCGTTTTTCTTCTTCACCATGACCACATTGGTAGCCCACTGGGGTTACTTTGACTCTTGGACAGAGCCATTGGCAAGTAGCTTATCAACTTTTTCGTTGACGGCCTCATGAATTGCAGTATTGAACTTTCTCCTCATTTGCCGCAGTGGAAGATAGATGGGGTCAACATTCAGTTTGTGTGCGGCAATGTCTCGGGATGCTTGGCATATCTGAATGGGAGAAAGCAAACAAATCGACACTGTCAGTTAAGAATTTATGAAACTTACCTGGTTCTGAGAGATTATGCCCTATATAAGCCTTTTTTGTGCTGCCCGTGTTGTCTAGTTGGACGGGATCAAGATCTATTATGGTCGACTCAGATGCTTCCATGATGTTGGGATCCTTGATAACGTATGTCTCTACATCGAGTTTGGTTTCTGACATTGCTGATTGTTATGCTTCCGCGCTCACTCCTTTTAATTATTGGGTGTATGTGCAATCCTGGGCGATGCGATAACATTCTTGTGTGTGCGTTGTTCGCCCTGGATGCTAAATACCCCCCATAGAGTAGGAAACTTGACTACTTGATAGAGACTTGACGGGACTACTCGCATGACGTGTATCCATGGACACCCTATGATAGCGTTGTATGTTGTATCTTGGTCTATGACGTGAAACATTGTTTCTAGGGTGACTCCTCCGGCTAGAATGGGTAGCACTATCTCTCGAGAAGTTTTCTTGACTATATTATTAAAACTTGTTAGTGTTATGCAACACGATACTCTTCGAGTCTAATTTGTACGAGGACTCGAGGACGGGTAATACACCATCACTTCCGTCATCCACCATTATTATTCTTACATCAGTATCTGCAATATGTAAAGTGATAACAAGAGCATCATAGTGCGGGAAAGACAAACGGTCAATATCTGATTTATCGAAGATGATACTATCTTCGAGGTCATCATACAGTTCATGAGTGATCGATCGTGTGAGTTTGTGTGTAGTGGTGAAATTTAGATGGTTGATTGTTGTGTCATCGCCTCCACCAATGATCATTGCATGGAACAAGCGGGAGAGGGCAGTTTTGGAGGTCCCTGGGGTTGTTCGCGTCCGCGGGAAAAGTTAGCTCATCCTCGGTCGCTCAATAGTGCTTTCATGTGTCCCTGATTTAGCGTTCTTATTACCTCTTAGCGCATAACTATGCAATCCTCGGTTTTATGACCCCTTTCTTGGTGGAACTCGCAAAAAATGTTCGACTTCTGGGTGCTCGGGTCGGACTTCATCTTTTGCGACCATTGTACCTTTGGGCCGAGCTTCTCTAGTGCGCACACTATTTCCGAAGGAAAAATACAAAAATTGTGAGCAGATAAGAGAGGGGCATACCTCTTTAATTTCGGTATGGCATGGTTTGTCGAGGAGAGGCATCTGTATGCCACTGAGAAGGTGAGATGGATGTCCTGATGTAGGGCTGATGTCTTTCTCGATCGAGACGGGGTCTCAACTGATCCCTTCGACCATCATTGTGATGATATTTCCTTGCTTCAGCTTGAACCGACATTAGCTATTGGATCAAGCCATTGAGGTCGTCCTCATCTACTCTTACCTTGGCACAATAGGCGTCGTGGGTTTCTTCCAAGTGGTGGAAGGATATTTCATGAGCCTGCTTAACAGCTTTCTGGTCACTCTCGACCCATTCCTACTTAACCCATTTTGGAAGGCTACTACTGCCATCCCCTCTAAAACATTCGGCAGACTCATTCTGACCCTGTTAAACCGGTCTAGGAAGTCCCTAAGTCCCTTGTCGTGCGCCTGCCTAACGGTGAATATGTCGTTTACCCTGACTTCCGCCTTTTTAGCTCCTGCATGGGCGGTGACAAACTTGTTCGTCATTTCTTCGAACGTTGTTATTGATCGTGCTGGTAGTTTTGAGTACCAGGTTAGGGTTCCCTCTGTTAGGGTTTCGCCAAATTTTTTCAGTAGCACCGATGGTACTTGTTCTTTCGAAAAATCAGTGCCTTTTACGGTTGTGACATAGTGGATGATATGATCTTCCGGGCCTGTATTACCGTCATATATCTTCAGGTATGGTGCCATTTTAAGGTTTTGGGAATGGCATGGGGGCCTGCTTCTTCATTGTATGGTTGCTCGATGAATCGAGCAATGTCCCGTTTTGGTAACAACTTTTGGCCGCCTGGAGTCTTCCTTTTCGCGCAAAGCAGTTATGCTTTCATGCGGGGGAGGTGAAGCATCTCTCCTAGGTGTAGCGTTTGGTGTCACGTTTTCGTTGGCTTCCCCGCCGTCTTCATTGATGGTGTTCAGGATGTTGGTTGTGACACCTGTTATTGCTTTTAACCTTGCATCTCCTTTTCCTGCCATTGTTAGTTTATGCGAAGCTAGAAAGAGATGGCTATCCCTTTTTATGATCTAGATTAAACTAAAATCTTAGCTAAAGAAATCCCCACAAACGGTGCCAAATTGTTTGACCAAAAGATGTTATATCCTTTGATTAAACCAGTCTTATGATTAGAAGAAGGGTGAATCTCAGTTAATAATAATAATATCTAGACCAAGTGATAGCGGAAGTAAGCAAGATGAATGGTGATAGCTAATATGTTGGAATCAATTAAATGCTCATAAATGTGACAACCTAAATGTGCGATCAATCTAAGTAAATGCAATCAACGTAGAAAGAAAATAAGTATAAGATGATTGTGGAATCTTTGGATCTTCTCAATATCGTATAATGATATATAAATTTAGGTTGTGCAATCAACGAACAAGACTATTTTTGTATTTACTCTCAAATGAATCTTTTACGAAGTGTCCTTTTGTTTCTTACTTGCCCCCTCCACCACTCCTTTTCTTTACTAGCCCTTTCTATTTATAAGGGACGATCTCCCAAGAAACCCTAAAAAGTACAACATAAAGAATATTCGAAAAGTATATTCTTACAGTTTCCTACTAAGTTTAAACTACCGTAGACATCTCGTCTCGACTTATCGCTCTTGGTCGTCGTCCTTCATCACAACGACCACCAGATGTTGCGCCACGATAATCTTGTTCCTCATCCTATTCGGTGACTGTCGTGATTGCCAAATTTGAACCCATACAGTAGGTAATGGTTATTAAGGCTCTTTTCTCTTTTTTTTTTTTAGAGAGGGGTTTGATATTGTAATTCACATTGCTGAAAATTACCATTGGATAGATACAGACTAATCAGTCCGTGGTCACCATTGAAACCTTGTACGGGCAATAGCTAGGCAAAATGTAGCTGTCATTGACGACCTACTATAGATTTTTGAGGTCACAAAATATCCAAATGTAAGAGGGACATCGACATTATCTCTTATGGCTCCTTATATCGACTACACTGCCTTGCTGTGTTGAACTGGAGTCCGTGTCTTTTTCTTCTTTTGTTTGTGTTACGGACTAATTACCAGTCGACGTGCAACAAGGGGTTGGTTTACTTTTGGGCATGCTTCGTTTGCTTTGCTCTTCTTCTTCGGACACATTTAGCATGGTGCTAGAACCTTGTTCAGAGATGTTTTTGCTGGTATTGACCCAGATTTAGATGCTCAAGTGGAATTTGGAGCATTCCAAAAACTTGGAGATCCAACTACAAAAAGATAGGCAGCCTGATACAATATTGCTTTGGTATCTTTCTTTCGCCCTTATTTTCTTTCTTTTACTTTTATTGACATAGGGTACCAGAGAAATCTTTATTTGAATCAACTTCGCATTTGGCATTGCTCTTAAATACTTTGGAAAAACTATACAATATAGCTATTCTAAAAAATTATAATACCTTTTGTAACTTGCCCAAATGCTTTCCCCAGCAATAATGTTGAAATTTCACGCTGCATATAAACATGATATATGCCTGGCCGCTACTTGCGTTATAGCTGGGATTCAGCGGATAAGCTCACCTCGCTTAATTTAGTCAAAATTCATTTCAACTCGGTTAGCGCGGTTGTACTTTAAAAGTAAAATCTATCCAATAGGTTCGGTTAAATATTAATTAATTTAAAGCTCAATTTAATAATGAGAAGTTTGCGTTTTTAGTCCGTCAAATACTAATGAATTTTAATTTTGGTCCTTATAAGCATTAGGGATGTTCAAACTGAACCGGAAAATCGCACTAAACAAATTAAAGCCCGATCACGTTTGGTTTAGTTTGAGTAAAAAAAAGAGCAATAGGAGATAACTAATCTTAAAAATACTCAAACCAAATCGATATATAAATATATAATGTTATATATACTTTGCACTGATTGAAGTTTACATTTTTATCCTGTGCGTGTGAATCTTAACAATATTTACTGAATTTTTAGCAATTACACCATTTAGTAATCCACGAGATATGTTTAAGTTTTTCCTGTTACATCATATTTGATAATAATATATAGTTCTAAAAATAGTTTGAATATTACATATTTCCTATTGGATACAGTTTACATTAACTATCTCCTTACGATTGACGTGAATTAACATGACTACACTTCGTAATGTTGTTAAAATCAATATATTTAAGAAATTGCATAAAGATACAATATCTATCTATCTATATCTATCTATATTAATATATTAAACGTATGAAGGCTTTTAGCGAAATATTATTTGCTTTTTTCACCCTTAAAAAATAGAGTTTACCCTCGTAAAATTGTCTTTTTGGTTATTTTTCTAATATTTAGGATTAGTCATGTTAGAAAAATAATTTTCTGACACAAAAAGAAATATTCAAATTAATGTCTTGGTTCATTCTTTTAATATTATTTTAATGAGTCTTTGTTATACCAATTAATTGAATATATTTTATTATCTATAACTGAAAGTTTTAATAGCTTTGAATATGATATTTTTATTAGAATATATTGTGTGTATCTTTTTATTATTGGTAGAATATTCTTTCATTATTGTACAGTCCTATAGTTGGTAGGATTTGATTTCTTTCATTATTGTACAGTTGTATAGTTGGTAGGACTTGATACCTCTCTGTAATCTATATATACTTTTGTGAGCAATACGAGAAAATTAATTCTCCAAAACTCTCTACATGGTATCATACACCAGTGGCTTATCGCCAAAGAAACCCAAATTATTCCATACCCACGCCCCCGCCCCCGCCCCCGCCCCCGCCGCTGCACCAATCGGCAGCCCGCCGCCGCCGCCGCTGCCCTAATTGGCGTATCATGACTCTCAAACAGCAGCTCCACAATCCGGTAAAAGGTTCTAAATATGTTACTGATTTTATGCACGGTATTTGCGTGATTGTGGATGAATTGTCCCTCCTGGGTGTTACTGTTGATTCTGAGAATCTTGTCATTAAGGTTCTCAATGGTCTTGATGATCCGTATATGGAGCTCTATCATGCTATCCAAGCCCGCGAATCTCCCATCTCTTTTGCTGAATTACATGACAAGCTGCTAAGCATGGAGGCTCAGATTACTGCTCGTGCGCCGGCCACCTCCGCCGCATCTGATTTGGCTCCGTCGGCTGCCTTCGTCGCCGGACAGCAGTCTGGCCGTAACCATTTCGGTGGCCGCGGGCGCGGCCATGGCAGCCGTGGTTCATTCTCCGGTCGCGGTGGTTACTCCAACAATGGCCAATCTCGCGGGTACAATGGGAAGTGCCAGCTCTGCAGTGAATTTGGCCACTCCGCGCGCCGCTGTCCGTCCTATCTTTTTTCCGGCGCCAATCAGCCCCCATACGGTGGACAATCGCGGCCAGCATACGCTCCGCCATCTAATCCAGCTGCTCACACAGCCCATCACTCTCCGACAATTCCCTCTACATCCGATTAGATCCTGGACTCTGGTGCCTCTCATCACATAACCAATGATCTTGCCAACATGTCTCTTCACAGTCCTTACACTAGTTTCGATGATGTGGTTATTGGTAAAGGTGAAGGTTTAAAAATTACACATACTGGACAACTTTTCAGTTATTCCTCTCTTTTATTCCCTGGGGCTCTCTGTGTTCCACATATTCGTAAAACTTTGATCTCTGTTGCTCAATTATGTCGTCACAATAATGTTAATGTTGTTTTTTGTGATACTGATTTTCAGGTGAAGGATCGTCGCACGTGGGCAACACTCGTCAGCGGCCCATGTAGGGACGACGTCTAGTACTGGCCGGCGGCTTCCCGTCTACCGTCCGCCCTCACGGCACAAAAGCTCCCTGCGTCATTGTGGCATTATCGGTTTGGTCATCCGTCAGCTAAAATCCTACGTCATTTAGTATCTTCTAGCAGTATAGCGTCCAGTAGTGTGTCTGGTTTTGCTTGTGTTTCTTGCAAGCTCCATAAGTGTCATAAGTTACCTTTTTCTGAGTCAAGTTTATCTTCTACTGCTCCGCTGGAGCTTATTTTTTCTGATGTATGGACCTCTCCAATTATTTCCAATGAAGGATTTAAATATTATGTTATTTTTGTTGATCATTTTTCTTAGTACGTTTGATTTTTTCCTTTACGCCGTAAATCTGATGTCTTACAAACCTTCCCCACTTTAAGTCCATTGTAGAAAAATATTTCTCTACTAAAATCATTACTCTGTATACTGATAATGGGGGTGAATTCCTAGCTTTACGCTCTTTTCTTGCCTCCCATGGCATCTCACATCTCACTTCACCTCCTCATACACCTCAACACAATGGCTATGCTGAACGTCGTCACCGTCATATTGTCGATACTAGTCTCACTCTCCTTCATTATGACTCTGTACCTCTCATTTAATGGCGTTATGCCTTTGCCACAGCAGTCTACATCATTAATCGTCTTCCCAAGACAAATCTCCCGATGCTCTCTTCCTTTGAGTCTCTCTTTCATAGGCGCCCCAACCTTGCCAAACTGTATGTCTTCGGCTGTCAATGCTTCCCTTGGCTTCGGCCCTACACCTCACACAAAATGGAACCCAGATCTCGTGTCTGTGTCCTCTTCGGCTACTCTACTACTCAAAGCGCATATCTATGCTTTGATCTACGTCTAAAATCTTCGTCTCACGTCATGTCACCTTCCATGAAGATATTTTCCCGTTCTCCAAATTGTCTAACCCCGAGTCTCCACCCTTACCCCTTCCGGTCTCCCTAGAAGTCCTTTCGCTGCCTCCGCCAGTACCTAGCGCCGCTCCCACTAGCGATCCTTCACCGGACGTACCACCGGCGCCACCGCCCGAGCCACCAGCGCCTCTTACGGCACCGCCAGCAGGCCCCGCCACCGCTACACCCACTATGCCGCCACCTTCATCCTCTCAGGGTGGTCATCACATGCAAAATCGCAGCAAAAATAACATCTATGCGCCTAACAAGAAGTTTGGTATGTCTGCTGTAACCTCTCCAACTGTTACAGAACCTCAGTCTTTGTCTAGTGCTATGTCTGATGAGCGATGGCGCGCTGCTATTTCATTGGAGTTTGATGCTCTGCTACGGAATGGCACCTGGGATCTTGTTCCACCTGATTCTTTACAGAATGTTGTGGGCTGCAAGTGGGTTTATCGTATCAAACGAAAGCCTGACGGTACTGTGGATAAGTTCAAAGCCCGACTTGTTGCGAAAGGCTTTCATCAGCGCCCAGGTGTAGACTTCCGGAAGACTTTTAGTCCGGTTATTAAGCCGGCAACTGTGCGTTTGGTTCTCAGTCTAGCTGTATCCAAGGGTTGGCCTCTTCGTCAAATGGATGTGAACAATGCCTTTCTCCACGGGAGGCTTACAGAGGATGTCTATATGGCTAAACCACCGGGTTTTGTTGACAAAGTCTATCCATCTTATGTATGTAAGTTACAGAAAGCTATTTATGGTCTCAAACAGGCACCCCGGGCGTGGTACAGTGAGCTCCGCCAATGCCTTTTGGCCATGGGTTTCGTCAACACTACCTCTGACACTTCGCTCTTCGTCTTTCAGCATTCTGGTATTACAGCCTATTTTTTGGTATATGTTGATGATCTCATATTGACTGGTAATGTCTCTGCTTTTTTGAACCGTGTGATTGACTCTCTTGGACTAAATTTTCTCTTAAAGCCATAGGTGATCTAAGCTACTTTCTTGGTGTTGAAGTTCTGCGCAGCTCCAAGGGGTATTTTCTTTCTCAGCGTAAATATGTTGTTGATCTTTTGACTCGTCATAATATGCTGGACTCCAACCCTGTTCAGACGCCAACAGCGGCGTCCACCCGCCTTCATCTGGCCGACGGCTCGGCTCCTGCCGACGCATCCGCCTATCGACAGGCCCTTGGGAGCCTCCAGTATCTCTCCTTCACTCGTCCTGATATCTCCTTTGCTGTGAAAATACTCTTACAGTCCATGCACGCTCCCAGTGTCTCTCATTGGGGTGCAGTTAAGCGCCTCTTCCGGTATCTGAACGTGACGCGTGACTTTGGAGTCTAGCTACTTCCTTCATCTGCTATACCTCTGCATTGTTTCTCTGATGCTGTTTGGGGTGGAAACTGTGATGACCGCTCCTCAACTGGTGCCTATGTTGTCTTTATGGAGCCTAATCCTATTTCCTGGAGCTCCAAAAAGCAGCGTTCCATTGCACGATCTTCTACTGAGGGTGAATATCGTGCCATTGCTTCTGCTGCCGCTGAAGTCCGTTGGCTTCATTTCCTGCTGCGCGAGCTTCATGTCCCTCTTTCGGCTTCTCCTGTCATTTACAGCGACAACATTGGCGCCACTTACCTCTGTGCCAACCCTGTGTTTCATTCGCGCATGAAACACATCTCCATTGATTATCACTTTGTTCGTCAATTAGTTCAGAATGGGTCTCTTAGTGTTGCTCACGTATCCTCTGCTGATCAGCTTGCTGATGCTCTCACCAAGCACTTATCTCGTCCTCGGCTTCTTCTGCTGATGTCCAAGATTGGCGTGTCCTCTGGCCCTCCATCTTGAGTGGTGTATTAGAATATATTGTGTGTATCTTTTTATTATTGGTAGAATATTCTTTCATTATTGTACAGTCCAATAGTTGGTAGGATTTGATTTCTTTCATTATTGTACAGTTCTATAGTTGGTAGGACTCGATACCTCTCTGTACTCTATATATACTTTTGTGAGCAATACGAAAAAATTAATTCTGCCAAAACTCTCTACAATTTTTACTAACCTTGAATGAGTATCATTATCGCTATTAAATAAGTTTGGTTTATTATGATAATCAAGTTGCTATTTGAAACGTTTTAAGCTTTATTATGTAACTTTTCTTATTGGAAATATTTCTTAACTTTGATAACATTACTTTAAATGTAATGTTACATTCAATCAGATGTGCAATTTGGACTATATATAAGTATATGTCTGTGTTGATTTTTAAGGTGGAAGAAAGTAAAATTCTTCTATTGTCTTTGTTAATTTCTGTTATTTCTGTTCCTAATTTATATTAGAAGAACTTGTTGAATTCTGGGGAATACACCTAATTTTGTTTTTTATGATGTAGGTGAAATATTCTTAAGGATAGCGTCTTCGACACGATTCAAACTAAACCTTCTAATCTCCATATTCATCCAATAAGTCATTTAATTAATTTCCTACTATTTAGGAATAGTTATTTATTTAATTCATACTTTTTAGGAATGGTCATTTTATTATTCTCTTTTTATTTATACTATTTATTTTTCAACTCCTTTCAACTCTAAAATTTCAAGCGCTTTCAGTTTACACTAATAAAGTTTCCTTCACATTCAACTCACTTTATACGTAGGAGTATATGTAGGAAAGTTTCGTTCAGTTTTCGGATTAGGAGCTTTTCAGTACTACTTTATTAGTATACGTAGGAGCTAAATTGGTTTTTAATTAGTTTTGTATATGTGTGTGTATAGTGTTTTTTACACACAAATATATATATATATATATATATATATATATATATATATATATATATATATATATATATTCCAACAGAAAATAAAGAATTTTTTTCATAATTGTAATCAAATAATAAACGGTTAAGCGTCAAATATATCCTTGTACTATTCAAAATAAGCCATATTTATCCTCCGTTTGAATTCTTTAACAAATATGTCCCCACCGTTATACATTAGGGCCATATATATCCCTCAGCCGTTAAAACTTATTTTCAGATTTTTTTTTAACACGTGGCATTAAACCATTGGATTAGATGACCCACCCATTCGATTAATTAAACCCGCCCGACCCAGTGTATTAAACCCGCCCCGATTTTAGATAAAATTACAGAAAAGGACAAGGATTTATGAGGTTTTTCAGAAATTAACTCGGACTTGGGGAGCACAGATTCCTTGGTATCTTTGCCATCACTTCGTGGAGACAAAGAAGGAACTTTATCCTTCTGCTGAAAATGCTTCTTCTGAGCCTTATTTTCCAATATCAGCAAAGCTATCTGAATATTTTTGCAACAAAAACACTAATCTGAACGAGAAAGTTATACAATTCCGTCCCCAAAAAAAATTACCTTTAAACAATTCCCTTATTCTAACTTTTATTCCAAATGAATTCTCTTTCATCAAAAAAGTGATGCACGAATTATATAAACAAGATTGCACAGAAAACTGAAAATTTTTAGAAGACGTTAAATTAATGAAGTTAAAGGTTCGAAGTCCACGTCCATGAATAAAAATCTATTTTTGACACAAAATGTTAATGTTCTAGAGAAGCCATCTCATTGGAGCAAGAAGGCATAATTCTTGATGTTTCAGATTAGTAACTAGTATTCTATTAGTCACACCCCTCGATCTGCATTTAGGCCCATTGACCATGTCAATTAGACAAAAAAAAAATCAAAATATTTGGATAGAGTGGGGGAAAAGTGAAGTCACAAATGTTATAAAGATATTTCCAGCCTTAACAGGAATGAGAGTTAATAGCGAGTGACAAACCTGCTTTCAAGTCTCTCCCTTTCAAGAGCCAATTGCAAAATCAAATCAGTTATCAATGTACTGCGAAAGTTAATATCTCGGGCGGTAGCCTTCTTCGTTTCCTCAGCTCATAAATCCTTGTCCTTTTATGTAATTTCATTCAAAATCAGGACGGGTTTAATACACTGGATTGGGCGGGTTTAATTAATCGAATGGGTGGGTCATCTGATCCAATGGTTCAATGCCACGTGGTAAAAAAAATCTGGAAACAAGTTTTAACGGCCGAGGAATATATATGACCCGGTGGGGACATATTTGTTAAAAAATTCAAACGGAGGATAAATATAACCTATTTTGAATAGTACAAGAATATATTTGACCCTTAACCGAATTATAAACTATAGACATTTTGGGTTAAGACCAAATCTCATGTGCTTTCGTAGGATCTCATAGAAAGAATCCTCGACATTAACGGAAAAGAAGTCATAGACATTAGGTATAACATTTCTTCAACCAAAAAAAAAATACAATATAAATCATACTAAAACAAAAGGTGAGCTAACCGTGAGAAATTGAATAAAATATATATTTTCTTCAACATTGAGAATAAATAATAAAGTGTTTGAATGAACTAATTAGCATAAGAATCCAATTTAATTGTTTTCGAATTTTAAAATATATTATATTAGTAAAATTATTTTTCACGAAACACTTAGTATATATATGTCACGATTCTAGTTCACCATCCGTGAAGATGTCATGACGGCACCCAGTCACGAGGACTAGATAAGCCTAACGATGCGGAAATAAAAACATTCACGAAAACAATAATAACTTAAAACTAAGTAACTTAAGGAAATGTATATAATTTGCCGCTTGGTACATACACTTCATACCATAACTACGAAACAAAATCCCAAAACTCAGAATCTCACGGGCAACACACGATACAGAATGTATATAGTACGGCTTTAACTCCAGAAATGTCTACATCAATGCAAAACAGTAACAAACTGGCTAACTAGAGGATAGAATAGGAAGGAAACTCCTCGATCTGCAGACGCTGCAGATATACCTCGAGTCTCCGCTAGATCTCTTTGCCTCGGTAATAATGCGCCTAAGATGGGGTACCTGGATGTGCACATAAAAAACATGGGCAGAAGAGGTGTGAGTACACCATAGCGGTACTCAGTAAGTGCCAAGCCTAACCTCGGTTGGGTGGTAACGAGGAAAGTCAAGGCTCTACTAAGGTAAATATAACGAGATAAGAAAAACAGTCTAAGTAACTTTACAGCGAGAATCTAAACATAATAAATAAGGAAAAACAACAGTAGAAAAAATAGAACAACCAATACAAGGAACATTAATCACAACATGGATAATAACCGGAGATCTCTTGGTATCCCGATGATCTCTCGATATCCTCATTATATTCACTAGGGTTCTCTTATTATCCCGAGGATCTCTTGGTATACTCATTATATTCACTAGGTATCTCTTGGTATCCTCGTCATATTCACTAGGGATCTCTTGGTATCCTCATCATATTCACTAGGGATCTCTTGGTACCCTCATCATATTCACTAGGGATCTCTTGGTATCCCAAGGATCTCTTGATATTCCCATCATTTACAATCTCATATGCTAGGGATCTCTTAGTATCCCCCACCCTCAGTCCAGAACATATCAAGTGCAGGGGGTCTCCAGGAGGCCAACCCGTAGTCCCAAAGTAAATATGCAGGGGTATCTCTCAGGAATCAAACCCGTAGTCCCAAAGTAAATATGCATGGGGATCTCCGGGGAATCAAACCCGTAGTCCCAAAGTAAATATGCAGGGGGATCTCCCCGGAATCAGACCCGTAGTCCTAAAGTAAATATGCACAACCACAATCAAGAATATTCATAATGAAGGAAAAACAATACAAGCAACAACTAATTCCAGCCTAATATATTTCACACCGTGCAATTAAGGAAATTTAAGGAAGTAGTCAAGCTAAATCAAACAAATATACCTCTCTAATCTAGCAAAAAAATAAATTCGCAATTTAAATACACAGGTAAGCAAGGAAATTCAATTTAAATGCTTCAAGTAAAAATGGATTTTCCAACAATTTGCTCAATTATGCGCTCGTCACATCACATACAAGGCACTCAATTACAAAATAACATATCCTAGGGGAAAGGTCCCCCGCACAAGGTTAGACAATCCACTTACCTCAATCGGCTCCAAAATCAACTTGAAACTCTTTGCCACGAGTATCCGACTCCAAATGGCCCAAATCTATTCATTTCAATTACATCTCGTAAATAACATATCAAACAACTAATTTTACTATTAAAATTACATCTAAGACAAAATTTTAGGTAAAATGACAAAAATGCCCTTCGGGCCAACGTGGTCAAAGCCCGAGGTTCGAACTAAAATCTGGTTACCTATTCCCCCCACGAATCCAATTATGTGATTAGTTTTGAAATCGGACCTCGAATTGATGTCTAACCCCCAATTTAGCAAAACCCTAGGTCCTACCCAATGTACCCAAATTTACCCATTAAAACCTTTGATTTGATGTTGAAATTATGCTAAAAGGTGTAAAGAAGTGAAGGAAATGAGTTAGAAATCACTTACCAATCGTTTTGAAGAAGAAGTATTGCTTAGAAAATCGCCTCTTATGTTTTGGGTTTTTGAAAAGTGAGAAATAGCTGGAAAAGTTCCGTGTATTTATATTCCCGGACTCGCCCAACACGGACCGCGCAAAAAGGACAGCGACCGCGTTGGTGGAATGAAGGTCTACTGGCTTTCTGAAGCTGGCCGTGCGGGTTGTACAAAAATGACTGCGGTCGTGCGGCTTCCATCGTAGACCACACAAAAGCGGATGCGATCGCGCTAGAGGGACAGAAGGCTGTGGGTTCTCTGAAGTGGGCAGCGACCGTGTGAGGACGACCGCGGCCGTGCGGCTCACGCCGTGGACCATGTGGCTTATGTCGCGGACCGCGCGATCGTGACCGCGGACGCGATGGATCCTACAGCTTGCGCCCAATCTGCAACATCTGGTGTTTTAAGTCTAAGACACTCCTGGAACTTACTCGAAACACACCCGAGCCCTCGGGGCTCCAAACCAAACATACACACTACTTCAGAAATATCTTACGAACTTGTCTGTGCGATCAAATTGCCAAAATAACATCATGAACATCGGATTGAGCCTCAAAACTCATGATTTCTCCCAGATTTTCATAAGACATGAAATTCCCATTTCGGGTCCGAAACACGTCAACTGACGTCCATTTTCAACCAAACTTTACAGGAAAATCCCCAATCATATATAAGACTTATACTGGGCACCAGAACCAAAATACGGGCCTGATACCCCAGTCTTCTAATCAAATCTCGTTTCCATTTTCTTTAATTATTTCCAGAAAACAATTTCACATAAAAATTCATTTCACGGACTTGGGACCTGGGAATCTGATTCCTAACATACGCTCAAGTCCCATATTTTCCTACAGACCCTCCGAGACCATCAAATCATGGGTCGGGGTCCGTTTACCAAAACGTTGACCGAAGTCAAATTTGTCGAATTTAATATTAAAATTTATTATTTTTCACACATAATTCATATTTAAGCTTTCCGGCTACGGGCCGGGACTGCACACGCAAATCAAGGCAACCCCAGATGAGGTTTTCAGGGCCTCGAATGTATAGAATACAGAATAAATAAGTGATGACCCCATTGGGTCGTCACATCCTCTACTACTAAAACAACCGTTCGTCCTCGAACGGACAAAGAAAGGAGTACCTGAGTCCGAAAAAAGTGAGGATAACGGCCGCACATATCAGATTCGGACTCCCAGGTCGATGCCTCAGGAGGCTGACCTCTCCATTGGACACGAATAGAAGGAAATATCTTGGACCTTAACTCTCGAACCTGCCGGTCTAGGATAGCTACCGACTCCTCCTCACATGACAAGTCCTTATCCAACTGGACAGTGCTGAAATCTAACACGTGGGCTGGGTCACAGTGATACCTCCGGAGCATGGACACATGGAAAACTGGATGCACGGTTGATAAGCTAGGTGGTAATGCGAGTATATAATCCACCTCTCCCACTCTATCAAGAATCTCAAACGGACCAATGTACCGAGGGCTAAGCTTGCCCTTCTTCCCAAATCTCATCACGCCCTTCATCGGCGATACACGGAGCAACACCCGCTCCCCAACAATAAATGCCACATCTCGGACCTTGAGATCTGCAAACTCTTCTGCCTAGAGTGAGCTGAATGTAGTCTATCATGAATGACCTTGACCTTGTCCAAGGCCTCCTGAACCAGATCCGTACCTAGCAACCGAGACTGCCGCCGCCCAAACCATCCAACCGGTGATCGACACTGTCTACCATATAAAGCCTCGTAAGGAGCTATCTGGATGCTCGACTGGTAGTTATTGTTGTTGGCAAACTCCACTAATGGCAAGAACTGGTCCCATGACCCTCCAAAATCAATGACACATGCGCGGAGCATGTCCTCAAGTATCTGGATAGTACGCTCGGACTGTCCGTTCGTCTGGGGATGAAATGATATACTCAACTCCACCTGAGTACCCAACTCCTGCTACACGACCTTCCAGAACCGCAATGTAAATTGAGTACCTCTGTCTGAAATAATAGAAATTGGAATACCATGAAGACGGACGATCTACCGGATATAGATCTCTGCCAGCCGCTCTGATGAATAAGTGGTACATACAGGGATAAAATTAGCGAACTTGGTCAGCCGATCCACAATGACCCAAATGGCGTCAAACTTCATCAAGGTACGTGGGAATCCCGATACAAAATCAATGGTGATGCGCTCCCACTTCCACTCCGGAATCTCTATCTGTTGAAGAAACCCACCTGGCCTCTGGTGCTCATACTTCACTTGTTGACAGTTGAGGCATCTTGCTACATATCCAACTATATCCTTCTTCATATGCCTCCACCAATAGTGCTGCCTCAAGTCCTGTTACACCTTCACGGCACTTGGATGGATGGAATACCGCAAGCCATGGGCCTATTCTAGGATCAACTCCCGTAGCCCATCAACATCGGGCACATAAACATGGCCCTGCATCCTCAACACCCCATCATCTCCAGTGGCTACGTCTCTACCATAGCCACGCTGAACCTTTTCCTTAAGGGCAAGCAAATGGGGATCATCATACTGCCACTCCCTAATATGATCCAATAGGGAAGACCTGGAAACCACACAAGCTAGAACTCGGTTGGCCCAGAAAGATCCAATCTCACGAACTGACTGGCTAAGGCCTGAACATCCATCGCCATAGGCCTCTCTGAAGCTGGTAAATACGCCAAACTCCCAAACTCTCTGCCCGGCGACTCAAGGCAACCGCTACCACATTAGCCTTGCCCGGGTGATACAGAATAGTGATATCGTAGTCCTTTTGCAACTCTAACCACCTACTCTGGTGCAAATTTAGGTCCTTCTGCTGGAACAAATACTGCAAACTCCTATGATCAGTATAAATCTCGCAAGGTACACCGTACAAGTAATGATGCCAGATCTTCAAGGCATGAACAATAGCAGCCAAATCCAGGTCGTGGACATGGTAGTTCTTCTCATGTATCTTCAACTGTCTAGATGTATAGGCAATCACCCTACCATCCTGCATCAACACCGCTCCAAGCCCGACTCTCGAAGCATCACAGAAGATAGTGTAAGACCCCGAACCGGTAGGCAATATCAAAATGGGGCTGTAGTCAAAGCTTTCTTGAGCTTCTAAAAGCTCGCCTCACACCCCAATGTCCACTAAAAAGGGGCACCCTTCTGGGTCAACCTAGTCATAGGGGCTGCAATCGATGAAAATCCCTCCACAAAGCAACAGTAATAACCCGCCAAACCAAGGAAACTGCGAATCTCTGTAGATGAGGAGGGCCTGGGCCAACTTTGCACGGCCTCTATTTCCTCGGATCTACCCGAATGTCCTCTATCGAAATCATATGGCCTAGGAATGCTACTGAATCTAACCAAAACTCACACTTTGAAAGCTTCACATATAACTGCTTCTCCCTCAGGATCTGAAGCACGACTCCCAGGTGTTGCTCATGATCTTCCTGACTCCGGGAGTACACCGGGATATCATCAATAAAAACAATAACGAATGAGTCGAGATATGGCCTTAACACAATGTGCATCAGATGCATAAAAGCTGATGGAGCATTGGTCAGCCCAAACGACATGACAAGAAACTCATAATGACCATACTGAGTCCCGAAGGCATTCTTCGCGATATCTGGCTCCCGAATCTTTAACTGATGGTACCCTGAGCGCAAGTCAATCTTATAAAACATCCATGCGCCCTGAAGCTGGTCAGACAAATCATTAATACGAGGCAAAGGATAACGTTTCTTCACTATAACCTTGTTCAACTGGCGGTAATCGATGCACATATACAAAGAACCATCCTTCTTCTTCACAAACAAAACAAGAGAACCCCACGGTGAAACACTTGGTCGGATAAGACCCTTATCAAGCAATTCATGTAACTGGTCCTTCAACTCAGGAGGGGCCATTCGATACGAAGGAACGGAAATGGGCTAAGCGCCTGGCAACAAATCAATGCCGAAATCAATATCTCTATCAGACGGCATGCCCGGAAGATCAGCTGGAAACACATCGGGATAATCCTGTACCGCTGGAACAGAATCAACAGAAGGGACATCCATACTGACATCTCTCACATAAGCTCAATACGCTGCACACCCCTTCTCAACCATATGCTGAGCTTTAAGAAAAGAGATAACTCTACTGGGAGTGTGATCTAAGGTACCAGTCCACTCAACATGCGGAATACCTGGCATAGCCATTGTCATGGTCTTGGCGTGACAATCAAGAATAGCAAAATGGGGCGACAACCAGTCCATGCCTAAAATATTGTCAAAATCAACCATACCGAGTAACAATAAATCCGCTCTGGTCTCGAAACCATGAATAGCAACTAAACATGACTGATAGACATGGTCCACAACAAGAGAATCTCCCACAGCAGTAAAACATTGAAGGGGGCACTCAAATATTCCCGAGCCATGCCTAAATGCGGAGCAAAGTAAGAAGACACATAAGAATAAGTAGAGCCCGGATCGAATAAAACTGATGCCTTTCTATGACAAACCAGTATAATACCTGTGATAACAGAGTTGGAGGCAACAACCTCGGCACGAGCAAGAAGGGTATAATATCTGACCTGGCCTCCCCCTCGAGGGCGACCTCTACCTCCCCGACCTCCACCTCTAGCTGGAGGAGTGGGTGGGGCGGCAACTGGAGCTGTGATCATGGCCTGAGAACTCTGCTGAGCATGTTGTGGCTGAGAAGGCTGTGGGGGTGCACTCCTCCCAAGTATAGGACAATCCCTCACCACATAGTGGGTATCTCCACACTCGAAACAAGCTTTGGGAGGGTGCGGTGGCCGCGAATGACTAGGGCTAGGCCTGCAGGACTGACCTCTGGGAACACCCCGCGCAGGAGGTGCGCTAGAAACTGGAGGTGCATAGTAAGGCTCCTGAGGTACAGGCGGAGCTGGAGCACTGCTGGCTGCTGGAAGGGCTAAATGAACTGGGCGACCCACAAAACCCTACCATGTCGACCTGTACAGGCACCAGAATAGTGGCCCGACTCTCGAGACCTCTTGTCCTCTCTCTCCCCTCGCTCCCAAGCGAGAATATTCTCGATCCTCCTAGCAATGCTCACTACCTCCTGATAAGGGATGTCCATCTTCAACTCCCGAGCCATGCTAGATTTGATGGGTGGGATAAGACCCTCGATAAACCTACGAACTCTCTCGTGGAGTGTAGCGACCAAAGCCAGTGCATGCCTGGCCAATTTGGTATAACAAATAATATACTCCAAGACGGTCATATCACCCTGGTGCAAATTCTCAAACTCTGCACGCCATGCATCTCTTAGGCTCTGGGGAATAAACTCTCTCATAAACATATCCGAGAACTGGATCCAAGTCAGCGGAGCAGCCTCAACCGGACTTTCTATCTCATAAGTGCACCATCAATCATAGGCAGCTTCCCGAAGCTGGAAGGTAGTAAAGGAAACCCCATTGGACTCTACTATGCCCATAGTGCAAAGAATACGGTGGCACTCTTCTAGAAATCCCAAGGAATCATCCATCGCCAGTCTACTGAAAACCAGAGGATCATACTTCTTCAATCTCTCCAACCTCTGTTTCTCATCCTCAGAAGCAGCTTCCCCATCCACAAGATGAACTGGCACTGCAGGCGGAATGGGAATGATCCCTGGGGCCTGCTCAACCTACACTTGTTTCTCAGGAGTGCGGACGGCAGGATTCTGTGCTCCTCCCCCAGCCTGGGATGTGGCTGCAGCAAGGGTAAGCAACTCTGCCTGAGCCAAGGTGGTGTACATGGACATGAACTGAGCTAAGGTCTCCATAAGGGCTGGCGTATTAGTCGTACTAGTAGGCGTGCCAGGAGCTTGGGCTCCGGTTGGATTTGCTGGTGATGCCCTGGCGGTAGCTCGCGTAGGTTGTCGGGGTCCAACACGTGCGGGTCCTCGACCTTTACCCCTGCTCCGGCCTTGGACAGCTGCGGTAGGGGGCGAGGTTGTCTAACCGTCGCGAATAGCGCGTGTCCTCACCATGTGTGAGAAAATAGAAGATATAAGTTTAGATTTGACGTCAAAATATCGCACACAAGGAAATCAATGAAGTGAAGATTCTTCCTAAACAGTTGCATAGCCTCTCGTAGATAAGTACAGACATCTCTGTACTAATCAGCGAGACTCTAATAATAACTAACTTTATGACTCTAGAGCTCTGATACCAACTTGTCATGACCCTAGTTCACCATCCGTGAACATGTCATGACGGCACCCAGTCACGAGGACTAGACAATCCTAACAGTGCAGAAATAACAACATTCACGATAAAAATAATAACTTAAAATTAAGTAACCTAAGGAAATGTGTATAATTTGCCGCTTCGCACATACACTTCACACCATAACTACGAAACAAAAGCCCAAAACCCGGAATCTCACGGGCAACACAGGCTATAGAATGTATATAGTAAGGCTCTAACTCCAGAAATGTCTATATCAATGAAAAACAGGAACAAACTGGCTAACTATATGATAGAATAAAAAGTAAAATCCTCGGTCTGCAGACGCTGCAGATATACCTCGAGTCTCCGATAGATCTCTCTACCTCTATAATAGTGCGCCTAAGATGGGTACCTCGATCTACATATTAAACCATGCGCAGAAGAGGCGTGAGTACACCACGGCGGTACTCAGTAAGTGCCAAGCCTAACCTCGGTTGGGTAGTGACGAGGAAGGTCAAGGCCCTACTGAGGTAAATATAATGAGATAAGAAAAACAGTTTAAGTAACTCTACATCGAGAATCTAAACAGACTAAATAAGGGAAAACAGGAGTAGGAAAAACGGAACAATCAATACAAGGAACATTAATCACAACGGAGATAATAATCGGGGATCTCTTGGTATCCTCATTATATTCACTAGGGATCTCTTAGTATCCCGGCGATGTCTTGATATCCTCATTATATTCAGTAGGGATCTCTTGGTATCCCGAGGATCTCTTGGTATCCTTATCATATTAACTAGGGATCTCTTGGTATCCCGAGAATCTCTTGGTATCCCGAGGATCTCTTGGTATCCTCATTATTTACAATCTCATGTGCTAGGGATCTCTTAGTATCTTGCACCCTCAGTCCAGAATATATCAAATGCAGGGGGATCTCCCGGGAGGCGAACCCGTAGTCCCGAAGTAAATATGTAGGGGGATCTCTCAGGAATCAATAGTTCCAAAGTAAATATGCAGGGGGATCTACCTGGAATCAAACCCGTAGTCCTAAAGTAAATATGCAAGGGGATCTTCCGGAATCAAACCCGTAGTCCCAAAGTAAATATGCATAACCACAATCAAGAATATTCATAATGAAGGAAAAACAATACAAGAAACAGGTAATTCCAGCCTAACACATTTCACACCATGCAATTAAGGAAATGTAAACAAGTAGGCAAGCAAAATAAACGAATATACCTCTCAATCTAGCAAAAAAATAAATTCGCAATTTAAATGCTTCAAGTAAAAGCGAATTTTTCAATAATTTGCTCAAGGACGCGCTCGTCACCTCACGTACAAGGCACTCAATTACCAAATAGCATATCCTAGGGGAAAGGTCCCACACGCAAGGTTATACAAGTCACTTACCTCAATTGGCTCCAAAAATCAACTTGAAATCACTCTTTACCACGAGTATCCGACTCCAAATGGCCCAAATCTATTCATTCCAATTACATCTCGTAAATAACATCTCAAGCAACTAGTTCTACTATTAAAATTACAGCTAAGACAATTTTAGGTAAAATGACAAGAACACCCCTCGGGCCAGCGTGGTCAAAGCCCGAGGTTCAAACTAAAATCCGGTAACCCAATCCCCCCACGAATCCAACTATGTGATTAATTTTGAAATCTGACCTCGAATTGAGGTCTAAAACCCCAATTTAGCAAAACCCTGGGTCCTACCCAATATATCCAAATTTACCCATTAAAACCTTTGATTTGATGTTGAAATTATTCTAAAAGCTGTTAAGGAGTGAAGAAAATGACTTAGAAACCAGTTACCAATCGTTTTGTAGAAGAAGTATTGCTTAGAAAATCGCCTCTTAGGTTTTGGGTTTTTGAAAAGTGAGAAATAGCTGGAAATATCCCGTGTATTTATACTCTCGGACTCGCCCAGCGCAAACCGCGCAAAAAATGACCGCAGCCGTGCTTGTGGAATGAAGGCCTGTCGGCTTTCTGAAGCTGGTCACGCGGGCAGCACAAAAATAACCGTGACCGCGCGAACTGCACAAAAGCGGCCGCGGCTGCGCTAGAGGGACTGAAGGTTGTGGGTTCTCTGAAGGGGGCAGCGCGAATCGCGCAAAAGCGGCCGAGGCCGCGCTAGAGGGACATAAGGCTGCGGGTTCTCTGAAGGGGGCAGCGCGGACCGCGCGAGGACGATCGCCGCTGCGTTGGAACCTGCAGCTCGCACCCAATCTACAATATCTGGTATTTTAAGTCTAAGACACTCCTGGAACCTACTAGAAACTCACCCGAGCCGTTGGAGCTCCAAACCAAACATATACACTACTTCAGAAACATCTTACGAACTTTTCCATGCGATCAAATTGCCAAAATAACATCATGAACATCGGATTGAGCCTCAAAACTCATGATTTTTCCCAAATTTTCATAAGACATGAAATTTCCATTTCGGGTCTGAAACACGTCAACTGATGTTCGTTTTCAACCAAACTTTACAGGAAAAGCCCCAATCATATATAAAACTTATACCGGGTACCATAACCAAAATACGGGCCCGAAATCTCAACAAATAATTAAGTCTTTGAATTAAGAAAGCACCAAAATAAATCAATTCAATCTTGTTTCAAAATTATTATATAAGTAAACTTATTTGCCAAGTTTACAAAACTCTTAAGGTACAAAAATTATTTTCACAACGAAAGGGTTTGTCGTGAAAGAAATAAGAAAATAGTGCAAAATTTACTATAATACAAAATTAAAATTTAAATTGCTAAAATGCTAAGTTGAAGTAATAAGGATACAACATAAGACAAAAAATATTCAGAAAAATGGACACTATCATTTTTCTTTCTTTTTATACATATTTCAATAAAAGATAGCTCTCTATATTTTTCATATCGCATTACATTATTTTTTTTGCAATTCAATATTAACTATTTAAGAATTATATTGTTATTTATCAATATTTTTCTAAGAGCTATAGTTCTATCTCTTCACTCAAAATTTTCTAGAAGACCGAAAAGTTCAAATTGTTCAATTTATTTTATTATCTTTAAATGATTATTGTGAAGTATTTTTTTGATTTGCTTATAGTATTTGATAATAAAGATAATAATAATTTTCATAAGATATATATTCCATGTCTCATAAATCATAATAAAATATATAAAGACTTATATGGAGTAGAATTTCTTTATTTAATGAGCTAGCTTAGTGAGATGTTTTTCAATATATTTAGGAACTTTTTTTTTTTTTATGTTTGTTCAATAACTCAAACATATTATTTAATATATATAAATAATTAATGTTATAGGTATACGAAAAACATGTACCTTAAGACTAGTTTTTTGCCTTTTAAGGGGCACAATGTTCCAAAAATAGTCTCAAGGGTATAAATGATATCCGACCCTACACATCCACCCATTTTAGACCATATTTATCTTATCAGGGGAAGGACCTGGCCCTCTACTTTGATGATTAAAAAGTTTGCATTATTTATATAGGTTCACCGCAAAAATCAAAACTTTGAAGAATCCAAAAATTCGCCATGGATTTGAAAGATTGCAAAATATAGGAGACATAACACGTGTATTTTTCTGGAATTACTACCACCAAAAGGCAAAGGGCATCTCTGATTTTTGAAACACTCATAGTGCTCAAGACTGCGTGTTTTGTAGACAGAATCTATCTACAAATTTTAATACTAGTAAAAGCCTAAAAGGCGTCATACTCAATTCTCATCGTACGTATTATATGAGGACTAACCTATACACTAATTTATCCACTCAACCCACTCCAATTGCATAATCTAGCCGCATTTTGAGCGAAAAACAATTTGCGCTTTCACAGAAATATATATTTTTAATTATTCTAGAAAATAATAACCGACAATACATATATATATATATATATATATATATATATATATATATATATATATATATATATATATATATATATATATATATATATATATATATATATATATATATATATATATATATATATATATATTTTGGTTAACGAATGTAATTAGTTTTGACCGACTGGTTACTTTAATATTTTGCGCATTTTTTATTACTTAACACATTTTTATATTTAAAATTTTGTTTAATCATTATATTGTTGTTTTGCCCTCACTTTATGCCCACTTTATAAAATCAATAGTAGTTGTTTCATATTAAAGGATTTTTAGTATTTCGGCATAGTTTTAAAATCAAAATAGTTTATTTCTTTTTATAAACCCCTTGTCATGTCAAATACCACGAAACACAATAGGTGGAGAAAGAAATACATTACCTTAGCATACAGGAAAATACTCTGTCAAAGAAGCAAAGTAGCGAATTGATTCAGTATTTACCTAAAAAGAAATCAAACTATTTATGTAAATTAGCTATATATACAAATCAAACCAAATTAATTAAATAAAGCTAAATTATTTTTTGTTCAGTTTTGTCGTCTTTTGCTATTTCTTTTCCGATTCATTTATTCGCACAAGCAAGAAACTTGATATTGTTATGAAATCTCCTATTTAATGTGAATGTCTATAATTAGAGAGATTCTAGAGTTCTATTCTTCGTAGCTAAATCATCCCCCTCCCTATAAATAAAGGGGTCTTCTACCATTGTAAACCATCCCTAACAATCTCTAAGTATCAATAAGAATACTTCTCTCTCTCTATTCTCTCTATTGCTCATGTTCTTGTATTATTGTTCTTGTCTTTATATTATTTCATAACACGTTATCAGCACGAGACTCTACCGTCTCAAGAACCATTCTCGAAAAATCTAAGGTATTTCCCTCTTCCTAATTTAATTTTCGATTATGTCTGACATTACGAAAAGAAAGTTCGTTGCCCTTGAAATTTCGGGCAAGAACTATATGACATGGGTGTTGGATGCTGAAATCCACTTAGATGCTATGGGTCTCGGAGACACCATTAAAGATAGAGAAAAAGCATCCACCCAAGACTGTGCGAAGGCCTTGATTTTCTTGCGCCATCACCTTGATGAAGGTTTGAAGATTGAATATCTCACCGTCAAGGATCCACTCATCTTGTGGAACGGCTTAAAGGAGAGATATGACAACCTGAAGTTGGTCACTCTGCCACAAGCACGATATGATTGGGCTCATCTGAGGCTCCAGGACTTTAAGTCCGTTTCTGAATATAATTTTGCAATGTTCAGAATTACTTCTAAATTGAAGCTATGCGGAGATAAAATCTCCGATTATGATATGCTTGAGAAAACGTTTACAACGTTTCATGCCTCCAATATGGTACTGCAACAACAGTACAGAGAGAAAGGCTTTACAAAGTACTCTGAACTGATTTCTCTTCTACTAGTGGCTGAGTGAAATAATGACCTGCTCATGAGAAATCACGAAAATCGACCCACTGGGTCTACACCACTGCCTGAAGCAGATAAGGTGCACTCTCATTATGCCAAACATGAAAGGGCCATGGTCATGGTCGTAAACAGGGTCATAGCCAGGGACGTAGACAAGGAAGAAATTCCAATGAAGTCCGTCAACCCCCAAGGAGAGATAACCGCCGAAAGCAGAAACGGGATCATAAAGATCCTAAGGCAAATGGTTCAGAAACTATATGTTATCGTTGCGGTGGGAAAGGGCACTGGTCAAAGACTTGCCGTATACCAAGACACTTGGTTGACCTTTATCAAGCATCTCGAAAGAGTAAAGGCCCTGAAACAAATTTTGTCTATGACGACAACTTGGACATCACCCACCTGGATGTGGCAGACTTCTTTGAGCAACCCGAGGGGAAAATAGACCACCTAATCGGTGATGGGTCCATGATGAAAGAAGATGGAGTTATTTGATTTTGTTCTACTTATTTGTATTAGTTAGTGAATAAACTAATAGTCATTAGTATTAGCTCGTATTAGTTAGTTCATGATGCAGTGTTAGCAGTAGTTCATTAGAATGTCTTCAATATGCTCAAATATCAATAATATTTTTAATTTCCAGTAGGGGTAATCGACTAACCTGAAAAACTAGTCGATTATCTAATATTTTCGCATTAAAGCTGAAAAACAATTGATCGACAATCGATTGTCTATGTCTAACAATCGATTTTCGTTAGACAGTGTAATCTGGAACTTTTCAAAAATCATCCACAATCGATTGTCTATGTCTAACAATCGATTGTCGTTAGACAGTGTAATCTGGAATTTTTCAAAAATCATCCACAATCGATTGTCTATGTCTAACAATCAATTGTCGTTAGACAGTGTAATCTGGAATTTTTCAAAAATCATCCACAATCGATTGTCTATGTCTAACAATCGATTGTCCTTAGACAGTGTAATCTGAAATTTTTCAAAATAGTCAACAATCGATTGTCTATGGTTAACAATCGATTGTCTTAAGACAGTGTGCTCTGGAATTTTTCAAAATAGCCAACAATCGATTGTCTTAAAACAGTGTGATCTGGAATTTTTCAAATATTGTCAACAATCGATTGTCTATGTTTAACAATCGATTGTCAATGCTCAACAATCGATTGTGTGTGTTTAACAATCGATTGTTTTGTGAAAAATGCTTAAACTGAAAATTTTCAAGCTGCATAGTAATCGATTATGGATAACATATCTGATTTTGTTAGTCAACTGTTAGCAGCAGATTTTGAAAATATTATGTGACACAAACGGATTGAAGTTGTTTATTCTCATGTTCGTATATTTTCTTTTATATGTCAAACCATGGGAAGTAAATTGGTTGAAGGCTCCGGAAGAGCAACTGTAACTCTGCCCAAAGGCACGACGTTTATCTTAGAGAATGCAATATTCTCCTCCAAGTCTAAGAAGAACTTGTTGAGTTTTAAAGATATCATTCAAAATGGATATCATATTAAGACAATAGATGAGAATAATCTTGATTTCTTCATGAAAACAAGGCTGCCCATTTCGGTTTGGGTTCACGACATTTTGCATGCAGCAATACTAGTTCGTGGGCTGCCCACTTCGGTTTGGGGTCACGCCATTTTGCATGCAGCAATGCTAGTTCGTCGGCTGCCCACTTTGGTTTGGGGTCACGCCATTTTGCATGCAGCAATGCTAGTTCGTCGGCTGCCCACTTCGGTTTGGGGTCACGCCATTTTGCATACAGCAATGCTAGTTCGTCTCTGACTGACGAATTGACACAAATATTCCCCGTTGCAATTGGTTTTGGGTCATGAACCTAATATATCCCATTTAAGAATCTTTGGATGCACAGTATATGTGCCTATAGCACCGCCATCCCGCACCAAAATGGGTCCGAAAAGAAGGTTAGGAATATATGTTGAGTCTGAATCGCCCTCCATTATTCGCTACCTCGAAACATTGACAGGAGATTTGCACGATTTGCAGACTGTCAATTTGATGAGACACTTTTCCCAAAATTAAGGGGAGAAGTTGGTGAAACCAAACGGGAAATTTTGTGGAAAAATGCATCATTATCTCATCTTGATCCACATAACTTTATTTGTGAAAGAGGCACAAAAGATTATCCATTTGCAAAGAATAGCAAATCAAATGCCTGACGCATTTATAGATTTGAAAAGGATAACAAAATCACATATCCCCGAAGTGAATGTGACAACATCTGATTCACGAATACATATTCATTATTGGAAGAATATGAACATGAAATTGGTATTAAATATACCACACTCACCCCTAGAAGGAGGTTTGAGATGATACCACACTCACCCCTAGAAGGAGGTTTGAGATGATATATGGCATGAATGATCGTTGGTCACGCACCTATTGTACGCCAACGTATTTTGGAAATATGACTATTAAAGGACAACGATAATGCAAGAAACATATCTTGCATATAAGTTTGACATGACCATAATGGTATAACTTTCTCTTTAAGAAAGATATTCACCACATGGATGTTGATGAATCTGTGGTAGTACAAAATTAATTGAGAGCTCTAGAAGAGCCAATTATTACTATGTTGGAGAAACACAATTGAGTATTGTGCTGTAGTAAGTCTCAAAGAAACTTATTCAGTTTCCAAAGTACACGCGAAAGCGATTGATTATATTGAGACTATAAATAAAGGAAGGCTTTGATATCTCCTATTACTACAACTTGTAGCGGGGTAATTTGCATATGAAAAGCTACCCGCTTTGTTCTCCAGTTTGTACTACACAAAAGAAAGAATGCCACAATAAAGTGGATATCTATTGGTATAAAAACCCATGTCATAATAAACCTGAAGTTTATTGATAAGTGCACATGTCATGGTGTAAATTTGAAGTTTACCAATATTGATAATTTGTTCAGTTAGCATTCGTATTAGCCATCTCATTTTAAGTATGATGTGCAAATTCACACAGGTGAATATCAAAGAACTAGAAAGTTCTTTACGAATTCTCTTGTATCACTTGTTCTCATTAATGAACTGACCAACTAAAGAGTTCGGGTTGAAGCCCATAAATTCTGGAAATATCAAAGGTGAATATGGGCCCATTCACCTGCCATGTATACCACATATGATGCATCTATGATATGGTTACATGCGCAATTGTTATTAACCCGCAGCCTGGCCGGTGCTTGCGAGGTAAATTGCTCAGTAATCTAACTTCGAGCATAATTTCCAGATTTTCTACTCAAGATAGTTCATCTTGATAAGTTGGTTTATATCAAAGTTGGTTTAGCAAGATAATTATTGAGTGCTTCCACTTAATAGCTAAACTGTTTCTTATGAGAACAAAGTTATATATATCAGTTTGATATACGTTGTATACGAGAGTATATTATATTCTCCCCTCACAAGTGGTTCAGGGTCAGGAACCAAATAATTTCATCTTATTATTAATGTGCTGTGTATATTGACATAATAATGCACAAAGATGATTTCCCAAAATTGAGGAAACAAGTTAGCTTTACTAACATGAGGGGGAGACATGATAAACACTTGAGAAAAGGTTACATGGGATGAATTATCATTTGTATATGTATATCCCCGAATATCATGATATGAACCTGAAGTTCATAAAAGGGATAATTCAATTGCAACATATTGCAGAGCATGCTATACGCATTTGCTGACCCAAAGAAAGTAACTAAATGGAAGAGATACAATTCAAGAAGAATTGATTCCATATGAAAGACATGTAGTTTTGAACCTATAGTTCAAATACTTGAAAGTATAAAAGTCAAAGGTATGTATAGTCAGTTTTCGATATCCTATTTGTTTAGCATGACATGAAAACTTGATATGCAGCTAAAGTCTATTATGTGACTTACATGACTTAACTTGAAAGATTTAAGTTGCTTGAAGCATAAACAATTCTTGGTCCTGAAGTACCACATCCTTAGTACAATTTGTGTACATATGTATCTTGCTATAACTATAAGCATGATGGCATTGAGAATGCATCTATGGAGATATTGAAGAGTTATTCCACGACATTATATGAAGATGTTCATATCTATCAAGAATGATGATTTCAAGGTGCGGAATATTTATTCAAGTCAATATGGTTGATTTGTCAAACGTCTACCAAAGATCGTTTTGAAGATGATGCACAAGATTGGAATGCAAATGCTCAAGGATATAAATTGATGTTCTTATTAGGGGGAGTTAATGCGCGTTGCACTCTTTTTCCCTTACAAGGTTTTGTCCCAAATGGGTTTTCCTTGCGAGGTTTTTAACGAGGCAACCAATAGGCGCATATTCAAACATGTGTACTCTTTTTCCTTCTCTTTAATTTTTCCCATTGGGTTTTGGTTTTAAGGTTTTAACGAGGCACATTGTTGAATAGACATTCAAGGGGGAGTGTTATGAAATCTCCTATTTAAGGTGAATGTCTATAATTAGAGAGATTCTAGAGTTCTATTCTTGGTAGCTAAATCATCCCCCTCCCTATAAATAAAGGGGTCTTCTACCATTGTAAACCATCCCTAACAATCTCTAAGTATCAATAAGAATACTTCTCTCTCTCTATTCTCTCTATTGCTCATGTTCTTGCATTATTGTTCTTGTCTTTATATTATTTCATAACAGATATACAGTTAGTCCTCATTTTTATGACTTTTCTTTGACTAGTGGTCCAATCAGTGACTACTTCCTATAAAAGAAAGAACTTCCTTGGGATTAAACATTAAAATTCAGCTGAGACCAATAGCGTTAATGGAAATAATAAAAATAAAGTACATAAGGAGTATGCTCTTTTTTCCTACGTTGGCTTTGATTTTGTGCGTTTCATCCTTAACAACAGTATACCATTTTGTGCATTCATCATCATCCCCCAATTCCTATAATTTTGCTTCACTCTTAATTAACACTTACTAATAAACTGGCTAGCTCATGCTATTTGATACAAATCAGTTTCTACTCTCAAGAAAAATAAATATATAGTTATACGGCTCAAAGTATTCCCTAGGGCATATCATCGTCGGCTGCACAATTATTTACTGTTAATTACAAAAGTTTTACCAAAGAAAAAAAGAATGTAGGCTTAATGACATTTAAATATTTAACCATAATCAACAAAAGATTTCCCTTTGAGTCTCATGTCCATAAACAATGATAATCAAGAAACAAAGTTTGCGATACTTTTGATCGTTAAACAAATCATGAATGAATCTACCACCGAAAAGAAGCTTCTTCAAAATCCACAAAAAAGTTTGGCAACAATGTCAATGTCAATTGTTTGACACTAATTGAGTATTTGATTAGCTACTTTAGTAGTTTGATAAAGTATAATTTTTTTTTGTGACCATTCGGAGCTTATTGGTAGTAATTGAAAAGGAGTGGAAATTTTAAATTCCATGCATTTTACTACTTGTGGGTTGGTATCCGCACTACCCACAGGGAAAGATAAAATAAATTAATGGCCAATGGCCATCTGTAAGAGCTGCTTCTCTGTCTCCATCTCTTATTACTTGCCATTGTTTAGTACAACAGGAAGTTCATACTCTGGAAAAGATAAGAAAGTATTCTCATATTTGGTTATTAAGTGAAAATATTATTTAAAAAATTATTTATTAAATTTGATAATAATTTTAGCCAGATAGTATTTGAGTATTATTAACTTAAGAGTTGATGAGATAATAGTAAAGGAAAATAACATCTGTCATGAACGATGACCTTATGTAATTTCTTCTCGGTGAAAAATATTTTCTTATTTTTTTTTTCTTAACATTCAAACACACAGAAAAGACATAACCTATTTTTTAGAAAAGTATTTTTCAAAAATAGGGAACCTTGGAGTAACGGTAAAATTATTTTCATGTGACCTATAAGACATATGTATTAGGGTAGACTGAGTACATCACATCCTAGGAGTGTGACCTTTTCTTGAATCCTGCGTGTACATGCCTAGCGCACGCCCTATAATTTTCAAAAAATATTTGATGTCATACCAAACACATTGTCTCCAATCCTTTTTGATACTGTACAACAATGACCTAATTTGCTGATCAAACCCTCATCAAAGTTTTAGTCCTTGACACGATTAACAACACTGGCTTTCTCCAGTAGAAAATCAAACATATATATGGTGCCATGTTTCCAAGAATCCACACATCATAGCATGGTTCTAGTCATCTGGGACCCAAAAGTAATGAACATAGTAAGATCGGAATGACAATGTGGAAAACTAACCAAGAACATTAATGGAGTCTATTTCATCCATTAAATAACATCAAATGGGGCACTATAGCATGCAATTGCATATTATCTTCGTACCCACATGTCTGTGAAGAAAAACAATTTTCCAAATTCCGAAAATTGCTTTCTTAGAGTAGTGCCCAAGACTCACAACCACAATTGAAGAAGAACGAAGAAGAAAATATAGCTCCAAAAATACTAGAACTAAGAAAGTGGAAGACTTACTTGAATAACTTGGAGAATACTTTATTAACTCAAGAAGACTTGGATTTTTTTGGATGATACAAATATGGAGGAAGGGGTGGGTATATATAGGCTTTCCACCTCCTCAATGGACGGTCATGATCTATTTAATCCTACGGTAGAGATTCATCTTCTAGAATACTCCACACTTTTCTTACAAAATATCTAGATATTTTTATCACCTACACTAATCTAGAAATATCTATCCTAACTTCTATAATATTCTACACTATTCTATAATTTTCCAAAAGTTACACTTTAATTTTAACACTCCCCCTTAAAGTGAACTTTTGGAGACAAGTCCAAGCTCACCACGGAGATCCTCGAATGGTCCTTTGGAAAGAGACTTTGTAAAGATGTCTGCAACGTTATCATTACTCCGAACCTCCAATGCTTCAATGGTACCATCTAGAACCTTCTCTCGGATGAAATGATGCGCAATCTCAATATGTTTTGTTCTTGCGTGACACACCGGATTAGTAGCCAACTTTATAGCGCTTTGATTGTCACCAAGAAGTTTTGTAGGCTTATGAATTGGTGAGAATACATCCCCAACAAGCCGACGAAGCCACGTGCATTCCTGAGCAGCAAGAGTAGAAGCCTTGTATTCCGCTTCAGTAGTAGAGAGCGAGACCGAGTCTTGCTTTTTACTGCACCAAGAAACACATGCTGAACCACAGGAGAATACATAACCGGAAGTTGATCTTCTATCATCTAAGTCACCTCCTAGATCAGCATCAGTGAACCCAAGTAGTGAAAAATCAGCTCCTTTCTTGTAAAGAAGTCCCATGTCATATGTTGAGTTCACGTATTTCAATATGCGCTTCGCCGCTTCAAAGTGAGGTTTCCGTGGCTCTTGCATATAGCGACTAACAAGTCCAACAGAAAATGAAATGTCTGGCCTTGTAATAGTCAAGTAGATCAAGCTACCAACAAGAGCCCGATAAGGACGTGGATCTGGTAAAAGCTTTCCTTCATCACGCCTAATTTTTATGTTAGGCTCAAGAGGAGTAGAGCAATGCTTACTTGTGTTTATTCCAAACCTGTCCACAAGCTTCCTCGCATAGCTTTCTTGTGAAAGAAATATTCCATCTTTCACATATTTCACTTCCAAACCAAGAAAGTGACTAAGCTCTCCCAAATCTTTCATTTCAAATCTGATCGAGAGTTCAGCTCGCAGTTTTGCAACCTCCTGTTCGTTATTACCTGTAATAATCATATCATCCACATATAGTAGCACAATCATGTGGAGCGTACCTTGCTTCTTCACGAATAGGCTAGAATCTGAGTCTGATGCAATATAGCCACAAAATTGCAAGTATTCAGCAATCTTTCCGTACCATGCTCTGGGAGCTTGCTTGAGTCCATAAAGCGCTTTCTTCAGCTTGCATACATAGTCTGGATGAGTAGGAGAAATGTAGCCCAAGGGTTGTTCCATGTAGATCTCCTTATCAATCTCGCCATACAGGAAAGCATTCTTCACGTCAAGCTGACATAGCTTCCACCCAAGTGATGCCGCCAAGGAGATCACAACTCGAACTGATGTCATCTTCGCCACTGGGCTAAAAGTCTCCTCATAGTCTTCTCCATAAACTTGAGAGAATCCTCGTGCAACCAGCCTTGCTTTATATCTATCAATGCTCCCATCTGCCTTCTTCTTTATTTTATACACCCACTTGCAAGATACCGGCTTCACATCCTTGGGATTTGGCACAAGATCCCAAGTTTCATTTTTCACAAGTGCGTGCATCTCCTCATTCATAGCTTCTTCCCATTCCTTAACACCTTTTGCTTCATTATAAGAAAAAGGCTCATTTTCATAAATAGGACCGGCACTGAAGCAATGATAGATGCTTACCATGTTTCCATCTCGGTAGCGAATAGGTTTGATGACTTTCCTTCCATATCGAGTTGTTCTTTGACCATTTGTCTCCTCCAGGTTGATATTCTCCCTTTGTTCATCCACGCGAGAAGTAACCTTGCTCCCCCTATCACCAGAATCTCTTGCTTCGGAAGATGACGTACTATTATACGTCATTGGTGATGATGGCGATGATGAAATATTAGAGCAAGGAGCTGAAGAAGTCACCGGAAAACTTACGGGCATCTCTTCATGTTCTATAGCTGGTGAAGGAGCATCTCCAAGAACACCACCGGGACTGTAGTAGGAAGAGATTTCATCAAATACTACATCCCGAGATACTTTACACTTGCCTATCTCGGGATCCATGCATTTCCAACCTTTCTTCCTTTCATCATAACCGATGAAGATGCACTTCCTTGCCTTAGCATCTAGTTTAGTTCTTTGTGAATTTGGAATGTGGACGTAGCAGATCGATCCAAAGACCTTAAAGTCTTTCACATTTGGCTTCTCGTTGTAGAGCATTTCGTAAGGGGACTTCATATTAATCGGACTGAGTGGTACCCGATTAATCACATATGCCGCACAAGCCATACCTTCAGCCCAAAGAACTTTGGGCAAATGTTTAGCATATAACCAGCTCTTACATGTCTCAGTAAGATGTCGAATCTTCCTCTCTGCAATGCCATTTTGCTGAGAAGTGTCTACACATGTGAGCTGCCTTCGTATTCCCTGCCTCGAGCAGAATTGATTAAACTCCCGGGAAGTATATTCTCCCCCATTATCAGTCCTCAGCCATTTTATCTTCCTCTGAAACTCACCTTCGACCTTCTCCTTGAACTCCAAAAATCTGGAAAATACTTCAGATTTTTGCACCACGAAATATACCCAAATATATCGTGTGTAATCATCAACAAATACCACCATATAGCGATAACCAGAGAAGGTAGGTGTACGTGTAGGACCCATCACATTACTGTGAATGAGTTCTAGTGGTGCCTCATATCTTGTTTGGGATCTATCAAATGGAAGACGATGCGCCTTACCATATTGACACCCTTCGCATAATGTTCCACTACCAAAAGTAGTAATATGAGGCAAACCATCAACCAAATTTTTGTTTACCATGACTTTTAACTTATCCATATTAAGGTGTCCCAGTCTAGCATGCCAAAGTGATGCATTATCATTCATGCTCATCTTGTCAACATAAGATGTAGATGCTGACAAAACAAATAAATCTTTAACTCGCTTACCGGTGTGGACGACATCTCCTTCCACCTTAGTGATATTTCGGAAGAACTTCACTCCATTTGGCCCGCACAGAACATAGTGCCCAGCATCCACAGCGTTAGCCACCGAGAAAAGATTCTTCCTCATTCCAGGTACATGATACACACTCTTCATAGTGATAGGATCTCCGCCATTTTGAGAATTATTGTACCCTCCTTTTCTACCGGATAAACGGTATTATCCGCGGTGAAAATAGCTTCGTTACCTTCATGTTTCTGAAGAGATGTGAACTTTGAGTCATCTCCGGTAAGGTGATGACCGCAACCAGAATCCACGATCCAGTCATCCTTGAAGTTGATGCTAGTGTAAGTATTTACCGAGGTAGTTTCCGTTGAGAAACAACCACCCCAATTCTCTTCGGTTTGTTCTGCTTTATCAGCAACATTTCCTCCCTTTAGCTTCACCTTACAATTCTTCTTGATGTGTCCAGGCAAGTTACACCGATAGCATCGAATAGTGCTTCTTTTCCCGTTGGCACTCTTTGGTGGCTCTCCCCCTTCATCTTTTCTTCTCTCTCTTTCATTCTTCTTCTCTGGTCTATAAATATTCTTCTTTCCAGAGAATAAGGCGTCACCTTGAAAGGATAAGGAGACTCCAGCCATTTGTTTTGCTAGAGACTCTTGAGAAGAGAGAAGATTCTCAAACTCAACAAGAGAGGGTTGATTAGCCCACCCCTGAATAGAAGTGACAAAAGGAATATATTCTTTGTTTAATCCTCGAATAATATTCCTTTTCATTCGAGCCTCCGAAATAGGTTCCTCCGGATCAAGAGCAGAAATTTCCGAACAAATATTTTTAATTTTTAAGAAAAATTCGGTGATTGAGAGCTCACCTTGAGTAGTTCGTGCCAACTCATTCTCTAAGTATTGCAGCCGAGCAACGTTCTTCTTGTTACGCAATGCACTTAGAGTATCCCAAATCTGAGATGCAGACTTACACCCAACAATGTGATCAAATAGATCGTGAGAGATTGATCTCTTCAACACGAATTCCGCCTTTGCGTTTGAAGTCCTCCACTTCTTTACGGCATCGGCATTAGTATCCGTGGGTGTAGGGGCAACCTTGTTGTCTCCACCAACAATCTCCCATAAATCTTCTCCAAGAAGATAAGATTCCATGCAAGACTTCCATGCCTTGTAATTGGATTGATTAAGCATGTAAATTCCAAGGCCGACAACTCTTCCACTTGAATCCATTTTTGGAACGCCAACGAACTTCTTCACCAAGAGTGACTTGACAAGATTCCAAGCTAACACCCTTGTAGCTCTGATACCATGTGAAGAAAAACAACTTCCCAAATTCCGGAAATTGCTTTCTTAGAGTAGTGAATTATGCTTCACTAGCCCAAGACTCACAACCACAATTGAAGAAGAACGAAGAAGAAAATATAGCTCCAAAAATACTAGAACTAAGAAAGTGGAAGACTTACTTGAATAACTTGGAGAATACTTTATTAACTCAAGAAGACTTGGATTTTTTTGGATGATACAAATGTGGAGGAAGGGGTGGGTATATATAGGCTTTCCACCTCCTCAATGGACGGTCATGATCTATTTAATCCTACGGTAGAGATTCATCTTCTAGAATACTCCACACTTTTCTTACAAAATATCTAGATATTTTTATCACCTACACTAATCTAGAAATATCTCTCCTAACTTCTATAATATTCTACACTATTCTATAATTTTCCAAAAGTTACACTTTAATTTTAACAATGTCAAGTAATTAAGAAGTTTCTAAATGATAATACAGAAAACGATGTTTACCAAACTGATGAGACACATTTTAAAAAGGAGAGTGATTTCTGACAGTATCCATGCTCTAAAGTCTAAGCCACGTACGTTATGATAGCCAGTTAAGCTAATAACTAATAAACTCTGAGGGACTTGTATAGTTGTGTTTATATATACTTAGGTGCTCTTATTTTAAGAAAAGGTAATCTTACTTTGAGCAAAATAAGCATTAGATAGCCACAAATCTTCATAATCGCACTAATGTTAATAATTTAATATGGAGATGAGAACACAGTAAAGTCGTTTCTACTTTATGTGATGGTGCAAATATAATATTCAAATGCTGAATCCAAAGCACCTGAATATGAGAATAGTGGTAGTTTTTCTTATAGCCAATCGTGCAGCATAAAATTGGACAGCTAGAAATTACCAAAATCTTTCATTGAAAAAAGTCCACTTTAGTTCTTCTTTAGGTGTATTTGGTATGATTCAGAATAATGTTCCTGATTTTTTCAATGTCTCACTGTGTTAAATTGCTTGCTTTCTTCAAATAGGTGAAAGCAACTCATGTGTCCTTTGTTGGAACAAGCTGAGACAAATCTAAGATTTTTATAATATGGGTGTACCACTGAAAAAATAAAAAAAGTATTAAGTGGGATTTGATTCCTAACCCTATAAATAAATAACTCAACATTCAACCACATGCACCATTTAGCCTCTTTGTGCCAGCTAAGAGTGAAAGTGGGCCGGCCCAGGATCTGCCCGAGACTGTGGGCCAAGTGGGCTAAATCGGCCAGGACCGATTGACCCGGTATTCGTGGACCTGCTCCGGGTTTCTGGGCCGGTTTTAAACATTGAGACCGCTAGGACCGGGACCGGACCGGTCCGTGTCGGGCCAAACGGTCCCAACGGTTAAAACTTGTAAAAAAATCTGTCAGGACATCTAAAATTTGGCTGTTGGGGTGATCAAAATAGTCGTTGGCTATTTACAAAATAGTCATTTAACCCTCCCCCTCCCCCCCCTCCCAACTTTATTTTAACTCCAAACTTTGTATAATTATATTTTTCCTCCTATCTTCAACTACAAATACCCATCATTCCTTCATTTTTCTTACAAATTTATCAATCTGTCACAATCTCAATAATTTTCTTCTATAATTGCTATTATACTTATTTTATTGTTACAATTTGTGAAAAAATTATGAAGTTAGTAAATTGAAGTCTTCAACGATAATCAATTCTCAATAAGTTATTTGTCATTTCGGTAAACTCATTTTAACTCTTAATTTTTAATATTATAGTTTTGTTTGTTTTATTTGTTTTCGACTTCTTAATTAATTAAGATGGCTTCCTTAAAAAAATTTGATAAAAAATAAGAAATAATCTAAGATTGGCAAATCTAGTGATCAATCTATTCCTCCTCCACCATCCCCGACTCCCCGAACCAAACCCCATATCCTTATTCCCCCTATTTATGTTGTTTTTGCTTTGTAAAATCCTTGTATGAAATTAGGAGGTCCTCAATTTTGATATGAAACCGTTTATAATAGTTTAGAACTTGAAGAAAATGAGTTGTCCCAACTTCCAAAAGCAATAGCCTCAATTAGAATAAATGCTCAAACTATTTATAATGCTTATCAAGTTGCATTAAATCAAGCTAGACCAAATGTTCCAACTCCTTCTTCTTCTGATTCTCAATCATCTAAAAGAACTATGGGAGTAAGAGCACTTAGTGTTTGGGCAGGGTTTTAGGGTTTTCACAGTTCTAGTAGTAGCAATGTTTCACAACTAAATGAGCTTTATGTTTATTTGTTGCGAAAAATTGAGAAAGTTAATCCAGAAGGCTCATTTAATCTTTTGGAGTGGTGGAAGGACAAAGAAAAATACTTTCTGATTTTTTCAAGGATGGCCTAAAATATTTTAACTATTCAAGCTTCAAAAATGGCATCAGAGAGCGCTATCTGTCAGCCAAGACTTCAACTTAGTGATTATACAGTATCTATGAGGGAGAGCTTGAAAAAATCATTACTTTACAAAGATTGGACTCATTCAGAAAAAAGAAATTGTGGACTTGCTGAATCACAACCAAAGGAAGATAAAACTTATGAAGAAATGCTAGCTGAACTTGCGGAGTATGGTGCTTTACCGAAAGCGGTAATGATCAAGCTACTTTTCCATCACCAGCAATGAAAATTCCTCCGAACCTTGATGGATTTATGAAGTTTGTAAGAGATATAATGTAACTTGTATGAACAAAAATTAGTATGTATTATGTAACTTGTATTTTGACACATCTTGATTAGTTTCTTTTTCTTCTCAATAGTGGTATTAGCACCTTGTTGTGCTCATTCTATAGGGGGAGAAAGACTAAGGAAAATATTGCCACTTTTTAATAATATAACAAATTACAAGGCGTTGTTTTGAATATCTGTTTACAATATTTTGTCTTTAGACTTTAAATTTGAATTAAAAATTTAGGTCACAATTCTATAATAAATTTACAAGACATTGCCTTGGATATTTTTGAAACATCTTTTGTCTCTAATTTCTATTTAACCTTTTTAAAAAATATTTGTTTGGGCACACTTAGCCCACTTGCCTCGCTGGCCGAAACCGTTTAGCTCGGGAATATGGATTCATGTGCCAAGTCCCGGGCAAGTTCCTACAAAAAGACCATTTAGACCAGGATCGTTTGGCTCGTTTAATTTGGGACCGGCCTGGAATCAAGATCATTTGGACCAGCCCACTTGGCCAATTTAGGGCCCGGATCAGCCCACTTGTTACTGCTAGTGAAAATAGATAATACTAGATAAATTGTAAACAGTATGTATATAAAATACCCAATTTGACGAAAGGAACATGAATTCACGTGCCTCATGTATTTGGCTATAAATCTTCCATTGGGAATAAGTCGCTTTCCATACCACTTGTTCCTACTAAAATGTACGATAAATGTATTTGTGAAGCCTTATTATTCACAGCTATCACCAAAAAATACCCTCTGCCTATCGCCATCATTTTATCACCATCGTATGCACCTACCTTAGGGTCCAACTAAGAGATAATTTATTAAATAGGAGTACCACTATTTAGTGTTTATCTTTATTTTCCAGTTTAATGTTAGAGTATTAGATAAAGGCTGAAAAACTATTTGGGTCATTCTTGTAACTTAGGTCATTCTTGTAATTAGGTCCATGTCTATATTGTTTTGTACTAGTTGGGCCACCAGGTCGGGCGGACTACTTATAAGAGAAGTCTCTTAATTTTGTAAACAGATGAACACTTTTATCAATATAGAAAATCTTCTTTCTCTTGAACCTTCTCTTAAGATATGAACCCTAGCTTACATTTTGTTAATTTCTCTATAAATCTTGATACTTAACATGACATCAAGCATAGATTCTGGTAGATCGTATCATTAGCTTCTGATCGATGTTAACCTCTTCAGTTTCGTCGAGTTTTTCATTTTGACTGAACTTACACTGAATTAGTTCGTTGGTTTTCACTGGATGATTTCATCTCATTACCATCTGTCTCTCCTGGATTTTACTTTTTCTCTAGATGTTTAACTGTACCTGGCTGATTTTTTCATCTGATTCGAGCTAGGGTTTTCTCGTTGGTGTTTAGCTCAGCCATCGGAAGCTTGTTCCCAAGGTTGTTCTCTTTTCGGTTGCAAAAGAGGGGGTAAACTAGTTCCTTGTTCATATTTCATAAATTTGTTATTTGAATCCTTGATTGTTTCTTTTTTTGATATATTTCCTCTCAATGACGAATGATAATCCTGTAATTACACCTTCTTCTTCTTCTTCTTCTATTGTATCTCGTACTGTGTTTCACAAAGATGATTTTACACATTCATGTTGTCCATTATATGTCCATCTATCAGATATGTTGGGAACCATTTTGGTTTCTAGTCCATTTGACGGAAGCTGCTATGGCAACTTGAAGAGAAATATCTTGGTTCCTCTCTTCATTCATACTAAGCTTGATTTTATCAATGACACCTCTACAAAGCCACTTCCAAGATCTTATATGGCACGCAAGTGGCAACAGTCTAATAATCTTTTGGTGTCATAGTTGGTTAATTCCTTGTCAAGAGAAATATCTCATAGCGTAGAGTACTCTAAATATGCTAAAGATATTTGGTGTGAATTAGAGGAGAGACATGATAAGGCTGATGGGGCCAGAGTCTTGAGCTAAAGAAAGAATTAGCACATATCTCAAGGTTCTTTGGACATAGCTTCAACACTGGGACGAAATAGCCTCTTATAAGGTTAGAATTTGTACTTGTGCGGGTAAAGATACTGAGGATGAAGATCAGAAGGTTTATCATTTCCTTATGGGTCTGAATGATAGCTACATGCAAACTCACAGCAACAATCTAATGATGAAACCACTTCCATCTATTGGAAATGTGTACAATATCTTGTTATCTAATGAGAAGTAGAGACATGTGCATTTTGCCTCCCAGTTCTGTACACAGTCTGCTTCATTCAATGTTGGGACTTCTGAGCCATCATTTCCCTCCAAGGTTTCTTTTGAGGCTCCCAATACTTCTCTTATCTACAAATATTGCAAGAAGCTTGGGCATTCAATAGATAAATACTATAAGTTGCATGGATATCCTCCCAGTTTCAAGCTCAACAAAGGACCTCCTCCTTGCAGAATTGCTGCACATGTTGAGTGTAACAACATGACTGGTCGTTTTGCTTTTTTTTTTTAACCTCGTCCCCTAAATTAAACTTATCGTGCTTGCATTAAACAATTTACAACCTGGGGGGGGGGGGGGATGATTGGTTCGGGACTTGAAGAATTTGGGTGGAATTATGAACGTTTTATTCCTTGAGATTTTCTTAATAGGCTAAGTTTGATTTTAGTCAACATTTTTAACAAACAGACCCAGATTTGTGTTATGAAAGTCCCAGAGGGTCCGTAAAAAAATATGGGACATAGGCGTATGCCTAGAATCGAATTCCGAGGTCCCTAGCTCGAGTAATGAATTTTTATTAGAAATTATTAAACTGAAATTCTAAGGATTTAAAAAACTAATTAATGATTGATCACGTTGGTGTCAAGCTCGCATGTTTGTTCCGGGGCCCAATATAAGTCTAGAATAACATGTAAGACTTTCTCGCCAAATTTGATTTCAATCCAAGTAGCATAAGTACGTTTCAGCATGTTAGAAGTGAATTTAAGAACTTGAAGTTCATAAGTTTGGTTCAATTGGTTTTAGGGGCTAATTCGTAGATTTAGCATTATTTCATGTGTTACGAACGTTCTAGCGGGTCCGTTTCATGATTTCAGACTTGTCGGTATGTTCGAGCAGGGCTCAGAAGCCCCGAACGTCAATCGAACGAGGATCGAGTGAAGTTGGAAAAGTTGAAAAGGGACGAAGCATCTGGTATCTGTCATAACCGCACATGCGGTTGGTCAGCTGTAGGTGTGAGACCGCAAAAGCGGTCGCCCTCTCGCAGATGCGGCCAAGGCAGGCATGGCCAGAAACCACAAAAGCGACATCAAGACTGCAGAAGTGGTCCCAATCCGCTTGGCCATGTCCGCAGATACGGTCTCTTCCTCGAAGAAGCGGGACCGAAGATGCGGTCCCTTGACCGAAATCGCTGAAGCAGTAAGCTTCATTTAATACGGGTTCTAAATCATTTTTGCTACTTTTCACTCCTTTATTGGGGATTTTGGGAGCTTTTGGGATAAGACTTCCACCTAGAATCTTGAGGTACGTTTATCCCACCTATGCCAAGTTTAATACATGTCTTAGGTAGATTAAACACTAGTATTTAGGTAAAATCATAGGGTTAGAGCAAATTATAGGGTTTTTACAAAAGTTAGATTTTACCACGAAATTTATTATGAAATGAATTAGAAATCATATATTACTGATCCTTAGGTTACAGAGAACAACTTCCTTTGAAAAATTTCGAAATCCGGGCACGTGAGCCTGGAGTCGAATTTTAGAAAACATGTGTTAAGGGTTGGGAAATTGCTTTAAAAGCTAGAATACGATCTTATGAGCTTATATTGACTAGTTCCTACCTTATATATCTAGTTTGGGATCGTTCAGCTCCGAATTGAGGGTTTGGGCTCGTTTTTGGTATTGGAAGTACACTTTGGAGTAAGAGGAAATTGTCCCCGTATGTGTAATAATTGAGTAATATGCTATTAAATGCGGGGGCTACGTACACACTAGGTGACGAGAGTCCATGCGTAGCTACTTTGATGTTAATTGTCCGGGTAGTCTAGGACCCATATCATGCTATATTTGTGAATGTCTCTATATTTTCTTGCTAGTGTGATCACTTAGGATATGCTAAAGACTTGGAAAGGAATATAAGCGAATGTATACACTTGTTGGACACTTGTATGATTTTTTTGAAAATAAATGTGACTTCATGTGTTTTCTTGATATTAATTGATATTTATAGATCAGGCCGATTTCCTCGGTAGAAATAAATGCATCTATGGTGCGCTCCATTCGACCCTCTGGCAGTGCACTGTTTATTTTTTGTTGGATCGGGTTGTCGACCTCGGCATAATGTGCGCATGATATCTATGTGAAATCTTATCCATGACTTGTTATGCTAAATAATTGAAATGTAAATGGTTAACTGTAAAATTGTTAAGAACGTGACTTAATACCTCTTGCTACAAACTGTTGATTATTAGTGACTCCCATGCTGAGCATAACATTTTATTATATTGTTTGACCCTAGTAAGTATCAAGTCGACCTCTCGTCTCTACTTTTTCGAGAATAGACGGGATACTTACTGGGTATATATTATTTATGTACTCATTCTACACTTTTGTACTTAATTGTACAGGATTTGAGGCAGGTAGATCTGGCTATCAGTCTGATGCGCGCCCCTGATTCATAGTCCGAGACTTCCACGGTGAGTTGCTCCCTTCCTATGCTGTTTAGTAGCTTGATGGAGTCTTTCTTTACTTTTGCTGTCTATTCTACTTCAGACAGTATGATAGTTTTATTCTTTTGTACATTCTACTAGTTGCCCACCACTTATGACACCAGGTCTTGGCACACACATTAGTAGACTATTATTTTGGGGTTGAATAATTTTTTTAGCACATTATTGATCATTTATGGTTTTAACTTTAACTTAAGGAATTGATGCGCTTATTTTTGGTGAAATTAAAATGAGAACTTAATTATATTTCCGTGTTGGCTTGCCTGAAAATGGTGTTGAGTGCCATCACGATCTATTATGAAAATGGGTCGTGATGTTGAGCTTGAATGCTCTGGTGGTTCTTTTGTGCTTGGTGGTTCTGATGGTCCTGTAGAGCATGAGGAGTCTTCTATGATACCTGGCCTTACCAAGGATCAATAATCCCAGTAGATGATCTTATTACAATAATCCGAAATCTTTTTTTCCCTACATTCTCCACCTCTCTTTGATTTTGCTAACTTTTCTGGTACGCTTATACCTTATGAGGGTGTTTCTTATGGAGCTTGTATGCTGCCTAATGTGAATGACATTATTTGGATAACAGATTCTAAGCTGGTGATCTTATGACTCCCATTAGGAGTTTATTTTTTTATATAATCACTCTTCATATTCCTTATGTTGTGTCTCATCCAAATTTGTATAAAGTAAAGGTTACCAATGTTGGTTCTTTAGCTTTATTTCCTAACTTAATCCTTCATAATGCTCTTTACATCCCTAGTTTCTAACATAATCTCATAACTTTCCAGAAGCTTTTGTCTCATTGTGATGATGTTGTACAGTTGACCAAGTATTCTTGCGCTTTCTAGGGCCCTTTAGTGAGGAAGCTAGTGGTGCTTGGTAGACTGGACTATGGACTTTACAAGTTGTTCCAACATGTCATTTCTCATGTTGAGTCTATTAATGTCAATTCTTGTTCTTCACATGTAGTGTCTAATAAAGTTGTTGTTGACAATATATATACCATGGTTGATTCAAATAAAGTGAATAACTTGAAGTTATTTGGCATTATAGACTTGGACATATTCCTTTTTCCAAGATGAAACTTATTTCTGGTCTTGATTGTAGACTGTCTTCCAAGAAGTGCTTCATACGTCCCATTTGCCCCTTAACAAGACAAACTAGGCTCTCTTTTCCTATTAGTTTTATTCAGTCCACTCACCCTTTTTAGCTTATACATATAGATACTTGAGGTCCTACTCCACTCCCACTCACTTTGGTGCTAAATTCTTTCTTACTATAGTAGATGACTATGCTAGGGATACCTGGACACATTTGATAGGAGGAAAGAGCAATGTTTTTGATTTGTTAAAAGCCTTCATTTTTATGGTTGAAACATAGTTTCAAACTAAACTTCCGACGGTGAGAAGTGATAATGCGTTAGAGCTAGGCTCATGTTCCTCTGGTTTTATTTTCTTTCTGAAAAAGGGATCATTCATCAAACTTCTTATCCTCATACCCCTCAATAAATTGGTGTACTTGAAAAAAAATATAGGCATTTGTTAGAGACTGCCAGAGATCTTTATTGCAATCTCACCTCCCTATTAAATTCTTGGATGATTGTCTTCTTACTACTACTTACTTGATAAATAGATTTCGTTCACCTATTCTAAAAACCAAGTCATTATAAGTTGCTATTTGGCAAGGCTCCCCTATATTCTCATCTCAGATCCTTTCGCTGCTTTGGCTATTCAACTGTGCCCAGACCTAATAGAGACACGTTTCATCCTAGGTTTGTCCTATGTGTGTTTATTGGATACCCTTTTTCCAAAAAAGGGTTATAAACTTTATAATTTGTACAGTAAGTCCTGCTTTGTCTCTAGAGATGTGACTTTTTTTGGTAATTAAGGCTTTTTATTAATCACAATTAAGTAACATTACACAACCATAGTCTAGCTTCAGCTCAGCTGACTATCTGTAAGATAACATTTAAACTGTATCTACTATCCTAACTACCTATCACTACTATATTCGAAGGTGTTGTAATTATTTTCTAATTCGTGGGGTACCTCTAACATTACAATTATACACCATGTCTGTAAAAAGGGTTGTATTACAGCGAGATGTCTTGTTGAAGACTCTTGAATTCCTTTCCAACCAGATAGTATATGCAAACTCAGCAGCTACCATTTTGAAGATTGTTGCTCGACATGTTCGACCCTTGGCTTTGTTTACTAGCCACTGCATTTTCTGGTTCCAATCAATGAGTTGAGGATAAGTCTCCTTCATCCAGTTCATTTTTCTTTCCCATAAGTCAACAGTGACTGGGCAGAACAATAGCAAATGGTCTCTAGTTTCTGGGTGATTTTGGCATAAGGTACATTGTCGATCAATGCTCATTCCCCAGTTGTGCAATCTGTCTTTTGTTGGGAGTATGTCCTGTAAGAATAGCCATAGATTGAAGGTTGCCTTTGGCCTTGCAAAATTTTGTATGATTAAATTCTTCCATAGGACTCTCGGCTGGTCTTGTATCTGTGAATGGTACAACTGTCTAATTGCATCCTTGTTCCTTCCAGTTCTGGACCCTCTGTAAGATGTCTATTGATTGGATGATCTTTCTAACCATCCAACTTGCCTGAGCGGGAATTGGAATGGATTCAATAGGTCTATCTTTGATGTAGTACACAGTGATCCACCTAATCCACAGTTTGTCCTTTTTATGAGCTAGATCCCAGCATGTCTTTGCAATGGCAACTTTATTCCAGAGTTTAAGATTAATGGGATTCATCCCTCCTACTGATTTTGGTGTGCACATTTTGTCCCAGGAGATATATGTTTTCCTAGTGATAGTGTTCATCCCAGACCAAATGAAGCTCCTACAAATGCCTTCTATCATCTTCAGGACTTTCACAGGGAATACGAACAGTTGTGCCCAGTAAGCTTGGACACCAACAATGACAGCTTGGACCAGTTGGATTCTCCCAGGGTAAGACAGAGTTTTGGCAGTCCAAGAGGTGATCTTGGCAGTGATCCTGTCCACTAGAGGTTGCCGTTGGAGCAATGTGATTTTCTTGGTGGACAAGGGGACTCCCAGGTACTTGAATGGCAATTGACCTTGCTCATAGCCAAGATGGTCGAGAATCTGTTTCTGGATATCCAGTGCAATCCCCCCCCCCCCCCCCCACAAAGTAGACAGAGCTCTTGTTCAGATTAGCCTGTAATCCAAATGCTTCAGAGAATTGAGAGAAACATCTGGATAGGGCCATGATAGAAGTAATGTCACCTTTGGCAAACAGTAGTAGATCGTCAGCAAAGCACATGTGAGTAATACCCAGTTTCTTATATCTGGGGTGGAACTGGTATGCTGGATTTCCTTTTAGTAAGTTGCATGATCTGCTTAAGTACTCCATGACCAAAGCAAATAGGAAGGGGGAAATGGGGTCCCCTTGCCTAATCCCCCTAGCAGCAGTAAAGGGTTTAGGTGCCTCTCCATTGACTAACCCAGAGAAGCTCACTGTTGAGATACATTCCATTATCCATTTGGTGAAAGTGTTGGGGAAGCCAATATGTTCCATAACCCGCTGTAGGAATACCCATTCAACTGAGTCATATGCTTTCTAGAGATCGATTTTAATCATGCAACTGGGAGACACATGTTGTCTATTGTAGCTTTTGACTAATTCATGTGCCAGGATAATGTTGTCTTGGATATTTTTGCCTAGGATGATGTCTGCCTGGCCTTCACTAATAATACTTGTCATCACCTTCTGCAACCTGTTAGCGAGAATTTTTGAGAAAATTTTATAGAGGACAGAACAGCAGGCAATAGGCCTATACTCTTTGACTGTAGATGGCTTGGACACTTTAGGAATTAGGGTAATAGTTGCACAGTTTATAGGTTTGAACATGCTAGTAGAGGTGAAAAACTGCTTGATGGCAGTGGTGATCTGCCTACCAATGATTCCCCAGCTCTTTTTGAAGAATACAACATTGTATCCATCTATCCCTGGTGCTTTGTCATCTCCAATAGCCTTGAGACTCTCCATAATTTCTGTATCAGTTACATAAGCACATAGTTCCCTTCTTTGTTGTTGCGTCAGTTTTGGGCCATTTGTCATGTACAGTTGATTTATATCTGGCAAGGTGTTTGTAGAGGTTCCCATCAGTGCCTTGTAGAATCCCATGATCTCCTCTTTGATATCTTCATCTGTAGTAAGTTTGACACCTATTGCAGTGGTAAGTTCAGTAATATGGTTGTGTTGAGTTCTCTCCTTTATTACTGCAGAGAAGTACTTAGTGTTGGAGTCCCCAAGTTGTATCCATTTTGCTCTTGCCTTCCGTTACAGAACACGTTCCTCAATCATTGATCATTTCTCCAGTTTCAGCATCAGCTCCTTCTCCTTTCTGTTGTAGGTCATCAGAGTAAGCTTGTGTCATCTGGGCTTGTATTGTCCCCAGTTCTTGTCTGTTATGGTCTATTCTCTGTGATATAGTCTTGAATTCCTTAATATTCAGGACCTTCATAGGGTTCTTCAAAGTTTTGAGTTTGGACCATATTGCTTTCATAGTATCTGAATGCCCTGCCTGCCAAACTCTTGCCACAATCAGCTGGAAATCTTCATGATCAGCCCATACATTAAAGAACTTGAAATTCTTTTTCCCATTCCAGGAAGCTGATGTTAATGTAATTAACATGGGATTGTGGTCTGAAATTAAAGGAAGGTCATAATCAGTTACCACTTGGTTCCATTTGATCATCCATTCATAGTTTCCAAAGACCCTGTCCAGTCTACTGCATACTCTGTCCACACCAGTCTGTTTCTTTGTCCATGTGTAATATTCACCCCTCCATGGCAATTCTTCCAAACCAGCTAGCTGAATACATTTGTTGAACTCTTGAGTTTCAGGGAGCCTAACTGGTTTGCAAGACTGCCTGTCTTTGTCACATAAAAAAACATTGAAATCACCAGCAACTACCCATGGATCTTGCATTCCTGATGACAGTGTTTGTAGCCTGCTCCATAGGGATGTTATCTACTCCAGCCCATTGAAGCCATATACCACAGTGAGGAAGCATGTGAAATCCTCTGTCCTGCTGATAACCCTGCTGTGAATCAATTGGCACCAGAACACTAGTGACTTCAAACACTTTTGGATTCCATAGAATCCACACTCTGCCCTTTTCACCCAAGACATAGTTTGTTAAGATACCCCAGCCTGGTGCTAGTAGATTAGAAATTCTACTAGCATGTATTTGATTAACCTTAGTTTCTACTAATCCAACTAGGTTAATGTTGTTTTTCCTACTATACTCCCTAACTTCTTTCTGCTTGTACCTTTTATTTACACCCATTATATTCCAAATTAACCACTTCATTGATGAGATGTTGATCCCCCTAGGTCCCCTGGAGGGTCTTCTTTACTACCAGAGACTACTTCAAATCTATTACTCACAGTGATGGGGGACAGAGGTGGGAAGTTAGTGATGTTGAGAGCTGGGCTCTGAGGTTGTTTCCCTTTGTCACTGCCTTTGTCAATCCTCTGGCTCGGGGATGTCCTGGATTCAGTAGGAAACCCATTGGATTCACTATGTTGTATTGGAGGCTGCTTCTGTAATGGCACATTTTGCATAGGGCCCTTAGTTCTCCATTCCTGGACCGCCTTTGGCTTTCTTGTGTAGGCTGTTTGGGGATTTTATTTGGCTGCGCTGCATAGTTGTGTCCTATTGTTTATCATTTCTCACAATTGGAGGGCTTCCACTCATAAACCACATCTTGAAGAAACTTTTTCCCATTCGGATCCATAACCCATATCTCTGTTGGTAGTTCTTTAGTGACAGTCACCTCTATGAGCATTCTGGCGTAATAAATCCGTGTCTGTTTTGTTGTACATTCATACGCAAATATTTGTTTCCCTAATACACTAGCAATTCTGCTTAGAGATCTCATACCCCAACAAGACATTGAAAGTTTCGGAAACTTTACCCACAATGGTATTTCAGTCGGGAACTTTTCTGAAAAATCAATTCAGGTGTCCATTGTTTGAGTATCATAGGCCTATTGGCTACTGAGTAAGCACCTGCACACAGTATCTCTTGAGCATCAGCAACTGTCTTGAATTTGACTATGTAATATCCTTCTTCATGATAGAACAAGTCTGGTTCAGGGACATGCAACCAGTGGTGATTGATGAATCTCCTCATGGCATTGAAGCCAGGTCCATCTCCTAGGATGTATACCACTAAGGCACACTTCCATTTTGCTTCCTCCTCTTCTACCTCCGCTTTCTCCGTTGTACTATAGGTTGTCCGTCAATTATCACTGGGTTTATGTAGTCAAGTGCCATTCTGTTGGTCGCAAAGCGATTCTTCTGGAATAGTGTTGTCCAGCTCTTCTTAGGCTCCACTAATGTGTTTTTGCTAGTCTCTGGATGTTCCTCTATTAACATTACTGGTTGCATGTTCGTCTCTGCCGAAGGATATGGTACCACTGTACTCGAATGGTTGTAGTCCCTTCGACCTCTGTTGCCTTCAGAGTTTCCATAGTCGTGTCAACCATATCTACTAGGGGCTCTTGTTGTACTGTCACTATCTCTGAAGCTTGTTCATCAGCTTCCGTGGTGCCTAGGTTTTGTACAGAGGGGTTCTGTACCTCCTTAGTACTGTTTTTCTCCAAAATCAGTTGATTTAGCTTATCAAAGGTGTCAATCGTGATTCTCCGCGGTCGTCCTCTGCCGCGACTGCCACCTTTCACCATAACCACGAGCTCGGCGTACGTTATGCTAATGCGCGCCGAGAGGATGAGAGAGACGGGTTTTAATTTTTTTGGAGATGTGACTTTTCATGAGCACATCTTTCCTTTCTTAAAATCTTTTGTTCTCTCATTTCCAGGCATACCATCTCCTTTTATTCCTGGACATTTCTTTGATGATTCATGTTCTCCCTTATCTCCTCTTGTTCTTGTTTTTTCTCCCCCAGTCCTTTCTCATCTCTACTTACCTTTATCCTTCCCCAGGTTCCCCTAATCTAATTTTCTCTCCTTCCGCTGGCTCCTCTTCCCACTTATATTCTTCCTTCATCCACTTCTCAAATTAGAAGATCTGGTAGGCCTCATATTTTTCCTACTTATCTTCAAGATTATGTATTCCTTACTATTCCTCCTTTTGGATCTCTCCCTGCTCCTTCTAGTTATGAGTATGTTTCCTTCAATGCAACCACTTCACAGCTCCACGTCCCTAAGACTTATACTTACTCTCAGGATGCTGCTCTCCGTGAGTGGAAATATGCTACGAGAAAGGAGTTTAAACTTGGGATATTTTTGAATTACCCCTTGGTAAAAAGAATATAGGCCATAAACGGGTATACAAAGTAAAATATGGAGTGCATGGGAGCCTGGAAAAGTATAAGGCCAGGTTGGTGGTTAGGGATGATACTCAAGTTGAGGGGGGTTGATTTTCAAGAGAACTTTTTGTCACACCTCTTTTTTCACCCTAAAAGGGATATAAGAGAGTTTTTCTAATTAAAGTTACAATAACCAAAATGGGATTACTTATTCAGATTCAGAGTCACCACTTGGATAATTTATGGTGTCCCAAGTTACCGGTTTAAAATCCTGAATCGAGGAAGTTTGACACTATTACAGTCTGCGAAACACAGAAATCTGGGTAAGGAATTCTCTTAACCTAGGGGAAGGTGTTAGGCATTCCCGGGTTCTATAATTTTAGCACAGTCACTCAACTATTAATAATTGACCTAATTATCCGATTTAGTATACGTTTTAAACATGCGTGCATTTTTAACTTTCTAGCCACTTTTAATGTTTATAGAATTATTTTCTGGAACAAGCCACAATTGTCTTACACGCGTCACATGAAATGCACCTTCAACTTACAAACATATTTATTTTATTATTATTCGAAGTTATGGTCGGGTCATATAAAATACACACCCGAATTGGGATTTACGTATCGTGATCATGCCACGGGAATCGTACCTATGGCCACGATAATTACTAATCGAGCCTAAAACAAGCTACGATATTCAAAATTTCGTCACACAAAGCTCGATCTCAAATGTGGTAAACACAAATCAATGGCTTCATGTCTCCATCACAGTAAGGTAAATTACAATAAAAAGGGGAACTCAAACTTTAATTCTACTAACTTGGTACACAAATAAATATTCTATCAATTAAAGTCCACCACGTCTTGTTATTTATATAAAATATCACTAGCGATGGTCAAGGGCTATCAATACAGAAAATCAGTCAATATTTTTTTCGGTACATTATTAATCCTGAAAGGTAGAGTTACTACTGAGTGAGGCAACTAAAGTTCTATATTACAAATTTTCAGATTATATTTTTGAAGGTAACAAAATGCTGCAAAAGTAGGAAATGCATTTAGAAGGTCAATTATGTCTTAACTGCCCACAACAAACCACATTGTTTACAAATAATTTTAACCTATTTAATTAACTCTTAAAATAGTAATGATAACATGTAGTATTAAACGAGACAGATGCATTAAAATGACGTAAAAACCTCTCTGTTAAATTTTTCAATATTTAAACACTCTCGTCATTGGATTCATATGCCAAGATATAAGTGAGAGTGGAAAGGACAATGAAGGCCTTATTTAGGCGACAAATTTCCAACAACATCAATGATAGAAGACAAAATTGGAATACTGTAAACATTATTGCTAAAATGATGAAAGAACAGACCTTTTGCTGCCGAACTTTTAGAGCAGATACGATGAAATACAAAATCTAGAACATCAATCCTCAAGCAAGCTACATACTATAAACCCGGACCGAAATCGGCATCCCCGAACAGACACATCTCTATTAGGTTTGGATAAACGTTTTTATGTTGTTTTCATACTGGGTTGGGGTTGATTTCAAGTCTGTTTTTAGTCTTTCGTATCCTCCAGATCTTGTCCCCATCTATTTTTATTTTATTATGTGGGTGTATATATAAATGTGTGTGTGAGAGAATTGTACATTACAGTGAAGAAGAGAGTGAAGGGGAATTTAGTTCATTGAGCTTTAGCTTTAAGAATTTTGGAATTATGTTCTACTTAGGGTCGTTTTTTTCGTAGGAACGGCTAGCCTTTTGTGAAGAAGGGTGTAGGAACTTTTTTATGGTTTTAGCTAGGTCTAGGATGTGAAGATGTAGAAGAAGAGTCATTTTAAAGTGTTAGAATTTTATGAGTATTGGGCTAAGGGTTCAAAAATTGGGCTTAAAAATGGGTTGTTTAAGCCTAAATTTTATTTTTTTCCTTGAAAAAGACTAAAAATACTACCACTTTACTAATTAATCATAATTAAATAAAACAACTAAGCTAACCTTTAAAACAAACCTATTTTTGATATTTTTCAAATATCATACTAAAAGATAAAAATGGAATTAGATTAAATTATTACAAAATTAAAATAATATTCCTACCAAACTACTTATACTCATGAAAACAAAGTAGAACTATTTTTGTATTTTTGAATTCTATGAAAGATAATGTGTAAAACCTCGGGGAGGGTAAAAAGTTACATGTCTACATCTGCCCCTCTTTGATTTGAAACACGACGAGTTTTCAGATAAAGAACGACGATACATGTTCTTTGACCCAACCCTTATTTAGAGAGACTAAAAACTAAAAGAACAGAGAATATGACTCAGCTATGGTATCTGAGCTGCTTATATATCCTTGGCTATAAAGGAATCAAGCCACATGGAATGATGGAATGATGAGTTCAAGAGTCAAGTGAGGTTTCGTCGAGGTTCCGGTTTGTGGTCATGTTATTATATCAAAATCAAAAGACTAACTAAGCCTATCAGCTACGAGTTATAAGATTCATATCTATGAGTCTTCTGAAGCTTGATCTTGAGTCTTGGTTAGTTCTTCATGCGGACTTTAATTTGAACCTTGATGTTTGCTAGTTGCAGGTGCTGATTCACTCTTCCACAACTTTTTCGGATCAAGACCGGACATGCAGTACTCTTGACTTCATCCATGTCTTGAGCAGTTCACATATATTTCTGCTTCTGCATTTTGGATTCACTTTTTCTATATTCTAGATTGAGACTACTTCTATTGGTCTTCTCGGATTGTAGGCTCGCATTCTTGCCGCGAGCTTCTGCTACTTCTAACGTGAATTGAATTCTGATATGACTTCCCTTGTTCAGCATGTGGGCGTCTGCTAATGACGTAAAAATAGCAATGAATTTCCTTGTTCTCCAGGTGGGCTCTTGCTACTGACGTAAAAATTTGAAATAAATTCCCCCATTCTCCAGGAGGGCGCCTGATACCAACTTAAACTGAAATAAATTCCATTGTTCTCCAGGTGGGTGTCTACAACTAACTTAAAACTCGAATGTATTCCCTTGTTCTCCAGGTGGGCGCCTGATGCTACAGATAAATATACAAAACAAATGAAACTTTTCTGCCCCAGTTTGCACTGGGAAGATTTGTGAGGTATTATCATAACATTAAATCACCTATGCTATTGATGAAGGATGCGATGATGCAAGTAAAATTAAAGACTCGTCTAGGATATACGTTTTCTAGGGATGAAACCATTAACCTAAAATTAGGAAGTGCGTCTCCTAAAGAAATAAAATCTGAGAAACCCAAACTAGGAAGTGTGTCTCCTAGATTTGAGATTGAGCTTGCAGAAAAATATAAAATAAGCTTGACCTAAGTAAAAACTGACCCTATTCTCCAGGCGGTACCCTTGAATTCAGAAAAACTAAAGATTAATAACTTAAGAAAACTAAAAATTGACCCTTTTTTTAAAATCCAGACTTTCCTTTTTTTTCAAAAAAAAAATAATTATTATCCTAGGAAAATATTCATCGGACTAGGTTTTCTATATTAGGAGAAAAGTTCATCTGGCTAAGACATTTATCCTAGGAGAAAGATTCATCAGACTAGGGTTTTATTTAGGAGAAAGATTCATTAGACTAAGATTTTTATCCTACGAGAAAGTTCAAAAGACTAGGTTTTCTATCTTAGGAGTAAGATTAATCAGACTAAGATTTTGATCCTAGGAGAACGTTCATCAGACTAGGTCTTTTCTTTGGTATCTTAGAAGAAAGATTCATCAGACTAAGATTTCTATCCTAGGAGAAGTTCATCAGACTAGGTCTTCTATTTTAAGAGAAAAATCCATCTGAATAAGACATTTATCCTATGAGAAAGATTCATCAGACTAAGATTTATCTGTTATCTTAGGAGAAAGATTCATCATACTAAGATTTCTATCATAGTAGAAAGTTCATCATACTAGATTTTTTTTCTTAGGAGAAAGATTCATCAGGCTAAGATTTTGATCCTAGGAGAAAGTTCATCAGGCTAGGTCTTTTTCTTTTTGGTATCTTAGGAGAATTCATCAGACTAAGATTTCTATCCTAGGAGAAAATTCTTCAGACTAGGTCTTCTATCTTAGGAGAAAAATTTATCAGACTAAGACATTTATCCTAGGAGAAAGATTCATCATATTAAGATTTCTATCCTAAGAGAAAATTCATCAGACTAGGTTTTCTATTGTAGGAGAAAAATTCATCAGATTAAGATTTTTATTAGGAGAAAATCCATCATACTAGGACTTTTATCCTAGGAGTAAAAATGTGAAAAACAATGGCAAAATTTTATGTACATGCAGACAAATAAAGGCAACGATTTGAGAAACTTCCCTTTATCGGTTCTTCTCTCCTTTTTCTCCCTTTTTTTGAACCACTATCCTTGCGCTGCTTTTTTCCTATTTCAAACAAAGACTTTTTGTCAGTTTTGAAAGTGGTGGTTGGTTTGTGGCCTTGACATCTTTGGCAGTTTGGCTTTATTTCCATTCTGCCATTGGTAGTTGACTGCACTATTGGTAGAATCTGTTGTTGCTTTCAAGGGACCTTTACTTCTTGTATCTATCCTGATTGTTTTGCTCCCAATGCTATTGGTGTTTCGTGTCTCAATCAGCCTTATCACAATAGGAGATCTTTGCTTAGGTGGCCCTTTCTAATACCATGAATGACTTACTTGCTTTTTAAGCAATTTGTTTTTCGGATAGAGTCACAAGTTATTTTTGTTTGTCCAAGTAGGACGACAAGAGTCTTTGGGGGGAGCCTTTGCATGAATCCTTAAGACATGTTGAAACTGACAACTGAGTATGCTGGCCAATTTTACTTTATGCAATTGAAAAGCTGGTAACTTGTTTTGAAATCTTTTTCTTGATTGTTTTGAGAAGGATTGACTTAGAGTGAAGGTCATAATGATGCAAAGAAACACTATTAACCAAGAAATGCCCCTACTGAGAAGGACATAAGGAAGAGTTTTTTTTTCAGTAACTAGCCTTAATGATCATGACATGCATTTTGGACTTTACGACTGATCTATGAAACTAATCAAATTTTCGCTTTTACTATTCATATGACCTTTGAAGTCTGGCTTGCTCGTGCTAATCCATAGCATCATCTTCACGACTCATTTTCGAAGAGTGGCGCCCCGAGAGGTTTTCACCAATAAGTCTATCTCATTTATTCATCTCTGCCTACAGTCGTCTTACACTGCCCGTGAAGGTTTTCACTAGTAAGACTCACTCATTTTTTTCTTTTTCTTTCCTTTTTTCGGTTTTCTTTTGTGAGAAACTTGACATTGTTCTATGTCGCATGATAATTGTTGCTCGTTGCATACGTCTCTTGGCATTCTTGAAGGTTGATCATAAGGTCTTTATTTTGAAGGTTTTTGAATAGGGTTGAAAAGAAAGTACAACATGAAGGCTCAAAGTAGACTCAGTATGATGGGTTGTACCTTTACAACTCTTAGAATCAACTCTTTCATAAGCTAAACAAATGCATACCCCAGTTTTAGATACTAGGGATTTTGGATTTTTTTCTCTTTCTTTCTTTTGTTTTTTTTTGAATTCTTATTTGATTGGATCGAACCGCGTAAGACTGCCTACGTATCCTTTTTTAAAGAAATCAGTTCAAATATAGTTCAAACATCTTACCTAACCTTTTTTTAATGTTCCTTTGTCTTCTTTTCTTCTCTTTTTTTTTTCAAAACGAGTTGCCCTAGCTTTTATTTTCTAGGGGCATGGACCTTTAACTGTTCTGTTTTTTCTTTCACGTCAACTTTCTAAGGCTTGCCCCAGTTTCTACTCTTGGGACTTGGACTTTTATTTTATTTTTTGGACTTTTGACTTTAAATTGATTCCAATAGAGGGTAGTCAAGAAAATACACATGCTCAAACGGGATAATAAAGGGTATAAACTGATTGGGTAGCACAAAAAGGGCCTCCCAGCTTCGAGAACACCAATTATAGTATCCTTTCACGATTACTTCATTGATGAACATGCCTGTCTTCTTGGGTATTTTTTAGTGTAAATCTATATGAGCAATACTTTACTCGTTGTGAATGTCCCTTGTCAATTTGGGTGACTTTTCTTGGATTTTGTTTTGATGTAGAAGAGGCACTTTGCGACTAACTAATAAATTTCAAGTTGTCTAGAATAAACCTTATATTGAAAAAAACTTTCTATCTCTCAGTTATAAACATACTTCAACCCGCCTGATTATCTTTAAACTCGATCTTCTCAAATGATTCAAAAGATAGAGATCCTTAACTTCCATGAGCATGACTGCTTTGGTTCCATGTAAACTTGGTTCATGCTTATTTTCCAAATATTTCATGTGATTATTATTCTTCAAAAATATCTCTTTCTCACATATGCAATTCAAGACTAAATCAGTTTTCTAAGATCTGGACAAAATTTCGCATGCATGTCATGTCACTAGAACTAGCATGAAAAGAACTATGCACAAAATGGACGCAAAATGACTGACTACTTTTTATTAAATAAAGGATAGCATATAACAAAATTAGCTACCATGGCTAACAGAGGAATGACTTTCCAATTACTAAGCGATATCTTTGCCACACATTCGCACATAAGCATTACTATGATATCTGACCATTTTGATTGCTTTGAATTCAACATTCAAATTTTGACAATCATCCAGAGCAGCCCATGTCGTATTGCTCAAATATGGTAAAGTCAACCTCATATTTGACCTAATTGTTTTGTTTTTCACCATCAACTTGCCTACTTGCCTTTTCGTGATCTTGGATCAACAACAATGGTGCTTGTTCTATTGATTGAGAAGATGTTTTTATTTTCAAGGGTTCTTGGATTGTTTTCGTAACTCGCCATTGCAAACCAACAAACCGACCTCTCATAAATAGCTTTTATGTCAAAAAAACAAGCATGTTAGAATAAACATTCTCTTTCTTTTTTTTCCTTTTTCTCTTTTTTTTTCTTTCTTTCTTTCTTTTCTCTATTTTTTTCTCCTTTTTTTAAATAATTCGATCAAACTTGATGTGGGTTGCCTGCATATCATGTGGGAACATGAATCATATCTTGTGTAGTTCCGGAACATCGGGAATAAACTAAATAAACTAACTCCTTTTTTCTCTTTAAGAAATCTACACGTTAAAGCTCCTAACAAGGAAAATATTTTTTTTGGATTTTGAATACTTTTTTTATTGAAGTTTTCAAAATAAAGATCACAAAAAAAATAAAAAAAATATTTTTGAATTTTTGTACTTTTATTTGGAATTTATGAAATAAATACATATAAAGAAAAAAAGAAAATATTTTTGCATATGAAATTTTCTTTTCAATTTTTGAAAGAAGAACGAAAAATGGTCTTTGATTTTGGACTTTTAGTTTGAATTTTATGAAATAAGTACTTCTAAAGAAAAAAAAAAGTGTAAATATTTTTGCATTTTGAGTTTTCTTTTCAATTTTCGAAAGAAGAATGAAAATATTTTTCAATTTTGAGAAGAAACTAAAAGAATATATTTTTGGATTTTTTAAAAAAATTGGGGTCTTAAAGAAAGAATTTTCTAAAGAAGGAAGTAATGAAAATATTTTTGGGTCTTTTAAAAATTGGGGACCGGAACCGATGAGGTTTGCTTATGTATTTCACATTTGGTGAGAATCAGACGCCCGTAATTCAGCCATTTTTTGACGCAACTAGGAAACATGACTTTTGAAAACATTGGCTTTTTTCTCTTTTTTTTTAATGAATTTCGGGAGAGTTTCATAATTTTTCAAATACCTACCTTTCCCTCTTGATCTTCTTCCTTTGATTTTCGCCGTAGTTGTCACACCTCCTTTTTCCACCCCGAAAGAGATATAAGGGAGTTTTTTCAATTAAAGTGACAATAACCGAAATGAAATTATTTATTCAGATTCAGAGTCGCTGTCACGACTCATTTTCTGAACAAGCCGGGAGCAACATCACTAAACAAGACCGATCCAACCCTCTCTGCTTATCAAATCTATTATAACATCAAACTTTATATGCAACAAGGCAATACTCACCAAATACTTTTGATTGATTTAATTATTTAAATAAATCAATACCAAAACTTTATTCGTAGTAATTAATAAATTACTTCTAAGTTATTATTAAAAACATGTGAATCTTAACCCAACGACTATGTCTATGAAACCTCTACTGATAAAATGATGCTCTGCTCAGGACATGAGATTTACTGGCCAATTCTCTATGTAAACAAAGAAATAACTACTTCACGAACTAAAGCGGAGCTCACCAATATCACTGGAAGGGAAGGAAGTCCTAACCCGTAGCCTGCTCGCTTGCAAAACCGGTTCCTATATTGTACTGCAAACCAATGTAGATTCCCAAAAGAGAACGTCAGTACCATCCATTGTACTTATTGAGTCTCAACAACAGGAGTCGAAACATTAATAACATATACTTTAAGAGCAAATGCTCTCAATCATGTAAAACATAAAGCTTATAAGAATAATTCCAAATAATTGCATAATAGCAGTTGATGAATATTCTAAAGAATTTTTTTCCTTTTTCTTTCTAATAAAAAACTACTTCACTTTATACTTAGGGAGATCCAACTGTCCTGACTTATTTCTGTCTTAGTCACCGTGTGATTGGCACGGGTTTGATCCCAACTTGAACGAATAGGCCGAATCCACGAGGTGCCACTCTCTTCATGGTTCTCAGCGCTCATGTATCATACTTTTGCCTGGCTAAGTAAATTCTGTGCAACGAGACCCTTGACTCGTGTGTTCCCTAATTTGGCACAAGTAATTTTAGGAAGTCAACACCTTGGTCAGGACCCACTTCCAAGTCTAAATCTTTTAAACGTGCTCATACTGAAATCCTTAAATGTAAGGTATCGCATAGGAATGAAATAAACATTCAAAGTATTTAAGGATTCTTGCTTCTTCATGGAATTTTCTTTTTCCACATGAAAATTTCCAATAAGAATTACACAAAAAGAAAATGAAATTTTAAGCACATATGTCACAATAAATCGTCTAAACTTTAACTAAAATAATTCTAAGCTAATAAGTATTCACTCACTTCAATTAAGTGCATATTCACTCGTTTAGACAATTCATCAAATACCTTGTATGTGTAGTTTTGTGAGTTAAAATACTTTGATAGAGGGTTATATCAACTTACCTCAAAACTTCTCGAGCCAATACGTAGGCCCTAGTCCAATTGACATCAGTCAAACAATCAATTCTACAACAACTAATATTTTAGAGTTTCACACCTAAATATAAAATTTATTGTTGATATAGAGAAAGGAGGAAATCAACTATTCAATCCTTACTTATTATTACTATAGGGTAATCAATAATAAGGAATTGTATATACCTAAATTCAAAAATAAGTGATTTGTAAAGAACCTTAAAACTTTAAGGAGTGAGTATTCCGCTGAAACAACTTCTGTTTCTTGAGCAGAATGTCGACTTCTGCTTTCACGCCTTTGTCTGCCAAAAGCCTTTTATGGGGTTAAGGCTCTCACGCGTCCTTTTTCCTTTTGTTTCTTTTTTTATTATTTAACTAATATTTAATTATATTGACTTTTAATAATTAATAATATTAAAATTATTAATATTTCTCTAGTTATATACTCAATTATTTATAAATAGGGAAGTAATTCAAAATTAATCACGCGGGTTTAAATTCATAATAGAAATATAATTTAAGATAATAAAAAAATATTAAATTTTATATTTTGCGTGTCTTGAAACTTTTATAGATTTGAGGAGTGTTACAGTCGCCACTTGAAATAATTTATGATATCTCAAGTCACCAATTTAAAATCCTGAATCGAAAAAGTTTGACTTTGTTTTACAATCCGCGAAACACATAAATTCGGGTAAGGAATTTTGTTAACTCGGGAGAAAGTGTTAGACATTCCCGTGTCACGACCCAATTTCGCTTAAGGTCATGATGCCATACAACACCTTTGTCAGGCAAGCCGCAAAAATATCAATAAGTTCTAGTTTTACTTTTTTCAGAACAGTTACCACAATCTCTAAGTTTGAATTTAAAACAGACGATAATTAATATTGTACCATAAGTTATACAATCCTAACAACAAAAAAATAGTCTACTAATGTGTGTGCTAAGATCTAGTGTCACAAGTATGTGAGCATGTAGTAGAATATACAAAAGAATAATTTTATCCTACTGTATGAAATAGAATAGACAGCCAAAAGTAAAGAAAGACTCTATTGGACTGCTAAATGGCATAGGCAGGGGGCTGCTCACCGTGGAATCTCTGGTCGGATCAAGAATATGCACCATCCTGGTAAGCAGATGTACCTGCCTCAGATTCTGTATAATTAAGTACAGAAGTGTAGTGTGAGTATATAAACAATATGTACCCGGTAAGTATCCTATCTAATCTCGAAGAAGTAGAGACGATAGGTCGACTTGACACTTACTAGGATCAAATATTATGAGAAAGTCTTATACTAAACACGATTAGCACAAATGATTAATAATTTATAGCAAGAAGTAACATGTTCTTTCCTAGATGATATCACGGTTAGACGTTTACATTTCAGGACATATAACAATGATCAGTCCACAACAATATGCCGAGCAACAAGCATACGTAAGTAGTACCGATGTCGTATGGCCCGAGCTAACATAAAATAAAGTGTGCTCTGCGGGAGGGTCGAGCGGCATGAACCATAGATGCATCTATTACCCCGCTCGCGAATCATACATGTCACGACCCTATTCCTTTATAGGTCCTAGTGGCGCCCAACACCCTTGTCAGGCAAGCCATCGCAGAGGTATTGATAAGTTCTCATTTTTCACTTACTAAAACAAGTATAGAAATTCCTAAATTTGAAGTTAAAAGCATGTGATAATTAGTGATGTACAAACATAGTTGTACAATCCCCAAAAGAATAGTCTACCAATGTGTGTGCCAAGACCTACTGTCACAAGTTTATGGGCAACTAATAAAATATACAAGAGAATACATCTATGCTATTGTCTGAAATAGAATAGACATCCAAATTAAAGAGAGAATCTATCATGCCGATGAATAGCACAAGAAGAGAGCAGCTTACTGTAGAAGTCTCGAACATTGATCAAAGAATGCGCATCAGACTGGTAACCAAATGTACCTGCCTCAGATCCTGTACGATTAAGTACAAAAGTGTAGTATAAGTATATAAACAATATGTACCCAGTAAGTATCATGTCTAATATCGAAGAAGTAGAGACGGGAGGTCGACTTGACACTTACTAGGGTCACATAATATGAGAAATGAATTATACCGAGCAAGGATAGTACAAATAACTAACAATTTATAGCAAGAAATAACAGGTCCTCTCCTTGATAATATCACAGTTGGCCACTTACATTTTTGGGAAAATGATCAAGCTCAATCTGTAGGTTTAAAGCATATGCAAGCAGTGTCGAGGTCGTACAACCCGATCCAACCTAAAATTAAATTATGTACTGCTGAGGGTCGAATGTTATGAACCATACATACATCTATTATTCCACTCGCATCAGACATGCGGCACGGTCAAATGTAATTAGAAACAACAACAAGCAGGCAAGAATATATCCGAGGAGCAATTACTCAAAGAAATATTAGCTTCTGTTTAAAGGGGTAAATAAATATAATGTTCCTCTTACTAGTCTCATTACCATAATACACATGTTTTAAAGAATCCAAATTAAACATAAATTTACAAGAATATCACATAAAGCATGCTTTTGATTCCTACACTACCTGGATTTAGTATATTAGTAGCTATGCACGGACTCATATAAGCTAGTGAGTACGTAGCCCCCATATTTAATGGCAAATTATTTGATTATATAACCTATAGAGACAATTTCCCCCTATAAGATTAGATAGGAGACTCACCTCGCTTCAAACAGTACTTCCAATACCAAGAACCATCTCAAACTCTCAATTTGGAGCAAAATGATCCAAAACTAGATAAACGAGGTAGGAACTAGTCAATACAAGCTCAAAGATCGCATTCTAACTATTTAATCAATTTCCCAACCTTAAACACAAGTTTCCTAAAATCCGACCCCAGGCCCACGTGCCCGGATTCTAAAAATTTTCGAAGGAAGTTGTTCTTTATAACCTTAGGATCAATAATATCTAATTTCTAATGCATTTCATAACAAATTTCGTGGTTAAATCTAACTTTTATCAAAACTCTACGTTTTGCTCTAACCCCATGATTTTAGCTTAATCTTTGCGTGTTAATCGACCCAAGACTCAAGTATTAAACTAGAAATAGGTAGGATAGACTTTCCTCAAGATGGTAGGTGAAATTATTCTCTCAAGAGCTCCAAAATCGCCCAATGGGTGAGTGAAAAATAACCAAAATGACTTAGATCCCGTATCAAATGAGCTCACTACTTCAGTGATTTCCGTAACTGCAGTCCCGCTTCTGCAATAGGAAGGCCGCATATGCGAAATTGGACAAACGGGATGGGACCGCTTCTGCGTAGCTGCTTCTGCGACTTTGGCTTGGCCTGTCTTGGCCGCATCTATGAGAGGACGATCGCTTCTACGGTCTCGCACCTGCGGTTGACCAACTGCAGGTGCGGTTATGACAGCAACCTGACACTTCGGCTCTTCCCAAATTTTCCAACTTTACTCGAGCCTCGATCGATTGATGCTAGGGCTCTCGGGCCCCGCTCGAACATACCGACAAGTTTGAAATCATAAAACAGACTCGCTTGAACCTTCAAAACGCCCTAAACAGCATTAAATCTAAGAATCACCCCCTAAAACCAATTGAATCAAACTTATGAACTTCAAATTCTTAATTCACTTCTAACTTGCCGAAACGTACTTAAACTACTCGCATTGACACCAAATTTGAGGGCAAGTATTAAATGTTATTTAAGACTTGTACTGGGCTCCGGAATAAACATACGGGATTGATACCAATATGATCAAGCAGTACAAAACTTCATTAAATCCTTCGAGTGTCAAATTTAACAATTTCTAATAAAAATTCATTACTCGTGCTACGGACCTCGGAATTCCATTCCGAGCGTACTCTCAGGTCCCATATTTTTCTACGGACCCTCCATGACCGTCAAAATACAAATCCGAGCCCGTTTCCTAAAAATATTGACCAAAGTCAAACTTAGCCTTTTAAGAAAATCTAAAGAAATCAAATAAGCCTATTTTAACCCAAACTCATCCCAATCCCCAACCAATCATCCCCGTAAACCCTAAATTACTTAAAGCAAGTGTGGAAAGTTTTATTTAGAGGACGGGTTTCTAAAAGGCAAAATAACTAGTCGGGCAGTTACATTCTCCACCTCTAAACAAATGTTCGTCCTCGATCAAACATAGAAAGGTACCTGAGGTAATGAATAAATGTAAATATCTACTCCGTACGTCCTCCTCGGACTCCCATGTCACCTCCTCGACAAGTTGGCCCTTCCATTGGACCTTAACTGATGAAATCCTCTTGGATCTTAACTAGCAATCATGTCTATCCATAATGCTAACTGGCTCCTTCTCATAACTCAGACTCTCATCCAGTTGAATAGTACTGAAGCCTAACACATGGAACAAGTCGGCATGATACCTCCGAATCATGGACACGTGAAAAACTAGATGAACTCCCGATAAATTGGGGGTAAGGCAAGCTCGTAAGTAACCTCCCCAACTCACCTTAACACCTCAAATGGGCTAATAATCCTTGGGCTCAGCTTTTCCTTCTTCTCGAACCTCATAACACCCTTCATTGGCGAGACCTTCAAGAGGACCTTCTCGCCAACAATGAATGATACATCACGTGCCTTTTGATTCGCATAACTTTTATGTATGGACTGAGTTATGCGTAGCCTTTCATGAATCAACTTCACCTTATCCAAGGCATATTTCACCAAGTCTATGTCGTATAACTTAGCCTCACCGGGATCAAGACACCCGATAGGAGAATGCTATCGCGGCCCATATAAAGCCTCAAATGGAGCCATTTCGATGTTGGACTGGTAGCGATTATTGTAAGCAAACTATGCCAAAGGTAAGAACTGATCCTACTGTCCTCCAAAATCAATAACACATGCTCTAAGTATGTCCTCCAAGATCTGAATTACCCACTCCAACTACCCGTCTGTTTGTGGATGAAATGTTGTGCAAAGCTCCATACGGGTCCCCAACTCACTCTGAACAAAAAATGGGAAGTGAAGTGTAAGTAAATCTGAGCTCCACACAGGTCCCAAATATAAATCTGAGCCAATCTCTCTGAAGTGTAAGTAGTTGCAATAGGAAAGTGTGCCAACTTGGTCAACCTATCAATAATGACCCACATTGCGTCAAACTTCAGAAAATTTGGGGCAACCCAACTACGAAGTCCATAGTGATGCGCTCCTACTTCCACTCTGGTATATGCATCTACTGAAGAAGGACACCCGACCTTTGGTACTCATATTTAACCTGTTGTCAACTCAAACACCTAGCCACATACTCTACTACGCCTTTCTTCATCCTCCACGACCAATAATTCTTCCTCAAGTCACGATACATCTCTGTCGCACCCGGATGAATGGAATACCAGGAATTGTGCGCCTTCTCTAGTATCCTATCCCTAAGAATATCAACATTAGGAATACATAGGCAACCTTGGAGTCACAAAACACCATCTTTTCTAATAGAAACCTCATTGGCACTACCCTGAAGCACTGCCTCTCTGAGAACTGCCAGATGTGGATCATCGAACTATCGTACCTTGATCTGCCCCAACAATGAAAACTGAGCAACAACACACGTAAGAACTCGGCTGGGCTCTGAAATATCTAATCTCACAAGTCTGTTAGCCAAGGAATAGTCCAAAGCTAGTGGCCTCTCCTCTGTTGGAATAAATGCCAAGCTACCCATACTCTCTACTTTCCTGCTCAAGGCATCCGCGGCCTTGTCCGGATAATAAAGAACGGTGATATCATAATCCTCAGTAACTCAAGCCATATACGCTGCCTTAAATTGAGATCCCTCTGCTTGAACAAATGTTGTAAGCTGCGATGGTCAGTATAAACCTCAAATGACACCCCATACAAGTAATGCCTCCATATCTTAAGAGCATGAACAATTGCGACCAACTCCAAATCGTGCACATGATAATTCTTCTCATGAATCTTCAGCTTACGTGAACCATATACAATAAATCAACCATCCTACATCAATACACATCCCAATCCAACGCATGAAGCGTCACAATATACCGTATGCATTCCTGAACCGGAAGGCAACACAAGAACTGTGTTGTAGTCAAAGCTGTCTTGAGCTTCTAAAAGCTCCCCTCAAAATCATCATACCAACAGAAAAGAGCACCCTTCTAGGTCAATATAGTCAGAGGTGATGCAATAGATGAAAAACCCTACATGAATCGTCTATAATAGCCTGCTAACCCTAGGAAACTCCTGATCTCGATCATTCAAGTAGGACGTGGACAACTCTGGGCTGCCTCAATCTTCTTCGGATCCACCTTAATACCATATCCTGACACAACATGCCCCAAGAATGCCACTAACTCTAGCCAAAACCCACACTTGGAGAACTTAAGCATATAGTTTCTACTCTCGCGAGGTTTGAAGCACTACTCCCAAATGTTGCTCGTGCTCCCCAGGATACATGAATATATCAAGATGTCATCAATGAAGATGATGATGAAGGAATCAATATAAGGCTTGAACACCTTGTTCATCAAGTCCATAAACGTTGTTGGGGAATTAGTCAAACCAAAGGACATCACCAAAAATTCATAATGGCCATATCTAGTCCAGAATGCAGTCTTTGGAACATATGAGTCCCGAATATTCAACTGATGATACCCTAACCTCAAGTCGATCTTAGATAAACCCTGGCACCTTGAAACTGGTCAAATAAATCATCGATACGAGGCAACGGATACTTGTTCTTGATGGCCACTTTGTTCAACTGGTAGTAGTCAATGCACATCCGCTTAGTCCCATCCTTCTTTTTCACAAATAACACTGGTGCACCCCAAGGTGATACACTGGATCTAACAAACCACTTTGCTAGGAACTCCTCAAGTTGCTCCTTCAACTCCTTTAACTCTTTCACATCCATACAGTACAGGGGTTAGATATAGACTGGGTGCGTGGAGCCAACTCAATATAGAAATCCATATCACGATACGGTGGTATGTCAGGAAGATCAGTAGGAAACACATCAGCAAACTCCTGGACTACTATAACTGAATCAAATATCGAAGACTTTATGGTGGTGTCCCGAACATAAGACAGATAAGCCAAACACCCTTTCTCGACCATATGGCAGGCCTTCAGGAAAGAGATAACCCGACTAGATGTATCAACTACAGAATCCTTCCACTCAAACCTTGGTAACCTTAGCATTGTTAATGTAACAATCTTGACATGGCAATCTAGGACGACGTGATATGGAGATAACCAATCCATGTCCAGGATGACCTCAAAGTCAATCATATCAAGTAACAAAAGGCCTGCTCTAGTCTCAAAGCCACAAAATATGACCACACAGGACCAGTAGATCTGATCCACAACCACAGAATCGCCCACATGAGTGGGCACATGAACAGGAGTGCCCAAAGGCAAGGAGAAATAGCCAGGAAACAAGCAAACAGAGATGATACATATGAATAGGTGGATCCTGGATCAAATAATACCGAAGCATCTATCATGCAGATAGAAATAATACATGTGATGACGGCATCTGAGGCCAATACATCTGGCCTAGCCGGAAGGGCATAGACTCTTGCTGGAGCACTGGCGGGCTAGCCTCCACCTAACTGAGCAATAATTGGCTGACCTCTCCCTATCTGGCCTTTACCTTTAGGATGGCCTCTACTAGTCTACCCCCTACCTCTAGACGGTTGGACAATCGGTGCTAAAATCATAGGCTATTGGCCATGTTGTACTGCCTGCCCTGATGCCTGGGGCAGGCCCTATTCATGTGACCTAGATCTCCACACTCATAGCAAACTCTTAGCACCATAGCCTACTACCCTGAAGTCTGAGCTTGCCAACCCGACTACCCACTAGGAGAACCCTAAATGGCTGGTGGATGATATGAACTCTCTGGCATGGCACTGAAGTAAGCACCAGAAGAACCTTGATGACCAGAATACCCACTAGAGGAATATTGAATAGCTGGTGGATGGTAAGAAATCTCTGGCATCGCACTGTAATAAGGCCTCACTGGAGCACCTTGCTAGGCAGTGGTGGTGCTTAATGCAGGGGCCTGCTGGACTGACCCCTCCCAGAGTGCCCCTTACCCCTAGCTTGGGCACCTTTAAACTCTCCAGAAAACCAGTTCCTCTTGTCCTGCTGAAACTTCTCTCCACCCCTCTTGTGATAACCCTCAATCTTGCGAGCAATCTCCACCACTAGCCGATACTCAGTACCCATCTCCACCACTCGGGCCATGCTAGATTGAATACTGGGGTGACACCCCGTAACAAATCTCTACACTCTATCTACATCTGTAGGACGTATCATGAGTGCATGGCGAGACAACTCAGAAAACCTCACCTCATAATCGATCACGGACATCTGACCCTGCTTAAGTTGCTCAAATTAATACCGCAGCTCTTACCTCTTAGAGGGTGGAATATATATGTCCAAGAATAACAGTATGAATTGACTCCAAATGATAGGAGGAGAACCTGTTGTCCTTCCAAGAACATAAGACTGCCACCATATATGGACCCTGCCTCTAGCTAAAAAGTAGTGAAGTCAAACCCATGCGATTTCAATATCCTCATGTTGTGCAATTTGTCCCTGCACCTATCAATGAAATCTTGATCATCCTCATGATGCTCACCCCCGAATACGGGAGGGTGAAGTCTATTCCATCTATCTAATAACTTCTACGGGTCACCATCCGCAATTGGTATGGGCTCGGGCACCACTGCACCAACTGGCTGAGCCCCATCTACGGGTAGCGCATCTGGAGTCTGATACATTGCAGCTGCATGACCAGGAGCCTGAGCAGTAGGGGTCTGTGCTCCCCCTCCTGCATGTGACATAGTTGGATTCGTTGGAAATAAACCAACCTAAGTCATGGTGTCTATAAACCGTAGCATACGACCCATGACCTCCTGGAACCTAGTGTTGTCATAAAGTCCGCCACAGTAGGCTCAGCTGCGGGCACCTCGTCCTACTCCTAAATGATAGGATCTCCTGCAGGATCTGTTGGTGGCGCTACTCAAACAACTCTGGGATGCCCGCATTCCCTACCTCGAGCTGGTGCCCTCTCACGACCTCTGCCTCGGCCTCTAGCAATGGGAGATCAGCTCCTCCTAGGTCTGAAACATCAATCGTGCATGTCCTCACCATCTATGAGAGAATAGATGAGGAAAATTTAGTATAATAGGAAATGAATAAAGAATAGTTTTCCTAACACCCTATGGTCTCTCGAAGATAAATACAGACGTTTCCATGCCGTTAAGCAAGACTCTGTTAGGTTTGCCCATGACTTGTGAGACCTACGTGAATCTAGTGCTCTGATACCATGTTGTCACAACCCAATTCCTTTATAGGTCATGATGGCGCCCAACACCTTTGTCAGGAAAGCCAACGCGGAAGTATTAATAAGTTCTCATTTTTCACTTTACTAAAACAAGTACAGAAATTTCTAAATTTGAAGTAAAATATGTAATAATTAGTAATGTACTAAAATAGTTGTACAATCCCCAAAACAATAGTCTACGAATGTGTGTGCCAAGACCTAGTGTCACAAGTTCACGGGCAACTAGTAAAATATACAAGAGAATACATCTATCCTACTGTTTGAAATAGAATAGACAACCAAAATAAAGAGAGACTCTATCATGCTGTTGAACAGCACAAGAAGGGAACATCTCACCATCGAAGTCTCAGACACTGATCAAGAATGCACACCAGACTGGTAACCAGATGTACTTGCCTCAGATCCTATACAATTAAGTACAAAAGTGTAGTATGAGTACATAAACAATATGTACCCAGTAAGTATCCTGTCTAATCTCGAAGAAGTAGAGATGAGAGGCCGACTTAACACTTACTAGGGTCAAACAATATGAGAAAAGAATTATACTGAGAAAGGATAGTACAAATAACTAACAGTTTATAGCAAGAAATATTAAGTCCTCTCCTGGATAATATTACAGTTGGCCACTTACATTTCAGGAAAATAATAAAACTCAATACATAGAAATATACTGTGTAATGCATACGCAAGTACTGTCGAGGTCGTACGGCCGGATCCAATATAAAAGTAAATTATGCATTACTGAGGGTCGAACGACACGAACCATAGATGCATCTGTTACCCTGCTCGTAAATTAAACATGTGACGCGGTCAAATGTAATTAAAAACAACAACTAGCCGGCAAGAATATATATCTAAGGGGAAATTACTCACGGAAATATTAGTTTCTCTTTAAATTGGTAAAGAAAGATAATGTTCCTCGTACTAGTCTCATTTACCATAATCAACATGTATTAAATAATCCAAATTAAACATAAAGTTACAAGAATATCACATAAAGCATGCTTTTAGGCATACTTTTAGGTTCTAGACTACCAAGACTTAGCATATTAGTAGCTATGCACGGACTTCATCACCTAGCGCGTATATATCCCCTGCATTTAATGAAAAATTATTTGATTATATCACCTATGGGGACAATTCCCTCTTACAAGGTTAGTTAGGAGACTCACCTTGCTCCAAAGTGTACTTCCAATACTAAGAACGAGCTCAAACTCTCTATTTGGAGTTGAATGATCCAAAACTAGATAAACAAGGTAGGAACTAGTCAATACAAGCTCACAAGACCACATTCTAACTATTTAAGAAATTTCCAAACCTTAAACACAAGTTTCCTAATATCCGACCCCAGGCCCACATGCCCGAATTCTGAAACCCTAGGTTTTGCTCTAACCCCATGATTTTACCTTAATATTTGTGTGTTAATCTACCCAAGACTCAAATAGGTAGGATAAACCTACCTCAAGATGCTAGGTGAAAGTCCTCTCTCATGAGCTCCAAAATTGCCCAATGAGTGAGTGAAAAATGGCCAAAATGTGTTAGAGACCATATTAAACGAAGCTCACTGCTTTAGTGATTTCCGCATCCACGGTCAGGGGACTGTATTGTGATCCCGCTTCTGCGAGAGGAAGGTCGCATCTATGAAATTGGCCAAACGGGCTGGGACAGCTTCTGCGGTCTTGAAGCCGCTTTTGTGCAACCGTTTCTGCGGCTAAGGAGCTGTTTCTGCGACTTTGACTTGGCCTGTGTTGGCCGTATCTGCAAGAGGACGACCGCTTCTGCAGTCTCACACTTACGGCTGACCAACCGCGGTGCGGTTATGATAGCAACTTGAAGCTTCAGGTCTTCCCAAATTTGCCAACTTCACTCAAGTCTCCGCCGATTGACGCTCGGGGCTTCTGGGCCCCGTCCGAACATACCGACAAGTTTGAAATCATATATCGGACTCGCTCAAACCTTCAAAACTCCCAAAACAGCTAAATCTAAGAATCACTCCCTAAAACCAATTGAATCAAACTTATGAACTTCAAGTTCTTAATTCATTTCTAACGTGCAGAAACGTAGTTAAACTACTTGGATTGACACCAAATTTTGAGGGAAAGTCTTAAATGTTATTTTATACCTGTACCAAGATCAGAAATAAACATACAAGCCTGATGCCAATATGACAGCATTACCATACTTCATTAAATCCTTAGAGTTTTAATAATTTCTAATAAAAAATCATTACGCGGGCTAAGGACCTCGGAATTTGATTCCGGGCATACGCCCAGGTACCATATTTTCCAATAGACCTCGGGACCTTTAAAATACAAATCTGAGTCTGTTTATTGAAAATATCGATCAAAGTCAAACTTAGCCTTTTAAGAAAATCTTAGAGAATCAAGTGTGCATATTACAACCAAAACTCTTCCAAATCCCGAACCAACCATCCCCACAGGTCGTAACTTAGTTAAAGCAAGCACGGAAAGTCTTATTTAGGGGGATAGGGTTCTAAAAATCAAAATGACCAATGAGGTCATTTCATCTTGGGTTCCGTGGTTTTAGCACGATCGCTCAACTATTAATAATTGGCTTAATTGCCTCTGCCAGAGTGAACAATAGACATCCCAGGAAATCCATTCTCGCAATGGTGTTTGCAGCAACTGTATACAATATTTGGATGAAAAGGAACGAAAGAAGATTTCGACAGTCGAACAAACATGCGGCAGATAGAGCACGACAGATTGCTATCCAAGTGCATATCGCTGGAATGAAGAAGCCAAAATGGCGAAACACCCTACAAACCTTGAACTACTACCCAATGTAATAGCCACATTAGGTGAGTAGTTAAACACACTAAAGGCGTAGAGTAGATAATTGAATAATTATGAGAGTTGTTCTATAGTCACAAGAGAACAATTGATGTACATTGAACTTGGTTGAATACAAAATTTTCCCTTTTGACCAAAAAAAAAATAATTGGCTTAATTATCCGATTTATTATACATTTTAAAACTACGTGCAATTTTAACTTCCTAGCCACTTTTAATGTTCATAGAATTATTTTTTGGAACAAGTCATGATTGTCGTACACACGTCATATAAAATGAACTCGTGATTGACAACCATATTTATTTTATTATTATTTAAAATTATGATCGGGCCACATGAAATTCACACTTGAATTGAAATTTATGTATCGTGATCATACCACGGTAACAGTACCCATGGCCATGATAATTTATCAATTGCACTTAAAGCAAGCTACGGTATTTAAAATTGCTTCACACACAGCTCAGTCTCAGATGTGGTAAACACGGATCAATGGCTTCATTTCTCAATCACAGTAAGGTAAACTACGATAAAAAAGGGAACTCAAACTTTAATTCTGCGAACTTGGTACAAAAATAAACATTCTATCAATTAAAGTTCACCACGTCATCTTATTTGGATGAAATATCACTAGCGATGGTTGAGGGCTATCAATATAGAAAGCCAGTCAATATTTTTTCAGTACACTATTAATCCTGAAAGGTAGAGCTACAACTCAGTGAGGCAACTAAATCTCTACATTACAAATTTCATATTATATTTTCGAAGGTAACAAAATACCACAAAAGTAGAAATGCATTTAGAAGGTCAATTCTGTCTTTACTGCCTACAACAAACCACATTGTTTACAAATTATTTTAACATATTTAATTAACTCTTAAAATAGTAAAGATAACATGTAGCATTAAATGAGACAGAGGTATTAAAATGACGTAAAAACCTCTCTGTTAAATTTTCCAACATTTAAACACTTGTCATTGGAGTCAGATGCCAAGATATAAGTGAAATCAGAATAAGAGTGGAAAGGCCAATAAAGGCCTTTATTTAGGTGACAAATTTCCAATAACATCAATGATAGAAGACAAAATTGGAATACTGTAAACGTTATTGCTAAAATGATAAAAGATCAGACCTTTTGCTGCCAAAATTTTAGAGCAGATACGATGAAATAGAAAATCTAGAACAATAATCCTCAAGCAAGCTACAGACTAGAAACCCGGACCGAAAGCGGTATCCCCGAACAGACCTATCTCTACTGGGTTTGGATGATGGTTTTTAAGCTGTTTTCACACTGGTTTGGGGTTATTTCAGGTCTATTTTTAGTCTTTCGGGTCCTACAAATCTCGTCCAATTCTATTTTTGTTTTGTTATGTAGGTGTTATATAAGAGAGAGAGAGAGTGTGTGTGTGTGAATTGTATATTACAGTGAAGAAGAGAGTGAAGGGGAATTTAGTTTGTTGAGCTCTTAGCTTTAGGAATTTTGGAATTAGTTCTACTTAAGGTCATTTTTGTATAGGAACGACCGGCCTTTTGTGCAGAAGGGTGTAGAAATTCTTTTTAGGGTCTTAGTTAGGTCTAGGTTATGAACATATGGAAGAAGAGTCTGATTTTGTGGGTGTTGGGTTAAGGTTCCGAAAATTGGGCCTAAAAATGGGTTATTTGAGCCCAAATTTTATTTTTCCTTGAACAAGACTAAAAATACTTCCCCTTTACTAGTTAATCCTATTTAAGTAAAATAACTATTAAAATAAAACTAACTGTTAAAACAAACCTATTTTTAGTATTTTTCAAATATCATACTAAAAGATAAAAATAGATTAGATTGAAATCATTGCAAAATTAAAATAATATTCCTACCAAACTACTAATATTCATGAAAATAAAGCAGAACTATTTTTATATTTTTAAATTTTATGAAAGGTAATGTGTAAAACCTCGTGGGGAGTCAAAGGTTACATGTTTGCACTTTTCTCCTGTTGTTAAAATGTCTATTCTGAAATCTTTAATTGTTGCTGTTGTCCAGCAACATTGGCCTCTATTTCAACTTGATGTTAATAATGTACATTTACATGGGGATCTTGATGAGGAGGTTTTCATGAAGGTACCTCCTGGTTTATCTGTTCCTCCTTCTTGTTCTTCTCCTCCTCCTTTAGTTTGCACGCTACTTAAGTCCCTCTATGTTTAAGACAAGCTTCAAGACAATGATATGCTAAATTATCTCATACCCTTTGTTCTAGAGGATATTCTAATTCTTTAAATGACTACTCACAATTTACCAGGGGTTCTGGGACTTCCTTGGTCATGATAGTTGTGTATGTGGATGATATCATCCTTACTGGGACTAATTTGTCTGAGATTTCTTCCTTAAAAGGTTTTCTGCATGAACAGTTCAGGATTAAGGACCTTGGTTCTCTTAATTATTTTTTGGGGATTGAGGTTCTCTATTTTAATTATGGGGTTCTTCTTCATCAAAAGAAGTTTATGCATGACTTATTGGATTCCTTTGCTTCTTCTATTGTTGTTTGTCCTCTTGCTCTTACTGAGAAACTAAAGGCTTATGTTGGTGATCCTTTGCCCAAGCCTGATGAGTATAGGTGCTTAGCGTGTAAGTTGAATTTTTTAACCCACACAAGGTCTGATATTAGCTTTGCAGTTCAGCATCTCAGCCAGTTCGTGCAAACTCCTTTTGTTCCTAATATGCAGGCTACTTTACAATTGTTGAGGTATTTGAAGGGAACTTCTGATTTTGTCTTCAATAATTCCCGTCACCTTTCCTTGAGGGCATATTTTGATAGTGATTGGGCTTCTTATGCTGATAGTAGAAGATCTGTGACTAGTTTCTGTGTTATTCTTGGTGATTGTTTAGTGAGCTGAAAATCCAAGAAGCAACTTGTGGCCTCTCTTTCTTCTACTGAAGCTGAGTACAAGACCATGAGTAAAGTTGCAGCGGAGGTAACTTGGCTTTTAAGGTTGTTGTCTGATTTTGGTATTCCTTCTTCTTCTCCAATTCCTTTATATTGTGATGAAAGAATTACAACCCATGTCACTTGGCCTAAATAGCCCAACTGAAAATGGCCCACATTTGAAGCTCTTACCCTATTTAGCTTATGTTGTACATAACTTGAAAGAAACTTTTCAGCCTTTAACACACTATTAAAGACATAGTTTTAGGGTTTTTATTATTTTCTTCTTTCTTCATTCCATTCTCTCTCAATCTCTCTCTCTCTCTCTCTCTCTCTCTCTCTCTCTCTCTCTCTCTCTCTCTCTCTCTCTCTCTCTCTCTCTCTCTCTCTCTCTCTCTCTCTCACCGCCTCTCACTTCTTTCTTTCTAACCCACATAAATCCATCATCCTCTCTTAAAATTATCCACTAGCAATGTATTATGCTTCTCTTACAAACACACAGCATTTGCTACATATCTGCGGCTCCCTTTTCCGTAGATTATCTTAGTCAATAGCTGAAGCAACTTCAATTTGTGAGGAGCACAACAGCTTTATTCCCCCTCCTCTACCCACCACGCAGTTTTTCCATTAATGGCTTAAGAAGGCTCGGGCTCCTACTCCGTCATCCATTGTGGCAAGCAGAAGAATATTGAAGATTTTTGAAAGAAACATGAAAATACACATAGATCTGAAAATAAATAGCTCTCAAACTTAATTTGCACCCAAAAATAACCACTAAAGTTGGAAGATTTTGAAGTTTGAAGTTCTGGTCATTATTATTATGACCTGAAATCTTGAATCTCAAATTGGGTTTGTATAAAAAACATAACTATGTAGCAGTTTGTATCAGTATTGTATACTAGTGTATAATTGTGTATATGGATATACAAACACCTCTTATATACTATTATACATGTTAATACAAAGTTATACAGTATTGTATAATTATGTATAAATGCGTATTTTTGTGTATGATTATATAATTATATATTTTCAGTTTTAAGGATGTATATACATTGTTAGTATGTAAGAGGCCTCTACAGAGTTTTGACACTTCCTTCTCATCTTCTTTTTCGTGTAATGTGTTGTATGAGCATTGGAGGAATTCTACAATTCATTTACCAAGTTTTTATTTTTGTTTTATCATGTTGGATTGCTTCAGCAATTGCACATAAAAGTGTTTGTATTTTTTACCTTCAGATAATATGTATTATTCAGGATTTTTGAGTTGTGTTGTGGTTGATTGTATTTTTTTATGAAATGGTTAATAATAAAGGAAATCAACATAATGAAAATAATTGGTTTTATACAGAGGGAGCAAAATAAGCTTTCTTTCGGGAATTATCCTATTATTTTTTGGGCTATAGATTTGCAAAGGGGTATCTAGGTTGTTATGTTGCAAGTCAGGTGTGTGAGTTGTATTTATGTGAAATTTTCCCTATTGTGACAACCAGGTGGCCTTGCACATTGCCCGCAACCCAATTTTTCATGAGCGGACTAAGCATATAAAGTTGGACTATCATTTCGTCAGAAGCAAGATTGGTGATGGGTTGATCAACTTGGGTCATGTCTCCGATGATGCTAAAGTTACTGATATTTTTACCAAGGCTCTTCCTGGGCCTGCTCATCATTTTCATCTTCACAAGTTGCGGGTTTTATCACCCTCTAATTTGAGGAAGGTTGTTAGAGTATTAGATAAAGGCTGAAATACTATTTGGGCAATTCTTGTAACTTCAGCCATTCTTGTTATTAGGTCCATGTCTATATTGTTTTGTACTAGTTGGGCCACCGGGTCAAGCCCACTATATATAAGAGAAGTCTCTCAATTTTGTAACCAGATGAACAATTTTTATCAATATAGAAAATATCAGCTTTGTCTCCAACCTTCTCTCAAGCTATGAACCCTAGCTTACATTTTGTTTATATCTTTGTAAATCTCGATACTTGACATTTAATGAACATATCCTGCTTTCAGAACAATATTCTCAGAGTCAGAGGTAATGAATCTGAACAACAGCAGTAGTAATAAAATGTGCAGAAAGGAATAAAAGCAAGGAGAGTATCTTTAGATGCATGATTGCAACTAAATATACAGTCAATTACAAATCGCATGTTTTTTAGCCATGTTTTCTGGCTACTATCAGAACAAGAATTGTTTTCTGGCGTCTATTGCCTCCTCTATGAAAACACATAAATGCTATAGGGTGAAAAGAGGTAGATTGATGTGGAAGTTCAATCTACGTACTATAAAGACTATAATCTTATCATTTATAATAACATATACCTAACAAATATGAAATCTGAAAACTCTTCAAGAGGGCCTCAATTGACAGATTCTCCAGCAAAAAAACAAACAAGGTCAGTACTTTGAGCTCTTGGCCTTCTTAACAGTAGCAGCTTTAGCACTAGACTTAAGTTGGGTGGCGCGATTAAACGAACTTTTGGGGTTAAGAGCCTTTCTGATCTTAAACACAGTCCAGGCAGTCCCAACAGCGTGCCCTGCCGCGTCAAGCCCTTCGGTTGCCACTTTTGCTGCCTCTTCTCCATACCTACAAAATTCATTCGCTTATAAATTAACTTCAAAAGTTCTAAGCAGTAAATATTTATCTCTGTAACATAGTGTGATTTCCATTGATTGAGGATCTGTTGATGACACATGACAAAACAAGTTGCAATGTATTTTAATGGTAAGACGAGACTTAGGAAAAAAGGCATATAGCCAGGAGAAGTCATCTCATACTGAAGCATAAGTGTCACCAAAGTTAAGGAGGGGGGAAACATTTTGCTTTTCCTCAATGTTTCCTATGTTGTACATTTGAAAGATTTTCAAGTTTTCTTCAGCACTTAGTCCATGCATGTCTACACTAGTTGAGCTTTACCTGTGCGAAACAAGCTCAGTCGTCACAGTGGACGATGTTGACATCACATTTTTTCCAGCAACTTCAACAGCATCACATATTCTGCCTATAACAAAGACAAATATTAGGCTCCTGTCATAAGAAAATACTATATATATGTAGACAACAGACCGATTGCAATTTGCTATAGTAAATGCAATGTGGAAAAAAAAACATCTTTGGAGTCCTGGTAAACATTTGAACTCCAACTAGAACATCAGCAAGACACATAAAGAAGTTACTACCCTCCCCTAATATTACAAGGCCTCCGTGCAAGTGTGATCAGAAGCAGGAGCCTCTATCTGAATGCAGGAACTACTTGTAGTGCTTCTCAACAACAACAACAACAACCCAGTATAATCCCACTTAGTGGGGTCTGGGAAGGGTAGTATGTACGCAGATCTTACCCCTGCCCTTGGGTAGAGAGGCTGTTTCCAAATAGACCCCCGGCATCCTTCCCTCCAAGAACTTCCCACCTTGCTCTTGGCGAGACTCGAACTCACAACCTATCGGTTGGAAGTGGGGGTTGCTTACCATCAGAGCAACCCCTCTTGTAGTGCTTCTCCTAAACTCAAAATATGGGAACAAATACTCAGAGTTAAAGTTAAAACAAAACCAGAGGATGACATTGGGATTGGCGCCATAAAGCAAGCCGTAGATATGGAAAAGTATGTAACCATTTATATCTTTCTTGGCAGACATGTCCTTGATGCTTCAATTTTTACACTCTCTAAAACTGTCTTGTCTGATAAATGTAAGTGCCTGTGAATGTGATAGCACAGAGACTATATGCTGCATTTAGATATACATTCAATTCTTTCTGTCCTGAAGCAATACTAAAAACAAAAATAAGTAAAAAGTCGTTAAGAAGCAAATGGTATATGGACATACAATCAAATCGGTCAAGAAAAGGGAAGACTTTTGGCTTACAAAATCCATCCAACGTAGCAAGGACCATCTCCCCTGGAAGCATGCTGAAGAACTTTTTTCCAACTATGGAATTTGCAGCTGAACTAGTGAAGAATCCTGAAACCTGGAGAACTCCTGAAAGGACTCCAATTGCCACTTTCTCAGTCATCTTTGTTACTCTCTTAACCCTGAAATAACACACCCCAACCTGAGTAAAAAGTTTATTCTTCTCCTAAATGATTTACATCTACGCATATGAGTATCCCTGATAATCTTATTGAATGTACATGTACATCAGCAACAGCTAGCTCAAACATAGAAGCCTTGTTTGACATACTTCCTATTTCCCATGTGGGGAAACAAGACAGAAGGCTAGGTATTGAGTGATTTGATTTATCTTGTACCATAAATTCTATCTAGCATCTGAAAGTGGCAGCTCCTCATAAAACAGTGCCAATGTACTGGCTTACTGAATTATAAGCTTTATCTACCGAAATAGAAAGATTATCTCAGTTGTTGAAGCTATTCAATGAAACAAGAAGGAAAGATCCATTAACATTTCAAACTGAAAAAACAGTATCAATACACTTTTTCGCAAATCTTCATAGAGAAATATTTATGGTCAGTCAGTTCAGTAGGGATAATCTGCACTATCTCAATGCAAGCATTTGCCATAATAGTATTCTTTTTTCTCATTCAGTAACATACAACTATTCATCCTCTTATTTTTGTTCGATGCCTAACTCAAATGATATGTAAACGAATCATGGTGATTACTCAGTAATCAGTTTAACAAAGTAGAGTGCCCTAATATTTAAACTTTGCTACTCTACTCCTTTAAAATCCCAGCTCAATTGATAGACGTGAAAAGAAAATAAAGTAGAAACAAAGAAGAAAGAGTTGAATCTTCCTAGGGAAAAATGTAACTCAAATCATGTATGGAAAACTTTCGGAATGCAATCAATAGTGTGGCCAGCGGGAAACCACACAATAAGAAAATTCTCCTGTATTTTTTGCCTACCAGTCAATGTGGATAACAAAAAGAAAAGATTTTCCTTTGTAATTTGGCAACTTTGTCCATCACAAGAATTCATCATAGTATCATACCTTTTGATCCTCCTCAATGTCTCAGGCCTAATCTCAGACTTAGTCCCTGAAGTCATCCTCTGCTTTAAAACTTCATTTCCGCGCTTCAATCGTTCCATTGACACATCTCCACACCACAAAATCCCCTTGATCAGCTGCCCTGATCCTGCAGCAACTAACTTTGCAGCCGATCCACTGTATTCCTCCACATTGGGTGCCAACGTGGTCCAGTATTGAGCGCAACGTTCTTCCAACACTTCCTTCTTCTTTTCCGATTTCAAGTCAGCTGGACACAACTCCCTTGCCACTGTTCCTCCCATAGCCAAAGCCGCCTTTTCCTCCACTTTCTGAACAGCAAATGTGCTGTAACTTTCCAAAATAGCATCCAACTCTTTCAACAATGCCTCCTGACCCTTGGAAGCAATCGTCAAACCATAATTCAGTGACTCGTTCATCTTTTCCTTATCTTTCTCTTTTTTACCCTTATCTTTCTTTTTTTTACCCTTTTCTTTCTCATCATCACTGGAATCTGAATCATCCTCTTTCATAGCTTGAAACGAGAAAAAGTAATGCGAATCATCCAATTTCACTGCGGCCAGGTCCTTAGTCAATGGCCATTGGATCTCGTCAGCCACACGAGCAAGGATTGCAACAGTATTTTTATCTTGCAGCAGACAAACCAGGGATAAATCTCCGGTGGCTAGCTCAATGGAGTAATGCTTATCAATCAAATGGATGAGGACACCAGGGATAATGAGAACTGTTTCCTCGAAGGACTCAGGAGGGGCAGATGGAGCAGAAGGGGTAGTTTGGTAATCGTCAGGGATGAGTTTTTCGGTGAGATCCTTTTCGTCTATGGTTGGATAAAGATTGGGACGAGAAGAAGAGGTTGATTGGAGATTTGGATCATTGTGAATGACCTGTGGATACAATGGGGCTTTGTGTAGATTAGGGTTCTGAGAAGCCATTAGAGAGCTGAGAAAAAATGTTAGGAATAGAGGAAAAGAGAAGAGGAAGATGGATGTTTTGGAGGAATAGCAGGCGAACATGAAGAGACACGTGGCAGATTTGTTTGCATGACTAACTGCTATAACTGTCAGGAATTTCCCGCGCAAGTCCATTTCGATTTTCTTTTCTTTTTTTAATTGTGCTAGAAACTAAATAAAAAAAATATTACCCCACAAATCATTATTTTTAAAAACAAAAAAAAACTTGAAAAATCATAATCAAAAGAAAATTGTTTGAATCCCATAATAAGTATTAATATCAATTGAAATGGGATAAAGGGAGTAACCTTATTTTCTCCAGGTTTTAACACTCAATTAACTTTTTGGACGAAGAATTGGGTATTTCTCATTGGAAGATAAAATAATAAATAGCTCTAGCTGATTTAAGAGAACGATATAGCATTGATACAGAGGAAATCAAGGTCAAGGAAATGATTCATTTAATCATCTTTATTGGCAGAGTACAATCATAGCGGGAGGTGAAAAACATTTTCCTCCAATTATTTTACTGACTATACATTTGCTTTGTTTGGCAGACATCAAATTTATTATTATGAATAAATTTGACTGAAAAGAACTATTAGTGGCTTTATGGAGCAGTTCTTTTTAACTTCTTGTGTAGAAAATAAGCAATTCAAAATTCAACAACGAAAGTCCGTATCTCCATTGGACCAAGCTCGACGACGAGACTAGAGATGTCTACTGGAACCCCTCTAATTGGTGCAGGTTCACTACCAGTGTCATGTTCGATATTCCAACTCATCTTCTTCATCTCATTCTTGCCTTGATTCGCCGATAAGCTTGTTTCTTTGATTTCCTTTATCTGAGTACAGTGGAAAGATGTGTCGATCATTTTCTTAATATGCACAAGTTAAATCAACACAGACAGAGAGAAGTTCCCAATTTCAGTAAGATTTTAAAGCTGTTTTACCGTTTTTCCAGCAAACATATCCTTCAGTTGAACTTTGGTTATTGTCGAATACTCAGTGTCTTCACCAGCCTATCCACATCCACAACATATATAAACCAAAAGGGTAAGTAATGATATCAGTTAGCAAGGGACAAGCATAGAGGTCCAGCCTATAATGATGTCATGTATCACACTCTTAATCTTACATTTTCTGTTTCAGAATTCAAATAAATGCAAGCAGTTCATGATTTTTCAGAAGTAAAATTGCTGTTTCTTTGTCGAAGTACAGCTGAAACAAGGAAATGAGATAAAACTTTCATCAACTTCTAATTCATTTATAATGTATATGCTCATGTCTGTTTAAGAAGAACAGGTAGTTTATTTTTACCTCATATAGATGAGCCAAACGGAGAAGTACACCTCCATTGTCCAACTCCTAGAGAGAAAAGAACTTCATTAATTCATCAAAGGAAAGGAATCACTCTAATCACAGCAAGATTAATTCAATAACCTGGAGAGTAATCAATGCAACATTAGGAGGTAGACTATAATTGGGATTCATGATGGTGGCTTTGGTTAAATGAGAAGCTCTCCATTCTTCCTGATTCTGCAAGATCAAGTCGCGCAATTTTCAGACATCAAGCAGTAATGTTGATCATTTAATTTCAAGAAATGTGGGGTCTGCAGTATTTGGTCCTCTTCATAATATGTTGAAATTACCTCATGTCCAAAAGCTAAAACAAGAGGTGAATAAATTTCTTGGCCAGTTGTTCTGCGCCAACGTGAACCATCACTGTTTTTATGAATGCCCAGATAGTAGTTCCCTCGAACCTGGCCAAGTAATACGACAACAGAGCAGTTAAAAGGAAAGAATTCAAGCCAGAGGTTGCTACATTTTATATTTCAGGAGGATAATTCCCTGATAATTAGCTGTTTAGTACATCCAAGTCAATCGTGAGTTCAGAGATCTTTTGATTTAGAGTTTTCTTGCATATTCAAAAAGATTCACTGAAAAAGCAGAAAAAATATGGAGGCCTACTACTGCTTTGGAATGCCAAAATAAACATACCGTAAGTCCCTCACATGCAGTCCCCACACAAACAGTCTCATCGAGGGCTTCACCCACTCCTCTAGCATCATCGTAGAGCAAGCGCCTTGTTACAAGTAAAAACTATTAACTTTATAAGGCCAACAATTACATTAAGCAAAACATCTTTATAAACAAATTAAAAGAAAAAACTTAAAATGCTATTGAACCTATGCAGCATGAGTTCTATTTCTCCATCATTAATGCTGGCTCCACCTGTAGCACGATCCACCAAAACAGACAACTCTGATTTTTTATCTGTTATGTACGTTCCAAGATTCACCTGTAAATGAAAATAAGAAGACCACTTCTGAGGAAGAAAAAGTTGAACAATAGGCGAGAACTCAAAATAGCCCAAAAAATGTGCAACCATACCTTAAAGTACAAATTTTTAAGAGCATATCTAATTACCCCATTTCATTCACATCTGGAAAAGAATAGTTATATATTGGATTGTCAAGGAAAATGCAACTGATTATCATTCACATCTGGAAAATTTTTACCGTATGCACTAGCAAATGGCACACACATACTATCTATGAAAAAGTAAATAAGCTGATTGAGAGAAAACTTAGGCTGTGTTTTCCCAAGTAAAAGGAACATATATTAACTCCAACATTATTTAAGCACATTCTGGTTTTATCTTTCTGCTGAAGATGATTCTTATTCAACTTTTCATCAAAACGAACCAAAAAAAACATAGAAGCAACAGATGATTTCAAAACAGATAGTGTGTACTCGATGCATCATTTTCAATCTCAACTCAACATTAGTCATAAATTGAGTTGAACTAAGTCCATTGTAATTGATATTCAACAAAATTTTAGATAAGACTTCACCAAGTTTGATAAAAGAATTGCAATTTCAATTCAAGAACATCTGTGTTGGGAAACTAACTGGATAATAGTTCCCTGCAACAGGTTGAGTAACTTGGAGGTCCCAATCAGCTCTGTAATCTCTAACCTGATAAGCAAACAAATTATCACTCAAGTTAGCTGTTAAACAAACACAAAATTTGAGGTCAATGGAATAAGAGATGAAGTCCAGTTTTAATCTTAAGATGTAGGATTAAAATCCTGGTAATCATTTTCCTAGTTGATAAATTGCCTAAATAAAAACGACTAAGAACATTGATATTCCAAGAAACACTTATATCGAGGAAATAGAATACCTAGAAAAGCACAGTGAGAAAGATAGCCAACATCAAAGGATTATCAGTTTTAGATTGAATAGATGGGAATACAACTAAGAGAACTCCTTTGCATTTTTTTTTACTGAAAATGCACTTCCTTTGCAGGTATGAGGATTTTAAACATTTTCTTTTTATTAGAATATTACTTTATAGTATTTCTAGTGCAAGCAGAAGTAACTTTATCTATAAAAGTGTCAGACATCAAGATGTAAAGACAGTAAGTGTGACTATAGAAGGAGAAAAAGTGTATTGACAAGATATATGCACGCAAAAAAAAGAGATTATATTACTGAAAACACAAGAAAAGAGCATTTTTATGTCTCCTTCAGTTTTCTAGAGCTTTACTGTACTTAAAGAGGAATAAAATGTCAAACTTACTCTTTCAAGAAAGTCCCTCCCATTAGAGTCAGTGTAGAACACTTTATCAGTAGCCATATTTGCTGTCATTCTGGTAATAACCTCTTTTCCAACACTATCTTCTGTCGGTATGGGACCAATCTTCAATTAAAGAAGCATATCAGATATACAGTATTATACTACCCTTCAATGTGAAATGACACACTTGAAGTTCGAGAGAAGAACAGACTGAGGCAAGAAAAGGGCGGAGTTGACTTACAGTGAATTCAAATTCTACATGTTCTTTGTCTTTGTAAATCCTAATCACCTGAAACATTGACATATCAAGACATAATACAAACCAAATGCATACAGTTTATAACACAACAAATTGGAAAAAATGGTAGAAATGGCATGAAGGTGCAGAGATGCCCCTTTTCTGTTACCTGCCATGTCATTTTATATGATACCATCCAATCTCAGTGTTTCACCCTAGTTTGTACTTCATTCAAACTTTTTATTTGTAAAGAGATCAATCTTTCCATATGTTAAGAGGCACATTGGTTGAGTAGTACAGGTTGTAGCTTCTTTATATAAAATTTGGACAATCCTCACCGCATGAGCTATGCTTTGGGGTTCAATTAGGGGCAAGATCGATTATTTTAACACCATAAAAGAATTAGGAATCTAACTGTAATAATTAGCATTAGTTGGGCATATATATTATTACTCTTTCGTTTCGAGACAAGAAAAAAGGATTTTTCTACACCCCTTTCTTGTGTCGAAGACCGGAAGACAAATAATCCCTCCTAGAATATTTTGTTCCCCACAGTTATCCCCTGCTTTCTTATGTCTAGTATTTAGACAAATTTGACTTTCTTTCTATTAATAATAGAAAACTATTGATATGTCTTATGGCATTGAAATCTGTCAATTTACAGCACCTTTTTATAAAAATCATATAAGTGAATAGGGTGACCAAACTTTCAGAACTTTATCTAGTTGTAACTTAAAACTTTATTCCCTGAAACAGAGAATGCCTTTTATTAATACATCTTAAATAGGTATTGCTAGTCTTTAAATGCTGGTTGCGCATGTATTGAAATTTCTTCAGGATGCCATTTTACTTCAGTGAAAGGCTGATTAAAGAACTATGTGCAAACAAAAAGCAGTAGTGAACATAGCACAGACAGATAACAAAATGGATTTTGAAGTAAGAGTTTAAACTCTACACTGTCTAGGATAAGAATAAGTTTGGTCAAGGAACCATGCACTACACCTGAGATATCCATGAGTTGAATTGCTGGTGAATTTCATCGACGAGGGGTCCACGAATAACCTTTATTGGAACCTGATAGCAAAGAGCAAATTAGTCGCTGCTATGAAGAAAACTTGATAACGTGCGAGATTATGCTATCAAAACTTTAGCATCCTGCAAGTACATAGAGGAACTGATTGATGTAGCAAGAGATGATGAAGCATAATTTCTCTTATCATTTTGAAGTTGTTAAATAATAGGAATTGAAGAGAGAAAATGTTACTCACTGATCTTGCAACTGTAACTGGGGGTGGCCCATCAGGTCTGAAAATGTAGGCACCAGAATTCTGCAATGGTAAACAATTAACATTCAGATTTATTGTATCCCCTTTAATAATGCGCTCTAACATTTAATTATACATACAAGAACATCAGCAAGTACCTGATCTGACTTCTGAGTTGAGCCGTACCAAAGATAGCTTTGTTGTACAGGTATATCAACCTGATAGAAGTCATTTGAATTAGTAAGATCGTAACACCAACATAATGCATGCAACATATGTGCCGTGTTGACATTCTGATATATTAAGAACTTACCCCTGTTTTAGAATTATATAGACGTTTAAGTTGTCCGGAATTTGAGGAAAAGGATGCCTTTAAGTTCCCCGGTCCAATTTCAACAGTTTCGTTCAGTGGAATCTCCATCATTGAGACATAGCCAGTGGAGCTCCCTGTACAATTTCAGCAAACAGATGAAGGATGACTTTGTGATCAATTTTACTTTTTGAAAACAGGCAATACCTTCCGATCTTTGAGTCATCTATAGAGCACATTAGTGATGAAAAAAGACATGGAAAAAGAGCATTTGGTAATACCCTTCTGCGATGATTTAGAAACAAAATAAGTGTTCCAGCCAAGAGGCGGCACTGAGACTCGAAAGATGAGCCAATATTTGGGAGCTTGTTTGGGTGATATTCCTAGATACGCCTCAACATAGAACTTTCTCAAGTCGCTGGTAATATTATCCAACTCTATAAATTGTGCTTCAACCAGATTTCCAGCAGAATCTTGTACAATAAGATTAGCATCATTGACCTGTTAAAGCAAATACAATTGGACACCCATCAACAACCCAAAAAGCATAAGAGAAAGAAAATACTGATTTTTGGTTTTTTTTTTTCATTTTGCGGTGCTTGAGTACTTAAGTGATTCCACACATAATCCGGTCTATTTCTTCCAAAGTTCCCATGGCCATTATGGACCGATATAGTTCAATGGATCTAACTTAACAAACAATCATTGTTTTGTTTTCCTATTCATTCTCATTGGCTGACCCTTTCTGTAATTTCTGATACTCAAAATCAGCATGGACATGAATTTTATCTATGTACACAGCCATCTAACAAGTAACTTCTCAATATGTAATTCTTCCTTCACCAATCAGAATGTTTAGTGAGTTTCTTCAACAGGCTATTCCAGCAGCCACAGTGATTTGTAAGTTACCAGTAAGCATACTGATTAAAGCTAAAATTCAAAAAAAGCTGATTACTTGAAGTGGACATGGTTTAGGATATTAGAATGGAAAATTCAATGCAAATATGCGGTATAGGGAACCTTATCAAGGATGGTTGGATATGTGGTCATCACACTGATCAAGAATATACATAGCAGTCAGTTGCTAACAAGCTATTTTATTAAAGAGGCCATATTCGTATACAACTACCTATATTCAGGTCCTAGTAATCCTAAATGGAGAAAAGGAAAGAAAAACAGAAAGGATTATTCATTCACCGGGATCTTGATGATATCAGTTCGATTCCATCCAAGAGGATTGTATGCCACAATAACCTGAAAGTGGGAGCATTGGTTTAAAGACAGTTTTCCCGGCATACACATAATGTATGAATCAGGTTAATCAGTAAGAAGGAAAAATTACCAAATTCTTCCCCTCAGTAATATCTTTTTCAGTTGGTGGACAATAACTTATATTGAGCAGTCGACACTGTTTATGGAATGAAAGAAAATGGAAAAGAAGGATGTGTCAGATAGGACCTCCTAGTTACATAAGAGTTCATGCCTGATTTCCAGCTTCCGCTGAAGCTTCTTTCTTTTAGGGATAGTGAAATGAAGCTCAAGCAACTGAAAATTCACCTGGTTGAATAATGATGAAGTGGTAGAACATGGACCTGATGTGGAATTAACCAGGCATGATAGAGCAGAATTGACCACAGCTTCCGACTGAAAAATCAGGCATATGAAAAGAACGGAGAATATAACATAGCCAAAAAAATTCTGAAATTAAAGTTTAAGGAAAAAGATTAAGTTCAAAGAATAAGAGGATCCCACCTCAGAAGCTCCAATAGTCAAGCGTTTTGCGTAGTCATTAGTTGTATGCTGTTTTGCAGTACCAGTCACAGCATCATGGTGCTGTGTAACACCCAGAGCATCTCCTAAGCTAAAAGTGTTGAAGCCCTCTGATTTCCTCCCAGTTAAGAACTCAAGCTGGCGAGCAGCCTATCAGAGACAAATCGAAGATTTAAGTTTTATGAGTTCAACTTTTATGTTCGCGGCGCGGAACCCATTGCTCTTTTGCAATTATGAAAAAACTTTAATATTTGATGAAACTTAGTACTTTCGCGTATATATCTGTGCTCCCACAAAAAACATTGTATTCAATTCAACCTGTTGAATCCATACTGCTTCTGTATATCCAGCATGTTTTGCTTCAAATAAGTTCTAATGTCAATTTGTATGACTTCATCCTAATTGAAGTGAAATAAAGAATCCAATCTTTTCAAGATTAAGAACATTTACCAATCATTGTATACAGTGAAGTACGACCTTAACTAGGATATCCAAATAAGTTTCTCACAGAAACTGGTGGATATTAGGACAAGAACAAGATTATTTCAACTTGGAGGTCATAGTTGCACAAATTCTTAAACTACATTCAGGTTCTTTGTGAGATAACTGCATGAGTGCACAAGTCTGTAACCACTAACCATCGTTTCAGTGCCAGTAAAAGGGAAAAAGGGAAACGTGGTGCACAAAGCATCCCACGTTCACGCAGGGTTCGGGTAAGGGTCGCACCCAAGGGTGCGATGCAGACAGCCTACTCTAACGCAAGCATTAGTGGCTGGCTGGCTGCTTCCACGGTTTGAATCTGTGGCCTATTAGCACCTTTTGGATTTCAGTGCCAGTACTATGTGAATAACACCGGATACTGAAACCCAATCCAATCAAGTTCTGGTTGGATATATAAGGGGAACATGAAAGCTATAATATGCAACCATGGAACCTGAAAAAAGAAATTAAGCTGGCTCACCAGATAATATCCACTTAGCATACGAACATATCGCTTAAAAGCTGGTCGACTGGTAAAAAAACCAGTCCAATAAGAATTTGCACCATCTGCATATCTGAAATTAGTATAGAGGTCAGATGAACTTATAAAATGTTCAAGATAAACCAAAAGCCAGAGAATATCAAGCAAGTGCTCACGGAAAATAATCATCAGTTTTTAGAGGCCAGGATTCATTGGTGGCATGTTTTGCATCTACATAAATTGATGGAGTAGAGTACAATGCATTAACTCGACCATCCTGTTTAAAAAAAAAAATAAAAGCAAGTGAGTCTTCTTTCTAGATTCTCTATGATTTTGCAAACATCCGAAGTGTAAAAACATCAGCATCGATATCTTGTTGCAAGGGGAGGCAGAATGTACTACATCCATAGGACTAATTAGAAGTCTAATATTACCTGACTATCACATTCTAGGTAATTTGCTCACTTGACATTCAACTTAAAGCAGCCGGCCTTGTAAAAAAATATGTATAACTTCACTGAAACTTAGTAAATCTAACTTCAATGAAGCCCTCTAGCTAGCCGATAAATATACTAGACAAAGAGTAAAGACCAAAAAAGCAGGCTGAGAATCTTGTTTTGGATCAAGATTTGCCTGTTTCGAGTAAAGTTGTTAGAATATTGAAGCAACCGCTCTTAAAGTTGAAGAAACATGTCTATAGATTTTGTCAAGGATTTTATTGTCTATTTCTGAAGAGCATGAATTATACCTTGTTGACGTAGTGAATTAATTTATCCATTTCCTTGAACCAAGACTCAGCATATTGGTACTGAAAGTCATCTCCCATGGTCCACATGATGTGATTTGTACGTGTCACATTTGCCTGCATATCACATGTTCCAGGTTATCACCCGTTGCATCAAATTACATGAAAACCTATTTCCTTCGCCACTTATTATGGTTCTATGAGAAATACTTGTTATGATAACTGAACAGAACTGCAATTAGGGTGTACTTGAGTGATTGCAGAATTGATAAAGTCATTAACGCGTATGTCAACATTGAAATCAAAGATAAAAGGATCATCCTGCAATTCATATGGAAAATATATGAAATTAGTTCTCCCTTTATAAAGCACACCATAAGACAGGCTAATTCTTGCATTCTGATAGAACCTGGACAGGAACAAAATCATCGTCCACTTCAAAATGGAAACCATTCGGTGGACTATAATGTACAGGAAATGCATTGGTAAATATCTGCAAATCACCCACATATCATTAACCACAACGAATTATAAAAAATACATGGACAAAGATCAAGAATGCTTCATGAACCTGGGAAGAAGAACCAAATGTTTTAGAAGCACGCCATATAACCTCAAGAGATTTATCCTCCTTACGTTTTGCTCTGTCTTGATAATCAATACGCGCAAAATGAACAGAATCAAATCCTACCTGTGAAAGTTATCAGGGAGAAGTGAAAGAAGGATCAATATTTAGTGTCAGACTAGGATGATAAACTTCAAAATACATAATTTTAGTAAGAATTTAATACACTAACAGTGTAAAGGTTTATTACACTATCCGTAGTGTTGTTTAACAAGTGATAACAATTCAGTTACCATTTTTGTCAAGTTACCAATTAATGCACCTTATAAGTGACTTGATTGTATAAATATCATCATGCATAGAAATTAAACTATTAACAACATCATCTGAACGCTATCTAGCATGACTAAGAAGTTAAATACCTCAGCCCCAAGAAGGTAAGCTTGAACAGCAGAGTGGCCAAATGGATCGATCTGCCATCCTGCACGAGGAGTGATATTGAATTCATTCTTTATCAATTGATGACCCAGTGTTGTCTGGTCAATCATATCTATGTAATGGCAAGTTGCTTCATCGTGCATACACCAACCACCATTTCTGTTTCAGGTTTTCATTTTCATCAAAAACCACCAAACAATATAATATTAAAAATTTTACTATATTGCAAGCTACATACATGAATTCCAGCTGACCAGAAGCTACAAGGTTTCTCACTTCTTCTTGAATTTCTGGGCTTTGCCGTATCCACCAACGATGGAAAAATGCCTGCAGTAGGATTTTACTTTTACTAACCTTATCAAAGAGGCAGCCTGGTGCACAAAGTACCCCACGTTTAAATCGAGACGGTCGAAGACCACACCCTTAGGGGTGTGATAAGACAGACTACCCTAATGCAAGCATTAGTGGTTGCTCCTATGGCTTGAACTCGACCAATATGTCACACACAAATAACTTTACAGTTGCTTTAGGGCACCCCTTCACTAACCTTATCAAAGATACTTAATCACTTAGAAATGAAAATAAAACAGCTTTACCATTTCAGCAAAGACAAACTTCCTATTAGGGTCACGTCGTAATGACATAACAACAGAGTCCAGCACATTTTCAACACAGGCACCCTGCATCAACAATCATTTTTATTAGCAGCTATACATAACCATAATTTCCAATTTCAACATAAGAAAGATGTATGACCTGAATGGTATTATTTGAGCCAACATAGTATTGATCAATAGTCTTTAACCAGCCAACATCATCGTGCGAATGAGGAACCAAATGAACATTCAATTTACCTTCTACAATTTCACCCCCAGTATTATACTTTACGTACCCATTAACACAAATGCTTCCAAAAGCACAAACAACATAGAAAATGAACAGCAGAAGTGAAGTTGGAGCAACAAAAGTTCCCATTTTGAAACCCAACTATGGTTTCTCTTAGAACTATGATCAACTAAGTTTACTCTTACAATTATAGGAAGATTTTAAAATTCAAGAATTGTCAACAAGCAAAAAGTCTATAATATTTGACAAAACTGCATTGGTTTCTCCCACCAGCTGTCCTTTTACATTTGGAATTTATGAGGATATTGGATTTCACGTGCAAGTAAATATGATAGTATATATTTTGCTTTTGGGATGTCTTTATTGCTTAACTTTATGGATGCTTTATTAAAAATTTCTATGAGAGTCGTGTCTAATTCCCATTAAAAAAAAAAACAAAGATGAAAAGGTCAGAGTACTAATTGGGGTGGCGTAAATAAATAGGTATGAATAGATGGGCTGGCGAAGGAAATCAACACTAGCGACAACATCTCTATAGCACGTAAAGTAAATTAATTAATCAGAAATGAAAAAGAAGAACTCTGTCAAACAAGAATCTTTTTAGTAAATGGTATATCCATTGGCCGTCCTAATGTCCTATCAACAAAATGTACTCTCTACGCTTTAATTTTATTTTTATGAATTTGTTTGACTAGATATGAAATTTAAAAAAAAAAAAAATTTTTTAAATATTATAATTCTATATAAGTTAAAAAAGGATAGAGTATTTGTGTAGTTATAAAAATATTTCATTAAAAATAAAATTATAAGTTTAATTTAAATTATTTTCAAATTTAAAAGTAAGTTATTCTTTTTAAAATTAACCAAAAAGAAAATAGATTCACATAAATTATAATGAGGAGTAAGGGATTTATTTGTTTGTTTTATTTTATCGGAGTTATCGATCAGTTAATAGGAAAATATTCTGCTTTGACATTTTTTCACTTTAGTTGTTTGAATTATGTGCTCATATTGTATTTTGTTTTGTTGATATTTTAAATAGTAGTATAATGTTTGTTATGGTTGTTATTTAAAATGTATATTATTAAATTTATTATATTACGTGATAATGGAAAACTCTTTTTATGTAACAATGCATTTGGTGTGATAGGATTGTTATTTACTATTCTTTTACCTTTTACCTTAATCTTTCCTTTTTAACTCCATCTTTTACCCGATTTTTCCTTCCATCATATTTTAAGCAGTATATTTTAATCTGGTAATCATATTTTGTTTTCATCATATTTAACTACTACTACTATTTATGTATTCTTTCTCGCCACTTTCTTGTCAGTTATTTTTCTGCAAAATATCTTAAATTATCCTTAAATTTGGCCCAGATTATTAGTATTCTTTTTGAACTATATCCGATCTTAATTATCCCCTTCAACTTGGTCTTTTGAGGGTTATTGTCCCCCTAGATGCTGATGTGACAAAAAGTGTGGATGCCCTCGTCTATCACGTGGATTTTTCTGTCTATGTGGCATTTTTTTGAAAAATAAAATATTTTTTTACTCATTTAGGAATGTTACTTTTTAGATAAATTTTTTTGAATAAAATTTAGATATAGCTATATTATTTAGGCTAAATATTTTTATTTGGCAAAAAATAATAAAGTTTTAGTTAATTTTTTTTGAATTTGACCTAAAAATAAAGATTTATAACATTGAAATAAATAGTTAAGACATATAAAAAAAAGTTATAAAAAATACACAGTTGAAATAAATAGTCATTGCATCAAAAAAAAAATAAAAAGAATGGACAATTGCACTTATAATCTTGTGATTGTACACTCTTATTTTTATGCAATGACTATTTATTCCAACTATGTATTTTTACTTTGTGACACTATACTGGGTAATTATTGTCGTTGTATGTATTTTTACTTTTATAGGTAAAATCTATATTAAAAAAAGTTAAAAAATTAGAGCACCGTAATTTAAAGCTATATAAAAATTTATAGCCAAAATAATTAACTTCAAACTATGTATTTTTTTATATAAATTTTTAAATGTCTTAACTATTTTTTCAATTGTAAATATTTATTTTCGGGTCAAATTCGAAAAAAGATTAACCGAAATTTTATTATTTTTGGCCAAATAAAAATATTTAGCCTAAATAATATAGTTTATATCCAAGTTTTATTATAAATTGTATTCAAAAATTTTTATCTAAAAGTAACATTCTTAAAAAGGTAAAAAAATGCTTTATTTTAAAAAAAAATATCACATAGGAAGAAAAATTCACGTGGCAGGTGAATACGTTCACACTTTTCGCTACATTAGCGTCTAAGGGGGTAATTACTATCAACTGGGCATAGTTCGAGGAATAATTAAAACTAGGCATATTTCAGGAAAAATACTAATAATCTGATATCAATTTAGAGATAATTTAAGCTATTTTTCCATTATTTTTCTTTTTTTTTTAGTTTTCAATTGTTTCTATATCATACATACATATTTAGCAACCATTGCTCACCGATACCACTTTTTTCGCCGCTATATACAAATAATCATCCGTCTAGAAACTTTTCAATCTTGTCTTTTACTACCATATTTTATTTTCTATTTACTTTTAGTCTTCGTAAGTCTAATACTTACTGTACAGTATAACCAAATATTCCTTAATCAAATTAATAATAGTATAAAACTACATTTCACCACAATCCAAACAAACTTAAGGGTCATTTTTGGAATAGGTATAAGAAGGTATATGAATAGTATAAAATTTTAATACTACTTTAATATTTTGGTTGGTTATCAAATCAGATAGAAGTTATCCCGTTGTTAATTTAACACCGGGATAAAATGGATAAATAACAATACCAGCATAATTAATTTCAACATAACTTATCTCAACATAACTTATACAGGTATAAATTATATTCCAACCAATGAAATAAGTACCTCTAGAACCAATAAAATAATGAGCAACGGAAAGCAAAATGTTATTAATCTACCATAGTCGTTCAGCGTTCCTGTCAGAAATTAGGCATTTGCCATTTCAAAACCAACAGTATGGAATAGTCGAGCACTATGTAATCTAATACTAATATAGACTTTTTGAGGAAAAATCAAAAGAAGTTGGAGAATAGTGAAAAATCCACACTTGCTCAAAATGGAAAAGGAAGCAATATCTAGTAGTTACAACTGAAATCCATCAAATATATTTGAAAGAACAAAAAAGGAAAAAAGATGAGATAGTTACAGTTTCAACCAATTAAGATTGAAGGAAAGAAGACCCAAATATGATTTTGGTCCATTTTTACTCATGATCTGTTAGTTTTTGAAATTGATTTGAGCACTAGATTCATTTTCTTGAGATAATACCAGAGATAGAGTCTCTATTATTTGTTGGGTCCTATGTTATGTTGTCCACGTTTCAAATATTATAATATATTATTTATGCTTCAAATTAGGAGCGGTATAACGAGGAGATGGATGGTACGTTAAAATTTCATATGTGCAGTATATATACTGGTATTTTATATAAGAAACGTATATAAATACAGTGTGACACCCCATGTCACGTGTGGCTATTACTACTTTACTATTAATAAGGGGAACAGAGAGGAGCTTCTTCAATGTAAATTGACCAAAAAACCAAGTAAAAAATAATCAGGTAGCTCTACATCATAGAGTTAATTAGGTCATTCCGTAAATATGCCTAGATACGCGTGGACATTTTGCAGCAAAACTAAGGCCCACTTAAATTTTTCTTCCACGTGCATCTTCAAACCCTACTCCTTTAATCTAAAATAAGTAATTTTTAAAATATTTTTATACATATTAAAAAATTTATTTTTTAAAATTAATTGGTAATAGAATTAACTATATTAACTTTTACTATCTCACATAAACACTCTTAACATATATTTTAATATTATTTACTCCAAAAATAAAAAAAATTAATTTATTCTTGAAATCTAAAAAATCACTTATCTTGAACCATAAAAAAAAAAATTAAAAAATCACTTTTTTGCATCGGAAGGAGTAACACTTAATCTGGGCCCCACTTGAATAGGTGGATCTCTTGGAGGTCCCTTTTTTCCTTATATTGAGATATTAATACGGCAGCTGATATAATTTTGCCCTTTATTTAGCTCCTTATTTACGACTCTTGACATCTTCAACATTTTAGTAAATTGGGTACATAAATTGTCACCCGATCCATGGTTCAAATCTCGCTTACATACTTTTTGTGGACGGTAATAATATTATACACGCAATCTTTTTAAACTGTATCTAGTACACTTCTCCTTTGACCAGATCTAAGCGTGTGTAATATAAACTTGACCAAGCGCGTGAACTGTATTTCAACACAATTTCTGTCTTTACTAAACGGTCAAAAACACATTCCAAGGACCCTTTTTAAAAGATTAAAAGGGCCTAAGCCCATTTCGATTTACCATAGGACCCGATTTTCATCTTCTTCTTCCTCCATGAAAGCTGTAAATTGAGGATAATTTTATCTTCTTGAACCCAAAATGTATTCCTCTTCTTGAAGCTCGAAGCCAATATTACAATCTTATTCTATCTTCTTCTATTTCTTCCTTTTCTTTTGTGACATAAGGGTTAAATTTTTAGGGTTTGGGAAAATGCATAATCTAAGAAAATTTTGCTATTGAGGTGAAGAAGCTGTGGTGATACAATCATGGAGTGTTGATAATCCGGATCGTCAGTTTTACGGATGTCCATTTTATGAGGTAAATATCAATTGTACTTTTGTAATAAGGAAAGTTCCAGTATAATATAGTGGAGATCGGTGCACTTGTGTATGAACTTCCAGCATATTATACTGGAACTCCAATACGCAAAAAGCTCTAGTATAATCAAGTATATTATACTGGAGTTCCAGTATATTTAGAACTCCAGTATATTATACTGAAGTATTTTTCCCGACTTTGACCAACATTTTAGCTCAGATTTATTTTTACATAAAAAATGACTAAATTTCGATTACTTTTAATATTGTGATTATTATTGAATAACTTTACAATTCTGATTATTTCTAAATTTCTTCCCATAAAAGCTTTACTTAAAATATATATTTTTAATTGGGCATGTGCTCTGCACGGGCTTCCTCCTCTAGTAGCCTATAGGTGCCATGGTCTAATTGCTCCTTGCCATGCCCAAGGCCCAAGATTGACAAAGAAATTTTCAGAACCACTATATTTTAGTTATAGCAAATATTTACTAAATTATTTTTTATAGCTATGTATTCAATTGTCATAGACTGTATTTTATTACTGTATTCATGAATACAATAACAAACCACGGCAAAAAATAGGAGAGTCCAGCTAAGCAGAGAATGTATTCGACTGTATTCACGAGCTATATTCATGAATACAGTAACGAAATTTGCGAAAAAAGGTCTTCTGCTGTTTACAAACGGTAAGTAAATTAATTAACGCGATATGTTCCTAATATAACTCAGCAAAGTCAATTATAATACACAACAATTTTATTTCCAGTTATAGAAAAGATTCTCAGACGAAAAATACCCCAAAAACAGAGAAATCTTCAGAGATTCAATTCATCTTTTTTTAATGGTATCTTTACTAAAATATTTTTTAGTGGTATCTTTTACAAATAGTTTTATATATTGAAATTATATAATTACATTGAATACAATTAAATACATAAAAATACATTGAATACATGAAGTATAGCAGGTCATCTATAGTGCAAAACATATGAATACATACGGCATATACATTTTAATACATATATAAATATGAATAGATAAATTATATTAGTTAAAAAATATATGAATACCTTCATGGAATATAGCGAGACAGTGAATACAATGAAATACATGGAATATAGTGAGATACATTGAAATACAATTAAAAAAAATAACAGACTCTTCGAGTTCCTCTACCCCAAACTCCGTCGCTCATCTGCCGATATCCAGGTCGCCTTCACCTATTAAAGGAAGACGGTTGTTGAAGAAGCACCAATTTAAAGGATCGAATAGAAACTAGAGACAAACTTCTTCAGATATCACACGACAAACATGAACAATCAATGCAAAATCTAAGAAAAATCTATAATATGTAACACAGCTCCGTGAAAGAAATCTTCAGTCGGAGGAGAGGGTAAGGGGTGACACAACAAGAGGGGTGAAGTGATCGCCGGCCGGATCCTGCTAGGGTTTCTAAAAGTGGGGGAAGAAAAAATCGGGGAGAAATAAGAAGAAAGAGGAAAGAGAAAGGAGGAGAGAAGGAAGAGAGAGGGAGAGAGAAAAATAATATACAACATATTTAATGGCTTTAAGGTAAGAAGCGATCATAAATATATATTTTGCTCTAAAAAAGTAGCTATAGGATATATTTTTTTAAAGGGTATTTATTTATAATAAATAAGATATCAACCTTTGCTATTGGAGGAAAATTCCTAATACAAAGCCAATTTTACTTTTTTGTTTACCCTCTTTCTAGATTGTTTTTCTTTACTTCTCTTTTCTTAATTTCTTTTATTTCCAGTTATTTCTCTCTTTGTAAAATCTCTTTTTATTAATAATTAGATTATAAAAGTATATTTGGTTATGTTTTCTTGTTCTAGATCTCAAAAAAATAAAATTTGTGCTTTTAATTATTTTGCTTTTTTATCTAGTTAATAGTTTTTCCTTGAAAGGACCAAATATTTTTAGATTAAGTATCATGTATTTATTTATGCACCAAAAGTTCTTAGAAAACAAATCGAATTAATTCAAAATAGATCAAATCCAATCAATTAAAAATAAAGTGAACTGACCAAATATACACTAATTCAGCCGCCTAAACTACTAGCAAATTGATATTAAATACAATGATATTCATAGTTATCAAATTCTAAATCTGCTTCTGCTTCAAATATCTAGTCCTAAACATGTGGTATGTGTTAGAGTATATTTAATGAGCATCATGTTGTCTGTTTTACTCTCTGTATTTTGACATTTCTCATGTCTCGTAACATCTACATAGTCCAGCTTAATACAAGTTAGATTGCATATTACGGACCTCATGTTACGTTATCCACATCACATATTTTATATGTGTCTATGTCCATTCCTAGGCATGCGTAAGATGTTAGTGTATTCCATATTGATTGATAGTAGTGAATAATTATTGTCTCCTAACATTATTTTTCGTGGAACAATTCACCAACATGCACAACTGGACCATGAGGCGACATGGTCCTTTAAGCATTAATTAGATACTAGGGTCAAGGTGACATAGATAGAGGCTAAATTAAAATTTAAAGTTTATGATTTAATTTGATATGACACTCCAAACTTATCTTAATTATAAGATTTATAATTAAATATTTATATATATTTAATAAATTTTTAATATAAATATAATATTTAAGTAAAAGTAACTGAATTCAGTCAAACTCGCGCCTTATATGCTAGCTTGTCAGTGGACACATACCTCGACTTTATCATTGTTCAATGTCGTGGGCTCCACATTGTACTTTTAGCTGTTTGAGGTATATAAAGTTAATTGGTTGCAATTTGTTAAGGATATTTAGGGTCTGTTTGGCCATAAGAAAATTCTCATTTTATTTTAAAATTAATATTTGATCATGAAAATTTTAAATTTTCACTTCAAGTTGAATTCAAAAATTTTCGGAATTTTAAAAAGTTCACAAAGTTATTTTGCAAAACTTTCACTTTAAAGCACTCACAAAAGTTTTAAAACAACTCAAAATTGTATTCTTACCCAAACATAACTCTAATTTCAAATATCATTTTCAAGGTGAAATTCTTTTTCACTTTTTTTTGGAAATTTCACAATTCTTCTGTCCAAACGCTAGGGGTGTTTAAACTGAACCGGAAAAGCGAACCAAACCGAAAAACCAAACCAAATCGATTGAAAAACTTGACTACGTTTGGTTTGACTTGTTTCGGTATTGAGTAAAAAATTCCAGACCAAACCGACATATAAATATATATATAATTTTATTTATATTTTTAAGACTTTATAGTGACTTTTTCTTAGAAAATGTAGAATTATTTGGGATCCTCTCATGTATTAATCTTGAAAACGTAAATTAACAAAAAATTATTGTTTACGACTAAGAAAATAACTATCGTGTATTACTAAAAAAATTCACCATTAGAATATTTTAATAGATCATATGTTTGTCAATTTTTTTCATATTTACAAAATATATATTCACCTATCAAAACGTTATCTATAATTTTAACAAAGTAAGATTTGAAATAATATTCATGTGACAAAAAAACCCCGAAAACCCTAAAATCCGACAAACCCGGACCAATCCAAATTAATATAATTGGTTTGGTTTGGATTTGATAAAAACCGAACCAACCCGATCCATCTACATCCCTACCAAACGCCCACTTAACGTCTTTAAGGTATTGGACTATTTCATTTTCATTACCTCATGATTTGGGTTAAATTTGCAAATTCTTTTGCATAAAATTGGAGCCACATTGTGGTAATCTGGTTCTCATACTCGCAAGTCGCCGTGCTACTATCACAGAAGTGGTAGTCTTAATGGACTCCCAAAACGCCAAAAGGCTCGGCATCAATTTAAACACATAAAATTCAGCTTCCAATCATTTTAGTGAAATGATTGATGATAAGATAAAGACGTGATATCAGACATCTAAATTTGATATAAATATCCTAAGAACAATAGCTATTAGTTAAAATGATGTATGCTTTCTCTTATTATTTTAAGCTTTTAAATATTTTATGCATGTGAATAATCATTGAACTATAAAACAACCACTAAATGATGGATTTAACCTGTTATTCAAAAATGATTTTGGAGTTGAGCAATATGGATCATTGTTCTCCTACGATGTTAAAGTAGTTCGAATATATAAATGCCCATCTATGAGACCAGCATCCCCATTCCAACCTAGTGATAATAACAATTTTGCGAAGACTACAGTACTTAAGAATGGACCTGTTCATTTGGTTTGTCCTTTGGTAGCTATTCTACAGTTAATGCGTTTTCAACCGAGTATATACAAGGACGTCCTCATATTCTAGACATGAATGATCACCAAATTATGTGTACCTACAAAAATTTAACACCTCTGGTGGCAAGAACCAAATTAAACTTCTCCAATCATCTTCTCACTGCCCTAAAAGTACCTCCAGTAAGTAAACTATGTATTGGTATAAGAAATCGAAATAGGAATAAAGACATTAGATACATAATGTTCATGGAAGAACGGCGTTTTCATAATCCTCAAGACTCAAATTTTATTAGTATCTGCGTTTACGTATCATTATGAATCAATTATTAAATACAGACTATACAGTTATGCTAAGAGGAAAAAATACACAAGTCTGATCCAGTGACTAGCAGCATCAGTTGTATGTCCCACGCATCGTTACACTAATTCACACTTGTAATGGATGCGTCAAATCTTTAGTGTCTAAACAAATCATCTGTTCTTTGTACTGTTACTTGCGTCCAAGATTTTTCAAATGAGCATTTTGATTCTTTTCACATGATGGTCAGTAGGGGTGTACATAAACCGGGTTGGTTCGGATTTTTCAATTACCAAACCAAACCAATTGTGTCGGGTTGTTAAATCTAAAGACCAAACCAAACCAATAAATTCGGGTTTTTCAATATCGGTTTTTCTCGGATTTTTTCGGGTTATTCGGGTTTTTTCGAATTTTTTTCCGGTAAAATCTTCGTAGAACAAAATATAACGTATGCTCAAAATATATCTTTAATCCTAGTAAGATACAACTATATAAAGTATTTTTCAAGAAAATAATAAAAAATATGAGATATGTCATGACTCATGACATTATCCTAAAATAATCAACAATAAAAAATAATAAAATTACGTATTGTAAATATTGCTAATTAAAAAGTCATAATATAAATAAATATAATGTAAAAACACTAATTCATGCTAAACTAGATAGACTAATAAGGGAGTATTAGTTATATGCCTAAAAGCTAAAGAAAAATAAAAATAGGTTATGTATTTTTATCTAAATTATTGCAAAATAAAAAATAGACATTTAATACATTCCCGTTCGTAATATTGAATTGAATGTCTTTTGTTAGCATTATTAATTGCTAGCATTATTTAATTTACTAATATTAATGACTAAAACTTATTGGAGCATTCAAAAGTTCTAAATCAAACCTTGAAATAATACCTTAAAAGATAAAATTATGAAATTTTTTAAGAAATATTTATAAATTACATTACAATAACTATATTTATATATTAAATATATCTAAAATTGCTATATATGTAATGTCGGGTTGGTTTGGTTTCGGTTTGACTTTCTTTAGTTAAAACCAAACCAAACCAATTATGGTCGGGTTTTTTTTCCAACACCAAACCAAGTCAAACCAAACCATAGTCGGGTTTTTTTTCTCGATTTGACTCGGATTATCGGGTTGGTGCGGTTTATCGATTTTCTTTGTACACCCCTAATGGTCAGGTATTAAATGGATGTCATTATCAGTATAAATTGTTCGACGAAGCTCATTGCAGCAACGGAGCGAATTCCGATTTCTCTTGACGTGATTAATACAAATTGCTACGCTTCTAGTGTAATTAACTTTTCACGGCATCTGTTATGCTATCCATCAAAAAGCAACAAGAGCGCGCATAAAAGGTTTGTGACAAACCCCAGATCTGCACTAGAAAAGTTTATCATGGAGGCGTAAATCTGCTCTAAATTCTCTAATGTTGAGTATCTCCTCTTTTTTCTCTAACCTTACATTTTAATTTAACTTTTCTTGTTTATCTTCATACTTCTCCTAAAGAAGAAAAAGAACAATGTAGTTGAACGTTAGGTCTTACACTACGAATCAAAGATGAACACTTGCTAGGCAGATCTGTTCTTTCTTTCTTTGAGAAATAAATACAAATCATCTGGAAGCAACAAATCAAGCTAGCTGAAGAGTTCCATAATCTTATAACAGTATATTTTAAAGAAAGAACGGTTCAATGAATCCCTGAATTGTAACAAGATACAGTCCTCCACAGACACAATAAGCCCCATTCCAATAAGCAATTTCAGCAGCACCCATACCTCATTACCATCTGAACAACTTTGCCTAAAAAGATTAACAATTTCATTCATATCAGCAGAATAGTAGAACGTGGAAAAAATGCAGAGCGTCTCCAAAAGGCTTTCTTCAGGAAGAAGAGCACTAAAATATTATACCTCAGCTGAACATACTTGTACGCATTATTACTTCTTCTCTTCTTTCTGTTCCTTGTCCGTGTCCTCGTCCTTCTTCTGCAAGGACAAATTAGATCATCGTTAAATTACGATTAAAAAATGAACAGAAAACATGCTATGTTGGTCAAATATGAGTCCCTGGCTTATTCCATTCCATTAGAATGATTATCTGACCATTCACGAAAAGCAGAAAGGCATTAGGATCAAGGAACATGAAACAAAGGGAAAGGAAAGAAAGCAGAAGCATCAAGAATAGCATCATTCGACATACAGAAGGATTCTCCTTTTCTCGACACGTTTATCCCCGATCCCTCGCTCCTTCCGTCCACTTGAAAAGATTAAATTAACCCCAAGAATCTGTTAGGATACCGTCTTCTCAAATGTAAAAGCTGAGTAGTACATGCAGTCGGCTTTGAGCCTCATCGCCTGAAGCTCACACTTCTCCGAAGTGCATGGCTTCATTCATCAAATGATAAACTCCTCTTCACATTAATTCATAAGTTTACGAAGCAATGGCTTTTAATAACACAACTTTAGCACTTTAGCGTTTACACTGAAGCACTACCTAAGCAAAACGTGAGCACGAAGCCTATGCTGCACCTGGTTCCAGGGATCAAGTGTGCCTCAAGCGAGCCTCTGACAACACTTCAATTGCGCAACATTGAAGAAATTGTATGCACGCGGTCGAGGGTTTTATGAACAGAATGACCATCAAATGTGCAAATATAGATGCATAAACAAGAAAAGAAAATTATACATGACACTACCGAACTTAACCAACAAGCACTTTGATATAATCAAGTAATCAATAAGCTAATAAACTCACCTCTGACTGGCCTTGCATGGAAGCAAGCAAATCTTTAACTGAGGGATCATTTGGATCAACGCCTGGAAGCTGTCACACAAATGCAAAATTAAGTGAAAGCCACAAAAGGATATGAGGTGTGATCTTTCGGAAAAGCACATACTTTCCCCTGTGATACTAATAGAGTTTTGCGTATAGAAGACTTACTGAGGCAAGGATTGATGACACAAAAGATTGATCTGCCAGCAGCTTACTCATATCTGTCTGACTTGACTGATCATTTGTGCTGTCCTGCACAGACAATTGAAGAGCTGCAAGCACCAGAAGAGTTAAGACAAATCAGGAGTGTCCAATTAAGAGTGAACTTTTATAAGATAACTACAAAGGATTATATGCAAGTATCAACATTTTCAAATAATTGAGGAATTTGATATTGCAGGCTGATATACAGCCTAAGTAACAGAGTCTAGTACAACCCCCTTTAACATTCAAAGGACCATTTTAGGACAAGAAAAGGAAAATAAAACATGCTTAAGAGGCATTTCTTCAGAAAAATGTCATCTTCATAGACACTATACAATCCCTATTCATTCATATAGGGACAGCAAATGGAGACTAGATGGGTGGTTTTTTTTTTCTTTTGGGCCGGAGGGGGAAAGGGGCTCCTCTCTGTCTTCAAAATCATCTTTTTCAAAATAATATTGTTTTCAAGGAGATTCTTAGAAATACATACATAATTGCAGGATTAGTTAAGCACATTCTACTAACCATATAGTCTATAAATCGAACAAATACTAGAAATGATAAGATATGCAAGAAAACAAGGAATAAGTATTGTGACATGAACTAATCGCGATTAGGTACATTTGCTGACGGTTACAACTATATATCTATGAGATTGTGATGGGATACCAGCAAAGCAACCATTTAAGCCTGCATGGATCCTAACATACCAAGTGCCAAGTCTTGATCTTCGGAAGCCGCTTCCGACATGTCAGTGTCTCGTGTAGCAACATTAGAGGAAGCATCATCCATCGACATTGCAAGGGCTTGCTGTAACAAGGCATTCTCATCTTCCTGCAAGAGATCCAATTATAATTCAGGTGTTAGTTTCATCTTGGCTTCCAAAAGGCCAAGCATTACAAAGACTTCAAGCTAACACTCACTTTTATTAAAGAAATTTCAACATAAGTTACAGGAAAAATATCCTCTGGCATAAGCGTGAATGAGGTAAAATACAATACCGGAACAAAAATTACCAAGGTAATTAAGAAGGCTCAAGAAAACTTATCAGAACAAAGCTCAAGAAAATAGAGGATAACATGCAATTACAGAAAACAGATGCGGATCCACAGTTTGGTTAACCAATACAATCTTGCACATCCCACCTTCCCCCCTTGTTCCCTCAACAAAGCAGGAAAATGCCAATAAAACCAATCCATCTCAAACTTAATTGATAGGAAAAAACAAATTTAATTACGTTCGAAAGAGCAACATTTTATTCTTCTTTTCAAGCTTTTACTCAAAGGAGGCAACAGACATGAAGATGACAGATAAGATACAAACCATCAGATCAGTTGCCTTGTTTTCGGGTTCGGGAGTTCCAGCATTGACATTTTCAGCCATAGTAACATCCTGGGAAGTTTCTCCTTTCTCTTGTGTAGCAGTTTCTTCTGCAGCCTTCTTTGCAGCTGCTTCCTGCCTCGCCCTTTCCTCCTCCATTGAAACTCGGAGTGCTAGAGCAAGTTCAGGATCCAAATTAGGATCTACACCAAAGTCAAACCCAGACACTCCACCAGCGGCAGCCGCTGCAGCTGCTGCTGCAAATCCACTTCCACCCTCACCATCACCAGTGAAAATAGGAGTACTGCCAATGCCAGATGAGGGATACAGTTTATTAAAGAATTGCTATTCACAAGTACATGTTATGAAGTCCTTTTTTTTTCTGAGAATGATTTTTTTTTGAGAATGATGGTCACATTATGGGTTACCTTATAAGCACATCAGAGAGAGCATTAGGACCAGCAGGAACATGAATGATGTGACTGCTCTCGTTGTTATTAACCGCAGCAACTAGCGCCTCTAGCTTCTCAGCTTTCCCATCATCATCTTCACCAAAATTAACAACATCAAGAGCTACACTATTCTTCTTTAACTTTCTCCCAATCATCTCCAAGACCTTCTTGTCGTATTTCACAGGGCTGAAAACACGTGAAATGTTAATAGAATGATCAAAAGTTGCAGCAACAAAGATAATACAGAGAAAAGCACAGGGACATCACCTGCCAGCAAAAACAATGATCCTTTGTTGTTGCTTTTTGTTTTGCCGATGCTTCAAAGCTAACTGGGCTACCTGGATACCAGCAGCCAAATTCATATCACCACCTATCTCTAATCCTGAATGAGGGGAAACAAGGCCAGGTCAGCAACTAAAAAAGCTTGTTAGAAGACAAAAAGTTTGTCAAACACCCTAAGACTTGAAAGATTCTTCTATCATGCATTAGTATAGAACTCAAGCACAAAATAGGTTTTGGAACTATCTGGGTAACCTTCTCCTCAAGTTGAATAAGTTAAGCTAATAGATAAATCAAATTAATAATACATTAATGTAAATTATATTGTGTCTTTTTGTGCGAAAATTTTGGAGAATATTTTCCAACAGACCATGACACTCACGGCCGAACCTAGCGCCCTACTTGAATCTCCCAATTTGCTACTCTATAATGCTTTACAGATAAATGACTTATTATCTCCCTCTTCCAGCCCATCCACCATATATCTTGTTCTTTCATTTTACTTGGCACTTCAAAGCTTCCTCTTTTCAGTACAGTAAATGCAGGAGAGAGGATACTGGCAGAGAAGGCGTAGGAGCATCATTAGTTGTGGTTCAAAGCACCCTCCAAGACTCGGTCATCTTTTTTCTCTCAGATCATCTTTAATTTCTTCGAGATAGGAAGAAGCTTCAATATTACACCTAAATATCCAATATTTAAGTAGGCGTACACAAGTCACTTATTTTATTTCAGTTAGTTATCATCCTTATTTACAATATTTCCTTTTTGAAAAGGCATAGAACAAGTGATTGGCACAATAAGAAGTTGAGCACTAACAAATCCACTGCGAGCACTAACAAATCCACTGCAACAACCCCTTAGTCTTTGGAAAGAAGTTAAACAAGCAATAACAGCTATGCTAGCACCTCAAATGATATCTTATCATAATCCTAACACATGCTCTCTTCAAATATGATGTGGTACACCCAAAACAGAGTTTGTGAAAAAATAAACAATAGCAGCAATCTCAATTCTTTAAGAGAAAGCCATTTCAAAAGATCTTCCTCCATCTCAGCTCTCTTCAACTGAACGCATTCCAGTTCTTTTCCTTTTTGATAAATAAGAATCCCCTGTGCTCACAGGTTTTAGTGACATCAATACCTAGAGCTCCAATATCTTCCAAAAACAGGGTCTAAAAATCATACAAAACTAGAAAAGTGATAATAATGGTCCTTAATGCAGGAGATTATCAAGAATAATAACACAAAATAGGAATAGGGACTAACCGTGCATGCAAGCTAAGATTTTTCCAAGATCGCTGGTGGGAGTGACTAACACTCGAACTCCTTTACCGGCCATAGTCAAAATTCCAACTGTATTCTCAGGATTAGACTGCACAAAGAGTTCCCACATCAAAAAAGAGAACAGTAAAAATACAACCCAATTGCTTTTCACGAAAAGGTAAATAGATCATCTCAATACATAACAAAACCCTAGAAAGAGTACAACTTGAAGAAAAAAAATAAAACACCTGGGTTTTGGCACCACAGATGAGATTAACTGCATCAGCTAGAGCTTGAAATCTATTGGGCGAGTAATCACCGTTTCGCATCCACTCCGAATTGTCGATGCAGATCATTGTCGCCTGATAGATAAACGTTAACAGAATAAACCCTAATTTAAATTTGCTACAACATTATAAAGATAGAACTGAAATTGAAATACAAGAGCAAGATACTGACCTCGAGCACCATGATTAACGATTGAAGAAAGAGCCAACAATCAGAAGATTAAACTGAGAAATCGGTGTTTGTTCGCTGAAACTCAAAAGGAATTGGGTTTACTTGCTGAGGGAGTTGTTCTCGTAGCGTCCTACGTGGGTCGGGTTGATTTCCTTTGGAAATTGTATTGTTACCTAAAGGCCCAATTGAAATTCCAACTTTACTACGTTACAGAAAAGAGAATCGAGACAAGCTTCCGGACAATGAGATTTTACAAAAAAACCCACAAAATTCCACTTTATTCCTGTTTTGCCCCTGTTCCCTCGTATAGCAGTGTGTGAAAAATTAGAAAAGATCCTAACCCCTCCACCTATTATAAAAACAAGATACACGCTTTTCTTCTCGCTCTGACGCGTGCTTGCTTAGCAAATTTTACCGCGCCTGTACTGTTCTCGTTAGGATCATCGTCATCTTATCACTGTCTCCTCTGTTTTCCTTTGTGACTTTCTTCTCTGTTCTCTTCATCTGTTAAAAAATTTCAACTTCACCTATCTGTTATCTCCAATCCTTACTATAAACACTGCGGATTGTGTTTCTTCAAGTTCTCTGCTTCATACTTATACTGAGTTTCTTGGAGTTCTCTGCTTCTTAGTTAAAAACGGGTAAGCTTTTTAGTTGATTAACTCACCTGCCTGGTGTCTACACTGTAAAAATTGATAGAATTGGTTTGAGCATGTTAGAAGGTTATTTAAAAAAGATACCTACAATCATTAACCAAAAACTGCATATCAGTTGATAAATAAAGCTGGAAAATTTTAGATATGCTAGATTTTTAAGGATCCATGAACCATTGATATTACATCCTTTTTAAGTATCCAAGAATAAATTAATAATACTCTCCGGCAGGGGCTAAATCATGATTAAATTCTTAATTTGTACTTTTCTCAAGCATTCTGGCTCTTAGCCAAGGAAGCTGCCATAAACAGGAATTATAAGTGTTCAAGAATGGTATGTTAATAACCTCTATAGTCACGTTTAAGGAAGAGGATTCATCAAGAACTTACTTTTCGAGATGCCAATGAAGTTGCCTTTGGGATCAAGTGAAAGTTGACACTTCTGATGTATACTGTGTACTCATTTTCCATGAAACTTTGAAAGAAATAGAGTTAATATACTTTTATGCAGCTTACTTTCAACAAGATATATACTTGTGCACAAGCAGTTAAGCACAAAGCTTTAGTTAGTAGTAGTAGTTACCATATGGAAGAAGCAGAGGTTTTGAATGGCTTGAAGGGTAAAATAATGAACTTTTTTTTGTGGTCAACATGACAATAATTTATCGCTTTACTCAGTGGCTTTGACAGTAAGATATAAAATGTTTACTTTGCAAATTGTGAATTTGTCTTTCTGTTTCCTTCCATCTCCCGTATGTGTTTACACCAAAATAAATAAGGTGAAATAGTTGTATCGTTTCTGCTCATTATACTTTAATTGTTCTTTCTTCCATATCTCTTGCTATTTGATGAAAAAATCATAATTCTATTGTTGTATAATGATGTTTAGGACAACTGGAGTACCAATCGTTGTAACACAATCAAATTAATGGATATTCGACAATCAAAAAAGGCCATCGCTCGGTGACGGAAGCTCATGATAAGAATAGCAAATACCGTAAATTAGATGACTGTTTGGAAATGACCTTGAAAGAAGAAAAATTATTGCAACGACGCTTGAAAATTCGCGATACAACTACTAATCGCCTTCTTGCAAATACAAATCATATCAATCGCACTAGAACAATATCTCATATGGATGATGATGTTAATATTGGAGTGTCTTGTTCTTCCTCAGAAACAGGTTAGAATATCAAGAGCTCTATCCTTTTCGCTGCTTTTGTAATATATACATACACAATGATTATTCATATGTCATCTTTACGATTATGATCATGCAGTTACTGGGAGTCGAGCCTTTTCATCATGCGATGTCTTTGACAAGGAAAATGATATGACCCAGCCTTTTCATATTTTTGAAAAAGGTAAAACCATAATGATGCAGTATCTATTTAACTTCTTGTACGTATTCTGCATATTAATTAATTGATAACTATCATGAATCAGGTTCAACATCTATTTAATTTTTGCATGTGGCATATATGGACAAATATAAGGTCAAAATTCAAGAAGGCACATCTACAATTACATGAATTATACTTTGCTACAGCACGGTCATGTACTCTGAATGAATTCAATGAAAGGATGATGAAGATTGAAGAGGTAGACTCACGTGTATCATCTTACATATATGATGTTGGCTATCATAGATGGTCAATAGTACATGCAACGGTGAATAGAACTTTTACTATGACGTCAAACATTGCAGAGTCGTTGAACGCTGTAACAAAAGAGGCAAGAGAGCTACCAATATTTGATCTATTTGAGTATATGAGAACTATTCTAGAACGTTGGACAAAAGATAAGTTATTGAAGGCAAAGGGTACTTTCACATTACTTGGGTACAAATTCAACAAAGAATTGGAAGATAACAATACATTATCCCAGAAACTAAAGGTAATATATTCTTGTTTGGTGCAGGATAAAAAAACAAAAATAGTAGTAGCTGCTACAGTGTTTCCAGTTTGTAGTTAAATTGTAGTCAAATGTGAGTAAATGTAGTTAACGTTTATATAAAGTTTGTTTGTAGCTGATTTGTAGTTAAATGATTGTTGCTAACATAGTTAACTGATTGATTTATTATTTTTTTTTTTGGTCTTGAATTGTAGGTGAGGGCTTCAACAGATCATATACATACTGTGTTAGATGGTGTGAAGCGGTACATTGTATGTTTAGAAAACAAGAAATGTAGCTGTGGACAATTCCAACTTGATGAACTTCCATGTGCACATGTTTTGGCAGCATTAAGGCATAAGAATGAAAGGCCGGTCAACTATTGCTCTCCGTATTATACAACAAAGAGCCTTCTTCTTACATATGAATTGCCAGTTAATCCTCTTCCTGATGAAGCCAAATGAGATGTTCCACAATATATTTTGGATGATGTAGTAAAGCCACCGGCTGGAGATAAAAGGCAGCCAGGTAGACCTCACAAGGAAAGATATTAAACATTTGATGAAATAAACTCAAAGAAGTACAAGGTGTCATGTGGCAATTGTGGAGGTGAAGGGCATAACAAAAGAACTTGCAAGAATGCACCGAAAAAGAAATGAATATAATGTAGCTAGAATAGTTATTCAAAATACATGTTAGTGATCCCAAATTATCGGAATTTATTGTGTAACTGTTCTACGTTTTGACTATAATAAAGAAGTTTACTCATATATTTGAGTAATGTAAACTGCTGGCAGATTGTAGTTATAATGTACTGTAAGTGTGTTCTAAATGTATTACTCGGAATCACATAATGTGAATTTGTAGTTAAACTGTATTTCAGTTTAGTTATATGAAAATGTAGTTATATTGAATTTTACTTAGCAGTAGTTCAATTTTTGTAGTTATATGAACTTTGTCGTTTAATTATAGTCAGTTGTAGTTAAGTGTAGTTTTTAATAAATATGTCTGAATAATGTATTTTTTTGTATTTACTGGCTTGTATGTGTAGCTGAAAACTGCAAATGGCATTTCTAGGCTACATCAATTCATGATTCTTCATTGTTCAAGATAAGAAGTTTTAGCCGAAAACACAACAGCTGCCGAATGGACGAAACATTCATACAGCGCAAATGTACTGCAACAGTAGTTTGTAGCATTGTCATTCCAATTTGTAGTTATATGCAATTGTAGTTATATGTAGTGCAGTTTTGTAGTTATATGCAATTGTAGTTAATTGTAGTCATTGTACATAAATAATTTATTCCCACAATTATATAAGAATTGACAGTTATATAAAATGGCAACTGAAGGTATTATATAAAAGTAACTCCAACATTAATGTATAAGATAATAAAAATTGTATATGCTATTAGATATTAGATAGCTAGAATACTCGAGTAGAAGACAAAGCTATTACGGCAAATATGATATTAGATAGCTCGAATACTCGTGTATAATGTATTCATGAAACGTTGTTCATTACAACCAAAATGACCTAATGATTACATTTTTTTCCAATCCAACTACCAAATATGAACAGTATAGTCTACTTCTTCTTTCGTTGAACTTTAGTCCTCTCATTCTTTGCCGGTGCACCCTTCCTCCTTGCAAGCCTGCCAGTAACCTCACTCTCACTGATTGAACCATTTGTTAGCTTCTTTGTGGCGTAGTCCCACAATAGAGCTCCATAGCGTCTACGGTGTTTGTCAATATCAGTAAGATCTTCCTTTGCTATAGACAAATCACCATTGCTAATATACTCCGCAAAGTCAACCACAAATACACCACAATCCCTGCAGAATATGAGAATTTTTCATTATATAGCAAACCATAAAAAAAATTAATTAAGCATATAGAAAGGGAGATTAGTTTTTTACAGTGAGCCTTCCTTTTTTTGTGGAATCTCAGCAACCATCCATTGTATGTCGATAGGGTCCGTAACTGGTTTCTCTATGTATGACTTTGTACTCTTGAAGTCAATATCTTTGCGTTTACCGTAGAAACTAGTGCATGACAAATAAAGAGGAATAATGACTGAAAATTTGTCAACCAGGGTTTGAACTGTTTGGTCACGATTTGCCCTCACCAATGAATCATAAACATAAAGTTGCCGGTCCTTTATGTCAAACACTAACAACAACCAATGAAAGTTCTCTACAAGGTTAACAGGCATTAGCACATAGTCCACAAGATCTCATGCTACATTAGCAAGAATTCTATAGCCCATAATATATTCTCCAATATCATCCTCGGCTTTAACAACAGAATTCCTTTGATCCATTGGAGCAGATGTGAACTTCTCGTAGATTCTTTCAATTTTTGTATTGAACAAACAATCGGTTGTTGTAAATCTACTTCTGATGTTGGGGCCATATTTCCCCCTTTTTCTCAAATAGTACATTATAGCATCAATGTGCTGAAAAAAGTAAAAGTGCAATTTATAGTAAGTTGTAGTGTAGACAAATAACAACTACAAAATAACTACATATTAACTACATTTGTAGCTAAACTGTGTTGGAAACACGTTCTCAATGCGATATACTAAACGTGTATTCTTTTGTAGGTTTTGATGAATGACAAACAAAGCACAAATTGTTATATGACGGAGTTCAAGTACAAGAGCACAAATGTTGAGATTGAAGCTCAAGACGTTGTTTTTAATTGTTATTATTGAGTTATTCTTAAATGTGATCTTGATCCTATAACTTGACTCCATAACATGGCTTCTCTCATAAAACTATTTTCCAAAATCATGCATACTTATTTCTGTATCAAATAATTTCAAATGATGCATATTTACATTAGACAAAATGTTTTATAAACATGCCTCAAAAATCTGGGCTAAAATAATCGATTATGAACTTATGATAATCGATTGTTTCTGAGCCAAGACTGCATGACAATCGATTATGAACTAATGGTAATCGATTGTGAGTAAGACAGTGAACATCAGGTTTTTCCAAATCTGCATGATAATCGATTGTGATCAAATGCCAATCGATTGTTGTTGAGGTAAAGTTTTTCAATACTCAAAATAATCGATTATGAACTAATGGTGATCGATTATGTTGAGACAATGTCTTTCAGTGATTTTAAATTTAATTAAGTAATCGATTATGTCTTTAGATAATCGATTATCACTGAGACAGTAAGTTTTATGATTTTCAGAAAATAACAAGTAATCGATTATGTCTTTAGCTAATCGATTATCACTGAGACAGTAAGTTTCATGATTTTCAGAAAATAACAAGTAATCGATTGTTGCAAAGGACAATCGATTGTTGAAGCTGACCGTTGTCAAATGATTTTCAAATACCTCAAAGTAATCGATTATTGGTTTTCATATAATCGATGTTTTGCTTAAAATCTGGAAATGATTTTTAGAACGTTGCTGAGGTAATCGATTATAGATTTTATATAATCGATGTTTTGCTTAAAATCCGGAAATGATTTTTAGAACGTTGCCAATATAATCGATTATGGATTTGGTGTAATCGATTATCTGTTTTTGAATTTTGCCAGTAATCGATTATAGATTATGTATAATCGATTGTGAAGCGTTAAATCTGGGATTGATTTTTGATCTGACTGGCAGATAATCGATTGTTCGGTCTTGACAATCGATTATCACTGAGTAAATTCAGCAATTCTTAATTGGCAATTAGACAACGGTAAGACCAAGTTTTGCACCTATAAATACAGCTTCAACTCAGTGTTTTACACACAACAACATACACTAACTGATCATTACATTGCTTTAAGCTTTCATTCAATTGTTCATCATTTTCTACTCATTTCATAAAGCTTTTGAGAGCCATATTATTGTTCAAAGTTGTTGTGATCTTGAGCGTATTATTTTACTCATATCTACTCATCAAGGAGTACCTTTGTTAAGTGAGTGTTCAAGTATTTCAAATACTTGTAAAGAGAATTTTGATTCTCTTGTGTTGAGGAACTTGTGCTTCCTCTGTTGAAGTCTTTGGGATTGTATCCCCGAGCAAGTGAAGTCTTTGGGATTGTATCCCCGAGCAAGTGAAGTCTTTGGGATTGTATCCCCGAGCAAGTGAAGTCTTTGGGATTGTATCCCCGAGCAAGTGAAGTCTTTGGGATTGTATCCCCGAGCAAGTGAAGTCTTTGGGATTGTATCCCCGAGCAAGTGAAGCCTTTGAGGTGAGGAACCTCCGAGCAAGTGAAGTCTTTGGGATTGTATCCCCGAGCAAGTGAAGTCTTTGAGGTGAGGAACCTCCGAGCAAGTGAAGTCTTTGAGATTGTATCTCCGAGCAACTGTAAAGGTTTGTTAAGCACCCGTAAGCTTAACAAGTTAGTAGAAAATCTCGAGAGAGTCTCTCGGGGACTGGACTAACCACTGTTGTGGCCAACCAGGATATATCCTTGTGTAAGTTATTTTTATTGCACTTATTTACTTCCTGTAAAATTTAAATTCCGCAAGAAAACGCTAAATTTCATTAAAACGCTATTCACCCCCCCTCTAGCGTAGAGCGTTATTTCTAACAATTGGTATCAGAGCCCAACTCTCTGAAAAACTTAACAGTTTGAGAGAACCATCCATGGCTTCTACTCTAGATTCTTTTGCAGGAATTGAAGAAGGACAATGCCCTACACGACCTCCTCTATTCAATGGCACAAATTACTCATACTGGAAGGAGAGGATGGAAATCTTCATTCGGTCAAACTGTCCCTACCTTTGGAAGGTGTACACAAAGGAAAATGAAATTCCAGTCAAGAAAGTGGAAAGCGAATGGATTCCCAAATCCGAAGAGGAGTACACCACAGAGGACAATAGAATGATTCAAAATAATTATAAAGCTGTAAATTTATTGTATTGTGCTATTAACGCTAACGATTACAGGAAACTTTCATGTTGCAAAACAGCAAAAGAAATGTGGGACAAATTAGAAGTCACTTATGAAGGGACTGACCAGGTAAGAGAAGCAAAAGTTGATTTTCTTACTCATGCTTACGAATTGTTTCATATGAAGGAAGGAGAAAAAGTAGATGAGATGTTTGAGCGCTTTTCAACAATAGTAAATGATCTACACGTCCTCAAGAAGACGTTCACGGATAGAGAACTTGTTCGAAAAGTTCTTAGAAG